>CM053592.1:180043502-180060642 GCA_028646515.1 Pseudochirops corinnae
GAGAGAGGGAGAGGGAGAGAGGGGGGGAAGGAGAGAGAGAGAGAGAGAGAGAGAGAGAGAGAGAGAGAGAGGGAGAGAGGGAGAGGGAGAGAGAGGGAGAGGGAGAGGGAGGGAAGGAAAGAGAGAGAGAGAGAGAGAGAGAGAGAGAGAGAGAGAGAGAGAGGGAGAGAGAGAGAGAGAGGGAGAGAGAGAGAGAGAGAGAGAGAGAGAGAGAGAGAGAGAGAGTCTACATGGTGAAGGTTCAAGCCTTGGAATCAGGGCACTTGGGTTCAATGCCCAGCTTGGCCACTTGTTGACCTTGTTACCTTAGGCTCATTGGATCACAGGTCCGTAGTTGGAAGGGTCTCTTTTTTTTTTTCTTTTTGGAGGGGGAAAGGCAGGGCAATTGGGGTTAAGTGACTTGCCCAAGGTCACATGGCTAGCAAGTGCTAAGTGTCTGAGGTTGGATTTGCACTCAGGTCCTCCTGACTCCAGGGCCAGTGCTCTATTCCCTGCACCACCCAGCCACCCCAGAAGGGTCTCTTACCAGGCCCTTTCAGTTTCTTTTTATGTGTTGTGTTCTCCATTAGAAGGCAAGCTCCTTGAGGGTAGGCATTGTCTCTATTTTTGCTTGTATTTGTATTCCCAGCTGCTAGCACAGCCCTGGCACAACGTTAGTGCTTAATCAATGCTTGACTGACTGGCCCAGCCTCCTCTGATGAGGAAACTGAGGCTCGGAACAGGGCTCAGGGACTAGCTCGATGTTGCACAGGCTACAAATCAATTCACTTTCCTGTGCCTCAGTTTCCTCATGTATAAAATTAAAGGGCTGTGCTCAGTTATCTCCATGGTCCTCTCAAGTTCTAAATTCCCAGAGTCTGTAAGAATTGCACAAAAACAAAAGTGCAGTAGTATGAATAGTAACCATTTCTCCTTCTCCTCCTTGGCTTTAGCTGCACCATTCAAACCATTCAAACCATTCAAACTTGGAGGTAACTCCAAGTGTCGTTCCACCAACCTCCCTGATGGTCATGTTTTATTAAATTTCCCATTGGTATCAGGAGGTCAGGGGTTGGAAGTAAAGGGGAAGAAGGAGCATCAAAAGAACATACTGAAATATTTTTCCCCCTGAAATGTGACCCCTTGATTTGTCCTCGCTAGTGATCTAACATTATAAGCATTCACAGGGGTGTCAAAGTGCCCCCTCCCCAAAAGTCTCCATGTCGCTTCCCTTTCTACTCTGTCCTTCCAACAGCTTCCAAATTAATAGTCCTAATACTGAGGCCTCCCTTGCTCAAAAAGCCCCCATGGCTCCCTACTTCTTCTAAGATTAAAAACTCCCCCAACCTGACATTCTAGATCCTTTACAGTCTGGCTCCAACCTCTCTTTTCACACTGATTATGCATTGCTCCCTGGCCTGCTGGCTCTTCTTTTGGTCAAGGGATTCCATCTTTTGCCTCTGTGATTTCGCGCAGGCTTTCCTCCATCTCTGAAATGCTCTCCCCTCACCTCTTAGAAGCCCTAGCGTCCTTCAGTGCTCACACAAGTGGCCTCTATGAGAGATCTGTCTTATTCCCCCAAATTGCTATGCATTTATTTTGTTTCTGATTTGTATTTAATTATCTGTGCAGAGTTGTTTTCCCCATGGTTGAATGTAAGCTCCCTGAGGGCAGGTACTCTTTTTTTTTATATCTTTGCATCTCCAGTGCCCAACACAGCATTTGATAACTGCTTCTTTGAATTGATTCAGAGTAAACTGCTTCCTCACCCAAAAAAAAAGACTGCAAAAATAAATCCCAGGAAAGAGAAAAAAAGAGCCAGTGCCAGGGATACCATCATAGAAGACTGAGTCCAGTTGCCAAGATTTGATAGTCTATGACGAGAAATTTGGAAATCAGCATAGATTCCAGAGACCAAGAAGAGATTTTGGATACTTAGTGGGAGTGGATGGATATTTGTCATGTAGGTAAATGAGCCAGCTTCATTTGGGGGAACACAGAGGAAGGACCCTGATCCATGCATTGCCCTGAAAAAGTTTTCACTTAAATCTTGAACTGCAAGGAAGTTTTGGGATCAAAAGGTACACCCCACAACCATCCCTTTTACAAAGAAAATGGGAGGCAAATGACCTATCAGAGATCATGGTGGATTGATTGCTAGAGCTGGGCTCAAGAAGGATCTGGGTTCAAATCCTACCTCTCTGTAGGAACATGGACAAATCCCCAAATCTCTGATTTTATCTCATTTTCACCTCATTTTATTCATTTATGTGAATAATAATTCCTGTAGTCCTTACTTTGCAGAGTTGTTGTGAGGTCCAAATGTATGTAAGACACTTTATATATTTCAAAGCACTGTGTAAAGTTAAAATGTCAGTTATTATTAATGTAGATGGGGTTTATAATAATGAACGGCAGTAACATTTTTATAGCACCTTTAAGGCTTACAAAGCACTTTACAAATACTCTATCTTTGATCCAACAGCCTGTGAGATGCTATTGTGGTGCAGTCACATCCAACTCTCTGTGACCCCATTTGGGGGTTTCTTGGCAGAGATACTGGAGCGGTTTGCCATTTCCTTCTCCAGCTCATTTTGCAGATGAGGAAACTGAGGCAAACAGGATTAAGTGACTTGTCCAGGGTCACAGAGCTAGTGAGTGTCTAAAGTCAGATTTGAACTCAGGAAGATGAGACTCCCTGACTCCAGGACCCTGCACTGTGCACTATGGCGCTACCTAGTGCCCAGACATGATAGACATACACATAAATACTCATTCTGTCTGAAGGAGAATCAGAGCTTAAAAGCTATGGGTGCAGTAAAAAGACAGTCCTCACTTCTCTTATGCAGTTTAAACAACAGGCATTTATCAAGTGCTTACTGTATGACAGGTCCAATATAAACTAAGGAATACAAAGACAAAAAGAAATAGTGTCTGCCCTCCAGGCACTAGTATTCTAAGGAGCGAGGCTAGGACACTTGTGTATGTGGGAAACAAACCTTGGGCAACCTTGGGGAGGGAGGTACAGCTGCAAAGACTTCCCTGAAGAAGGCAAGGCTTGAACTGGCTTGTGTAGGAAAGCAGGGCTTCCAAGAGGCAGGGGTGCTGAGGAGGGAGAACGTTCCAGGCACGGGTACAGTCCAGGCAAAGGAGCTAGACAGCAAAAACATGCAGGGGAGTGGAGTGATGGGGCAACTGGATGGTGCCATGATAGAGCCCCGAGCCTGGAACCAGGAAGACCTGAGTTCAAATCCAGCCTTGGATACTAGCTGTGTGATCCTGGGCAAGTCACTTCACCCTATTTCCCTCAGTTTCTTCATCTGTAAAAGGGGTGCACACTGGAGAAAGAAAAGGCAAATGACTCCAGTGCCTCTGCCAAGAAAATCCTAAATGGGTCCGTGGAAAGTCAGACAAGACTGAACAGCAATGTGTCTGTGCTGCCTTTGGAAAGGTAGGATGGAGCCAGGAAGTAAGGATTTCCACCTTCAATTTTTCAGAGTAATGCTGGTAGGCAGTAGGAAGCTATTTCCTTCTTTACAGATAATGGCACAATTTTAGAGTCAGGAAGTTGTCCACCGTGACACAGTCACTAAACACTTGTCAAGCACCAACTGTATCCCCGCACCGTGCTAACCCCGGGAGATACAGATCAAGGCAAAGGACAGTCCTGGCTCTCCAGGGGCTCCCAGTCTATGGAGGAAGATCACATGTGAATAACTATCCACCGGAAACAGCTCTATACAGGATAAATTGGGGGTGATCCATGCAGGGAAGGCTCTAGAATGAAGAAGGTTGAGGAAAGGCTTCCCGTTGAAGACTTGAAGGAAGCCGGGAAAGGAATCCTCACTTGTGATTTGGTGCAAACATGTAAAAAGACTGATGCGGGGTGGGCACAGGAGTACAGTTCAGGTCTCCCAACTCCCTGGGGGTGGGGGGGTAGGCTTTCCATGCTGCCATGTTAGTTCTTGGTTATCTGGGTTTTGAAATAAGACAGTGGGTTATAAGCAGCCCAGGGGAAGATGCGTACTTTTGGAAAATGACTAAGTACTTGGAGCATATTGGACTGGAGTGATCTCTTATAGGGATTTGGACAGAGTTTGGGAGATCTAGAGGTGTTAATTTACCTTGCGGCACAATAACTGATCTTTATAGTAGAGTGGCAGAGAAAAGGAGACAGGAAGAGTCAGAGCTGGGCTATTTAATCTCAGGTCAAGTCTCAGCATTGGAAGGACCCTCCAGTCTAAACTGAACCTTCCAAGAATCCACCTCCACAACATACTGGCAAGCAGAAAGCCAGTCTTTGCATGAAGACCTTCAAAGGCATCCCGTTGTACTCTGGGATAGCTCTAACTGTTAGGTGTTTCCTTCCATCTGAGGTGTGATGGATAGAGAGCTTCCCTCAAAGCCAGGAGACCTGGAGTCAAGTCCTGCCTCTGACCCATAGGGGTTGTGTGACCTTGGACAAGTCACCTGCTCTTTTAGTGCTCTGGGTGACTTTCTAAAATTGTAAGTTGCTCAGAAGGTGTCCACCTGCATGGGGGAAGGGGTTCCCTGTACTAATCAGTTCTGATACCTTCTTTATATCATCCCTAGATTTTCCTCTTTGTAACTTCTGTCTGCCCTCTGAAACTATACAGCACAAGTCTTCCTCCTTCACCCAGCAGCCCTTGACATGCATGAGCACAGTTATAAGGTCTTATATCCATGGCCTGGCCCCAAGAGGTATATAGATTATCATGCCATTGGAAAGTCACATGTGCCCCTCCACTGAGGGACTTAATAAATGTTGATTGACCGATGATAGTCAGTCATGACTTGTCTATAACAAAACCACATCGTGCTACTCTTTTACCTCCACTTTCCCCCCCACTCCTCTCTCCCACCAATGGCCATCTGTGCCCATGTCTATGCCATGTGTTGGTCTCACCAGTTATGCCCTATGTAACCCTGATTCAGATGTTGGCAGCAGCGGGACAGTCAAGATTCATGACCACCTCTTTGGAAACCTCTGCTCTGGGGGGCATTAGAGAGGCACTTGAGCTGGTGTCTATAAGTAGGGTGTAACATCAGAAACAAAGAACTGTAAAGGAGATCAGGAGCAAACAGATGCCACCAAAGAGAATTGGAATGGAAACAAAAAGTAGGTTGATCATATGGGCAGAGAGAGAAAGAGAGAGAGAGAGAGAGAGAGAGAGAGAGAGAGAGAGAGAGAGAGAGAGAGAAGAGAGAAAGAGAGACAGAGACAGAGACAGAGAGAGACAGAGACAGAGACAGAGAGAGATAGAGACAGAGAGAGAGAGAGAGAGAGAGAGAGAGAGAGAGAGGGAAAGAAAGAAGCAATGGACAGCCTGTTAGCTGCACTTGTGTCCTCATGATGGCAAGATAGATTGAGGAAGTCACGTTGGGTGGACCCCTTGTGGTGAAATTATGGATAGACATGGACATGGAAGGAACATCCATATGCATGAGATCACAGGTACATTTTACTATTTGAGTATAATATGGGACCACAGGATTTAGAGACTGATGGTGGTCTTGGGTTTCTCTAACGCAACCTCCATCATTACACACAGAAAGAAAACAGAGGCCCAGACAAGTGGAATAATTTGCTTAGAATTTGTATGTAGCAGATCTGGGATTGCAACCCAGGGTTCTCCGATTTTAGTTCCAGGTGTGTTCTCTTGCACCAAGATGAAATTTTGGGGCTGGGAATTTTTTCCCCAAGTTTCATATTAAACAGTATTTTCCCAAAGGAAACAGAATAGCCACATTTTTACAGTTCTTAAAAATCAATAAATAAGTAATTTTCCTGTAATGGGAAGATCTTTCCTGTCCCAGTTAAGGCAGACAGTTAAACTCTAGTCTTGACGTGGGAAGAATACATTTCATCTCTTTAAAGTCAGAGGGGAGGGTTGGGGGAAAGGGAAAGTGAACTCTGAGGACAAAAAGCCCAAGGAGATCCAAAAGCAAAGGGTCCAGCATGCTGCCTCTGTGCCCCAATGATGATAACAACTCACATCTATGGAGTGTTTGCAGGTTTATAAAAAGAGCACTTTCTTTACAATGTCCAAGAAGTAGAGAGTGAACCTAACGTGGTGCTTGGCACTTAATAAATTTGAGTTAATGAGTTGGTTATCCTCATTTTATGGATGAGAAAAGTAAAGCTCACAAGACAAGTGAATTACTAAAGGTCATACAGCTAGCAAGTATAGGATCCAGGAGGAGAGAGCAGTGTAGTAGGAAGAGCTTTGGTGATGGGGATGCTGATGTGTGGTTGGCAGAGCTCTGAATGAGTTCAACTGATCAAAAATAAAATAATTTGGAATTGCACCAGTGTAGCAGAAGCAGCTAGGTGCATCAATGGATAGAATGCTAGACCTGGATTCAGAAAGACCTGAGTTCAAATCTGCCCTCAGATCCTTACTAGCTGTGTGACTGTGGGCAAGTCACTTAACCTCTATTTGCTTTAATCCACTAGAGAAGAAAATGGCAAACTGTTCCAATATCTTTGCCAAGAAAGACCCATAATAGGGTCATGAAGAGTCAAATATGACAGAATGACTGAGCAATGACAACAGCAAATGGCCCAATCCTTATGAGCATGAAGAGTATCGCTGCTACAATTTCCCATAAAGAAGAGTATGAAGGTCTCGTTTCTGGACTCATCATGACATGTGATAGAAGTCCCTTAGAGAGACTTTGGGCAATTCTGTAACTGATTCCAGCCTACCAACTCCACAGTGAGAAGATGTCTTTGATAGACCATGGGTCCTGCAGAAGGCTCTAGCTCAGCCCAGCCTTGACCTCTTCTCTTTGATTTGGGTCCTTCCCTCCTTCCTGGCCACTGACATCTGGTGAGGACAATGCTGTAAAGGGAAAAGCCTCAGTTCTCTACCTCTCAGGCCATTGTGGAGCCCTATGAATACCAGTGTCTATGCTTTGCCTCAGCGTTTGTCCTTTTGTTTCTGCTGAAGAAATTATCCTGACCTTATAAGTCTTGAAGAGTTGAAAAAGGGACTTCAGGTCCAGGAGTAGGGGAGTGGAGTCTAGTATTTTGTAGCCAGTCCAGCATCAATGCCCTAAGGAATAAGAAGCAACCTTCAGTATCCAACCCAGCAGTAGCTGAGAGGAATAGCCTCCAAGACCCGGACCGGTGGTACCCAAGATGAAGAATTGGCCAACAGGCATGCCAGATTTGGATATGAACTTGGTAGGGCACTATTATGTAGAGATTGTGTAAGTCTAAGCTCATTCTCCCCAGAGGCTCTGAGGGGTGAGGGGAGAGGTTCTAGTATGGGAGAAGTGTTTGTGTTTCTGTAATTGCTACATATCTTAAGATAAAAATTCAAAAAAGATCATTTTAGGATAAAACTTTATAAAAGTTACCTAGTGTTAATTGATTCAATGGAGCTGCAGCACTAGTCACTGGTAATGAACAGCAAAGGGTAACATACCCAGAATGGGAACTTGACCCAATAGAATTAAAAAAGAGACTCCCCAACCACATGAAGTATCCCTGAGGAGAGAGATACAGCCGGCCAACCTCAGGGATACAGAGATAACTCACTGCATACGAGGTCAAAAGTACCCTTTGACCCAATAATAACTCTACTAGAAATGTACCCCAAGAAGGTCAAAGATAGACCAAAAAATTCATCTCTCTCTTCCCCCAATTCTCTCTTTCTTTTTCTTTCTCCATCTTCTTCTCTCTCTGGTTCTCTCTTTTCCTTTCTCTCATTCTATCTATCTATCTATCTATCTATCTATCTCAGCACTTTTTGTAGTACCAAAAAATTGGAAAGAAAGTGGGTGCCCATAGATTGGGGAATGGTGGGGCACATCATGCTTCTATGAATATAATGGACATCATCGTGCCAGAAGAATTTATGAATATGAAGAATTCAGAGAAATTTGGGAAGAAGAATATGAACCAGTATAGATCAAATTAGGTAGAACCAGAAGGTATACAACAGCCACAATAACACAAAAGAAAGTAGCTTTGAAAGGTTTCTGACCAGTGGAATAACCATTAGTGACTTCAGAAAACTGAGATGGTGCCTCTCATCTCTCTGAAGACAGGGGTGGTGTATGAGCAATGTGGAGGCAGATGTATCTTCAGGCATGACCAGTGTGTTAATTTGGTTGTCTTGATCACACTTCTTTGTTACAAAGGAAGGTCCTATTTGGATATGAAGGAAGCATTAGGAAGTGACAGCGATTTTTCTTTTTAAAGAAAAGAGTATCAATAAAACATTTAAAAAAAAAAAAAAAAGAAGAAAGGTCATGGAGTAGGGGAGTGGAGTCCAGTATTTCAGACTCCAAAAGTTCAACCCAATCTTTGATACTGACAAATTGTGTGGCCTTAAGCAAGAAGTTTCTTCATCTGTAAAATGGGGAGAGCACAAAAGCCTCAAAGTTCAAGAGAGATGAGGACCCTAACCCTAATCTCTTGACTCCAGTACCAATGGTCTTTCTCCACACTACCCAGGCCTCGTATCTATAACTATTGACTGATTGACTGGAAACAAAATGGCTGTCCATCCATTCAAGAATGGCCAAACAAATTGTAGCCCATGAAGGTCGTATAATATTGATGTTCCATATGTTAATGTGACAATTTGACAATGACACGTGAAATTACATGTGACATGTGACAATGAGTGGGCCCCATGGTGCTTTCGTTGCAGAGAATGGCCAGGGTGGTTATGTCACAAACATCAATTGAGACACAAAATGGGGAGAGATGTGCTCATCAAAATTGCTTACCATTTTGATGGAGTTGCTGAGTCAATAAATCAACTTCATTGTCTTTTCCTGTTGGTTGTTTTTTTTTTCCCCAGAAAAATGCAAACATTTGACTTGTGTTGGGCTAACATTGAGGAGGATTCCATAAGGACTAAGATAAAATAATAATAATAAATAATAATAATAAACCTTTCATCTGACATCTATTTATTCAACCAAGCCACCAACTTTTATCAAGCTGAACAGAGTACTGTATTCATCACTGAGGAAACACAGACCCTGCCCTCACAGAGCTCACAGTTTAGTAGTGGGGATACAATACAGACACAGCTATATAATTGTGGCATGAAATGTTTGCCGTTATACATTCTCAAAAATGAAAAGAGATAGAAATAGTGTTGGAGGAGCTATGGAAAGGCAGGTAACCTAATCTAGTGTTGGTGCAGGTAGAAGTTGACTCAACCACTCTGGAAAATTATTTGAAACCAGATTAGAAAAGACAATATTCATATCTTTTGACTCACTGATCCTTTCCACTGGGCTCATAACACAAAGAAGTCAATGACAGAAAGAAAGTGTCCTATATATAGCAAAATATTTGTAGCAACCCCCTTTGTGGGTGCAAAATAACTGAAAACAAAATGGTACCTATCCATTGAGTAGGATCTTAAGATATGCACAGGAGACATCCTATTGGAGGAAAGCCTTTAGAGTTACATTTTTTTAAAGGCAATAAATAGGGGAAAAAACACAGGATTTTATATTCTTGACAGCTGTCAACTGTGGAATTGTGAAAGGTCTGGTCTGCTGTATAAGATCACAAAAGAAGAAATGAAAGCTATCAACAACTCTATGAAAGACTGCTCCCTATCACCAGTAATGTGAGACATGGAAATAAAAGCCACTGTTTCACCTCACACCCAACAAACTGGGGAAGATGGCAAAAGTCAGCCATAATCAATGTTGGAGGGCATGTGGGAAGAGCCTAATACTCTGAAGGTGACTTGGCCCCGCCAATCTGGAAAGCAATTTGGACTTGTGCTCAGGAAGTGATTGAAATGTCCATGCTCCTTATTCCAGAGATCCCTCGGCCAGGAATATATCCTAAGGTGAGCAATGTCGGAAAAAAAGGTTCCTTATGGACAAAAATATTTGTGGCTGCATTTTTGTGATAGAAAAGCACTGTCTTTTGCCTTTTCTTTGTATCCCCAGGACTTAACATGCTGCCTGACACGTAGGTGCTTAATAAGCATTTATTGACTGACTGGAAACAAAACTCATGGCTATCCAGAGGACAGCCATACAAATCGCAGCACATAAAGGTAATAGAATATTTCAGTTCTGTATGATAATATGATGATGGCACAATGACATATGATGATGGGAGGATCCGTTGGGTGCCGGCCATTGCTTGACTGGGCCATTCTGTCATAAACATCAATGGCAGCACAAAGCAGGGAGATGCCTGATCCCTATGGTAATTTACTATTGTGATGTAGAAGTTCAATCAAGCAATCAAAGAGCCTTTCTCCTCACTTAGTAAATTCCGGGGTAAAAGTGAAAAGGGTCCCTGCCCTCAAGCACTTACTTTCCAATGAAGGTCATTAACTGAAATTTACATAGCTCTTTCAGTTTTGCAAAGTACAATCTAACAGCAATCCTGATAAGAGCAGACTGCAATCCGCACTCCATTCACAGATGAAGAAACAGGGGTTCATAGAAATGAAGTGATTTGTCCAGGATCACATGACTAGGAAATGTTGGGGTGGGATTTGAATTCAGGTCCTCCTGACTGCAAATCCAGATATGTCTACTTTTAGGCACCAATTTCTAATTTCATGAGAGGCAACACGGCATTGAAGACGGAGAGCCAACCTTAGAGACACGAGTTCACATCCTGCCTCTGACAGCTGCAGGTCCAAGTTTACCACCTTCCAATACCTTTGAAATCACAGCTCCAATAATAAAAAAAAATCATTACTAATGGTGCTGAAACTTATAGTTAATACTAGTGAAGGAGAAGAAGGTGATACAGTGGACAGAACACCAGACCTGGAGTCAAGAAGAACTGAGAGCAAATCCTGCCTCAGACACTCACTAGCTGTGTGACCTTGGGCAAAGCACTTCACCCTGTTTGCCTCAGTTTCCTCATCTGTAAAATGAGCTGGAGAAGGAAATGGCAAACTCCTCCAGTATCTATGCCAAGAAAACTCCAAATGGTGCCACTAAGAGTCGGACATGACTGAACAACAGAAAGAAAAAAAGTGAAGGGCAATGTTGGCTCAAAGGCTCCCAAACAGTGGGTATTTTGGACACATGTCTGTTGAGGTGTAAGGGCAAGAATACTGGAGCTGGAGGACCTGGGTCCCAAGGGTGATTTGATTGACTTTGAGTGAGTCAGCTCTCTTGGACTCAGTTTCATAGCATCAATCAATCAACCAATCACTCAACGAGCATTTATTAAACCCAGTGTGCTCCAGTCCCTACCCTCAAGGAATTTCTCTCCAGCTGAGGAGATGATTGCATAAACGAACATATACAAAAGAGAAGGATAGGGACTAGACCATTGATTTCATTAGTGTTAGGAACTCCCAGATGAGGAAATTTCCTCCACACATGCAGGCTGGCACTTTCTCTGCAACTTTTAGTCTTAGAGAGGTAACCTTGAGCCCTGAGAGGTTAGTGACCTGCCCAGGGTCCGAGGGTCAGCAGAAGTCAGAGGCATTGCTTGAGCTTAAGTCTTTTAGCTTCCAAGTCAGCTCTTTATCTGCCATACAAGATAAAGGAAGAGAAATTCTGTGAGCAAGTGGGGGGAGTCAAGAAGGACTTCCTGGGGCTTTTAAGTAGAGTTCTGAAGTAAACAAAGGCTTCTAGAAAAATCAAGAAGGGAGAACCTTGCATTGGGGCATGCAAAGGCATGGAGGTGGGAGATGGAGCATCCTGTGGAAGGCAGTGGAGGGGACCAGAAAGAGGGCTGTCCAATGAATCTGGAGGCACAGATTAAGCTCATGGCATTAAGAGCTGAGAGACCTTACGGGTCAGCTCAACCCTCTCATTTCACAGATAAGAAAAGTGAGGCCCAGAAAGCCCAACAGTGTTGTCACATTTAGGGTAATAATGACAATTGTCACACACTTCTCTAGGACTTCGAGGTTTATAAGCACTTTCTGCATCTATTTCTATCCAGGAATGGGATATCAGCAAGCTGAACCCTACTCACGTGGAAAACAAAACGGAGGGCTTGTCATGGGAAGACTGACCTTCACCTGGAGAAGAGGAGGTTTAGAGGGGGCATAATCTTTGTCTGCGACTATTCAAAGCACTGTTGTGTGAAAGAGAAGTTAGACTTGTGCCGCTTGACCCCAAAGAACAGAACTATGTGGAAAGTGCACTTTGCCTCAGTTTCCTCATCTGTAAAAGAGTGTGAGGATAAAATGAGTAATCTTCTTAAGGCATTTGCACACTCAAAGCACTATGTGAATGCTATTATCATGTAGTCCTTACCATCGTGATTACTGATTCAGGCTCACTGTTGCCTTCCTAACAATTCGAACTGTCCCAAATGGAATGGGCTGCTTTTCCTCCTGCACGCAACCTCCCCCCTCCCCTTTCTGGGGTCGCCTTGCTGTTCTTCACACTGGGCACTCCATCTCTTGGACTGGCTGCCCCTCACACCTGGAACGCTCTCCCTCCTCATCCCTTCTCCAAGGCTTCCACCAACCTCCTCAAAGTCAGTATTGTTTAGAGGTTGTCTCTCCCATCAGACTGCGATCTCCTCCAGAACGGGGCCTGTGTGGTCTTTCTTGGATCCCCCATAGTGAGAAGTTAACAAATGTTTGTTGATTGACTGACTCACTTATTGGATACATTGCAAAGGAGATGTCTGTATGGGTTGGGGTCACTAGATGGCCACCGAGGCCCCACCTAACCCTGAGATTCTGAGACTCATTGATAGAGGATCTCAAAGGCCCTTTGGACTGTAAACTCTGATTGTAACCTAAAAATGCAGCATATGCCTTTAGAGAGGGGAAACTGACACAGAGCTTTATCAATCATCCCAGTTCTGTCTGGTCTGGGTAAATTATGGGAGTATTTACATAGCCTTGGTAATGTGGCAAAGACAGCTTCAGATAAGAAGGTGCCACTGATGACTGGCAAAGTGCATGACGGGGAATCAAGAGCTGACTACATCTGCATAATGAGAATCAGGTAAACCCTCTCCTTAGATGCTGCACTTTCAAACAGCCTGTCTTTGGTTTGGTCTTTCTTGCAGAAAGACCCATCTATACGGTCATTTCTTCCATTTATTCATTCAATTAACAAACAATTGTTAAGCACCTGATGTATACAGAACATAGGGGAGAGACAAAATTTACAGGAGAGATGTCCCAATTTTCATTGAGCTCACAGTCTAATAAAGGATGAGACACCAGGCCAGGTAACTATAATATGCAATGTCACATAATCAGTTCCATAGAGAGCCACAAAACCAAGTGCCATACAATGTCCCGGGGGCCAAACTTGTGCCTGGGGCCCCACGTACTCTCAGCCTTTCTTCACTGAAGGTTGCAGGATCACAAGATTTAGGGCTGGACTAAACCTTAGAGTCAAATGGGGGTTACCAGAGGAAGGAAGAGAGACAGGACATAGTTGGGGTATTTGAGAAACACTAAGTAGGCCAGGATGGGGGAACCAGAGATTGCATGAAGAGGATGATGTTTAAGAAGGCTGGAAAATGCAGAAGGGGCCAGGCTGCAAAGAGCTTTAAATTTCAAAAAGAGGATTTTATATTCGTTCCTGGAGGCAATGGAGAACCACACTGGGGCTTACTGAGTGGGTGGTGATGGGATTGGACCTGCCTCACTTTGGTGGCTGAATGGAGGATGGATCGGAGTGGGGGGAGACTGGAGGCAGGCAGACCCCTGCCCCCAACCCCAGCAGCTACTGCAATCGTTGAGGCCTGAGGAGATGTGGGCCTACACCAGGATGGGGGCAGGGTCAGAAGAAAGAAGGGGGTCTACACCCTATTTATTAAATGCCTACTCTGTACCAGCCATCCTGCTAAACTCTGGGGATACAGAAAGAGGCAAAAGGCAGTCTGAACCCCGAAGGAGCTCACAACCCGATGGAGATGCAGGAAAGGTCAAAATTGGAAGTCATGGCCACAGACTGGACCCAACGTGGGCCGTGTTAAACAGTGAGACCGGATTCCAACCAAGGCCTTCTGACTGACGACAGCGTCGGCCTGCAAACTTCAGCTGCCCCTCGGGTCCTCAGTGTTCGCATTAATCAACCTCACCCAATACTAACCATTTATAGTAGACATATTTCACCTTTATTCACACTAGCCTATTAGAAACCAAACCCCAGAGACAGAAGACATGAGGAGATTGTGTCCAACTCCCTGCCTCCTGTCAAACAGCAGCCACAGAGTCAGTAGAGCTTGGCGCCATGTTTCCTGAGGGAGTTTAGCAGGAGATGCTCAAACTCCTCAGCTGGGCCCTTCGACCCTTTCTCCTTTCCAGTTTTCTCACCCTGAACCCTGCTTCATCCTCCCTACAATCCAACAACCACCACTCTCCATCTCCCCATCCTGAGCCTGTTTACTGGAAGGCTCTCCCTTCTCAGTGACCTTCAGGACTCAGCTCAGAGTGGACTTTCTGTTGTCCCCTCAAAGTTCATGCCTTCCCCAGAGATGGCCTCTCGTTACACCACATGTATCTTGTATGTACACAGGTTTTCGCATGTTGTCTTCCCCATTAGACTGTGAGATCCTTGGGGGCAGGGACTGTGCTTTTGGCTTTCTTCGTATTTCCCAGGGCTTAGCACAGTGTATAGAGTACAGAGTAAGTGTTTAATAAATTATTGGTTGCTTGACTGATGGATTGTACGGCCTTAAGCAAATCACTTCCCAACCTGTAGGCTACAATTTTCTCGTCTATAATATGAGAAGGTTGTACTAAGAAACCTGTAAGGTTCCTTCCAACTCTGACTTTTTATGTTTTACATTCCGAGGGAATTCTCTGCTGTAATACTCTGTGATTCAGCTAATTACTGTCTTTAAAAATTTTCCAGGGAAGGAAATCCCATAATATTCCCTTGATAATTTGTTTACCAGCCCAGTAAGGCGATATATGAACATGACACAGAAATCCATACGATGGCCATAAGGAGAATCAGGAGGTGTACCAGACACTTACTGGCCTGCAGTCCATCCTGGACCTTGCTCCCTCTCTCTGCCTTCCAAAAGCCAGTCCATCCTTTAAGCTCAAATGCCACCTTATACAAATAGCCTTCCCTGATTACTGCTAGGCAGAAGGGCTCTGTACTCCTCTGAAATCCCAAGATTCTTATGGCTTTGGACTGCAGTTGTTTGTGTCCGCGGTTTGTCTCTGGACCACACTGCAGTCTCCTGGACAGCAGGGACTCTGTCTTGTCCATCTTTGCCTCTCTCACTTAGCATCTGGTGCAGTGTCTTGTGTGAGCAGGTTTACAAGAAATATTTATTGCATGAATGGATGGCTGACCCAGAGGGTAGGGCAAATGACAAGCTTCATCCTCTCTTGAAATATTAAAGCTCCCCATTGTATAGTAGCTAGGCAGCAAAGTGTCAATACATTGGTTAGAAAGCTGGACTTGGAATCAGGAAGGTCTGGATCCACATCCTGACTCTGACACCAAATGCTAGTTGTGTGACTATAAGTAAGTCTCTTCAAGCCTCAGTTCTCTCACCTTTGAAATAAAGTCAACAATCCCTCTAGCAGCTACATCACAGGGTCGTTGTGAAGTTCAGAAAGACACAGGCAAAGAGAGTCACAAGAGATATATATCTTTGGACATGGCCAATGTGGGAATTTGTTTTATGAGACTTATGTAGATTTAATTTTATTTCCAGTCAAGGGGGGAAGGGGAAAGAAGGAGGAAGAGAAAATAAATGATTACTATTTGAAAAAAATGAAAAAGAAAATTTAAAAATGACAGTGCAAAGTTAGTTATTTTTATTTTAATATCGTACATACAATAATGCTTGATTGACTGATGATGCCACTAGTTTTTATACTGGCCCAAGGTCCACAGACTCTGTGTCCTAATCTTGCCTGCCACTCTGCACAGATGGAGAGCACAGGGCAACAAGGAATGGGGTGGAGGCTCTGTGCCTGTGGTCGGCTCCCTCCAGCCCCCGGGGTCCTTGATTGGAGAGCACAGTCTCTTGTGGGAACAACCTGGGCCCACATCCTTCTGTTTGTCCAACAACTCATATGGTTCTTATATTCAGCCCAGAATGTTCTCCTGCAATCCAAATTCATTTTCTCTTATTTTGACCTGTCAGATGAAAAATAACTGAGCAGCATCCTCTGAACAGCTTTCCCAGCCTGAAGGCGCTTACCCACTCATACCTCAGCCTTCTCTTCTCTGGCCTTATTGTCATTCAGTCATCTTTTAGTCATATCTGATTCTTCAGGACTCCTTTTGGAGTATTCTTAGCAGAGATACTGGGGTGCTTTGCCATTTCCTTCTTCAGCTTATTTGACAGATGAGGAAACTGAGGCAAACAGGGTAAAGTGACTTGTCCACCAGTAAGTGTCTGAGGCCGGATTCGAACTCAGGAAGACGAATCTTCTTGACTCCAGGCCTGGCACTTTATCCACTGTGCCACCTAAATTTCTAAAAAAAGAGGGATTGGGGGCGGAGCCAAGATGGCGTAGCAGCAGCAACATATCGCAGCTCTCACATAGCCACCCCAAAATACCCAGGGAACAGGACTCTAAACCAATCCTAGAACTCCAAAACGCACACAAAGATACTTCCCACTAAAGTCAGCTTAGCTACGAGGAACCATATCAGCACTGCGAAACCAGCCTGGCCTGAAGCCGCTGCTGAGCCCCACGGGCGGCTGGACGAGAGGAGCGGTGAGCAGATTAGCGGCAGCAGCTCGAGCAGTGTTCAGAACTAGGTCAGTAGGACTTGCGAAGTTGGGAGGGAGGAGCAGTCCAGCCGAAAGACCTCCAGAGCGGAAAAGCGAAAGACAGAGGTTTTGCACCTGCCTCCACATTGCAGCTTCCCGCCTGCAGCCTCCAGACAGCAGGGGGACTAAGCAATTGCTCTGAGGCCAGTGCTCTCGCGTTGAGCAGCCTGGATCCGGATTGCCGTCTTGGGCCTCAGTCTTGGAGTCTTCATTATCCAGCGAGCCGGAAGTAAGTAGGAACGGTCCCAGCACCTTCCTGAGAGCTACGGCAGCTGGGAGGACTGCAGCAATTTGGGACAGAGCTTTCCCTTCTGGAAGCAGAGCCCCACAGAGATTTAAAAAAAAAAATCATGGACTGACCAACCATGAGTAAGAATAAGCATAAGAATCAAAGTAAGAACAGCACCGAAACCCTAGATTCCTTCTTTGGGGAAAAGAAAGATCATGGGA
>CM053592.1:180061142-180083409 GCA_028646515.1 Pseudochirops corinnae
AAAGGAAGAAAGAAAGAAAGAGAATAGAAGGAAGGCAAGAAAGAAGGAAGGAAGGAAGGAAGGAAGGAAGGAAGGAAGGAAGGAAGGAAGGAAGGAAGGAAGAAGAAAGGGGAGGGGCAGAAGAGAAGGAAAAAGGGAAGAGAAGGGAGGAGGGCAGAAGCAGGTGGCCTCTGGCCAGGAGAACTGCTTCCCAGTTCCTGGCCCCTCGGCTGGCACCTCAGCACCTCTGAGCAGCCCTGTGGACCCAACCAGGCCCACGTCTTGACCATTTCCCAGGTCAGATGGATGCATTGCCTCTCCTCTGGCCCCCTCTGCTGCAGCTGCTGAGAAGAGCAGGGAGCGGACCTGTCAGGGGCAGGGTGGGGGGGAGGGGCACACTTGGCAGCCTCTGTCCTGGAGCTGGGGCTGGGGTGGGGGGAGGCCGGGAGTGCCCTCCCCCGGCCATTAGGCACAGCTCCACCGGAGCTGATCCTGTCCTGCTCTGGAGCTGCAGGGTGCCACACACAGTGGTGAGGATACTTCTCTGGAGGAGGCCTCCCTGACCTCTGCAAATCTCTGCCCCTTGGGGGTCCTGAGAAAGTCCCTCAAAGATAATTCAGTGTTAGATTTGAAGTCAAAGGGCCTGAGTGAGAAATCTGCCACTTACCACCTGAGTGACCTTGGGTAAGTCACTTAACCTCTATGGGTCTCAGTTCCCGCCTCTGTAAAATAAGTCGGCTGTATAAGATGATTTCAAAGGTCTCTTCCAGCCCTAAATCTATGATCCCATGAAACCATCTCTGGAAATGAGGGTTCCAACCTACTTACTACCTTTGTGACCTTGGGCAGATCACTTTCTAGGCCAGAGGTTCTAAACCAAAGGTCTGCAAACTTTTTAAAAAATATATCTTTGATCAAAGTGAAACAAGCAGAACCAGGAAAACATTGTACACAGCATCAGCAACACTGTGTGATGACCATGAATGACTCAGCTCTTCTCAGCAACACAATGATCCAAGACAAGTACAAAGGACTCGGGCAGGAAAATGCTGGCCACCTCGAGATAAGGGGTTGATGAACTCTGAATGCAGATTGAAGCACGTTTTTTTCACTCGCTTTCTTCTTTTCCATGGTTTTTTTTTTCTTTTGATCTGTTTCTCTTCATATAGAGATATGTTTTACAGGACAGCATGTGTATAACCTATATCAAGTTACTTACCATTTGCAGAAAAGGGGAGGGGAGGGAAGGAGGGAGAAAAATTTGGAACTCAAAATCTTGTAAAAATGAATGCTAAAAATTGACTTGACATGTAATTGGAGGAAAAAATAAAATACTATTTAAAAATAACAATATTTTTGATAACTATTTCAGTCAATCAATCTGAGGCTTTTTATTTTAAGTATTTAAAAATAGGATTCTAATAAGGGGTCTGTGCAGTTTACTAGACTGCCAGCAAAAATGAAGAGCTCCTGATTTAGGCCTTACCTTGACAAAACAGTGAGTTTGGACTTGGCATCCTTTAGCTACCTCTGGGCCCTAAATCCTTGGGATGAGTTCTGCCCGTTGATAACAATAAGATTCATCTGTATTCATTTGTCTACTGCCCTGTGTATGTGCAATGTTTAGAAGGCATGGATGAATTGGACTGGTCCCAGAGCAAGAATAATGAATGAGTAAGGAAAGCCATGTGCTGCCCCCACTGGACCTCAGGCCTGCATCCCCTCTTGCCTGGACTATCAAAACAGCCTCCTAACCCATCTCTTTGTCTGTCTCGCCAAACTCCAGGCTGTCCTCCACTCAGCCGCCAAAGTCATTTTCTTAAAACTCAGATCTGACAGTGTCAACCCCCTACTCAACAAACCTCCATGGCTCCCTCTTACCTCTAGGACCAAGTAAAAGATCCTTTATTTGGCACTGAAAGTTCTCTGCAACCCAGCTTCTGCCCATTCTTCCAGTCTTCACACACATTACTCCCTTCTAGACAACATACAGCCCAGCCAGTCTGGCTTCCTGGACACTCCATCTCCTCCTCTGGCATTGTGACTGGCTGTCTCCCAGGCCATCTGGGCTACCTGGGTTTCCCCGGCTTTCTTTAAATCCCACTAAAATCCCACCTTTCCTATGTATTTTGTATGATTTAATATGTATATTTGATATTATATTCCTTGCCTTCTCAGTGGGCAGGAGAGAGGACAGAAGGGAGGAAATTTGGAACTCAAAAATGTTTTAAATGAATATTTAAAAAAAACTTGCAAAGAGGAAGGAGGAAGAAGAGGAGAAGGAGAAAGGAAGAATCTTTCTTGTTGCTTCTCAATGATGGTGCCTTCTCTCTGTCGACTGGGCAGACAGGTGGCACCGTAGAAAGAGCTCTAGGCCTGGAGTCAGGAAAACTCCTCTTCCTGAGTTCAAATCCAGCCCTGGACACTTATTATAAGCTTGTGTGACTGCAGGCAAGTCATTTAACCCTATTTGCCTCCATTTCCTCATCTGTCAAATAAGCTGGAAAAGGAAATGGAAAACTGCTCCAGGGTCTTTGCTGAGAAAACCCCAAACAGGGTCACATAGAGCTGGACGTGGCTGAAAATCTTGTAGAAATAAATTCTTATCACTTGAAACCACTTGGGGATAGTGTTTGCCTATTAGATTGTGAGCTCCTTGAGGGCAGGGACTGCCTTTTAATTTCCAGTGCTTAGCAACGTATCTAGCACATGGTGGGCACTTTCAAATGTTTGCTTACTGACTCACTGACAGTAGTTGGCACATTGTAAGTTCAAAATAACTGCTTTTTAATGGACTGATATCCTCATAATGTCAAGAGAAGATGAGGATCACAAAGAAAGCCCCAGTGCAGCTTATCTCCTGGGGTGAACTTATGGATGAACATGGTCAGACATGGCATGGGCTGGGCAGGTTCAGCATTTCATTCAGGAGAATAGCCATATTTAGTAAGAGAGGGATGGAGGGAGAGAAGGAGGAAAAAAGGAAGGGAGGGAGGGAGGGAGAAAGAGAAAGAGGAAGGAAGGAAGGAAGGAAGGAAGGAAAGAGGGAAGGAAGAAGGGAGGGAGGGTGAGGGAGAAGTAAGAAGGAAGGAAGGAAGGAAGGAAGGAAGGAAGGAAGGAAGGAAGGAAGGAAGAAAGGAGGGAGGGTGGGTGAGAAAGAAGTAATAAGGAAAGAAGGAAGGAAGGGAGGGAGGGAGAGAGGGAGGAAGGGCGGGAACAATCATCTATTAAGTGCTTACTGTGTGCTAGGTGCTGTGCTAAGCACTTGACCAAAAGGATCCCATCGGATCCTGACAACCCTGGATTTCTGTCATGCACAAGTCCCTGGAGCAATCCCTGCTGGAGATCCATTGTCCCTGCCTTCATGAGGCTCACAGCCCAGGAGAGGGATAAGAAATTATCAGACATAACACTGGATGACACCAGAAAGTCAGGGGGTGCAATAGAGAGGCAGCCTCAGAGTCCAGAAGTCCTGGGTTTGAGTCCCACTTCTGAACCACCCTGGCTGTGTGAATGCTACAAGTCCCAACACCCTTCTAGCCCCTCTCCTTTTTCTCAGTGACTGCTCTAAAATGGTCAAGAGATTGTCTTTCCTAGCAGAATCATAAAGCAAAGGAGAGCAGGCCCAAGCCAAATGCTGAGTGAGGCCAAAGGAGACGGCCCTTAACAGTGATGGGGAGAAGGAAGGGGAGGCCGGCCAACGGGCAAGCTGCTCTAAATTGTGTCAGTGCAAAAAAAAATAAATGAGTAATGATTAATTTAATAATGAGAAGAAAGCAGAGGGGAGTCCAGGCCCCCCGCTTTGGCTGTTTATGGGGTTCTTGAACTTGCTTAAGAAGCAGTTAGTGGGATGATATTGGACAGAGCCAAGGCCCCCAGGGCTGAACACCTCTGCCCCTAGAGCACATATGCTTGGGTGAAGGAGAGATGCAGCAGCAGGAGGGAGAGAGCCAAGGTGGAGGGCACAAGGAAGGAGGACTCAGCCAGAGCTGCTCTGCCCTACCCTGCGTGGTCAGCAGGGGGCACTGCCCTCCACACACTTTTGCCTCCATCCATCCTCCTAGCCTGGGCTCAGCTCAGCAGGGAGTCATTTCAGGTCTTTGCTTTGCTGGCTCCTGCCCTGGACAGGGTCCTTCTTTCCCCATCCCTTGTTCTGCCTTCTACACCAAAGGGATGTCTGTATTTGGAACCTTGGGATATGCCCAACAATCCAGGGGCAGAACATTAGTGTCACACACTCTCACTCATACATACAACCCACACACAGCCACCAGGACCACCTCCTGGGATCAGGATCTGATAAGGGAGAAGCTGTGGAAGCCTCTCACAGCCAAACCAAAACCGAGTCTTGTCCTTTGCTGTGGCCATGTATTGGATGAGCCCTGGGTTCAAGGTCACAGGAGCTGGGTCTGAATCTGAGTATCGGCTAGGTGACCTTGAGCCAGTCTCTTCACTCTGGGAACCTCAGGAAAATGATGAGCATGGACAGGATTGATCAAAAAGCCCCTTACAGCTCTAAGTCTACGGGGCCCATGTTAGAAAATGAAGAAACTGGGGTCCAGACACAGAGAAAATCTGTGCTCACACACACAGGTAGCAAGGAGCCCAGACAGGATTTGAGGAGTCAAGATTCTTTTCTCTTGTGTTAGGTTTCTCCATTCATTCAATAGGGGGATAAAGTCAGAGCACAGAAGGGGTCAGCTTTCAGGATTTGGAAAAGCACAAGGTGTGGAAGCTAAAAGCAGCAGGATAAAAAGGAACTAAAGATCCAGAGACCATGAAGTCCCAGGACTGGCAGGATGTGCTTGCTATTCACTGATCCTGATAATGAGGTCTGAGGAAAACCACACAGACATTCCCACCATCAGCAGGTAATACATCTTAGGCCCTACAATGGGCACTATCACACAGATGAGCAGAATCAATGGGATATATTCACCGAGAACAGAGGAACTGCCGGCCATGCTCAGATAAAGTAGTCTAATGAACTCATAAGATTCAACTTTGGATAGAGACACCTAAAAATTCTCCAGAACCCAAAAGAAATCATGGCAAGAACAGATATATATATATATATATATATATAGATAGATAGATAGATAGATAGATAGATAGATAGATAGATAGATATAGATATAGATATAGATATATAGATATATATAGATATAGATATAGATATAGATATAGATATATAGACAAGTTTCTGGACCGTCGTGAGCCTCCATTCCTTACCAGTAAAAGGAGTTATTTTGAGTCACCTGCAATGCTCACCGTACAAAGGTAGCATGTATAATGAATGAAGTAAATGGACATCAAGTCCCTTGCAAACCTTAATACGTGGTAGATAGGTCAGCTATTTTTATTGTTAAAAAAAAAAAAAAAGAAGGATCTTTGCAGCACTCAAGAAAGTCATCTAGGGAGAAACTACTTGCTTTTCCAGCAGCTACCATCAGGGGGGAGGGAGGCGTTAGAGAAAGCTGAAAAATATGGAGGAAAAAAAAAACCTGTTGTGGTTTCAGCCTTATCCAAGCTTAACTTATCTGTCTGATTCCTATGATATAAAGAAAAAAAAATAACACAATCCTCATACACACACCTACACACAGAAACACACACACACACACACACCTATCACTGACCCCTGGCACACATAAAAAACCAGAAACAGATGAAGAGGGAGATTCCAACTTGAAGGGAAGTGGGTCTCTGATAAAGGAGACCCAAATGTGGACAGTAAGAGTCAATCCAATAAGCACTTATTAAGCCCCTCTATAGACCAGACTGTGTCAACGTTACAGGGCAGCGTCAGTTAGTCAATAAACATTTATTAAGCACCTTCTGTGTGCCAGCACATAGCGGGTGAGGGATGGGGTGGAAACAATCTCTGTTCTCAAGGGGTTTATAGTCTAAAAAAGGAAAACAACACAGAAAAGAAAACTAAAAGGGAATGGGGGGAGGCATTGGGGGGGGCATGATGATGTGAGGGCTTGGACTCCCTCCTTCAATGGAGATTTGGGAGCTCATTTCTCTGCTTCCAATCAGAGGAGCAGAGGGTACCCATGAGGTGTGAGTTTGTCATATTTCAGACACTGTACTAGGCATTGTGGATACACACAAATAAAAACAACAATAAAAATTAAACAATCCCTGCCTTCAAATAATTTATATTCTGCAGGTCAGATGGGTCGCAAGTGGCAGGGTTGGGATTTGAACCTCTAACCCGATTTATCACCTATTAGTAAGCATTTATTAATCATCTATTTTGTGGAGGTGCTATTCTAAGTGCTAGGGATACAAAGATAAGGCAATACCTGCCCTCGAGAAGCTTACATTCTAGTATGGCAGAAACTAGGCATAGACCAACATCTTACATTCAATACCAAAATAATTTCAAAATGGGTACATGATTTAGATATAAAGGTTGACAATATAAGTAAACTGGGAGAGCAAGGAAGAGTTTACCTGTCAGATTTATGGAGAAGGGAAGAATTTATGACCAAACAAGAGATTGAGAACATTATGAAATGCAAAATGGATAATTTTGATTACATTAAATTGAAAAAGTTCTGCACAAATAAAACCAATGCAACCAAGATTAGGACAGAAGCAGAAAACTGGGAAAGAATTTTTACAACCAGTGTCTCTGATAAAATAACACAATCAGTGTCACTGATACAACCAGTGTTCGTTTCTAAAATACATAGAGAACTGAGTCAAATTTATAGAAATACAAATCACTCCCCAATTAATAAATGGTCAAAGGATATGAACATGCAGTTTTCAGAGGAAGACATTAAAGCTATTTATAATGATATAGAAAAAATGCTCTAACTCACTGTTGGTTAGAGAAATGCAAATCAAAACAACTCTGAGGTACCACATCACATCTATCAGATTGACTAATGTGTCAAAACAGGAAAATGATAAATGCTAGAGAAGATGTGGGAAAATTAGAACACTGATGCATTGTTGGTGGAGTTGTGAACTGATTCAACCATTCTGGAGAGCAATTTAGAACTATGCCCAAAGAGATATAAAAAATGTGCCTACCTTTTGACCTAACAATACCACATCTAGGTCTATATCCTAAAGAGATCCATACAAGTGGGAAAAGGACCTACATGTACAAAAATATTTATAGTAGCTGTTTTTGTAGTGGAAAAGAACTGGAAATTGAAGGGATGCCCATCAGTTGGGGAATGGCTAAACAAGTTGTGATGTATGACTATAACAGAACACTATTGTGCTCTAAGAAATGACAAGCAGGCAGACTTCAGAAAAACCTGGAAAGAATTATATGAACTGATGCTGAATAAAGGGAGCATAACCAGAAGAACATTGTACATAGTAATAACCACAGTGTGCAATGACTAACTTTGATAGACTTGGCTCTTCTTAGCAATGCAAGGATCTAAGACAACTCCAAAAGATCATGAAGGAAAATGCTGTGCACATCCAGAAAAAGAACTATGGAATCTGAATGCAGATTGAAGAATATTATTCGCTCTCCCTGTCTCTCTTTTTTGTTTGTTTGTTTGTTTCTTCTTTCTCATGGTTTCTTCCATTGGCCCTAATTCTTCCTTACAACATGATTAATGTGAAAATAGGTTTAATATGAATGTGTGTGTAGAGCCTCTATCAAATTACACACCGTCTTGGGGTGGGGAAAGGGGGGAGATGGGGAGAAAATTTGGAACTCAGAATCTTATGTAAGTGAACATTGAAAACAAAAAATAAATCAATAAATTTAATAATACAAAGAAGTGAAGGCCCAGTTCAAATGAGAAGAAAAAAAGCTTACATTCTAATGGAAGAGACATCACATTAATTAGGTATTTACACAATATAAAGAAGCTCCCTCCCCAACCACATCTCCAACACAAGCTGACTTGACAAGCATTTATTGAACACCTACTTATGTCACACTTATGAACACACTTATGTCACACATACATACATTCACATTGGTTGATTCAAAGGCTTACTTACCCCTTACAAATCTAACCTCTGGATTTTTCTTTCCCTTTTCCCATAATCCTGCACCTCTCCTCACTTCCCCACTCCCAGTTTTAAAGCTGAGAGGCAGGAAACCAAATTTCCAGCCCAACATCAAACATTAACTGTGACCTTGGGCAAGTGATTTCACTTTCTGGGTCCTCAGTTTCCTCATTGGGTAAAATGAGGGATTTGGCCAAGATGGCCCCTGGAGTCTCTTCCAACTCTACAGTCTGAATACCATGCGACTACTTGGGCCTCAGTTCCCTTAGCTGTAAGATATGGGAATTGGGTCTAATGCTCTCTGAGATTTTTTCTAGCTCTGAAATTCTATAACACTGTGTTTTTGGACAATATCCAGCTTTCTTTGGACTCCAATTTAATTCACTTCAGTTCCAGCTTTTATTAGTAGTGAGGCCCATATTTTTAACACCAATATTTTAGCAGTGATATTACTTGGCCTCAGCCACGGAATGCCATACTCTCCAAAGAAACCAAGGCCATGAAGGGAAGTGCGTTGAGTATGAGAGGCTGCAGTGCATTACAGGAAAGGAATTAGGCAGAAGCTGTGTCAACGTTACAGGGCAGCGTCAGTTAGTCAATAAACATTTATTAAGCACCTTCTGTGTGCCAGCACATAGCGGGTGAGGGATGGGGTGGAAACAATCTCTGTTCTCAAGGGGTTTATAGTCTAAAAAAGGAAAACAACACAGAAAAGAAAACTAAAAGGGAATGGGGGGAGGCATTGGGGGGGGCATGATGATGTGAGGGCTTGGACTCCCTCCTTCAATGGAGATTTGGGAGCTCATTTCTCTGCTTCCAATCAGAGGAGCAGAGGGTACCCATGAGGTGTGAGTTTGTCATATTTCAGTCATGTCTGACTCTTCTTTACCCCATTTGGGGTTTTCTTGGTAAAGACACTGAAGTAATTTGCCATTGCCTTCTGCAGCTCATTTTACAGATGAGGAAACAGGGGCAAATAGGGTGAAGTGACTTGCCCAGGGTCACACAACTAGAAAGTATTTGAGATCAGATTTGAACTCAAGAAGATGAGTCTTCTGACTCCAGACCTGATGCTCTATCCACTGTGCCACCTAGTGCCACATGAGGTATGAGTACTGTTATGGGAATCTGAAGACCTTCCCTGCCCCTAGGCCCTTTGATAGGTTTAAGTGGCTCTGAGAACCTTCCTCTATTTGAAAGTATACTCTGCCCCTAATAGGCTGAATGTGGTCACATGGAGCCTGTGGCGGGAGGCTTGTTCTTCAGGAATGCCCACACCTTGTTAAACTTTGTGATTGGGCAGTGGGTCAAGAGGGCTGTGCTGGTCTCCAATCCAGGAGAAGGCTATATATACTGCTGATGTGAGTTTTTGCTTTGGGGCTTACTTTGACAAGTTGTGTGATTTGGCCAGACGAGACTCTGGGAAGCCGTTGAGCCCCCCGGCTGTGAAAAACCCAGATGTTGGTGCTTCCCTCTCTGGTAGCTGAACAGGTATGGATGTAATGGTCAGACGGTTGGAAGCCGGTCTGCTGATGTGTTTCTTTGTCTGCTTGTAACTTCTGCGTGTAACTGTTTATATTTTCTGAAGTTCAGGGTATTGATTTTTTTCCCCCTGAACTAGGTAAATGATATGTTTGATTGATTAAAGTAAGATTTTTAACCCATTTTGAGTTGCTTTCCTTTAGAAAAGCAGATCTAAGAAACTGTGCTAGTAGCCACCCTGGGTATGCTAGGATGCTTGCTGATACAAGCACCAAGGTTGATTTTGATCCTAATGAAGTTCCTAAGGATGTGTCAGAGAAATCCTAAGGAGGGCAACAAATGAAGTGTGGAACTAGAAAGAAAGAAAAAAAAAGATGGGTCAGTCATGAACAAGAACAAAGATTGGATAGCTTGTATATTCCATTGGTATCTTGGAAAAAACTAGGAGAAAGGTACCCAGCACTGTGGGTGGACGCCTTGGGGCAGATTTATGGAAGGCCCTGGACAAGAATCCCAGAGGATTGGTTGGATTTGAATCCCAGAGATTCCAGAGCTGGTGTGCTTCCCACTGGACCATCATTCTTACCTTCATGCTAGTGTTCTTTATCTTCTTCCTTTACATCCTAAGCAGAAGCACTATCCTTTTTCTATTCTTCCTCTTATTTTCAATAGCCTTTTTTAAACCTCCAACCCTCCTTTTTTAAAAGTAATTTTAATATTAATTAACATGAGCCTCTGCTCATTCTGGGCTTTCTTCATTTTCCTGCTGCTATCCTTGAGAGACCTCATCATTCTCTGGGGTTCTCCTTCAGTTCATATCACTCTTTAAATTGGAGTTCATCAGTGGGCCTCCTGGTCAGTCACATGGGTCTCTTTAGACACCTTCTCTTCTTAATCAGGATCAATAATAACAGGGCTGGAAGAATCTCATTCTTCTTGAGCCAACTTCCTTCTCATTGTCTCAGACTGTGGGGTCACAGCAACCTTATCTTTGAAAATTTTTTAAATGCCTCCCCTAACATCTAGAGTAAACATCAGATTATTTTCAATATTCTCCTCCTTATCTATCACAAACTCAAAGGTGGCCTGATCACTGCTTCCCACAGTTTCTGTTATTTCCGCTTTACCAGTAAGTTCTTCCTTATTGGTCAGAATCAAGTCCTAAATAGTTTTTCTCCTCATTGCTTCTGCATTCTCAAAGGTGAAATTATCCTCGGAGCAAGTATAAAATGTATCTGCTCTTCTGTATTTAGGAGGGAGAGAGAGAGGGAAAGAGAGACAGAGAGAGAGAGAAAGAAGAGAGGAAGGGGGGGAGAGAGAGAGGGAGGGAAGGAGGGAGGGGGGGAGAGAGGGAGAGAGAGAGAAAAAGAGAGGGAGAGAGAGAGAGAGGGAGACAGAGACAGAGACAGAGAGACAGAGAGAGAGAAAGGAGAGAGGGAGAGGGGGAGAGAGAGAGAACTTCTTTATTGTTGGAGCCTCTCATAGGTACTTTTGTAACCAATTCTGGGTGTGGTGAGGGTCTCAAAGTCATCCATAGTCTCCCTCTGATCTGGTAGTCTGTAGCATACACCAACCACTATCTTACTGATGTTTCTTCTTTTTTCAAAACGTTCTCTCACCGTAGCCCAACCTTCTTCAGGCTTGGATTTCCACACATCTAGACAGATAATACCATCCTACTTCCTCTTTTATCTAATCTGTCCCTTTTAAACGAGATATAAACTTTCAGTGCTGCCGTCCTACCATGAGTCACATCCTACCAAGACTCAGAGATACTTATTTGGGCATATTTACCTCCCCACACTGGGGTCATTAGGTCACTTTTTTTCTTATTACTACCTCTTCCATGCATTAGTGTCTAGACATCTCTGCCCTGAGTACCACTTCTGCCCTCTTCCCCTTTACTAGACAACTGAATATCAATCCTGCTTTTCTCCTGCATAATACCTGCTGTCTCTTTCGTATCTGGACTAGTGGTTATATCTGGACACTTTTCTCCTCCCCTCTTCTTTTCAAGTAGAAATGACCTCTTATGAACACCAGCCAGGCTCCAAAAAAGTACCTTCCTCCCAGCTCTCATTAAATGGTCTAGGTCCTTGGCCAAGAATTCTGGCATGGCCCAGAAAGCCAAACCCCATCCTCTGATACCATTTTCTTTTTTTTATATCCTGCTTTCTCTTCTGGGATCCTTAACTTCAATCACCAACTGTGACAAATATATTACCTATGTGTCCCTAGGTCTTTCATTTATTTGCCCAGGAAGCTGTCATTCTCAGAGCTTCTTCCCAGATTCCTTCTGGCATGTAATGTTTGTTCCCAAATGACCAGTAGAAGAGTTGACTTCAGGTGTGATGAGTCTCCATCAGTCCTGAATGCTGAGAAGATGGTCCCACCTCTGTCTCTAATACAGATATGCTATGGCCTCTGTCCTAAGACCTCTTCCAAATCTAGCATTCTGTGCTCTAAGTTCATGAGACCACAGGTCTAGAGATGGAGGAGACATCAGAAGCCATCTTGTCCAAATTTCCCTCCTCTCCCCTCCCCCATTTTACAGATGAGGAAACTCAGGCACCCTAGAAATGCTCAATGACTTGCCCAAGGTCACAAAGCTAGTCAATGGCAGAGCTGATATTCAAACCCAGGCCTTCTGACTCCAAATCCATCACCCTTTCCACTGTACCATGCTGCCTCTCAGAGATAGATAGTCTAACCCCTATCTGAACATTCCCAACAGTAAGCAACCATCCAACCTTTCCTAAGATTTCCAGAAAGTTCTGTCCAGTTCAATCATCGTATATTCTAAGGTCCCTCCAGCTCTGACAATGTATATTTTCTGAAGCTTCTAAGGTGTTTTCTAGGACTCATGTTCTATGCTCTATATTCTAAAGTCCTTTCTAGCTCTGACTTTCTATGTTCTAAGGTCTGTTATAATTCTAACAGTCTCAATGTACTGGTTTCCCCTATCCCGTAAACTCCAACAGTTCCCTATTGCCTTTAGAACCAACAATAAACTTTCCTGTTGGCCATGTAAAACCCCCAAACTCAGTCTGCCTTTCCAGCTTGGTCATACATTATCACCTTCCTAAACTCCAGAGTCCATCCAAAGTGATCCAGATGTCATCTCCCACCTCCGTATCTTTTCTCTAGATGACACCATGCTTGGAATGAATGCATTGGTTTCTCACCTCCAACTCTTAGGCTTTCTTTTAAAAGTAAGCTAAACTTTTACTTTCTAGAAGAACCTTTCCCAGCCCCTCCAGGGGTAGTGCCTTCCTTAAAATCACCTTGTATGTCTTTTGTGTAGGTTTGCATTCACTCTCCCTCTTCAGAATGTAAGCATAAGGAAAAGGAGCCCTTTTCTTTTTTTCTCCATAGTTGAGCACCTAGTCTGGCATATAATAGGGGCTCAATCAGTGCTCATTGACTTATCTGTTTGTTGATTAGCTTCGAAACAAATAGCTGACAGGTAAAGAAGACTAGAAATGTATTGTTTCGGTGTAGTCTGATTCATTAATAAAGGAAGGAAGAAGCAACAGTAAGAAAGAATCATAAAATGTTGGCTCTCAAGGGGACTCTAAACTTTGATCATCTGGGCCAACTTCCAGTGGAAAGAGCATTGAGGTCTGGAGTCAGGAAGACAGGAGTTCAAATCCAGCCTCAGACTGGAACTAGCCATGTGACCCTGGGCAAATCACTTAACTTGCCTCCCTCGATTTCCTCATCTATAAAATGGGGATGTTATTGTTAATAGCACCTGCTTCCCAGGGTTGTTGTGGGGATCGAATGAGATAATATTTGTGAAGTGCTTTGTAAACTTTAAAGTGCCTTTTCTGTTCAATTAACATTTAGTAAATGCCTACTACGTGCAAAGCCCTGCGTTAGGAAGGCATCAGGACACGAAGAATATGTATTAACAGTATCTACAATAAGGAGCCAGCATTCCCCTGGAGACAATGTGTACACCGAGGAGTAAATACATTGTAATTTGAAGACAGACGGATCAGTAACAATGGGTAAAGCAGAGACGCTCCCACAGAGAAGCCCGCACCTAAGTCTTGGAGGAAGCCAACGATTCTTTTTTTAATTTAATAAATGTATTTATTTATTTACTTTTAATTTGCAACATTCAGTTCCACAAGCTTTTGAGCTAAAAGCTAACGATTCTGAAAGGCGGCCATGAAGAGGAGGCCGATGCCCGGGTGCTCGCTCACCCAGTGCCTGGGATTCTCTCCCGTGCTCCGAGACTCCGCTCAAAGCCCACTTTTTGCAGGAGGCTTTTCCCAACCCCGCCCTTCCCCGCCCACTCCAGCTGTCGGTTGTGGGGGGAGGGAGGAGGGGGAAGGGGAGGGAGTGTCTGAACCTGGGCCCTCTAAGAGGTCTGGGGATAAATTTCAGGGAAGCTGTGAACTTGGACAGTTAAAAAAAAATCACGTACACGAATGTGACATCGGAACCTCTAGCTGAAAACTAGCATTTTCTTCAGTTATTTTCCTGTTCAGTTATTTTAAAACTTTATTTTGATCAGGGTTTCAACACAGGTTTCAACAGACTGGCCAAAGAGTCTGAAACATAAAAAGAGTTAAGAAGCCCAACTCTAAGACTACCCTCCACCTAGACTCTATGTTGTATGTACAAAGTTACTTGGATGTTGTCTCACGTCAGACTGGGAGCCCTGTGAGGGCAGGGACTGTGTCTTTGCCTTTCTTTTTCCAAATCCCTGGTGCTTAGCACCTGGCCTGACACATAGTAAAGGCTTAGTCAAAGCTTGTTGACTGTGTGTCTCTGTCTATTTTTCTCAGTCTCCCTCTGTGCGTCTGTCTCTGTCTCTTTCTGTCTCTGTGTGTGTCTTTGTGTGTGTCTTTGTCTTTCTGTGAGTCTCCTCTGTGTGTGTCTCTGTCTCCTTGTCTCTGTCTCACTGTACTTTTCTCTTTGTCTCTCTGTCTGTGTGTGTCTCTCCCTCTCTGTTTTCTCCTTTCTCTGCCTGCCTCTTCTCTCTTTCTCTCTCTTTCTCTTTCTGTCTCTCTCCCTCTCTGTTCTCTCCTCTCTGTCTCTCTTCTTCTCTGCCTCTCTGCCTCTTCTCTCTCTCTCTCTCTCTCTCTCTCTCTCTCTCTCTCTCTCTCTCTCTCCCTCTCCCTCTCTCCCTCTCTCTCTCCCCCCCCTCCCTCTCTCCCTCCCTCTCTCCTCTATGATACATATCCTTGTGGTAACTCTTCCCCTGAGATCTGAGACCATCACAAATCTTAGAATGTTAGAGTTGGAAATTACCTTAGCAATTAATTAGACCCTCTCGTTTTGAACCCGAGGCCCCGAGGGTTCAAGTGGCCTGCCCAGTGGGGCTACTCTCCTAGTAAATGGCAGAGCCAAGATTTGAACCTGCTCTTGCAACTGCAGCTCTGGTCCTGCCCCAGCACAAAGGCCTGTGCAGCTAGGTGGCCTGGAATATTTATTGTTTCATTGCTGCAGGGAAGCAGGCCCATTGGGCTGGGTGACTAGCAGTTGAGAAAAAGAGAGAAATTGGAAGCCACATACATTCTCACTGGGGCCTGACCGAGACCTTTCGGGAAAGAGAAATAGCACTAGTAGAGCTGTTCCTTCAGTGCTTTCACAGAGTGAGAAATTCCTTCCGAGCCTTCCTAGAGCCTTTGACAAGGAAAGAGAGGCCCTCCATTCCTCCAGGGCTCCTGCTATGTAACAAGACAGGCTGATCCCAGCTCTGTTTGTTCGGCCAGGCTACAGCCATGGGAGGGAGCAGAAGCTCCTCCATGAGTGACATTAGCAGCTCTCTCCATCTCTGGCCAAGGCCTATGACCCTTGCTTCCCTCCTTGACCCCCTGCCCTATCCCGACCACCATCATAGCACTTCGAGGATTAAGTCACCCTCCCTGAGTGACCCCCTGAGTGACAACGGACACCCCCAGGAGGCAGGCAGCTGGGTGTCTCGAGCCTCTTCTGTCTGTCTTCCTAGAAACCCTGGCTGCTCCTGCCACTGTCTGATGCAACAGTTTGCAATGCTTTTCCGGGAGCCGAGCCCTGCTCAGAGGCTCCCTGCCCCCAGCGCCTGCGCACAGCTCCTTCTCTGCCAAGGGAAGCTTTCCTCCAGATGTGGAGATGGGGCATGGGGGGATGGGGAGGGTCTGGGGCAAGGAGGCCTTGGCTGCTCTCCCAGCATGAGCTGAGCTTAATTAGTCTGATCCCAAGGCATTGGCTGCCTGATTGACCCAGTGATCAAAAAGAAAGAAAAGGGAAAGAAAGCAAAAGGGGGGGGGGAGGAGAGGAGAGGAGAGGAGGGGAGGGGAGAGGAGAGGACAGGAGAGGAGAGGAGAGGAGGAGAGAGGAGAGGACAGCAGAGGACAGGAGAGGAGAGGAGGAGAGAGGAGGGGAGAGGTGGGAAGGGGAGGGGAGGGGAGGGGAGATGAGATGAAAAGAAGCCTGAGTAGTCCCTAAACTCACCATAAGCTGATTCTAGCATCTGGTTTCTGCCTCCAAAGCCTACCCTGGGGACTGTGTGGTCAATCAGCCAGTTAATAAACATTTATAAAGTTCCTACTATGTGTCAGGGACAGTGCTAAGAACTGAAGATACAAAGAAATACAAAAGGCATCCTGTTCTCCAAGAGTTACCAGGCTAACAAGGGAGACAGCACATAAAAGGCTGGAAAAGAGGGGGAAGGGTAATGATGGAGGCCAGAGGAACACAGCTAGGTGGGACATGAAGAGATGGCTCCCATGGGCACTCTCCTTCAATGGAGGACCTGGAAGGAAGTTTCTAATTTCCATCCTCCACCGGATCCATTCAGAAAGAGGGAGGTAGCCCCCGGGCAAGGGATACTGAGGAGTTAGGAGTCCTCATGTGGTCTCAGACCATATTGATACCTAGAAAATACACACAAAATGGCAGCTATTGGCCAATACATGTGGCTTCTTCAGTCCCAAAGAAAAAGACTCTGAATGCCTTTCCACCAACATCCACCACTCCTATGTTCTCAGAACTTTCTATGGCTGCGCATCCAAAGCCCCCCATATCTCATCAGTGCTGGCTGCAGGCCTGCTTCCCCTAGATATGCTCAGTACCTCTGTTTCCCCACATCAGGAGACTGGGGCATAGAATTGGGATCTGTGGCCATGAATGAGTCGATTCATGTGCTTAGCACGTAACAGCCATTTAATAAATGTTGATTCATTAAACCAGGCCTTGGTTCCAGGGCCTTTGAACAGATAACCCTGTGGTACTGGAATGCCAGACAGAGAATTCCTTCTCAAATTGGACCAGATAAGCTCTGAGTCCAGTGTGAAAGCCTGCAGTTCCCCATTCCCTTCTACATTAGACTATCTGCCTTGAAAAGCTCAGGTATAACTCATCTGGAAGGCCTGGAACTAGATGCCCTGTAGTGGAAAATGTCTTGGACTCGAGTCAGGGTATGTAGATTCTAGTGTGGGCTCAACAACTGCTCTCTGTGGGACCAAGGCTGAGCTTTTTCATTTTTCCAGGTCTCAGTTTCCTCTACTGCTAAATAGGGGAGTTAGACTAGCTATATTTTCTAAGGTCCCTCCCAGCTCTGATATTCCCTGTTCTAAGCTCCCTCCCAGCTCTGGTATTCCCTGTTCTAAGCTCCCTCCCAGCTCTGGCATTCCCTGTTCTAAGCTCCCTCCCAGCTCTGGTATTCCCTGTTCTAAGCTCCCTCCCAGCTCTGACATTCTATTTTCTACATTCTAAGGACCAACATGGCTCTAACATTTTTTGCTTCACTCATTTAAGTCATGCTGGTCCTAGCTGGCCCTCCCCCTCCTCCCAGCCCTCACCCTACCCCCATGCACATACACTGGCCAAGACCACCAGTTCCAAACTCCATCAGATGACCCCCCTGCTGACAGAGGAGCAATGGGCTCAAGATGGAAAATGAGCCTCGTGTTTTTAGACATGGCCAATGCGGGGATTCATTTTGTTGACTCTGCATATTTCCTACAAGAGTTTTGTTTTTCTTTTTCCTTTTAAATTAGGGGGAAGAGGAATAAATTCTTGCTAATTAAAAATAAAAATTTAAAAATCCGAATTCTGCCTCATAATCTCCCTATCTCCAGAGGAGATGAAGAAAGCCTTACAAAAGAAGACAGGAAAACCCTCTTCTCTCTTATGTGGTCCCCACCGAAGACTGAGGGCTCTAACCCCTTTGGGCTATATTCTATCCCAGCAGCCAGCCTTCTCTAACAGCCTATAACTAGAATAGTGTAGGCATACACCACACTCAATGGTGGCCTGCAGCTGTGGTTTCTGCAGGCATGACTCGAAGTTAGGGAAAGACCAACTACAGTTCAAAGTCAGAACACTTTCTAAGAGTCAGAACTTCCCCAGAGTGGAAAGAGCAGCCCTGGAGGGAATAAGCCTCCATCACTGGGGCTTTCTGAGGAGAAGTGGCACAGTCACCAGTCAGCTATGTCAAGGAGGGGATTCTCTGTCAACTCGAGTTCGATTGGATGGCAGGAGGGTCCCTCCAAGCCAAAGAGAAAGAAGAGGAGCCAGGAATCATGGGATGGCTGGATAGTAGGGACCTCTGAGATCATTGAATCTAACCCCTTGTTTTATAGACAAGGCAATCAAGACCCAGCAGAAAGCTGTGACGGAAGGCAGCAGGGGAAGTGTCGGACCTTCCATTCCCAGCCCTCTAGACCTCAATTTCCTCTTGAGTAAAATTGGGGAAATTGAAGTAGTTGGCCTCGGAGACCCCTTCTAGCTCAAAACCTCCAGGACTTTGCCAAAGTCTTGTTCTGCTTTTCCTTGTTTCTTTAGTCAGAAAATGTTTTGTTGCTGCCAGTCATTTTGGTCATGCTCAACTCTTCATGAGCCCATTTGGGTTAGATTTGAATCCAGGTCTCTCTGAGCAGCTAGGGCAGGTAGGTGGCTCAGTATATAGAGAGCCAGGCCTAGAGTCAGGAGTTCAAATGTGGCCTCAGACACTAACTATGTGACCCTGAGCAAGGGACTTCACTCTGTTTGCCTCCGTTTTCTCATTTGTAAAATGGACTGGAGAAGGAAATGGCAAACCACTCCAGGATCTTTGCCAAGAAAATGCCAAACAGGGACATGAAGAGTCAGACATGACTGAAATGACTGAACAAAGTAACAGCTTCCTGGCTCTGAGCCTGGTGCTCTGTCCACTTCACCACCTAGCTGCCCTATTATGTGTAGGCACTGTGTTAAGGGCTAGGGATGTTGGAAAGGTATAAAACAACCCTTGCCCTCAAAGAGCTTATAGTCTAGTGGAGGAGACAGCGTACAAAGACAATCCTTGCCCTCAAAAGGTTTATAATCTAATGGGGCAAACAAAACAGAAACAGGATAAATGTGAGATGAGAGCAAGAGGCACCAGCATTAAGGAGACCAGGAAAGGCTTCCTGCAGAAGGTGCGACTCGACTTGAAGGAAGCCAGGGGAGCCTAGAGGTGGAAATGAGGAGACAGGGGATTTGGAACACAGGGGACAGAGCATGCTCAGAGACCAGTTGGGAATTTTCTTCGTCCTTTCTGCTATAACTTCCAAAACTACAGATTCTCTGAAATGTTCAAGGTTGTTTGTCTGACTGGCTCCACTCCTGCCAACATTACCAGCCAGTCTTGGGGTGTGGGCTTTAGCATTTCTCACTGTCTTCTCTGGAAAAACCAACCTCCCCAGCTCCATTATCCTTGACTTTCCCCTGGCCCCAGGCTGGCTCTTGATGTCCCTAATCCACAAGGATCAAGGCAGGATTAGGGGTGAGAGGAGGTGAGGAAAAACTCACTGCCACAGGCATCCTTGGGACCTTCCCCATTCTCTTCCAAGATCCCTGAATTTGCCCATCATCTTCCCAGACTGTAGAGTCAATTCTTGGCCCCTTCCCCATTTAGGCAGAGTTGCTATGGCCAAAAGAATCTATCCAATCATTCATTCATTCAACAGGCAGTCAGAATAAAAAGACAAAATTGGAACAGCTCTTGCCCTCAAGAAGTTTGTATTCCATCCAGGGAGAGGACACATAGGCATGTGAGAACGTGCAAAGTAGCCTTAACCCCTGGCCTCCTTCCTTCTCTCTTCCTTTTTCCTTGCTTCCTCCTACATCCTGCTCCTAATTGCTCCTTTCACCACTCCCTGGCCCTCCTCCCTCCCTCCTGATCCACACCCACCCTTTTACAGTTTAGTTATAAAAACCAGCCCACCAGACAGAGGCTTTTTTTTTTTTGACCAAAATGTTATTTTCAGAAGGAGCCATTGAGGTTGGGGAGTAATTGTAGAGTCCAGGCCTGTGCAGTCCAAGCTGAAAATAATCAGCAAGGCTTCTGGAGTGGGAGGGAAACAGGCCCCACAACCCTCCCCTGAAGGGCGAGAGCAAAGCCAGAGTGACTCAGAGGAAGGCCAACACCAAGGATACTGGCATAGTTCCAGGGTTGATGCTTGGAGATGATGGCAATTGAGTTCCAGCTGAAAGGAGCCTCTCTAAAATGATAATATTGGAGTAGGGGGGTGGGAAGTAGAGTTCTTATTGATCTGGATTCGAATCCTTGTTCTACCACTTTACTATATACATGACTTTCTATCATCACTTAACCTCCCTAGCCTCAATTTCCTTATCTGTAAAATGAGACGGGGTGGAGTAGGTGACATTAGACATCTTTTTAGCTCTAACTCTGTGATGCTGGGACCTGTCTGGGCCTCAGTTTCCTCACCTGTAAAATGAGTGTTGACCTAGAGAGTCTCTGAGTTTCTCAAATTCTATGATTTTCCAGAACTGTCTCCTCATGTGTGTGGGGAGGATAGTCTACACGATCTCCCCTTTCTTTCTGTTCCACGTCCTCTGAGCCTCCTGACTGCTTTTTGCCCCAAGGTAGGTCTCAGATCCATGTTGTAGGTTGTCATATCGTCAGATGACAACAGAACATTTCCTTATTCAGTCTCCTCGTAGGATCATGGAATATTACCCAGAAGGAACCTTGGGCATCCTCTAGTCCAATCCTCTCATTTGACAGAGGTCCAGAAAGATGGGATTTACTCAACATCAATAATGAGTAAGTAGCTGAGCCAGGATTTGGGTCTGGGGGCTCCAAGCCCAGTGTGTTCCTGCTACTCTATGGGTGACAAGAGAAAAAACACAGTAGAACAGAGAGGGTAACAGATTTGGAGTCAGACACCCTAAGTTCGCAGGCAGTGAGTGAGGTGGTGCACTAAGTAGACAGAGTTCAGGGCCTGCAGTCAGGAAGACCTGAGTCCAAATCTAGCCTCAGACACCTCCTAGCTGTGTGACCCTGGGGAAGTCACTTTACTCTATTTGCCTCAGTTTCCTCATCTCTAAAATGAGCTGGAGAAGGAAACGACAAACCACTCCAGTATCTTTGCAAAGAAAACCCCAGATGGGGTCACAAAGAATTGGACATCACGGAAATGACTGAACAACAACGAACCTCAGCTCTCATTCCACCCCTGCCACTAGCTCTAGTGACTTCAGGCAAATGGTTCGGCACCCTCATTTCCCTCTTTTCTAAAATCAAGGGGTTGGACTAGATGTCCTCAGAGGTACATTTTAGCTCCAAATCTCTAATCCTGTAAATAGCCAGTGGCCAAACTGGATGTCCAGCTATGCCAGGTGACTTTCCTTTGAAGCAATACAACAAAATAAAATCACCACTAGGCTCAGACATCCTTTTTCCTAACTTGTGTGCGAGATAGCCACTGGCTGTGTTTATAGGATCAAGACTCAGAGTCCTGGACTTGACACTGGACTTAGACTCAGGAAGACCTGAGTTCAAATCCTACCTCAGTTACTTATTACCTGTATGACCCTGGACAAGTCACTTCACCCTGTTTGCCTCAGTTTCCTCATCTGTAAAATAAGCTGGAGAAGGAAATGGCAAAACACTCCAGTACCTCTGCCAAGAAAACCCTAAATACAGTCAGAGTCAGACCAACTGAAAAACAATTGAATGACAAAAACTTCCCAGGGTTGTGGTGAGGATCAAAAGAAATAATTGTAAAGTGCTTTGCAAACCTTAAAACCCTGTATAAATGCTGATTGTTTTCAAGGGGGAAGAGCCCTTGGCTTTCTTTGCCTGCCGCTAACTGAATTAGTCGATACTTGAAATTGATTCAGACTACTCATTGCAAGGACAAATACTGAAGCTGAAGTTTAAATACTTTGGCTGCATAATGAGGAAGTAGAACTCATTGGAAAAGACTCTGATGTGGGAAAGATTAAAGGAGAAGGAGAAGAGGACAGCAGAGGGCGAGATGGATAGAAGGAGTGGACATGAGCTTGGACAGACCTCGGGGATAGGAGGGCACAAGGGCCTGGTGTGGTTCATGGGGTCAGGAAGAGCTGGAGGTGACTGAACTACTGAAAAACAAAGCTGAAGCCTCTAGCTAGGCCCAGGCTATATGAAGGTCGTTTCGGGCTCTTCTGAGTTATAGGGAAGGAAGGAAGGAAGGAAGGAAGGAAGGAAGGAAGGAAGGAAGGAAGGAAGGAAGGAAGGAAGGAAGGAAGGAAGGAAGGAAGGAAAGAAGGAAGATCTAGAGCTTATTCCATGGTGCTATCCCTCCCTCCTCCACCACATCCCCTGCCCACAGTGACAGTCAAGAGTTTGGTCTCCCAGACTTCATAATTACCTGGAGAGGCTTATACGGACTGATGCTAAGTGAGAAGAGCAGAACCAGGCAAAACCTGTACACAGTCACAGACACATCGTACATATGATGACCAACCTTGATAAACTGGACTATCCTCAACAATGCACAGCTAAAGACAACTCTACAAGCCTCAAGAAGGAAGGAGATACCTAAACTCAGAGAAA
>CM053592.1:180083909-180121300 GCA_028646515.1 Pseudochirops corinnae
CTCTCCTCTCTCTCCTCTCTCTTCTCTCTCCTCTCTCTCTCCATCTCTCTCTCTCTCTCCTCTCTCTCTCCCATCTCTCTCTCTCCTCTCTCTCTCTCCCTCTCTCTCCTCTCTCCCTCTCTCTCTCTCTCTCTCTCCTCTCTCTCTCTCTCTCCTCTCTCTCTCTCTCGCTCTCTTCTCTCTCTTCTCTCTCCTCTCTCTCTCTCTCTCTCTCTCTCTCTCTCTCTCTCTCTGATTCTCTGTCCTTACCTCTTTTTGGAGGAGACGCCAGGGAGTTGGGCTTCCAGGCCCCTGCAGACTGCTACAGGAGCTGAGTTTTCTTGTTCTCAGGCACTTGGGGTGACACAGTTCGCCTTGTCTTCTGATGATCCTTGTTAGGGTGATGGTCGGTCACCTCAAAGAACTCTGGCTGGGAGGCCTTGATCAGTCAGCCAACAAGGGCAAGCGGAGGAGGGGCAAATGCTTGAATGCAGTCCCCTGTGGGCTCACTGGTCTATGGGAACGGTACTGGCCTCCCACTAGAATGTAGGTGATGGCTGCTGAGTACACTGCTGACCCATTTCGCTTCCCAGCTTGAGGCAGAGGCAGAGTTTGGCCTTGAACCCAAATCACCTGATTCCCAAACCCCAGGGGTCACTCAGCTCCCCTGCCCTGCCTCTCTTAGCTATCCCATAGAATGAGAAGAAGTGAAGATGATTTATTGTCCTCTTCTCTCAGTGGCCAAAAGGTTGGTTACAGAAGAAACTCAGGTGCTAATCAACTGTTTCCTTCTGTGTTGTACAAGGACTTAGCTTGAGGCCAAGATCCCCCATGACCTGCTTTCCTGCCCTCACCTGAAGTTCGGGGAAGGGTGTGGGGGTCTTCTTCATCCACCTGAGATGTGAGAGAGTTACATCTGCAGAAAGAAGAGAAGGAGGAGGAAGAAGAGACTTTCTGTATTTTAAGGCCTCTCCCAGCTCTAACATTCTATGTTCTCAGGTCCTTCCTGGGACATTCTATGTTCTAAAGGTCCCTCCCACCTCTGATGTTCTATATTCTCGGGTCCCTCCTAGCTCTGATGTTCTGCTCCTAGGGCCCCTCCAGCTTTAAATCCCATGATCTCATTTTTCTTGGGGCCAAACCAAGGAGTCCTTCAAAGGAGAGCAGATATCTAGGAAGGGAGGGGAGGTGTCTTTCCCTGTTCTTGTGCATCCCCCAGCCTGCTGTTGCCTCAAAAACGGAACCATCTCCGGTTTGTTCTTCAAGACATTCCTTCCCTCCTCCTGTCTTCTTGGTCCCAGATGGATGCTGGCCACAAGTCTGGAGCCCTGGAGGTGTAACCTGAAGCCTGAGAGGGCCTCCTGGCTCCAGTATAGACTGGAAAGCAGTGGGAGACTGGGCTAGAGCACACCCATCCCCCCAAGAGGAGTTCATGCTTCCCATTGTGCACATGTGGCTTTCATGTCCCCAAAGGAGCCGATTTTGGCCCCATGTGGGAAGAGGTGGGAATGTTTGGCATGCTCCCACCTCTCCCAGGCCTGTGGGTTTACAATAGGACAAAGGAAGCAGTCCATGAAACTCTGCCTGGTGCCACTGGTTCTGTCCCAAGATCCCAATTCTACAAATATTAAGTAATTGTCTGCTTGACTCAGGGTGAAAGACAGTGTGGTATAGTAGATAGAGAAGCAGACTTGGAGTCAGGGAATCCTGAGTTCAAGTCCAGCCTGTGAGAGAGAGAGAGAGCTGGTTGTTAAATGTGTATCAACACATCACTGCCTATACTTGTATGTGCTATCTTTCCTGACTATCAATCAACCAACAAGCGTTTATTAAATACCCAATGTATACCAGGCTGGGGATATAAGTACAAAGAATGAAACAATCCTTATTCTCAAGCAGGTTACATTCTAATGGGGGAAATGGATACACACAAAAATGTATGCACCATAAATAAAGTGAATAAACACAAGGATACGCAAAGTGATCAAGTTAGCCTGAGAGGGAGGAAGCAGACTAGCAGTTAGGAGGAATCAGAAGAGACCGAGCGGCATCTTAAATGAAGATGGGGAATCTGTGACGTGGTGATACAGTTCAGACTGGAGGGATACAGAGATGGGAGAGGGAAAGTTGTAAGTGAGCAACAGAGAGGCCACTTTGGTTGGATCCAAGACTAGGAGAAGGCAGCTCAGTGGATAGAGCACTGGGCCTGGGGCCAGGAAGACCCGAGTTCAAATCTACCCTCAGACACTGTGTGACCCTGGGCAAGTCACTTCACCCTACTTGCCTCCGTTTCCTCATCTGTAAAACGAGCTGGAGAAGGAAATGGCAAACCACTTCAGTATCTCTGCCAAGAGAACCCCATGGACAGTGTGATCCACGAGATCACAAAGTATTGGACATGACTGAGCAACAGCAAGAGGAAGGGAAGGGTAGTAATGACCAATGGGGATGGAAAGGTTTCAAAAGCTAAACAGAGAAATGCACACTCGATCCTAGAGGTGCTGAGAAGCTGCTGGAGAAAGCGGCAAGACTGAAACCCCTGAAGGCCAGGCACTCTCACTTCCGGTTTTTTTGTAGTTAGAATTCCTAACAAAATGCCTGCCATACAATAAGCGCTTAACAAACGATTGTTAATTGATCAGCTGATTGAGTGGTTGATAAGGTAGCTAGGAGGGAAAGTTAGGCTTAGAAAAAGATTTAGGAAATGGAGCCAGAGGCCTTGAATGGGAGGGACAGTGAAGGGCTGTTGCCTGGGGAGGGTCTGGTGATTCCCACTGTCATCCCAGGCTCTATTCCCCAGACGAATCCTGCCATACTGCTGGGCCTGCTTGGGATAGATGACACTGATGTTGTTCTCAGTGACCTCTATGTGTATAATAAGGCCTTTCTCTCTCAATAAAGTGAAGTGATAATCTGGCGACTTCTACAGAGACCCTGGAGACCACTCATCCAAGGACAGACAGGGAGGGGGCACACAGGCCATCATCGGCTCCTACATGGGGACAGGAGCAGGTTCCAGCTGACCTTCCTAAGCTCAGCCTCCCAGGGCTGACTTGGGGTTGACCTAGGTAAGTTCAGTCCCCCACCTCCACTGCACTGGCTTTGGAGTCAGGGACCCTGCAATCTAACCCCAACCCTTGCTGTTAACTAGCTATGGGGCCTGGTATATTTCCCTTTCCTTCTCTGGGCCTCAGTTTCCCCATCTGTAAAATGATCAAATGACCACTTTGAGTCTACGATCCTGAGATTCTCCATCCTAAAATTATCATATATTTATTTTACATATAACTTATATATTACTTCTGTGCATGCATATTGCCATGGAATTAGGGTTAGAATGTAAGCTTCCTGAGGGAAAGACTATTATACTTTGTTTATATCCTCAGCTTCTCACCCAATGACTGGCATGCAGTAGGAGATTAATTAATGCTGCTAATTGTGTGAATGATCTGACAGACAGAAGGAGCTCTTCGCCTTTTTGTCCTGAAGCCCTCTGGCGGTGTGCTGATGTCTGTGGAATAGACATCAGAATAATATTTGCAAACACATAAGAGAAAATGCAAGTCATTGCAAAGAAAAGCAATTATATTGAACTGTGGTTGTCAAAATATTTTAAAAACAAGTTCACAGACCCCAGACTCTCACATCAGATGACCACTCGGGTCCCTTCTGGTTTGTGTGTGTGTGTGTATACACAAAAATACACATGTACTTGTATGTTATATATGTGTGTATATATTCATATACACATACACATATGCATGTATATATGTGTCTGTGTGTCTCTCTCTATATATATATATATAATATTTATATATAACACATATATAAAATAAGTGAGTTGCCCCCCTTCTCAAAGGATTCCCAGCCAGCCTAGCCTTCCACCCATAAGAATTCCATCACCAGCCCAATCTCCCTGTCACGCCATGGCTAACCCACACCACCACCACCGCCCCCCTACTTCAGCTCAAAGCGCCTCATTTCCTAGCAGATGCTTCCAAGGTCCAGAGTAAGGAAGATCTTAACTCTATGGTCTTGGGTTCTGATCCCGGGAGGAGACAGTGGTTTTCGATTTCCATTTCTTTTAGCCTGTTGTGACCCAGATCTTCCTAGAGAGAAGGTCACAGAGCGGGAAGGTCTTTAGGTCTCTTCTTCCTCCTCAGGACTGGCTGAGCATTTTCATAACAGGCCCCAGCCTGACGATTAATCAAACAAGCATTGAGTAATCCCCTACTGTGTGCCAGGCTCTGTGCCAAGATAAAACACACACACACACATACACACACACACTCCTCCTCCCCCACTATATTCCCTTACATCCTCAAGAGAATACACTGGAGCATTGAGCAAGTGGTTAAATTTAAAATTATTTCTTTAAAAATTATTTTTAAATTGTTTCAACTTCACACCTTCTTGAAATCTGCCCTACAAAATTTGTTTGACTTTATCTTCAAAGTCATGGTAATTTGTTTCTCAATATGATTGTATTTCCAATTTCTTGCTCATGTAAGATTTCAACAAAATTCAAAAATCTAAAAAACAAAACAAAATAAATTTCAAAAATAAAATTCTTTTATTGATATCTTTTCTTTTTACATCCCCTTCATTTCCAAATAAATCCCTCTGTCCTCCCCTTGTAACAAAGAGAACAAGAAAAGCATTTCAGCGAGACTAACCAACACTTCCACTGAGTGGGACAATATGTACAATATTCCACACCCACTGTCACCTGCCTCTGGGAACAAAACAAAAGGAAGGAATTTCACATCCTTATCTCTTCCCTGAAGACTAACTCGGCCACCATGATTAATGACACAGTCTAGGCGAGGGATTTGTTTGGGTCTTTTCATTCACATCTCTGTAGTCACTGTGTATTCTGTTTCTATTATTTTCCTGGTTCTACTTACTTCACTCTGCATCAGTTCATACGTCTTCTGATGCTCTGGATTTTTCCTATTCATCACTTCTTATGACTCATTCATGATGATGATCTCCATTCACGTAGCAGAATTTGTTTAGCTATTCATCCCTGGGTATTTGTTTTGTTCCCAATTCTTTGCAGAGACAGAGAAACAGAGACAGACAGAGACAGACAGAGAGGCAGAGAGACAGAGACAGCGAGACAGGAGAGACAGACAGAGACAGAGAGACAGACAGAGAGGAAACAGAGAGAGACAAAGAGGAGAGAGAGAGAGAAAGAGAGAGAGAGAGAGAGAGAGAGAGAGAGAGAGAGAGGAGACAGAGAGAGCTCTGAATATTTTGATGTATAACCTTAAGGTTTCCTAGAGTGGGAAAAGCAGACTGGGTAAATCCCCACAATGATCAGCTATCAGGATGAGTTTTTTCTGAGAGTGATACATGACTGTTGCTCCTACCCACCAGAAATGGGGAAGGGGGAGGGGAATTATCTCCCAGTTCACTATAAAAAATATACTGGACTTAGAATCAGATTGGCCTGAGTGGAAATCCTGCCCCAGAGCCTTATTAGCTGTGTGCTCCTGAGCAAATGATTTAACCTCTCTGGGCCTCAGTTTCCTCATCTGTAAAATGGGGGGTAATACTCAATGGTGTGAAAGTTCTCCAGTCTAAAGCTATGGTCCTCTAAGCCAGGTTATCTGACCTCAAGATTCTATTGCTTTTTTGTTCTACTTCCCAAACAGGAGCAACTCCCTTCCCCAAACCTGCCACCTCTGCTTCCTGAGTTTTAAGACCATACACTTTCTCCTTTCCATTGAGGAAGCTGATTCCCTAGGCTGGGGGGTGGGCGGTGGGGGGGTGGGAGGAGAGAGGATTCAGCATTCATCGTCTTCCATACTGGGGGCTGTAGTTTTTCTGTCACTACACAACCCTCAAACAGTGGATAGAGTCCGGAAGACCTGAGTTCAAATTCAGCCTCAGACACTTACTAGTTGTGTGACCTTGGGCAAGTCACTTCACCCTGTTTGCCTCAATTTCCACATCTACAAAATGAGCTGGAGAAGGAAATGGCAAACCACTTTAGTATCCTTGCCAAGAAAACCCCAAATGGGGTCACAAGAGTCAGACATGCCAAAAAATGACTGAACAACAGCACAATGCAACCCTATCCCAGGGACTTGATGTTCCTTCTCTCTTCTCCTCCAGTCCTCAACAGGACCCTACCCTGTGAGGGCTCCTTTCTAACTTCTTAAATCCAGGGCTGCCTGGATCCTATAGGTTAGAGACAACTCAAAGGCTTTCAGTTAAGTGACTAAGATCCTACAGCCTCAAATTTAGAACTTAGAAGTCATGGAGGACTGAAAATCCTTCCCACATTGTGTAGGAGGGGGAAACTGAGGCCAGAAAGATTTAGTGTCTTACCCAGGGTCACAGAGGCACCAAGGAACAGGGGCAATGTTTGAACCCAGGTCCTCTGACACCACCACCAGTCTGGGGCCTCCCACCCCTTTAACTCTCAAAGTTCTCCCACTTTGTTTTTGGTCTGTGGCTGAGGGTCCACCAGCCATGTCCTCAGCACAGCCCCACTGATCAGGACAGTTCCTGAAATACAAGGCTTCTAACCAAGGGTTTAACTAGGACGAGGCCAACAGGACTTTATCCAGGCCACTGACTTGCAGAGGAGATTTCTGTACCTTTCCTATAGGTCCTTCCCCAATCTTTCCAGCCAACTTCTCCCAAGTCAGAGGCCATGAGACAAGCCGACCCTCTCCTAAAACCAGTGGGTGGTCCTCTACCAAGCCAGTCCCACCACAATTTGTTGTTTTTCCCCAGGTAAAATAACTCCTCTTTACTCCTCTGAGACTCTGCATCTCCTCCCAGTGCCTCTCCCAGAGATAGAACTTTTCTCAGCACTAATGCCTGGGACAGGGGTTGAGAGGAGGAATCTTGTTGTTCGGCTGTCTCCCACTCACTTCCCCCAGTAAGAAGGCTCATGACTGGACCCCTAGTACAGGCCTGGAGAAGCCACAGAGGCCCCAACCACCAAAAGACGAAAGTGGGAGGATTAGGGCCCTGCCGCTGAGAATGACATTTTCAAGTGTGCAGGGATGGAGCGGTTGCCATGGGGATGCCTGCAGAACTGAGTTCTCTCTCAAGTTGTGAGTCAGGCTTAAGCATTATTTATCCAAAAAAGAAAAAAAAAACGCATCGACTGCCACAGAAACCTGCCTGCCCAATGACAAAGGGAAGGCGCCCCCATGCAGCCTCTGACGAGTGAGTCAGCTGGGCTTTGCGCTACTAATCAGCTTGCTGACGTCAGCTCAGCTCTATTCCAGCCCTGTGGAGTGGAAATGTCAACAGAGGTAAAGAGAAAGGCCAAAAGGTACATTTCTTTCCTCCTCCAAGCCCCAACCTAACTCAATGAGAAGCAGAGTGTGCCCTATCCCCACTCAGACCCAGGGATCCTCTGCCATCAGGATCCCCTTCTCTCAGTGTGAGAGCCAGAACAAGGGCAGGGCAATGGGCACTTTCTCCTAGGGCACTAAAATTTAGAAGACATTAACAATTGTAATCTTTCAGCCTCATAGAAACAATAAAGCCATCAATATGCATTTATTAATCACCTATTATATTCTAGGCCCTGTGTTAGGTATTGTAACAACTAAATTTAGCATATGCAGTATAGTTAGAACTAATAACCAGTGAAATAATTGACTACAGTAGCTAGCTAGTGGCTAAATCTCACATAGAATGCTCTCCCAACAGCAGCCTCATGGTGTCCCTAAACAAGTCACTTCCCTCTCAGGAAAACCTGGAAAATGAGAAATGTTCAATACCTCCCTCGGGTCACCAAGCAAATGACTAATTACACTGCCAGGTCATCCCCCCCCTTTTTAGTCCATTGAGCATTTATTTAATAAACACTTACTATATATGAGGAATAAATGGTAAGAGAGATATAACTAAGGCAGGACAACTGGGTCCAATCCACATGATGCCAACATTTAGAGGACACTCTAGCAGCTAGAAGCAATTGAACTCAGTATCTAGGCAGCAAGAATAATTAGTTAAAAAAGGACATTACCACATGGTAGGTTTTCCTACAACTGGACACGAGATAAGCTCTACCCTGGCTTGGTCTCTGATCTCCCATGTTCTGCTTGAATTTTGTGCCAATTACCCCAGGAACAGAAATTGCTGATTACAGTTCTGAGACAGTAGAGGATAGAGAATGCTCTTCTGAGTTCAGGTCTTTCCTCTGACATACCCTCCCAAATGACCTCAGGAAAGTCATTTAACTTTTTAGTGCCCTGGGCAGATCTATAAGACTATTGGTACAGATGAGTTAATAACAATAATCATTAACATTCATTAAACATCTGCTTTGTGCCATGCCCTGGACTCGGCACTTTAAAATGATTGTCTCTTTGGATCCTCACAACAGCCTTGGGAGCTAGGTGCCACGGGTATTATCATCCCTGTATTATAACAGACAAGAAGTCTGAGGTTAGCGGACAAACGACTCGTGCAGGGTCACATAGCTGGTGTCAGAAGTGGGATTCAAGCCTGAACTGTCTCTGCCTCCAGGCGCACCATTCCCGAGTTATGGGTGCTCACACCCCTGCACACAAAAAAGTGTGACCATATTCTTTCACCAACTCATCTCCATATTCTTGGGCACCTGGCCCTGGAATAAAACAAATTCTTTGAGGTTTACTGTGCAAGGGAAGAAATGAGGGCCTTCAGTCACAAGTAAAGTGGGACAGGAGAAAGAGCACTGAATTTGGAGACTGTGACTTTGGGCATTCACCCTTTCCAGCTATGGCCTTGGTTGCTTCATCTGTAAAATGAAGGGGTCTGACCAGATCACTTCCAAAACGCTTTCCTGCTGTGCACTGCCTCCCTGGGCTTGAATAGCACAAACCCATGGTGCTGACCCCAGCAGCAGGTCACCCTCAGGGCTCTATCTGCTGGGGGTGGGGACACAGCTTTGCCCCATCTGGGCTGGGGGGCAGTGGGCAGAGCCCAGACTGCAGCAGCTGAGGCCCATGATTTCCCACCCACCCCTACCCCCACAGGACTCCACATCAAAGCTGCCTTCCTGGGTGTGGCCTCAAGATAAACGGGAAGATTAAAGAAGGAGCTCCAAGTTGGCCTAGCTGCTCCTTGCCCAGGACACTGACCACAGGAGCCTTGGGTGCCCAGGCTGCTCCCTGCAAAGTGCTCTCCCCACAGGCCCCTCTGGGAAGGGAGAGAAGTGAAGGGATCCAGCTCTCCAGAGATGGGACAGAAGGGCTGGCCCTCTAGATGGGAGGGAAGGGAGAAGATGGGTCCTCTAGAGGTGGGGGGAGGGCTAACAAGGGGACCCAGACTGGAAAATGAAGGGAGCTGGGGTCAGGGGAGCAGGCATCTGAACAGCAGCTTAGTCTGGCCCTTAGTCAGGCCATTTCCCCCCCCCCCCCCCCCCGATCTATGATGGCACCCACACACACACTTAACTCTTTCCTGACTAGACTGTCAGCCCCCACTGTGGGTAAAGGACGAGGTAGCCTTTCATTCTTGGAACCTGGCCCTGGCCACTTCATTGGGGTTTGGTCCCTCCAGCAAAGGAGCCTGTAATGATGCTCTCCTGGCCCCCATCTCCCTCCCCCACGCCCCTACCCCAGGGAAGGTCTGTAATTAGTGCAGTGGGGCGAGGCTGGAGAGGCTCAGACAATGTCATTTGAACTGGGATGAGACATGCCTCAATTGCTAGTCTGTGCTTTTAATTTTTTTTCCCCCTGGTGCCGTTGCATATACAAAAACCAGAGAGAGTTTAACCCTTTGCTGGCGAGGCCCAGCCTCAGCCTGCTCCTTTGGTCTGATCCTTTTGCAAGGCATGGGTCAATCAACAACATTCATTATGCACCTACTCTGTAGGAGGCACAGTGCATCTCCACCCTCCCACATGCCTAGGGAGTCAAGGCCCTGGAGACACCCCAATCCCTACGATCGCTAGTCCATGCATGTATGTAGGGAGGAGGCAGGTTAGGTGGGCTTCGGGGTACACGTACACACAGGGGATACAGCATTTGTACTTGTAATACATCTCACATACACATTGTCTCCTCACGAAGATGAGGGGTGGGGACAGATGAATTCAAGCAGTCTTTCTCCAGGGACAAATTTTCGATCCCATTAGATCAAAAGCTCCTCGAGGGCAGGGATTTTTCTCTTACCTCTCTTTCTTTCTCTAGACCTTAATATGTGCCTGGTATGTAAGAGGTGCTTAATAAATGCTGACTGACCTGGGCAGGTCACTTAACCTCTCGAGGCTCTGGGTAATGCTAACGCCAGAAGTTGCGTGCCCTGTTGGCAAAGGAAATTCCCTCACCTGGAAGGCCCCCATCCCAATGAAATTACCAGATCCAGGCCTTGTCCATCAATCAGACTAGATCAAGGAAAGAAGTATGGAGGGGGGAACAAGGGTTAGAGGTTCAAACTACAGCCCCTTCTACTTACTATTGTGTGACCTGAAGAGTGTAAGCTCCCTGAGGGCAGGCACTGTCTCCCTGCACCTAGCACAGGGCCTGGGACCCAGTAAGCATTTTATAAATGCTTGTTGGTTGATTGATTGAAGCCTCCATCTGGAAGCCAAGAAGGCCTAAGCTCCAAGCTTAGCAGGTAAGTCACCTTGGGAAATCTGTTTCCTCTCTCTGAGACTCAGTGATCTCATCTGTCAATGAGAGCTGGATAAAAGGCCTGGACCATCCTTTCTGGCTTTAGTCCCGGCCATCCTCAGAGCACAGCCCTTTGCTAACCACTGTGGGGGAGGGGAGGACCCGAGGGAAGTATGGCTTGGTCCCTGCCCTCAAGAGAGCTTGCTGTAGTTCAGCCGGGAAGAGAAGGCCTACACACATAAAAAGGGCTGGAGGCACAGGAAGACAGCGTGTAATCAAGGGCTAAGTGTGTGGTGTAGACTCTTAAGTGCCTAGGAAGGGAGAGGTCACTGGGAGTCAGAGTGGCCAAGGGAGACTTCCCAGAGGAGGGGGCTCTGAGGAGCAGGCTCCCGAAGAGGGCTGAATGAGCAGAGAAAGGGAGGGGAGCAGAAGGCAGGGCAGGGAAAGAACTCGGCTCCGAGGGCAGATTCGATTCCCTTTGTAATGGGGCTTTGTGGAAGATTTCTCAGGGTCTTCCACATGGTGAGACCATCGTAGGTGGCCTCGGCATGCACCAAACCCCCATGACACATTCCACAGTACTTTATTTAGCATCTACTATGTGCCTGGCCCCGTGGGCATGTGCCAACATTCCATGGATCTTCCCTCTTGTGGATGGAGTCATTCCTTTCAGCAGGCAGATAGCACCCCATCCACGCCAGTCTATCTGGTACAAGTCCACTAGAGGCCAGCCCTACATGCTTGGTGCCTTGTCTGCCTCCTCCAGACGCAGGGAGGCCAGCCTTAGAGGGCTGGGGCTTTCCCTTGTTATCTCTCCTCTCTGGGGAGCTAGCTAGCCCATCTTTTTTCCAGCCGTACATTCCCAGATGACTGCTCACACTCCTGTATAAATTCTCTCTTTGTAGCATGCCATGGCCTACTCCTGTCTGTCAGGGGCCTCCCCATTATAGACAAAAAAATGCTCTGTCCCTGCCCTCAAGAAGCTTGTACTGTACCAGGGATGGGGTAAGGGAACACAGCACTTGGGCTTGTAACGAGCTTGGGGACCCAGGTTACACACCAATGAGTAAGGTATAAGTAAATACTGGAGGTGGAAAGGGCCAGGCCTGGAAAAGGAATCCTCCAAGCAATTGAAATGGGCCTGGAGTCAGGGAGACCCGAGTTCAAATCCTGCTCACTAGTCACGTGACCTTGCATGCACCTGTCAGATGAGGAGGGTAGATTCAATGATCTCCAACATCCCTCCCAGCTCTCAATCTGTAAATCCTACAAAAGGAGGAGGCTGGAAATCAAGGAAGGCTTCGCAAAAGAGGTGGCACGTAGGTTGAACCTTGAAAGAAGACACTGCTTATGAGAATCTAAAATGAGAGGGGAGTATATTCCCAGTGGAGGCCAAAATAGGAGGCAGAAGGGATGAACTGGGAGTCCTAGGCCCTGAGTTCTCAAGGGATAATCTTGTGAGCCTATAAATATAGGCAGGTCCTGGGTAAGTAGGGTCCAGAAAAACCCAAGAAGCTAGGAGTCAGATCTTGGCCCAGCTACTTACTGTCCATGTGACCTTGGGCGAGTCATTTCTCCCTCTCTGGGTCTTGGTTTCTTCCTCTGAAAGATGAAGGGCTGGGTCTGGCTGATCTCCAAGGTGTCTTCCCCTGCTAAGTTCTACAAGCAAGGATCCTCCCTAGGGAAAGGGAATTTCCACTGTCTCCTTCCCAGCCAAGAGGAAGATGGCAGCCCCACTGGCTGCATCCTCCTCCTCCAGACCCTTCCCCAGCCCCTCAGGGTTCCTGGTCCCACTTGGGTCTAAGGGCCCTGCTCTCCCCTCCTGCCCCTCCATAAACCTCCCGAAATGCTGTTCTTGTGGCTTCCACTCATTCTCAGCATAGCATCCTGAGGCTCCCTCCAACCACCACATGCTTGGAGCTCAGCCACGAATGGTGCAGAGAAGGATTAATATTCCAGTCCGTCTCCCCCCCCCCCCCTCCAAGCCCTGATGTCTATTGGAGCAAGATGGGAAGAGGAGCTCCCAAGGCATGCTCCAACATGGTAGAGAGCAGAAGGGTCCACATGCCCCTGGTGTGTGTCTGTGCTCGCTCCCTTAAATCAGTCTGTTAGTGCAGAGCTCTTTGGCCACACCAACACTTGGGCATACATTTTGCCCAGACACACAGGACATATGCATGGGCATTTATGTATGGCTAGACACTGTGTGCATACACTTACATACATGCATTGACACATGTGGCCCTCTGCACTTCATACATGTGCACACATGTGCATACATCGGGACACCTGTGTCTGCTGGGAAGACCCAGAAGATGCAGAGGTGAGTGTAGCTAGACCAGACAGCCCCCGAAGAGACAAACAGGAGTGGCAGAGCCAGACGCAGAGAGACAGGCACACCAGGACAAGCAGGTCAGTCAGCATGGGGAGCAGGTGAGTCTGGCTGGAGGGATGGCCAGAGTAAGCCGAGCTGAAAGCCATAGCTAGCTGAGAGAGAGCAGGAAGCCACGGGTGGAGTTCTCAGGCTGAACACAGGGCCAAGAGGAGGGGCCTGGAGCCCAGGACTGGAACAGAAATTCTGGGAAGGAGAAATTGCAACAAGTACCCAGAAAAGGAGCTGAAAGAGAAGGCAGCCTGGGGAGGGAAGTGATTTCCTAACCCTCAAGGGACCTGGGACTTCAGAGAATTTGGAGGGGAAAACTCAACCCCCAAGGTCCTTCTCTACACAGGCAGTCATGCAATGGGCCTGGGGGTAGGGGGAGCATAGACTTCATCTCGTGACAGAGATTCTTCCATCTGCTCTGATCACACTCCCATCCAGTTTACCCTAACTTTCTTTTAAAGCCTGTTCACACATTAAAGCCTTGGTCCACACCCTGACACACCAGCCTTCTTGCTGACCTCCCAGAGCATGGGTTCAGGGTCACACAGATGATCTGAAGCTGGATTTGAACTCATCTTCCTGCCTGTAGGCCCACGTCTCTCTCCATAGAAGGCACCTGGCTGACCAATAACTTCTCTTGAGAAATTGTAGAGAAGGTGTTGACCTTCGCTGGTTAGAGTTAGCTTCTTACTCAGAAGCTCTCTATACCAATGTAATGCCATGATGCTGTCCCTTTCCCCCTGCTTACTTCTGTAGTAATATCTCCTTTCATAGATTGTAGGGTCCTTAAGGGCAGGCAAGGCCTGTTCACGTCTGCCTTTGTCTCTCCTGAGCCTAGTTCAGCTTACTAGATCGATGAGCATTGATCAATGATCAGCGTTCACCGATCTAGTCTCTCCTCCTTCTGCCCTTGGAGTTCTTTCATTCCAGGCTGGTGGAAGGGGCTTCCAAAGCAGGGTACAGCCTCTAAAGTTCCTCCCAGCAACAAGATTCTATGAGGCTAAAAGGGAAGAAGAATGGATCATCCATTTAAAGATGCAAGAAACTCTTAAGGCCAATTAGTCCACCCCATCTACATCCCCCTATTCCACCCCCTGCCTGGGGAGGCAGTTGAAGAAACCTGGGCAAACAGGAGTTAAGTGACTTGCCCAGGGTCTCACAGCTAGTAAGCAGCAATTCTGGATTCAAACTCCAGTCCTATGAGTCCAAGTCAGGCACTCTGCAGCCCCAAGCTACCTCTTGTTATTTGGTCATCTAGTTGTGTCCGACCCTTGGTGACCCAGTAAACCCTGGCATGCCAATACTGACCATGAAGTTTTCTTGGGAAGGATAGCCATTTACTTCTCCAGTTCATTTTACAGATGAGGAAACTGAGACAAACAGGGTTAAGTGACTTGCCCAGGATCACACAGCTAGTAAGTGTCTGAGGCCACATTTGAACTCAGATCTTCCTGACTCTAGCCCCAGTGCTATCCATCAAACCACTTAGCTGCCCAAAAAGCTACCTCTGGTCCCTCACAAATACTGGAAGGCAGGTAGTTCTGGCATATTTATTCCCATTTTACGAGTGAGGAGACTCTGAGTTTCTCTGACTCCAAATCCACAGAACTTTCTCGTGAAACACCCAGCTGGTGTAGTTTGGGGGAGATGGTCTCCAAGTCCAGTATTCATAAAATTGTGGCCCAGGGCTCTCCATGAATGGCAAGAGCTCTGCAAGCAGGCAGAACCCATCCATTGTGATAGCAGGCCAGAGAACAAAGGCCTGGTCTGAGCCTTGGAAGTACAGTACCTCTAATCTCCAGGATGGGTGTGTTTTCATTTCTCAGAAGTTCCTGTTGGAATGTGCCAAAGCTTGTTTTTTTTTCTCTTTATGATTCAGGCAAACAAGACTCGTTTACTTTGGGTGACCTTCTCTGCTATACCCCTGCCTACTTAAGGTAAACACTAGCTCTGCCTTGTACCATCCTCCTCTCCTCTCCTCCCCTTACCTAGGGCCTGGGTGGTGCCAAGAGGAGAGGCACTCAGTCCATAACCCTGGTGGCCAGCCTGAGGACCAGGGAGGCATGGTGGTTGGAGCTATTTCTTTGTCGGGATCAGGGCTCTCCCTAACTGGGCAGAGAGCCCCCCAGGTAATTCAGACACTGATTCCTTACAAAATTTCTGGGTGAAGAACATCTGAAGCCACCTCAAGTGGTCTTGTACTTGCACCAGAATCATAAGATCGTAGAATATGAGTCAGAAGGGACCTCTAAGGCCAATGAGACCAACTTCTTCATTTTGCAAATGAAGAAACTGAAATGCAGTGAGATTTAGCATCTTGCCCAGGGTCAGATGGACAGTAAACGTCTACAACAGAATCTGAACCCAGATCTTTCTGTCCCCAAGTCCACTCTATCTGTCATACCTCTGACAATGTCTCCAGCAGGTGCTCACCCAGTCCCTGCTTGCAGAGGGCCAGAGAGGAAGTTCTCTCTTGAGGAATCTCTCATTGTTAAGAATATCCTATGTCTATAGAACTAAATCTGCCACATCTCCCACCCTGTGTTCCCAGTCCTGCCCTCTGGAGACAAGCAGAACAAAGCTAATCCCTCTTCTGTATGACAACCCTTCAATCAATCCATTAACAAATGCTTTTAAAGCTTCTTCTGTGTGCCAGAGACTGGCAGAAGCGAATATAAAATAAACACGAAGTTATTTATTTCCACTGGGAGAGATTCTGGCAACTGGGGGGGGGGGGGAAATGAAGAAAGCTTTCGTGGAGATGGAGCTTGGACTTCGAAGGCAGCTAGGGATGCTAAAAGGCAGAGGTGAGAAGGGAAGGCATTGCTAGAATGGGGATGGCCCATGGTGGGCAATGAGATGCTGTGTGTGTGAGGAACAGAAGGCAGCCGGGTTGGTTGGACCAGAGAGGGCTTGGAGGGGAGTAGTGTATAACAAGCCTGGAAAACTTTACTCTAGCCTTTCTGCCAAGTCATCTCTTCTTCAGGATAAAGAATATGCCCAGACCCTTCACTTACACTTCATAGGACCAACTCAATGGTCTTCTGGTTTTCAGGGTGTATTCCAGTTTTCATCCTTCTCCCTAAAATGTGATTCTGAGGTCTGAGCATAGAACAGAGCAGCACCCACACAATCTTAGGGTGGCAAGAAGGTACCTCAGAGTGCCTTGGACCTCCAGTCCAAACCATTCATTTGATGGGGCCTGCCATGGAGACTCAGAGACAAGTGTTCTACCTAGGGCCTTGCAGCAGTGATGTGGCCAAGGCTGGACCAGAGCTCAGGTGCACAGGAGGAACAACCCCAAGCAGGCTAAGGACAATCTGGGCAGCTTTCCCCCCGCCCCACCATGCCCAGTCATAAGCACACTCATTTGTCCCTGGCTGGCAGATGTCTCACTATATGACCTTCAGAGTCACTCCCATGGGGCAGGCAGGCAGGAAGCTTATCTCTGCTCTTCCTCTCCTGCGTCATATGTCTGGGCAAGGATAACTATATACATGGAGCCCTCCCCCCACAGCTGGGGGCTGCCAACATCATTTCCCAAATGCTCCTGAGCCAGGAGCCAGAAGAGGTTTAGGCTAAGGGTCCAGTGGTTCCTGTCAGGCCCAGCCTAGGCTCTGACCTGGAGCCCCAAATCTCCCCTCAGCACCAGCTGGAAGGATTGTCAGGATTCCCTTCCTTCTTTCCCTGCCCCTTTTGGTACAGAGAAGGAGCTAGAAATTGGGTCCTGAACCAACAGGTGAGGAAAATGCAGACCTGGGCTCAGAACTATCATCTGGGAGTAAAGTGAGGAGACACCATTACTGCAGGAATTTATCAACAGACTCCACTTAATTCAGTTCAACAAGTATTTAAGTAATGCCCTACTGTGTGCTGGACGCTGTGTTAGGCAATGAGAACACGGAGACAAAAAAGGAATTCATCTCTGCCCTCAAGGAGCTTACAATCTACTGTTGGGAACAATTTAAAAAAGGGGGAAGGGTTAGAGGCCCCTAAAGGTCCCTTGGGCTCTAAAATCTCTAATGCTCTGACACCAAATTCACTCTTTTACTTTAGATTATTTTTGGATTCTCCTCAATTTTACCATGAGCCCAGCATTTTGAATACAGGGGGTACTAAATGATTCTTCACTCACTGAAGGAGGCATCCAGGACAGTACCTGGAACTATAATAGGGGGAGGGAGAGGAGTGGAGGAAAGCCTTCTAAGTCCAGAAGTTATTCAAGGCAATGCATATAACTGAGTTCTCTTATTGCAAAAAGGCACATTTAAAACTTGTCTAACGTTCTTGTGCTTTTTTTAAAATAAATATTGCATGTGTGTATTTTAAAAGGAAATAAAAGTGACTTCTGCTCTTTAAAAAAAAAAAAAGAAAGAAAATTCTTTTGCTGAAAGTATCCAGAAGATTTTTTTTAAAACCCCAACCATGTTAGAGAAAGTGAACCAGGAAATAGAAGGGTGGGGGTGGGGCTGGCCTTGGGCAGGTTTATTCATCCTGTCCGGGTTTGGACAGTTCTTTTCAAAGACTTGCCCTTCCCTTACTCCCCCTTCTCTTTGGCTCTCCACCTGGTTCCTCTGCCCTTCAGTCCCCTACTTTCTACACTATCCCCGATTCTTCCCTTCTCCCTTACTTCCCTCTTTCCCCTTCTCTCTCCTCTTCTCTTTGCTCAACAATTCATACACAACTCCTCAGCCTAGCATTTGAAGCCCTTCAGGATCTGGCTCCAACCTACATTTCCAGGCTTGCTCCACTGAATTTACAAAATGCTTTCTGGCCAAATTGGCTTATTAGCTACCCCTGTACCTTGGCATTTCCCCTCTCAGGGTCTTTGCAAGGCTCCAAGGTACTCCCTCCTCACCTCCACTTTTAAAATTCCTATTTTTCTTCAAGACTCAAGCTCAGCTGTTTCCTAGAAGAGCCCTCTCCTGGTCCCTCAGGCTGTTAGTCTTTCCTCTCTTCTTTTCACTTTCATAAATAAGATATGTGTGTGTGTGCGTGCGTGTGTGTGTGTGTGTGTGTGTGTGAGAGAGAGAGAGAGAGAAAGAGAGAGAGTGGTGTAGAAGACAGAGTGCTAGACTTGTCTCTATTCCTTGCCAAATTCCTGCCTTTCATAGCTACATGACCCTGGACAAGTCATTTGTCCTCTGTGAATGAAATGTGAGTTCCAAAGCCCATTGGTATGAGAGTCCTATGAACCTCAGTTTCCTCCTCTATGAAATGGGAATAATAATAGCACCTACCACACAGGGTTGTTTCAAGGATCAAATGAGATAACATATTGTTATGCATTTCTCAAATCCTAAAGCATTATGTAAATGCTAGCCGTTATTATTATCAATATAGTTAGAGATGTTCTTACACAAAACCAAAAATCAGAAGATCCCAGCAGCTGCTCATACCTTCCCTCCCCAAGACTATTTTGTATTCCTTTTTGTAAATCCTCTATATATGCTTAAAAATAGTATGTTCATGTTTTCTCCTCTGTTAGAACACGAGCTCTTTTGAGGGGGAGGTCTGTTTTACTTCTGACTTTGTATTCTCAATGCTTAGCACGATATCTGATAGATAGTAAGTACTTCATGAACATTTGTTGATTGGTATAGATGTCTATCTCTATGTATATGGATTGGACCTAGGGATAGGAATTTCATAGTACAGGGTGTGCCTAGATTAGGAAACAGTGGAGAGAACACTGGGTCTGGAGCCAGTCGGATATGAGTTCAAATCTAAACTTAGATACTTACTAGTTGTGTGACCTGGGCAAGTCATTTAACCTGTTTGCCTCATTCCCTCATCTGCAAAATGAGCTGGAGAAGGCGCTTTGATATCTTTGTCAAGAAGACCCTAAATGGGGTCACAAAGAGTTGGATATGATTGAAATGACCAAACAGCAACAACAAAAATTATGTCTACTTGTTGATAGTGGTAGGCACACCAGTGGGGCTTATTGAGCTATTTTAATATTAGGAGTAAAAACCTTCAGGGTTAACTCTAGAACCTGGTGGTAGCAGGTGCCTTCTGGGAACCCAACCCTTGAATGAGATAGAGGAGTAGCCCAGAAGGGATGTTACATATATATGTATTGGGGACAAACAGGTTACCGCTGATGTCTGCCGGACCATGGGTCACTTCTGGTAGGCTACACAGGCTCTGGTTCTACTCTCATTACCAACCTAATCTACATGTATATATACACATATATATACATTTTGTGTATGTATACATGCCTATATAGACATATACACATGTGTAGATTTATGTATATACATGAACATGTCATCAACTCTTTTTAAACAATTATTGTGACATAATTCCACCTCAAAAACTTCCAATATCATTTCCTTTTAGAAATGATTGTGTTACTTAAAACCTGGAGCCCTAAGAGGTTAAGTGACTTGCCCAGGGTCCCACAGCCTAGTGTGTGTCAGAGAGGTAATCTTGAACCCAGCTTTCCCCAACTCCAAGGTTGTCCCTGTATCTGCCATGTCCTCCTATTGCTTCTTATGTATTTTCTTGCTTATGTAAATATTGCTCATACACCCCCTGTAGAATGGAAGCTCCTTGAGGGTCACATAGTCTTTGCAGCATCAGCGCCTAGCCAGGGTCTAACACATAGGAGCTCCCTCGGAGATGCTTTCTAGATTGGACTGGATGCAACTGGATCCCAGCCCCTCCATTCCCTTTCCCTTCTTTCTCTTTCTCACTCTTCCCTTCTGCTGGGAGCTCCCCCTCTCACAGACTTCACAGAGGTACAGAGACCAGAGTGTCTCCAGAGGATTAATTTAGATGATTTCTTACCGTGTTCACCTGGGTACAAATCAAGAAAGAGAGGAAATTCTAATCCTATTGCTCTGAAAGTCTGTAATCTTCCCCAATCACTTAAATAGTGCCTGTGTGTCTAATTACAGGGCAGACTGGGAGGAATGTGGCCCACTTTCCAGTTACCCCCAGGCAGAAGGGTTCTTTTGGCCCATTCTGAGGACCTCAGTCCCTGCCCAGGACACCTGCTGAAGTAATTCAGGAGGTTCAGACTTTGGGGGGACAGTGGTCTCCCAAATCAAGTCCATCAGCTCAAAGGGAATTTTCCTACTTGGCCAACTGGAATGAATCTGGGGAGAATGAATACCAGCTGTGCCTTTTTGCTGCCCAAAGGAGCATCTGACCGGCTGAACGCATCTAGAAATGCACTTCTCGATTTCTGTGGCTGTACCAACAGCGTCCCATAACACAGCAATCTTCTTTACTCCCACTGCTGGGCAGATGACTCCCAAACCTATATCTCCAGTTTTGCTCTCACTTCCAAGCACCATGCCCACATATCCCACAACTGGACAATTCTATCTGGATATCATTCCAATAATAAAGAGATGGCCTCTTACATCCCTCATAATGGTTCCAATAATGAGCACTGGCTCAGGATCTGAGTTCAAACCCTATTTTAGTAAGATCCTTACCACCTGACTGGCTTTGGGGAAGTCACTTAAGTTACCTAGGACTCAGTTTCCTCATCTGTGAAAAAAATGTAGGTTCATCCAGCTCTAGGCTCATGATGCTGTGATCTCCTGACAGGGTTCAGAACTGACCTGTCTTGACTTCTGTCTTCATCATTTCTGTCCATGGCAATCCTGCCTCCCATGTTCCAGACTTTGGGTTCTCTTCAGCATTTCTCTCTCCCTCACCTCATCTAAGCTGTCTCCTATCTCTGTCAGTTTCAGTTCTGGAAAAGATCTCTTTTCCATCCCTTTCCCCTGCTCCTGGAGTCACCACCTGACCAATGAGGCCTGTTCAACTCATAATGGCTCTTCTCTGAATTCTCTCCCGTGCCATCAATCCTTCACTCCACTGATAGACTCATTTCTCTTATGTGTTGAACTGGTCATGTCACTACTCTGTTCACAAATCTCCAATGACACCCTGTTGCCCACCAGGCTGTTTCGACTTCTTTGCCTGGCATTCGAGGCCCTCCAAAATCTTTGCTTACCAAACTTCCCAGCCTTCTTTATAACTCTTTATATAACTCTCTGCACTCCAGCCTACCTGGATGTATGCTGCCCCTCAGTATGCCCTGGACTTATCTTTGCTTCCCCTTTACCTAGAATACCCTTCCTCTCACCCTCGAAACAGGCATTTAATATTTGCTGAAAGCATGAATGTGAGTGAATACATGAATGACATATAAGCAGACCATAGGCTTTGGCAGAACAACAGGCATCTCCAAACCTTGGCCTGTCTCCCACTCTCACCCCTTCTCGAGACCTCATGCTTTTACAAAGAAGTGTAACAAGAGCAGACATTCACACCTTTAGTGATACACAGATTCCTGAAAGAACTTTCGGTTCCTGTACTCATTAAAAACCACAGGCAGGGAGGACAGAACATAATCCTATTAATGGCTTCTGGGCAGAAATTGTGCACCCTGCACCCTTAGAGGGCCCTCCTTCCAGACAACACCCGATTTGCTCATGGGCCCAGCGGATTGTTTATCAATCCTTTCCAGGAGATTAAGCTGTTCCTGGGAGCTGGTGGCTTTGATGATGGATCGTGGGGAGTGTGTGTGTGAAGTGCCAGGGGGTTGAGGGTACCAGAGAACCAATCAGCGCCTCCATGATCTGCTATTGTTCTCTTTCTTCCTGTTGGTTCTGAACCAGGAGGAGAGGGGGGGGACGGGGAGATCAGCTGACTGCAGAGTGACTTCTCCAGGTGGGTTTGCTGTTTCATGGACTAGAGTGTCCCCCATGTAGTTCAGGGGAACCGGTTAAATACAGGGAAAGGAGGTGAAATTCTGAGGGGCAAGGCAGAAATGCCAAGAAATGACTCCTTGTTCTTTGGTCAATCAACAGGCTTTTATTCCAAGCCTTCTATGTGTCTGGGACTGTGTTGAACAATTCTTGACATTTCTGAGCCTCAGTACCCTCATGTGTAAAATAAATTGGGTGATGCTCAATGTCCCTTCCAGGACTTCCTGGAAGGTGCTTTCATCAGTAAGGACGGACCCTCTGAGCAGGTTATGGGTAAGGTAACCGTCACTAAGAAGTGTCTGGGGTGAGATCTGAACCCAGGTTCTCCCGATTCGAAGTCCAACACTCTACCCCTTCACTAAGATATTGCTGTTCTTCATCTCCAGAAGAGAAAAAAGAGCTTCAGAGAGATTAGCTAATTTGCCAAGGCCACAGACTTTGGATGTCCAAACAGAACCCTGGTCTCCCAAAACCAATCATAAATCCATGCTCCTCTCAGAAAGTCAAGGCCTTGAAGCTAGATGCAACCTTAGAAAGAAAGAGCATTTGGAGCTGGGAATTCCACGTCACTGTCCCTTCAACAACTAGAACATAATCGATTTCTCCCCTGCCTTGCCAAGAACCTTGAACACCCTAGGCACTCAGTAAACGCTGAATCAAATGGAATTCAGTCTTTTCAGGGATCTTGTTCTCCTTTTGTCTCCGCTTTTTGTTCAGTCCGTCCGACTCTTCATGATTCGATGGCCCATACTGTCCGTGGGGCTTTCTTGACAAAGATAGTGGAACGGTTTGCCATTTCCTCCTCCGGTGGATGAAGGCAAACAGAGGTTAAGTGATTTACCCAGGGTCACATAACTGGTATCTGGGGTCGTATTTCAACTCAGATCTTCCTGACTCCAGGCCCAGCGCTCTATCCACTGAGCCACACAGCTGCATACCCTACCCCCTTCCTACCCACTCCTGACCCCGCCCCAGAACCTAGGTTCTTGGGCAAATCATTTTCCTTCCCTGTGACTCAGTTTCCTTATCGGTAAAATGGCCAACTGAAAAAAAACTCAGGTTGCTTCTTTTATGACTAAATCTATGATGCCATGAACTACATCTAGGACCAGCTAAAGTAGTGCTGGTGAAAGGATTTTTGTTCAGTTGAGCAGAATTGAGGTCCTACTATGTGCAAGGCATTTTGTCAGGCGCTGCCAATGTTTATATCCCCTTTGGTGAAGGAACAATGATCTGGAATTTTCTAACTCTCGGTTCTTTCTGCTGCTGCTTCCATAAAACGGCTGGAACGGAAACGCCTGGCATTTGCCAATTATTGCGAGGGGAGGGAAGCTGGCACAGCAGCGGAGAAGCTGGGGGCCTGTGGCCACCTGCTGAGGACTCCTTAGCTGAAGGCCTTACCTTCTGCCCAGTGCCTGGGATTGATTTCCCTTCTAGTACCACAGCGTCTCAAGTCACTAATCATTGCCCTGGTTCGGGCGCAAGCATTCTGCTCGCAGAAAAGAGGAATGGAAGGGTTGTTCCTCGACGTGGCTGTCTCTTTAAAGGGATGGGTCTGGGAGATAAGGTACGCCCCCAATCTTATTACTACTAAGAAGGCTCCTGAATATTGAGGAGGTGGGGGCGTGGCAACCAAGCCAGGCTGGCGGAGCTTGGGTTTCCCGGCTTTGGAGACGGGGAAAGTGACAGTAGAGTGCGGAGAGGAGAAACGCACCGAGGGAGCCGGAGAGGAGAGAGCTCGAGCTCGGTTCCCACCCAGTCCCGGGGGAGTCCGCAGCTCCCCCGCTCCCGGCTCCCGCCCAGCCCCTGGGAGGGGCGGGAGCCCCCACTTCTCTGGCCCCAGCTAGTCCTCATGGAATCTTGCTTTGCCGGGGGTGGAGGAGAGATGCCCACTGGGAGCCGGGAGCCCCGCTGCCCTGCCGGCGGCTGGCGGATGCCCTGAGCGTCCCGGCTCCAACGCCCTGAGTCTACACTCCGGCTGCACCGCTGTTGCCGTCGCCGTCGCCAGACGAGACCCCAAGATTGCCGGGGGCTTGCTGGAGAGCTGCCAGACCGAAGGCAAGCTTGGTGGTCTGGACGCGCCGCAGCCCTGGACTGACTGAGCCGGGAAGGAAAGGGGGTGTTCTGTCCGCATCACCTCCCAGGGGCCTCCGAAGCCAGACACCATGGACGCCGTATTAGAGCCCTTCCCAGCAGACAGGCTCTTCCCAGGCTCCAGCTTTCTGGACCTGGGCGATCTCAACGAGGCGGATTTCCTGAGCAATGCGGTAAGGAAGGCAAGGGGTCTGCGCCCCGCGGCCACTCATCTCCCCAGCTGAGCGCACACACACGAGCGCACACACTCACACACACACACACACACACACACACACACACACACACACAACACGGAGGCAGGCAGAGGACCCAGTTCTAACCCCCTGGCGCCGTCTGGCGCCCCCCGGGGTGCAGCAGCTGTGACCTGTGCGGGGGCCAGCCCCCAGGAGAAAGGGGTGGGAGGGGTGGGAGGGGTGGGAGTAGCATTTAGAGCCCGAGTGGAAGAATAAAGTGATCCGGAGAAAGGGGATGAGAGAGGAGGGAAGCAGAACCAGAGCCCAGAGCCGCCCTCGAGGTTAGCTCGCTGGCGCTTAGCCTGGTTCAGTGACATGTCACCCACTCCAGTCCCTTGGCCCATCGCGGAGGGCAGGGATGCTAGCAGTGGAAACAATGGCCGCCTTGGGAGAGGGCAGTTGTGCCCCTCTCCCTCATCCTCTCCACTCCCCCAACTTGGAACCTGGTTTCCTTTCAAGCCAGACTGGACTGGGACCGGGTCTCCGAGAGGCTAAGATTTAAACAGTGCCCCTGCTCCAGCTCTAGCCCCGGGGTGCCGTCTGAGGTTGCATTTCTACCTAGCTCGGGCCACTCTTCTGTAGCTTCCGAGGGAGGGGTGGGGAGAAGGTTTCTCGTGGTAATAGGGCCATTCTTACCCGAGGAAAGAAGCTCTGATGATTCGCCTTCTCTCCCCCACCCCCGTCCCTGTCCCCACCCTATCCCCCTCTTTTTGTCCTCTAGAGCAAAGGGTTAAGTCTGATTTTGGGGGGAGGTGGGAGGGGTAATCTGCCGAAAGCCAGAGAAAGCCTGAGCCTGGCGCCCCTTCGGGGACACAACCTGGATCTCTGCCAGACAAGTCGTTCAGGAGATGTTGCCTATTCCCCACCAACCCAGGGCAGAATAACAAGAGAGACCCCCACCCAGGACAGAGCTCAGCGACCAGACTTGCACCCCCACCTTTTGTAAGAAAAGGACAGCAATGGGCAGAAAAAGCTGGCATTCTCCCCCCTCCCCCCGGAAATGTGTCCTCCCTCCAGCAGGCTCAGCCCTAAGGCCCCGATGGTGAGTGGAGGGGGTGGGGGCAGGGCGTGGGATCAGTCACGGGAGAAAATATTTGGCTTTGGAGGGACGTGCCCAGTTGAAATTTCAGGACCCTGTGTGGCTTGGAGGTATGCCTGTGGCTTGGAGGTAGGTCCAGACAGGATCCCTGCAGGTTAATTCATACAGAAGCCAAGTTCCCCTGGGTCCTCCAGGCCACCCAGGCCTTTCTCAGGACCTACTCGCCCTAAGTGCCAAGCCAGTAATTAGACTCTGAAAACTTTTCCAGAAAAAGCAGAGAGCTCAGTACCCTGGTATCTTGGGGATAATCCCATCTTGCATCCCCTCCCAAAAGGGGAGATTGCCTCCTGTTACAGAAGGGGAAAGTGAGGCTGGTACTAGGGTGCTGGCCAGATTGTAAAGCCCTCATTAAATAGTAAGCTCCTTGAGGGTGGGGACCATGCCTTATACACCTTTTATTAACCACAAAGCACGAGCAAAGGTCCTCAGTCAATGTTGGTGGAATACACGAATGAAGGAATGAATGGATTTGCAGAGGAATGTGTGACAGAAGACTGGCTTTTAAGTCAGGGGATCTGCATTTTCTTCTTAGTTCTGTTACCACCTGTCTGACCTCAAGCAAGTCACATTAATCTCCCCATCTGCAAAATGAAAGGGGAGAAGTCAAATCAGATTATTTCTAAGTTCCCTTCCAGTTTTAAGTCGATGAGGTGGTCTTGCGTTAATGAGAAGAAGCTAGGCAGCCTAGTCCATACTGTAAATCAACTGGTATCTGACACAAGTCTGAGAAACACAAGGGGGATGCGTGGCCTTTCTGGCTTGTGACTGATCCAAAATAATAACAGCTGGCATTTATGTAGCCCTTTGAGGTTTGCAAAATGCTTTTTTTATGTTATCTCATTAAATCCTGACAATTGTTCAGTGATGTAGGTGCTGTCATTACCCCCCACTTTATAGATGGGAACACTGAGGCTTGGGGAGACAAAGGTCACGAAGGTAGTAAGTATCGGAGTGACTTGCCGGGGACCAGATAGCTCGTAAGCATCTAAGCAGGAATTCAAATACAGAGCTTCCTGATTTCCAGTTCAAGTTCCCTTAGAACCCAAAGAAAAGCCAGGCGTCCAGGTACCCAGCCAGTCACTAGCAATGCTCTTTCCTGCTGTCTTCTGAATGGGAAGGTCTCTCCTCCCTGTAAGGGTGGGACAGTCTCTCGGGATGAGTTCTGTATTAGATAAGGGTTTCCAGGGGCTCTGGTCACTGCTGCTCCTTGGACACAATCTGGGGGGGCGGGTGGGGAATGTTCTCTCCACTTTCCCCCTGAATTCTCAGGGACATGCCTGGATTAGCTGAATTCTTAGATTCTTTGCAATTCTAGCTCTTAATCTACTCTCCTTAAGGTGACCAGCTTTGATCCTAGCTTTCCAGGGCAATCTAGAGATGAATGGAAGAGGTTGAGGGGGATTCACCTCGCTACTGACAGGCACCAACTACCTTCTCAGCAGGGACAGGAAGGTGAAGAGGCTCCCGGCTCTGTCCCTGAATTGTAACTTTTTTCTGAATAAACTCAGAAGACTCTTCCAGCTCTCTCCATTCAGTCCTTCACCCCCAGCTGTTCAGATGGGTTGCAGCCCACAGTGGAAAGGGGCACAAGGTCAGACAGTGGGATCCGGGGGCTCCAGCAAGGGGGAAGTTCAGGCTGGTAAGGAGCCTTCATTCTGGGGTAGCCCAGAGTCACAGCTGGCTTGTTGGGAGAAGCTTGTGGGTTCAGAGATGGGGAGGTGTGGCAGGTAATGGCATCTGAGGGAAGGAAGACAGACCTAGGCATAATGACACAGTATCAGACTGACAGGACAGTTGGATTCTAGATCCTACCTCTGCCCATAAGGAGCTATATACCCTTGCGCAAGACATTTCTAGGCCTCATTTTCCCCATCTGGGAAATTGGGTGAAAGAATACCTTCCCTGATGCCTGACAGGGGTTATTTTGAGGACTGAAAGTCCAACATAAACATAAAACATCACTATCTTTGCTTCCCCGAGCAAGTCCTTAGTCTTCTCATCTGTGAAACGGGAATACTAAGGGAATAAGCATTTATGTAGTACCTATTACGTGCTAGGCACTGTGCTAGGTGTTTAAAAAAAATATTATCTCATTTGATACTCACAAAAACCGGGTAAGGTGGGCACTCTGTTATAATGGCACCTTACTATTACAACGGGCTTCTGTGAAGGTAAAAATTAGTTAATATGTATAAAGCACTTTCCAAACCTTAAATAGAACTGTGATGTCATTGGATGGGGACCTTCCAGGGGAGGAAACTCCCTCTACTGATGCAGATTAGCACTTTCTTTGTGACTTAATGACTTAGAGAGTTGCTAGGGTCAACGGGAGATTAGGTGACTTGTCCATGTTCATACAGTCAGTATGTGGCAGAGGAAGAACTTTCTTTGTAACTTCCTAATGCAGCGACCCTTTAATAGCCGTATGTGGGCGTATCTGCATGTGGACGGACCTCCTGGAGACGATAGAGGAGCAGTGTCCCAGTTCCTAAGACCATTGGAAATATGTGTTTTCCGATGGTCTTAGGCGACCCTGTGACCCCTGTGAAAGGGTCATTTGACCCCAAAGGGATTGAGACCCACAGGTTGAGAACCACTGCCCTAGATCATAATGATTCTGCAAACCTTAGGGCTCTGTATAAGCACTGGCTATTACTATGACTTCCCATTCCAGCCCTCAGTTTCCCTATCTGTAAATGACTATATGGCATCTAGGGATTCTTTTGATTCTCTCTACTGAGAAGCCTCTCTCCTCTTCTCCCCAGGGCCTCATTGATCTAGAAGGGACCTTAGGCCTTGCATTTTACAAATGAGGAAGCTGAGACCCAAGGAGGGATGGGATTAGAATCTAGTTCCCCCAACCAGGGTCCTTTCCCCCTACACAAAATGCAAATACCCTTGAAGAACAGGAGAAAAGAATTTCCACCGAGTGAAAAAATAGAGAAAGACTGTAAGCTTTTATGTTGAAATAAGGAAACTAGAGAGAAGGCTATTAACTGGCTCTTTTGAAAATAAGAGAGAGAAGGAAGGAAGGAAGGAAGAAAGAAAGAAAGAAAGAAAGAAAGAAAGAAAGAAAGAAAGAAAGAAAGAACGAAAGAAAGAAAGGAAAGGAAGGAAGGAAAGAAAGAAGAAAGAAAGAAAGGAAAGGAAGGAAGGAAAGAAAGAAGAAAGAAAGAAAGGAAAGGAAGAAAGGAAAGAAAAAAGAAAGAAAGAAAAAAGAAAGAAGGAAGAAAAGTAGAGGCTGGTCTGTCTCCTTTGCTAAGGAATCATAGTCCCCTCTCCCTTTCCTCCACCTCCCCAAACCCCCATGATGAAAGCCCCTGGAATACAGACTTCCTCAGTTTCCCCTGTTGTGCTCCATGGGCAATTAGAAGATTACAGGAGAGAACTTGAGTACTCGTCAGTAGGAATAGGGAAGGACCCAAGGGAGAATAGAATAGGTATTACTCATGTGGCAGAGACTAGGTCTTTGAGCCTCCCCGCTCCTTTGTCAGGGTGTCTGACTAAGGGAAGTGGGGTGAGCAGACCTGGGACCTCCCCCAGATCCTAAAAGGAACCTTCAAATCCAGGAAATGGTCCCTCTGATCCGGGAAGGGCCCCAGCTGGGAGAGAGGGAACGTAGGGTGGGGGAGAACTGGGACTGCCACTTCAGTTCGGACTGGAGTAAAAGCTGTTGTCTTAGAGGGGAGCAGCAGGAAGCTGCCCGTGAGGATGTTTACACAGTAAACTCATTAACTTCCCAACAGATGGGGGAGGTAGGGGATGTGAGGGTCAGAGGTATCCAGGGTTCAACCCAGGAAAAGGGAGAAAGCGCTGAGTCTGGTCCAAGTGCCCTTCATCTCCCTCCTGCCTGTGTCTTCTGGGAAAATGAAAAGAGTAAAGGAGCACCCCTGTCCCTAACCTCAAATTACCAAAGGAAAGTTTGGGGGACTTGAGAAATCAGTGGGGTTTAGGGTCTTCCTATTAAAATGTGGGTCCCTTTAACTCAGGGCTCCCGTAGAGGATACCTGAGACCCTGGCTGAAGCCTCTTTTGATAGGAGGTCAAAATCCTGAGGTTTCCCCTTCGGGCTTGAGCTAAGGGAACTTCCACCCAGGATTTAGGAATTGGGTGCTAGGCTGTTTTGTGGCTTTGAATGCTACTTCCCCAGGTCCTAGGCCAAATAGGATGGTTTTCAACAGCACTGTTTCCAATAGGCACTAAAACTTTTAGGACACCATATTGTATGACTATGTGTGGTCAAGTGAGAATAGCAACGAATTTGGTAGTCCACCTTGAGTTGGAACGCTGGTTCTGTCGCGCTAATTACCTGACCTTGGGCAAGACACAATTTGTCTGGGCCTCAGTTTCCTTCTCTGTAAAATAAATGAGTTAGATTAGATGGCCTCTGAGGTTCTCTGGCTCCAGATTAATTTTTCTATGATACCAAATAATGATTGATCTAGATTTGGGTTCATCTTGAGGCTGGGGAATGGAAGCTGCTGACTTCTGTAGAGCTTGATCTGTGACTCTGGCCTCTATTAGCCCTGAGCTCTAACCACTCAGCAATTGGGCACGGCCTTCAGAGCTTCCAGCCTCCAGCTCTTCCCCTTTTCTGGGACATTCCAAGGTACAGTCCACTTGAACCTCCCAGACTGCTTCAGTCTGGGAACAATCCATGGGGTACGGGTAAGAGGCCAGAGACCCAGACAAAAGGCCTTTGGGGATAGTCCAAGACTTTCCAGAGAAGGTTGGCCTTCTCTAGATATAGAGTGAGGTCTTGGCTTTCAGTGTCCAAGTCATGCTGGGGCTACTGCGTTGGAGGGAGCCCAGCAGAGAAATTGCCTGGTCCCACTGCTATCGGAAGGACCCTTTGGTTACCCGGGACAGATGGGGCTCTTAGTCTCAGATCCATTTGATCTGTATCTTCCTTCTCTGCCTTATTGAGACCAGATTTCTCTATGTATTCCCACCTCAAACTGCAGCAGTGATACTCTGGGCCTATAGAATGAAGTCTCAACCTGGAATGTCTGTACTTCAGCAGTGGGAGCTAGCCAGACATAGAGAATTTATTTGACTAAGAGTCCCAATGCCCTAAAAAATGTTAGGGATCCACTCGGAATATGTCTCTTCTCTTGCACTTGACCCATCATGAATCAGTAGCAGGGCACTCAGGCTGTGGGTTTGCAGGATCACAGGGGTGCTCTCTGCCTAACTCCTACCTGCACAGTGTAGGGCAGCATTGAAAAATCACACTGGGTTTGGGGGTCAGAGGACCTGAATTTGAAGCATGGCTAATTGTGCAACCCCAGACAAAACATTGAACCTCTGCGACTCGTGCTTCCTTGATCCATAAAAGGGGGGAACTGGATTATATGGGGAAGGTCCCTTGCAGCCCTATACTAATTTTCCTAATGGTTTAGGATGCCCATTTGTGAGCTCTTATGAAGGAAAATCCTTGGAGATGGTCTCACGACATTAGCTCCAAGTTGCTGACCTGCCTTGGCTGTGAGCCAAGACTCCTGGAAGGCTGGGACTGCCACGACCCTGTTCCTGGCCCCACCTGCATTCCAGGTATAGTCCAGACTTTGGCCCCAGTACAGTCAGCATTAGTCCATCCAGGGGAGCTCTCTTTGGAGGCAGGGTATTATAGTGGCAAGACTCCCAAGTCGCAGAATCCTTAGATGCCGTAGAGTCATTTTACAGATGGGGAAACTGAGAACTGGAGAGGGGAAGTCGTGATAATAGCAAGCACTTCCGTAGAGCCCTAAGGTTTGTAGAGTGTAGCTCCCTAGGGCTGTTGTGAATAGATATGCTGGGATGAGTAGCAGGGCCTGAGCTGGTCTGGGATAAAGTGGGAAAGGAGGAGGAGAGAGTCGAGGAGGCTGGAAGGGCCTGCCAGGTGGAGCGTGGCCACAAGCTATGACATTCAGATAGAATGTGTCAAAGGAACATTATGTAAAGCCCTCTCTGTTCTTGGATTTCAAAGCCCTCAGTTCCCACTGCTTGGCCACAGTTTCTATCCAATCACACTGACCTAGTAACAAGACCAAGTTCAGCATACCTGCCGAGGAGGCTGCCTCAGTTGTGCAGTCCCAGCACACGGACCCTTTGGAAAGCCTTCCTGCCCTGGGGACGCACTCTAGAAACTGCTGGTCCTGCCTTTGCAAGGTAGCCATGTGGGGAATAGAAAGAGGGCGCTAGCTAGGGAACCCCCCCCTCCCCAAAACAAAACAAAACAAGACAAAACAAAATCTGCCCTCGGGTGAATAGTCTGGGCTCTGACTGAGAGATGCCAGCCTTGGAGAGGCATTGTGTCCTCTGACATTCATAATAACAGGAACTCTCGTTTACATGAAAGCACATTTGCATAGGGTTTTCAAGCTTGCAAAGTTCGTTTCTTATGACCCTCTGTGGGCTAGGTAGTACTGGGATTGTTATCCCCACTTTAGGGAGAACTGAAGTCATTTCCCAGAGTTTAAACAGTTAGAAAGTGTCTGAAGCAGAATTCAAACCCAGACCTTCCAACCCCAGGGCTAGAACTCTTAAGAAAAGGAGTGTGAGTGAGTACTGACTTGGGAGTTAAATCTCACCTCTGCCACCTGTCTAAGTCACCTTCTTACTCTGGGCCTCAGTTTTCCTGGCTGTAAAATGAAAAGGTTAGAGTAGATGTCCTCTGAGGTCCCTGCCAATCCTATGAGTTTATGTCCTAGAAACTACACCATAGTGTGGCTATTTCTCCAAGGTCAGGGTCTGCTCAATAACCCTTGCTGAGCTGAAACAAAAGACAAGGGGACTTTAGAAAGTCTCAGGCCCTGATGTAAGCTCCCCCTCCATGGGGCCAACTGGAAGGAAGGGACCTCCCAGCCTTTAAACCTCACCCTGGAAAGCAGTCATCCCAGAAGTCAGACTTGTTTACCTGAGTGACCTTGGGTTAGTCCCTTGCCTCTCTGGGTCTCAGCTTCCCATAAAAGGTGGGGATTGGACTAGAAAAGGGCTAAGGTTCCTCTTAGCTCTGAATTCTGTACTTTTACAGTCTAATGTTTACTTCCCTTGGAAAGTTTTGAGGGTGATCCTCCCCCTCCAAGGAATGGGAGGGTTGCTTTGCCCATTCCAGCCTTGATCTCAGACTTCAGGTTTCTCTTATATATTGTATAAATTATATCTCACTGTGACCCGTGGTCAGCCCTTTGTGGGGGGTGGTCATAGGATGACAGATCCATGTGGAAGTATCCTTAGAGATGTTCTCTGCCTTCTTGTGCAAAGGCCCCTGAGCTCAGGCTCTGGATCGGACTTTGCCAGGTAAGAAAGCATCTCCAGGCACATTGTGAAAACAAAAGACCCAGAACTCATTGTGACCCCAGTTCCCCTCTCTCCCTCTCCCTCTCCCTCTCTCTCTTTCTCTCTCTCCCTCCTCCTTCCCTCCCTCTCTCCTCTTTCTCTCTGTCTCTCTCTGTCTTTCTCTGTGTCTCTGTCTTTCTCTCTGTCTCTGTCTCTCTGTCTCTGTCTCTCCTCCCTCCCTCCTCTCTCTCTCTCTCTCTCTCTCTCTCTCTCTCTCTCTCTCTCTCTCTCCATTCTCCTTATGCTTTCATTTGCCTTCCTATGCTGGGCCAAGAGCACAGTGTCCCCACCAGCTAGTCCCATCAGGAAAGATCAGAGCCAACTGAGGCACTGGGGGCCAGCCTGAGCAAGAGATGAGGCCAATTGCTCCTCCCTTGGAAGGCCACTCCCTCCTGTAAGGTTCTGGGAGGATTGGGGGGGGGGGGATAGGGGTGCTAAGTGGGACATGGGGATGAGCCCTAGACTGAACAGCCCACTGATAGGAAGGCAGAGCCAGCCTTCCCCTCTGTGCCTACTCCCCAGCTTCCCTCCCTCTCCCATGGTTCTGGCCTCTCTGCTGATGGGGCAGGGAGAGATAGACTCATGGCTTCAGTACCATAAGTTGTGTGGGAGAGGCAGGAGAACTGAGGGCCTAGAAGACTCCCTTCCCCCTGCCGCTCAGGTCCTAGAATTCAAACTTTCAATCTGAGCCAATCACAGTCCTATGCAGAAACCCTGCAGCCACTCGGGCCACCCAAATGATGGGGAAGTCTTTCCTTGACCTGCTCATATCAGTCTCCCATCCAACCCAGCAGGGCTGGGCCCTGGGCTCTTCTGGCTGGGTCCTAGATTCTTAGCTTTGGAAAGGAGAAGAGGCCCTTCTCTGCCCTCTGCTCCTTCCAAAGCCATAATTCTCCTTCCCAGAGCTGGAAATCAGTTCCACATTAGGGTAATCACATTAACTATCTTCTTTGGACTTCACACACACACACACACACACACACACCCCTCCCTCAGACTGTGCGACTGTGCTCTCTGTCCCAGGCCCCACCCCTGCCCCTCACTTCAGGCTGCTTCCAAAGTGGTGTTCCCTGGCAGATGGGCCAGTTTTTGTTTTGCACTGTCCTTTCAGGGGCTGGGTGGGAGCTGTCCTGGGAAGGGAGAAGTCCTGTATAAGATTGGCTTTTTACTCAGGTCCTTTGCCAAAAAGAGATGAAAGAGAAAAGATGTTGGGGACGGGGTAGGGGGGTGCTGCAGAGACTGGAAGATGATGGTGGTAGAGCTCTATACTCAGCACATTCCTGAGACATCTGGCCCAGCTGGAAGGGCCCCAGCTGGAGGGGCTTGCCGGCTTCTCTGCTCTGTGATGTCAAGCTCAGCTCTAAGTTCCCCTGGCCTGGGGTCTGCTCTGGTCTGGGCACCTGGGCCTTCGCACCACATGGTCCTTCCAGGCTCCAGTCAAGGAGAGGACAGGGGGAAAGCTGCCTGGGGAGCCCTCTCCAGCCTGCTAGGGAGAAGGGAGTGGCTTATAGGACAGGGTGACCCCATGAGCAGATGTGGTTTTTTGTGGAGGCGGGCAGGGGGTGGGGGAAGGGGAGACCAGGAAAACAGGAGGAGGAAGAAGCAAGCATTTGCTTGAGCCCCTGAAACATGTTCTCTGGGGGGTTGTCATACGGGTAATAAGATCTTAGCTACAGAGCTAGAAGGGACATCACAGTCCAACTCTTTCCTTTTACAGATAAGGAAACTGAGTCCCAGAAGGGTTAAGTGATTGCCCAGGGCCTCAGAGCTAGTAAGCATCTGAGACCAGATTTAGATTGTCTTACTGACTCCATCCATGTCGCCACTCTAAGTGGTCCTGCCTGGTGGAGGGAGGGAGGAGATAGTCCTGATAGTCCTTCCCACCTAGTTGGGTGGGAAGTCAGGCCCCAGCTCCTAGACTGCCACCCAGAACCTCTCAATTCCTTATCTCTATGCTAAGAGATTGAACTCTGACCAATCCAGGATAGAAGGACTCTTGGCCAGGGTTCTAGACGCTACAGTGTTACCACAAATACGGAGTGGAGGAAGAGGCCAGAATGGGGTCTTCTCTCCTTGGGCTCACCCACTTTATGTTTCTGAGAGCTTAAGGAGAGAAAGTAAGACCAGACCAGCCAGGATTCAGGGCCCATCCTCAGGGGCCCCAGCTCTCACACCTCCCCCAGGGGTGAGCCACTGAAATAGACCAGCTCCCCAGCACACGGCTCCTTCCAAAAATAAAACCTGAGGAAAATTCGAACGGGGCCACTGACCTCTCTGGAAGCAAGAATGGATTGCTCGCCGAGGGGAGGGAAGAGGCCAAGGGAATTCCAGCCAGAACCCTGGAGCCCAGCCTGTCGGTTGCAACCCAATGAGCTCCTTCCAGCTGGCTCTGAGCCCAGGGGAACAGCAACCCAGATCCCTGAGTGCTGCTAAAACTCCATTCACACCCTCTCTAAGGCAGTTGGACCCAGGGTGAACAGAAATGGGGCCCCAGGGAGCTGAATGCAGGAGGCAGAAGAAGCTGCAGGCGACCAGGATGAGGTGGAGAGAGAGGAGAGGGCAGCCTGGGATGAGAGGGACCAGAAGAGCAAGCTTAGCAGACCTGGGGGAAACTGTGGGGAAGAGGGAAACAGACCAGACCAGATGGATGGAAGCCCCGTCGTGTCCCTAGTCAGGCTGGACGTGAGCAAGGAATAGGGGGCAGAAATCCCCAAGAGCCAAAGCTACCAACCTGGCCTTCATGAGCCCCACCATGTGCCCTCCAGCTTTCTCCACCTGTAACCCTGATGCCCCTGCCCTGCCCTGGCAGAAGCAATGCTGCCCACCTCATAGAACTGGCCTAACTTAGATGACATACAAACTTTTATCACTTCACGTGGGAGGAAACCTATTAACTGTGATCAGAAAGCCTTTCCTAGGATCACTAAATCTCCATGTTCCTATGACCTTGGGATACCATCAGCCGAAAACGTAGGAGACTTGAACGAGAATCTTCTATGTAATTGACACTAATAAGAATGCGCTTCGGAGTTAGCAAAAGACTCAACATTGTCTCACTAAAGCCTCGCTGCGGCCCTAGTGGGTGGGTATTACCGGTGTTGTGATCCTTCCCATTGTACAGAGAAGGAAGCTGAAGGTCAGAGAGAAGACCCATGATCACACGGTGGGATTTGAACTCGGGTCTTGGTGGCTTCAGCTCTCAACTGTAAATACGACATCAGACCAACATTTGGCATTTCTCTGTAGCCCCAGCCCCAAGCAGAGAGCACTTAGCTCACAGTAGGCGCTTTGTTGATTGACTGACTGGCATAGCCAACAAACCCGCAATGCCACTTGAGCGTATCATTTTCACGGGGCTGATATGGGGAATTGCTTTGCCCACTGCATATTTTTTAACAAGGGGCTGGTTTTTCTTTTTCTTTTCAAGAACAGGAGAAGGTGGGTGGGAGAAAAAAATTAATGCTTGTTAATTGAAAAAGAAAAATGAAATAAAAATTTCATTCAAAATAGCCCATCCAGCAAGCTGTCCTCAGCATGGTCTGCCTTTGCCTGAAGGCCTCTAGTGAGAGGGAGCTCATCGCCTCCCAAGGCATCGGTCCTGTTGTTCCACTGTGGCCCATGAGGAAGTTTTTCCTTACATTGAGCCTAAACCAGCCTCTCTGAAGCTTTCGTCCGTCGCTCCTCCTTAGTGACCTGGCCTCAACTCTGCTGGGGCGGCATCGCTGCCAAGGCTCACCTAGTCTGCTCTCTGGGATGTCTGTGGAAAGGGGAGGGCCACTTGGCTACCCATGGAAGCTGATTGGCTTTCCAGGGTCAGGCTGGGGGGATCTGGCTTCACCTCCCCCTCCAAGACACGGGGCTAAGGAAGCAGACAGAGAGAGAAATGGGGCCTCAGAACACAAGTGGACAAGCATGTACTTAAATAGGCCAAGGCCATGTTGGGGAAAGAGCCCCTTCCCAGGCTGGAGAGATACTCCCCCCTGGGGGCCGGAAGGGAAGAGCTGCAGGTAGCACTTAGAATTGGCAGGACCTGAGTAACCATCTAATCCCAGAAGATTACAGGAAGAGAAACTGAGGCCCAGAGAGCAGAAGTGTTTTTTCTAAGATTACACAGGGAGAAGGTTCAAACCCAGCTCCTCTGACCTAAGACCCAGGGCTCTTTCCAGTACACCATTGTGTACCCCTCACCTCCTCCATACTCAGGCCAAGGTCTGGTTCCCTACCAAAACTCCTCCCTGGAATCTGGCTTTCAGATTCTCAAGCAGGATCACCCTGGGGGGTAACTGGAGGGCTGGATGGGACCTTTTAAAGGGAGAGCAACATAGCTTCTCCTTGAATTAGTGAGTCTGGGAAAGTGGCAGGTATGTTCAGGGCAGGGGATGGCTGTGAAGAGAGTTGTCTCCTTCCCTTAAGTCAATCCATCAACAATATTTCTTAATGATTTACTATGTGACAGGCACCATGGGGAGCCAAAGAGCTAGGGTCAGGAGATCTGAGTTCAAATCCTAACGGCCACTCACTACCTTTTTCTTTCCATAGATTTAGAGCTGAGGGAGTCTAGCTTGACGTCATTTTACACTTGAGGAGACAGAAGCCTAGAGACATGAAGTGACTTACCCAGAGTCACACAGCTAAGTTTCTGAGTCAGGATTCACACTCACGTCTTTCTGGATCCATGTCCAACACATTAACCACAATCCCACATCTTGGGGAGTTCACTTCTCTTGGACAAATGTCCTCACTTATAAACTCAGAAGTTGAAATGGATGATCTTAAAGGTCCTTCCAGCTCTAAACCTGGGATTCTGTGACTTCCATAATAGTACTAATGACTAAAATTTATTTATGCAAAGCAGAATGGCATATATTTGTATGTGCATATACATATATAGTGCTTTGCAAACATAAAAACAAAGCTACATAGATAGATCACTACATAGAGAATACTTTGCAAATTTTAAATGTAT
>CM053592.1:180121800-180141931 GCA_028646515.1 Pseudochirops corinnae
CATTGCAAACTTTAAATATATTTATGTATATATAACACATTGCAAACTTTAAATATATTTATATATATATCATGCATTGTAAACAGAAAAGCAAAGTTATATACATATCACTATATAGAGAATACTTTGCAAAGTTTTAATATATGTGTCTGTATATATATGTCTACATACATACATACATCTGTGTGTATATACATACATACACACACACACATATACTATCTTATTTGAGCCTCCCAGCAATCTTGTAAGGTATTACCAATGTCGTCTCCATTTTTCAGATAAGGAGACTGAGTCTGAGAAAGGCCAAGTGACCCACCCTGAGACATCCACTACAGTGGGTGTGTACCCATTGCATAATGCTTACCCACTCTCTTCACCCCTGCCCAGGTTGGCACATGGGCCCTACAGTACCCTGATTGAGGTGAGAGGGCTTGCCTCCAGGGGTGTTCTGATCTTCTTCATTGGAGACTGGCACACAAACCTTTAGCTTGCCAGCAGGCCCTGCACTTTGCTGTATGGGAACCAGTGCCAGTTCTGGTATCGTCAGCCTATGCCAGTTACAGCTAATCCCAGCCTGGGGCAGTGCCCCATGCCACTGGCCTCCTTCAACTCAGACAGGGCTTGGCTTCCCAGTTGGACAACAGCCGCCCAGTCTGATGGTTGATGCCCCAGGGAGGAGCCCAGGTCTGGATGGGACAAAACACCAGCTTTCCAAAGTAGATACCTTGGAGGTAGGGGTGGGCCGGAGGGAGGGATTGCTGGAGAACCAAGGCAGTAACAAGGGATTATGGCTCATGTGGATAGACCCGGTTCTTGAGGTGGGGGGAAAGGACCATGTGGACACAGTCAGCAGGTCCCCTCTTTCTCCAGGTGGGTGGGAACAGCCCAGGGGCATTCAATGTAGGGACTTGGTATCAGGGGCCTGGGGTTGGAATCCTAGCCTGTGACAGTGGATGAGCCACTTCCGCCTTCTAGGCCTCAGTATCTTCATTTGTAAAAGGGTCCCTTCCAACTTTAAATCTATGCTCTGATGACTGGCCAGTGCATAAAAGACCCTTCCAGTTCAAACATCGTATGGAATGACTTTGGGTCCAAAAGAAGGAGCTTGGATCCAGTTGTCTTTTTCTTTCACAGACTGAAACCATGAGGGAGAAAAAAAGGCTTTAGAAAACCATCTTTAAAAACACACTCTCTAGCAACCCACCCACCCAATCCTCTTCACCACCCAGGCTTGGCTCCTTCCCCAGGGTCTTGCACCCCATGCAGTGAGTAGGCAGGGCCTACAAGAAGCCCTTAACTCTGAGTTACATGACATTGCAATTCCAGACACATGGTTTGGTGTGGTTGGCAGAGTGTGTGTGTGTGTGTGTGTGTGTGTGTGTGTGTGTCTAGAAATTTCTGCTTATTCAGTCAGCTGGACTCTGTGGTGGGAACTTTGGTAGGGGGAAAATATGAAACCTCTTCATCTGCCTCTCATGGGACTGGGGAGGGCAGGAGGGGGATGAGTGAATCTGAGGTTGGAATCACCCCCCTCCCCCACAAACCTTATTCTGGGTCAGGAAGTCTCCTCAGGGCCCAAGATGGAAGTGGAGGGGAGACCAGAAGGAGGACTCATCCAATGTTGAGGCATTTGGGTCCACATTTGGGGCCTGATTCCTCCCCCCTCAGGAAGGGTGCCAGGCCTCCTGTGCCAAGGCTCCAGGGATGGAGCTTTGGGATTGAGCCACCCTACTCTCTCCAGAATTCAGAGAGTCCTGAGTTGATGCAGAAGCTAGTGACCCAGACGGAAGGAAGGGACCAATAAGGGCCCAGAAAATTATGGGGCCCAAAAATATGTAAGTAAACAGGTGGAAGGGGACCTGGGGGTTCCTAAGTCTGGCAGCTTAGATTGGAACCTAGATCTCCTGATTCTGAATCCCTACCAAAATGGTGCTGTCCCTGTGTATTACATATTAAGGGAAGCACTGGATTGGAGTGAGGAGTCTTGGGTTTGAATCTCAGCTCTGATACTTATATATTCCCCATTCCCTTCTTCCAGTTCTAAATGCTATGATCCCAGTTATGGAACTAGTATTGTGGCATAGATAGAGTACTGGACTGGAGTCCAGAAAACCTGGATTCAAATTCTGCCTCAGATACTTACTGGAAGCCCCAGCAAATAATTTCACCACTATCTGCCTCAGTTTCCCCATAAAATGTAATATAAAATGGGAATGATAATCTCTAGGGCTCCAGTGAGATAACTTTGCAAACTTAAAATACACAAAGGTTGGTGATGATGATGATGATGATGGCGTTCTCCTATAAGCAGGCCAGCTTCACCTCTGTATCTTCTCGTGTGCCTCCACAACCTTTCCTTCATTCTGCCCTATGACTGTTCCCAGGCCTGAGGTCCTGATCATCAACCAAAGAGGGTGGTTAGTTTTTGCAGCAGCTTTTGGGGGCCCTTGAGGACCCCTGGGCCATGACCAGACTATTCGGGTTCAACTAAATGCCAGGAGCCCAAACATCATGGTTTAGTGGAAAAGATTCCTGGGTTTGGAGTCAGGAAATCTTGCTTCAAATCCAGGCTCTGCCATTTACTAGCTAGGTGACTATGGCAAGTCACTTGCCCCCCCCCCCGCCTCAGTTTCCTTATCTGTAAAATGAAAGGGTTTGACTCAGTGGCTTCTAAAGTTCTCTTCCATTTTCATGACCTTAATCATCCAACCCAGCCAGCTCTCCCAGCCGTCTTCCCCCTAAAGATACAGTGATTCAGGCAGTGGCCCTTCAGACCCAAGAATGAAACAACATTCAGTGACCAAGCAGCAAGTAACTTCCCAGGAATGTACCTCTCCCCTAGAATCCCTGTGGGAAGCTTCAGGCTGGGGGCCTCAGCTGGGAGAGAGGGGGAGAGATTGGGAGAGGATGAGGAGAGGGTGAGCAAGCTTGTCTCCCATCCATCTCTCCCTTGGAAAGAATTTCCTAGAGCTGGGATTTCCCTCCTCTGTCTGTATCTCTTCTGTCTCCTCCCTGGGGGATGGGAGTAGACAGTAAATTCTCCCCAGTGGATAGTGGGGTAAATGGGAGGGGAGGGGGTAAGATTCCAAGCAAGGAGAAGTTGATGGAGGCTGGTGGAGGGTCCCTTAGCAGGACTCTTTTCGGGATGCTGAGAGTCCTATGAAGGGTTTTCAGCCCAGGGTAGAAGACATCGAGGAGCGATTCCCCCCCCTCCCCCCAGAACTACAGCTGGAAGCCGGAGCAGCTGGTATCCTTCTTCCTTGGGTGGAGGAGGGGTCCTTCCTTCGGTCCTGCGGGGCTCCTGTCTCAATGCCCACCCTAGCGTGGAGGGTCTCAGTCCTCTCTGAAGCACTGGGGAGTGGCAGCGAGCTTGAGAAATAGACTTGATGAGTTCATTCCTGGGAGGAAAGGAAATTCCTCTTGAAATACTAAGCTCTCAATGCTTCGGTTCCTTCATTTGTTCAAAAAAAAAAAAAAGATGATTGGGGGGTGATTGGAATAGATGGTTTCTGAGCCTCTTTCCTGCTTGTGACATTCTTCACCCTAAGATTCCTTCCAGTACTGACATTCTGTATTCTAAGGTCCCTCCGAGGCCTGACACTACTCCGTCACTGTCTCCCCTTTTTCTGCTAGAAGAGGGGGCCAAGAACAATAAAAGCTTCATGAATGTCTAGCGTCACGAGGCCCCCTAAGAATATGGCTGCCCCTTAATTTCAAAAGGTTGTGCTGTTCTGAGTCCCCCCAAGTCTGGTTGGAATGGGGGTGGGGGGAACCAGGACAATTCCCGGCCCATTCTTCTGGGGAAGCTGAGTACCAGGGAAGCTTGACCCAGGCGACCCAGCAGCCCGGTGAGGAGCCTCTCTGCCCCGGAGCCTGGGCTCCAGCTATCGCTTTTGCCGGGGAACCCAGGGCAGCCTAGGGCCCGGGCCCGGGGGCCGCACCATCCCGCATCCCTGTGCCGGGCCGTCGAGGACTGCGGCTCCTCCGTCCTAACCCTGCACTCCTCCCGAGCCCCATCCCGCTCCCTGGGCAGCCTCAGCAGCTGGCTCCCCTCGCTGCTTCTTCCTATTGGCTGCAGGCCTCAGGGAGCCGACCAATGGGCGGGCGGCATTCTCCCGAAGGGGAGAGGGAGGCTGGCTGTGGACCGCTCGGCTGGGAGGTGGGGGAGGCTCCTCTCTTAACCCTGTGTGGGCCGCGGAGCTGCGAGCAGGGCCGAGGCTTTCCCCGAGCTCAGGACGTAGGAATAGGCAAGTGTAGGCGGCGAGGATAGTGTGGACAACCCCAGGAGCCCTCTTGGGGAGAACCCAGAGGCAGCATCACGCGGCTTGAATGAATGCCCCCAAGGATCTGACTTTCACTCGACTAGCGTTATAGGCGTGGCGCTGTAGGTGATGGGGGTTGCCGAAATGGAAGATCCTATCTTCAGCAGGCTTACCTTAGATCACATGGGCAAAATATGCAACATGAAAAGCGTGCACAAGTCCCTGCATCCCCTCCCCGCTTTGTAGGGTAGGAGATTCGAGAGGAGACGTCCTACCTGACCTTCGGTGGGGGGCGACTTTTTAAGGTCCCCTGCTCCTTCCGTGGGGAAGAAGGAGTAAATTGTACGACCTAAGGTCAGAGACGCTAGGGAACACCTTCCAACCTTCTTCCCTTATGGGGGGGGGGGGCAATAAGAAAGGAAATGACTTGGCCAGGGTGACCCAGGGATTTAAACCTAGACTTCCCCCGCCCCAAGGTTGACACCGGCGGTGAGGAGGGCTGGGAGCTGAGACACCCGCGGCTCGCTCCTATCTGGGAGGGCAGACCAAGCAGCTGCTGCACATGTCACAGCTGGAAGGAAGATTTATGTTGGCACATCTGTAGGAAAAATATTTAAAGAGAAGGGGAGAACAATCCTAACGTTTCCCGTCTGTTTTCCGTACCTCCAGTCCTCCACCTCCCACCCTGGAGGACCCTGAGCCTCCTGGACACCCACCTTGCAAACCCAGGGCCTTTCGTTTGGGCCTGCCAGAGGCGACAGAAGGGTCGGGTCCGGAGCTCTGATCTGAGTGAGAGGAACGCCCCCTTTCTCCTCCCCACCTCCCTGAACGGGCTGCTATCTGCATAGGAGAGGATCTTTGCTTTGATGGATGGAGGAAGGGGCTGGGGAAAGCTGAGGGCGGGAGATCAGAGTGAGGAATTGTCTCTCAGCTTTGGGGCTGAAGGGGAGGAAAGGAAAGAACCCTGTGGACACGCTCTGGGCTCTAAACGCCTAAAAGCTTAGAATGCTCCAGGTGGAAGGAGACTTTGGGGGATCATTGGATGGGCGGAACTCGAACTAGAGAATGTAGACCCGACCAATGAACACTCCTCCCCCCCCCCCCCCGGTTTAGTTCGTTTGGGGAGGGACAAGGGGAGGTGGAGATGGCCATCTGATGAGATCATGATATCATTGACTCTGAGCTGGAAGGGGCCTCAGATGCCATCGAGGTCACTCCTCCATTTGACAGATGGGGAAATTGAGGCTCCAAGAGCAGACGACTCACTCAGGGTCACAGGTAGTAACTGAAGAGCCAGGACTCAGCCCAGTGCCTCTCACCTGGTCTCTCTGCTTTCTCCCATACTACTAACATTCTGCTAGGTCTTCCCTTTAACCTTTAGGCCCCAGCCCACCCACTCATCCCATTTTACACAGGAGAAAACTGAGTCCCAGGGTAGGGAAGTGATTTACTCTTACCCAATGTGGGGTAATTGATGGCAAAGCCAGGGCCGAAATCCAGGTCTCCTGGCTTCTGGTTCCGTGCTCAATCTTACCATGATTCAAGTCAAGTCAGATCAATTCAACAGCCTCTTGCTGGTGTCTCTGGTGTCCAGCCAGGTGCTGCGAATGCCAAAATCAAAGATGACCTAGATTTTATCCTCTGAGAGCTAATAGCCCCATGCCCTGGATGCTTTGGGAACAAGACTTGGTCTCCAGGGACCTGTGTTCGAATCCTGGCTTTGACACTTACCTACCCATGTAGCCTTGGGCAAGTCACTCTCTCAGCCTCAGCATCTCCATCTTTAAAATGTAGAGATCAGCCTATCTTGCAGCCAGAAATCTAGGATCCTATGATAAAAGGTGGGGAGACCCTGTGTTGAGGGACGATGATTAAGATAATCAACAAGCTTTTATTGAGAATTTTCTTTTTTATATATATATAACTTTTTTTTGCCATTTTTTTGGAGGGGGCAAAGTAGGGCAATTGGGGTTAAGTGACTTGCCCAAGGTCACATGGCTAGTTTTTTGCGTTAAGTGTCTGAGGTCGGATTTGAACTTAGGTCCTCCTGACTCCAGGGCTGGTGTTCTATTCACTGTGCCACCTAGCCACCCCCTATTGAGCATTTTCTATATTCCAGGCCCTTGTCTGGAGCTGAGAATGATGGTGGTGATGGTAGTGGTGATGGTGGCGGTGATGGTGGCGGTGATGGTGGTGATGGTGGTGATGGTGATGATGGTGATGATGGTGATGGTGGTGATGGGGATGATGGTGGTGATGGTGATGATGGTGATGGTGGTGATGGTGATGATGGTGATGGTGGTGATGGTGATGATGGTGATGATGATGATGGTGGTGGTGATGGTGATGATGGTGATGATGATGGCGGTGATGATGGTGATGGTGGTGATGGTGATGATGGTGGTGATGGTGATGGTGGTGATGGGGATGATGGTGGTGATGGTGGTGATGGTGATGATGATGATGGTGATGATGATGATGGTGGTGATGGTGATGATGATGGTGATGATGATGATGGTGATGGTGGTGGTGACGATGATGATGGTGGTGATGGTGATGATGATAGTAATGATGGTGATGATGGTGATGATGATGGTGATGATGATGATGATAAGCTACCATTCCTACGGTGCCTGGACTAAGTGCTTTACAAGTAGCATCTTTTTGTCCTCACGGCACTCTGGGAGGTGGATGCTATTATGATGCCCATTTTACAGATAGGGAAACTGGAGAAAGACGCAAGTGAAAACATCTGCCCTCAAGGAGCTTACGTTCTGTTCTAGAGACACAAGGACATGTACTTATACATATATACAGGGAGAGAACAAATGGAAGTTAATCTTATATGGTATTTACAAATATCTCATTTGAGACAACATAGTAGGTGTTATTATCTCTCTTCTACAGTTGAGAAAACTGAGGCAGATAGCAGTTAAGTGACTTGACCAAGGTCACACAGTTAGCAAGTGTCTGTACCTCAGTTTGAAGCCAGGTCTTCCTGGCTCCAGGTCCAGGGCTCTATCCACTTAGCAACAGAGATGAAGTGACTAGTCTAGGGTCACACAGCTAGGCCTTCCCAATTCCAAGTCTGGCTTAATCACTACATCCTGCTGCATCTCTCTGGTAGGGCCTCTCCAAAGGCTTTGAAAGATGGGGGCAGGGGGCAGGTTGATGTATGGCCTCAGGTTCCCAGCACACCAGTGCTGAGATCAGGCCAGAATCTTAGAAGGAACTGGGGCTTCAGATTGAAGGGGATTGTTGGGAGGGAGGAGGGAGTGGAACAGTTCTCTAAGCTTCTAGGGAGCCCCCAAAAGAGAAGGAACAAGACCATCACACCCCAGCCAAGGAAAAAGAGTGTCTCCTATCACTAGCAGTGCTTGTGCCCCTTGGCTGCCCCCTCCTCATCAAGGAATACTCCTTTCAAAACTTGGGAAGTTGAGCTCTCTGCTGGATTTTGGCTGCCTTAGCCAGTGGGGGAGGGGGAGAAAAGGAAGGGAGAGCCAGAGAGGGGATGGGGGAAACATTGAGCCCCAGTCCGAAAGCATAGCTCCTAGAGTTGTTTCCCTGGAACTGAGGCCCTAGGGATCCTGGCCCCCAATAATGGGGAAAAGGCCCTCTCAGGCCTGGGAGGGTGGGGGTGGGGAGCCTAACTGGCAAGACCTTATCTCCTGAGAAGAAGCTGCTGGAGGAATACCTTAACATCTGACTCACCAGCCTTCTATCCCCTCCCTCCCCTCCCCAATCCCAGGCTTAGCCTGATAAGGGAGATCCAGGAGGAAAATTGGGGAAGAAACCCTGGCTATGGGCTGTGAGTGAGGCTGGGGGGGCTACTTTGAGAGTATAGATGGCATGGCAACGTCCACAGGCCAAATGCAAGAAAGGGATGAGCTCTGGGGTTAGGGGAAGAGGCGAGTTCAGTGTGTGAACAGATGTCACCCTTACTCAGATGAAAACATTCCCACATGTTTCTAGGCAGAGGGCAGAAATGAAAAGCCTGGCTTCTCCAGGGGGCCCCTGACCTCCTCATCCTCTCCCTTCCAGGGGCTACTTAGGCAAGAGTTATACCTATAAACACCAAGCCCCAGAGCAGGGAATTAATTTCTGGGATTGTGGGGTGCACACTAAGACTATCAATGGGAGGTCATAGCAAGGTCACAGGGCTGGGATTGGAGAGATCTGCATTCCAAGTGTTGAAGCAGCTGGTTCTGTATCTGAATAAGTGATCTGACTTTTCTGGGCCTTGATTTCCTCATCTGTCAAATGGGAATTCCTGTAAAGATCATAAGGGTGATGAAAGTAACTTGAGAAATCAAAGGGGATTACTGGGGGAGACATGGCTAGACAGCCATTGGTCAGAAAAAGATCTGGGTATCTTAGTAGACCACAAACTCAGTATGTCAATACAGAGAAATGGTAGCCATGAAAGCCAATGGGATCCTGGGTCACAATTAAGAGATGCAGAACTTCAGGAATAAAGAAATTATCGTCTTGCTCTGCTCTGCCTTTGTCTGACCACACTGAGATGTTCAATTCTGGGTGCTCAAGATAGAAAAAATGTAAATGTTTGGGAGAGCATCCAAAGGGGGGCCAACTAGAATCAGGAAGGGTCTTAAGGTCAAGCCATAATCAGGATTGAGCAAGGAACCAGGGGTGTTAATCCTGGAGAAAAGACTTAAGTGAGATATAATAGCCGTTCTCAGGTATCTGAAGGGCAGTTATGGGGAAGAGGGATGAGCTCTGTTCTGTTTGGCCCGGAGGCCAGAATAGGAAACATGGGGGGAGATTGCAAAGAGTCAGACTTGGGCAAGATGGACTTTTTAGCAACTAACTGTTCAAGAGTAGAACAAGATAGTAGGATTATCCTCCCTGGAGATCTTCAGGCAGAGGCTGGCTGACCACTCCTCAGATACGTTGTAAAGGGGCTGCTTCTTCAGATATAGGTCAGGTGGGGTGGCCATTGGGCTCTCTTCTGATTTTCCAATGCTTTGATTTTGATTTTGTAGTTCCGTGAGAGTTGTGCCTGCTGGAAAGGGAGCCTCATGGTGCCTGGCCAGACTCAGAACAGTCATGGCTAAGGAATCCCTTGGCCTGGCTCTCTGGCTTAGGAGTTTTAGCCCAACTACAGTTCCAGGGTGTTCTGAGGTTTTGGGTCTTTTGCTCTAGTCTAGTAGAATCAATTGAAGGAACTGGGTATGTTTAGCAGGAAGAAGAAAAGACTGGGGGGAAGGGAGGGAATATGCCTCTGAGTATCTGAAAGGTTGACCAGTGGGAGAAGGATTGGGCATGTCCAATTTGATAGAGAAGAATGAACAGCAAAGAACTAAGCCATATTTCAGTTCAGCATTAGCCAGAACTTCATAATTGTTCATAATGGAACTTAGAGGCAGCCAGTTGTTCAGTAGATAGAGCACTGGGCCTGTTGTCAGAAAGACCTGAGTTCAAATCTGGCCTCAGACATTTTGTAGCTGATTTACTAGATGGCCCTGGGCAATCCCTGTTTGCCTCAGTTTCCTCATCTGTAAAATGAGCTGGAGAAGGAGATGGCTAACCACTCCAGTGTCTTTGCCAAGAAAACCCCAAATGGGGTCACGAAGAGTCAGACACAGCTGAAATGATTTGACAACAACCCACCTGGAATGGGCTGTCTTGTGACAAAATGGGCTCCCTATCACTACAAGTCTGGGTAACTACTCACAAGAATGGTGTTGAAAGGATTCTTGGTTAGGTAGTTTGAATCTGATGCTGACTGAGGTCATGGCATCATGATCCTGAAGCTAGAAGTGCCAGAGAAGTCATATAGTCCAACCTTTCATTTTACAGATAAGGAAATTGAGGCTGAAAGGGGTCAAGTGACTTCTCCACAGTCACATTGGCAATAAGTAGCAGAACCAGGATTCAAAACTGGGACCTCTGACCCCAATAATACCCTTTACTGGTTTGCAGGACATCAGACAAGATTTAGAGTCTAGCCTCCTCATCAGCAAAACAGGGACACCATCACCAGGCAATAAAAAATGTTAATTATTAGTGCCATTATTCCTTCAACTACTATCAGGAGTCTCTGCCTGCATGCATAAACAGCATGTATTATTTATCCTCTCAAGCTGGAGGGAGGGAGGAAAAGAATTTGGAAGCCAAAACTTTAAAAAGAAGAATGTTAAAAATTGTTTTCACGTGTAATTGGGAAAGAATTAAATATAATATTAAAAAAAAAAAGAAGTCTCCTTATGTTATTATATCAGCTTCTTCTCCTACATTAAAAAGATGGGGCTAAGGGAGCTGGGGGGTGGAGGACCGTTTGACAGGACCTTGACATCTCATCTAGTAAATAAGACTTTCCACAAGTAGTAGTCACAGAATCTCAGAACTGGAAGACTCCTCCGTAATCCATTCCTTTCCTCACCAAGCAAACCTGACAAGGAGCTCTGCATTAGACTTTGCTTCAAGGCTGCTAGTAGCAACTAAGAAGATGTTCATCAATTAGGGAATGACTGAACAAGTTATGTTCATGCTATATGAATGGGATGGAATACTGTTGTTCTGTAAGAAATGATGAAGCGGATGGTTTTAGAGCAGTGGTTCTCAACCTTCCTAATGCTGAGACCCTTTAATACTCGTATGTGGGCGTATCTGCATTTGGGCAGATCCACCTGGAGAAGGATAGAGGAGCGGTGTCTCGGTTCCTAAGACCATCAGAAATATGTGTTTTCCAATGGTCTTAGGCAACCACGTTCAACCCCCAAAGGAGTCATGACCCACAGATTGAGAACTGCTGTTTTAGAGAAACACAAGAAGATTTTGTATGATTTTGATGCAGAGTGAGGTGAACAGAACTAGGAAAACATTTTATTCAATAACAACAATATTGTGAAGACATACAACTTTGGCAGACTTAAGAACTCTGATCAGTGCAATGACCAGCTACGATTCTGAAGGACTCAAGATGAAACATCTACCCAACTCTGCATAGATGATGGAGACATAATTTTGTGGACAAGGCCATTGATAGAATTTTGTTTGCTTGATATACATGCTTGTAATGGGGTTTGTTTTTCCCAGTGGAGGAGAGGAAAGTGGGAGGGGAAAAGGGGGTATTTTCATTGATTGAGAAAAATAAAATTGAATTAAAAAAAAAAGATCACAAGTGAATGAGAACCCAAGATTTCCCAAAGCAATCCATTCTGCTTTTGTATAACTCTAAATTTAAAAAAGTTTTTTTTCCTGACATTGAGCCTAAATTTGTTACCTGTTACTACTAATTCTGCCCTCTTGGGTCAAGCAGAATAAATCTTGAAATGTTCCACTGTTCCATATTCCTTCACGTTTCAAACAGCTATCATGTCCAGTTTCCTCCCATTCTTCTCTTCTCCATGATCAACACCCTCAGGTCCTTCAATCTTCATAAGGCATGATCTCCAAGACCATTCCCAATCTTTATTGTTCTTTTCTGAACATTCTCCAACTTACCAACTTTCCTAGCATTCAATGCTTAGAATAAACATAATATTCCAGGTGTGATTAAACCAGGGCAGACTAAAGTGGAGCTTTCATCTCCCTAGTCCTCAAGATGATGCATATCAATGCAACCAAAGGTTACTACATCAGCTTTCTTGACTGCCTTATCAGACTGTTAACTGATAATGAACTTGAAGTTCACTAAAACCTAGAAATATTTTCCATCTGAACTGCTGTCTAGCCACATTTCCCTTATCCTATACTACTGAAATTGATTCTTTGCACCCAGGTGTTGGACTTTACATTTAAACTTATTCAATTTCATTTTATTCAATTCTACCCAATGTTTTCACCTAATTGTTATGGTTGTTCAGTCATATTTGTCTCTTCATGAACCCATTTGGGGTTTTCTTGGCAAAGATACTGGAGTGGTTTGCCACTTCCTTTTCCAGGAAACTGAGGCAACCAGGGTTAAGTGACTTGCCCAAGGTCACACAGCTAATCAGTGACTGAGGCCAAATCTGAACTCACAAAGATGAGTCTTCCTGACTCCAGGCCTAGTGTTCTGTCCAGTGCACCACCTAGCTGCCCCTCTTACTTCTAGGAATCTCTTTGGATCTTGACTCTACTCACCAAAGAATTGTTTATCTATCCCAATCTTGTGTTATCTGAAAATGTGATAACCATTCCATTAATTAGCCCAAGGCTATATCGAGAACTTGGTCTAGGTTCTATATTACAACAGAGGTCTTGGCTCCCTCCACAAATTTTCCACTGAGTCTTGTCTGTTTCTCTCCTTTCCCTCTATCACTCCTGAATTTGTATCATACTTGTCTATAGGCCTGTCATATCGTCTCTCTCCTTGTGGTCCCTGAGGTAAGGGGACCATAAATCGCTCCAGACTTCAGAAAAGTACACATTTTTTCACCTGTGTATCCCTAAGAACCTGGTCCATAGCAGGAATTGACTTGAATTGTTAGGAGAGTTAGCTAGGAGTTAGCTAGGAGAAACCCTTCTGGTAGACAATGACCTTCTGTCTTCTTTCCCCCTTCCTCCCTCTGCCAGCACTTCCCGGAGCACCTGGAGCACTTCTCAGAAAACATGGAGGATTTCTCCAATGACCTCTTCAGCAGCTTCTTTGATGACCCCATCCTGGCTGAGAAGAACCCATTGTTGGACATGGAGTTAGATCCGCCCACCCCAGGCATCCAGGCGGAGCACAGTTACTCCCTGAGTGGTGACTCAGCCCCCCAGAGTCCCCTCATCCCAGTCAAGACAGAGGACAGCCCAAGAGGTGAGTACTGGTCAGGGCAGAGAAGGAGAAGGGAGCTGCCCAGGTTCCCCAGAGTGAGGACTTAGAAGATGACAGATTTGGAATTCGGCTTACATCTTTAGTCTCCCTAGGTCTTTTCCCTACCTGTAAAATGAGAGTTAGATTAGATTAGATGGCCTCTGATGTTTCTTCCAGCTCTAAATCTATGACCCTATGATATTACTACTTAATGGGCCTCCATTTCCTCATCTATAAAATGAGGGGGCTAAACTAGGTGGGCTCTGAGGTTCATTTGAGTCCATGAAGAAGTCCATGATTCAACCCCCTCCCTAAGTTGCAGGTAGTCTTTTCCTGCTCAAGCAATGAGATAATAGTACTGCCAACCTTAAGCTCCATATAAATGCTGACGATGGCTGTTGCCTTATATTTGCTTATCTATACTCCTCGAGAGCAGGGACCATCTCATTTTTTTTTGCTTTTGTATACTCAGTGCCTTACACATAGTAGGTGATTTGTTGATGTCCGTTGAATTGAGTGCCCTGCACAGGTATGTGTTTGTTTTTAATGCCCTGCCCTGGGGCCTGGGGTAGGTTAAACAAAGCTATAACTAACTCTCCCAGCAGTTAGTTAAATGGGCACATTCATGAAGCCTCTACTATGTGTAGGTAGGTACTGGCTCTTGGGGAAAATTAGTTATCGGAAAAAGGGGGGTTGGCCCAGGCAGACCCTAGAGGTCACCGAATCCACTACCTTTATTTTATCAACGAAGAAACTGATACCCATCAAGGTGAACTGACATGTCATACAGCTGGTCTAGGATGGAATTCTTCCTGACCCAAGACTCAGCACTCTCTCCACCATGCCACACAGATAATAGGAACTGGCCCGTAGTCCTAGAAGGGCCAACCTACCTTCTCTCCTTCTTCCCTTGCCCCAAACATGGCACCTTTGGCCAATCCTGGGGCTCACTTTCCCCTACACCTCCTCTGAACAAAAGGCTAGCTGTCCTGGGATGGCTCTGGGAAGGAAATGTTTCCCCCACCCCGCATGTTGGTAACTGGGGCAGAGACTTACCTGCCCCACCCTACTTATGGCTTTGGGTGGCAGGAAAGCCTACTGGTTTTCCATGACGATCTGAGGTTTTCCAGTTCAGCAGGCTTCCCCATTTGACTTCTGCCCAGCTCTGAGAACTCCCTTATACCTCTTCCTCCGTGCCCCGATGTAGGGCAGGAAGGGACCACTGTCCCCCAATCTGGGAAGCTGTAGGTAGGGACAGGGGTGTAGCCCATCCTGTGGCTTGTTCCAGCCCACTACAAACTTTCTGCTCCCCAGCCCTCACCCAGCCCAGCCCAGCCAGGCTCCATTTTCTACTCAGCCTGCCCCACACAGATCCTATTTTTAAAGTAATTTGTTTGTGGGCACCTTGCAGGGGGCAGCTTCCTGGAGGCGGCCTGGACCAAACCCTGTAATTTAGGAGAGCACATGGGTGTCCCTGGAGCTCTGGGGCGGCCTGTGGCTGTTCTACCTTCCACCAATCCCTCCAGGAAGGGCCCAGGGTTGGGTGGAGGGGGATACAGGGCAGGGTGAGGCAAGCAGCTCTCAGCCAGCCCAGCCCAGCTCATCACTTCTCCAGGCCCCAGGGGCCAGGGACCCAAGTCACTATTGCTTCTCTTCCCTCAGAACCCTTCTGCCCAAAATGCAAGTGCAAAACCTCCCACCAATAAAGGCCAAGCTGGTCCCAGAAGAGATGCCAGGCTAGATCCCTAGAGGAGCCTTCCTGAGACCTCCTCACCTATGTGTTATAAGAGATGCTCTGCTCTGAGATTTTTAAATTCAGCAGGGCCCCTGTTTGACTTCTGACTAGGAAAAAGCCCAGGAAGGAGAAGGAAAAGGATCACAGAATCATAGACATAGAACTCAAAGGATCTCTGAGGCCATTGACTTCAACTTCCATATTTCACAGATAGAACATATACCTCCAATGGGGCTCCCCAGGGATGGGGAAAGGTGGAGAAAGACCCAAAGGCACAGAAGGAGAGACCACTGGAGCACGGCTGTTACTCAGGACCTGTGGGCCCTAGACAGGCCCCCCTCCTTCTCTGGGCCTCAGTTTCCTTATCTGTCAAATAAAGGATTTACACTCAATAGCCTCTAAGGCCTAACATCCTTTTTAGTATAGAGGAAGTATAAAATAGCATATAGAAAATATAGTATATAGTAAATATAGTATATATTATATAGTGTAATATAGTATATAGTGAATATAATGTAGCACATGGAAAATATAGTATATATTATATAGTATAATAGAGTATATAGTAAATATAATATAGCATATGGAAAATATAGTATATAGTATAGAGAGAGAGACAGAGACAGAGAGAAAGAGAGAAGGGGAGAGAGACAGAGACAGAGAGAGAGACAGAGAGAGATAAAGAGATACAGAGACAGAGAGAGAGACAGAGGAGAGACAGAGAGACAGAGAGACAAAGAGAAGGGGAGACAGAGAGAGAGAGACACAGAGAGACACAGAGAGAGAGAGAGACAGTAACAGAGACAGACAGAGACAGAGTCTAAGCACTCCTCATGTCTGGGGTAAGGGATGCATGGTGGACTGGCCCTTGCTGTCATGAAGGTGGGATGTCTCATGATAATAAACATTATGTAGTAGAAAAAGCACTGAGCCTATATCCATTCTTGAATAGTTGTATGACCTTAGACAAGTCACTTCCCCTTCTATGCCTCAGTTTCTCTATCTGTAAAGCGAAGAAAGGGGTCAGGCAGTATACTCTCCAAGGTACCTTTTGGCTCTAAATCCCACCAAACCCTTTCTCCCCAGATCTGGAGCATGGCGCATGGGCCCTGGGACATAAGCTGTGTGCCATCATGGTGAAACAGGAGCAGAACCCAGGGCCGGAGCTGCCTGGAGACCAGCTGGCAGCCCCCTCCCCCATTGTGGTCCCAGGCCCAATCAGCAACTCCTCTGCCGACATGCCAATGTTTAGCCTGGGCCCGCTCTCCCGGCTGCCCGTCCCCCACGAGGTGAGCCCTGACTTCTGGGCATCTTCCCAGGCCCCAGTGCTGGGGGAGAGAGGTATTTGTTTGTGTGTGTGTCCACGGGGGTTTGGGCAGGGGGGAAGAAGGGATGGTGAACGGAGGCCTGGCCTGGGAGGGAGGTGGGAGACTGAGGGTCAGGTGCAAGCCCCGACACTTGTCTGACATTCTAACGGTCGTCTAGTATTCCATGATCCTGTGACAAATGTGGAAACTGAGGCTTGAAAAGTAGAGGCAGCAGTCAGCCAAAGGAGGCTGGAGTTAGGAGGCAGCCCCAGAGCTCCTGACGCCCAGCCCAGCCCTTTCTCCTCCTCAGGGGCCTCATTGTTCCCCTTGTATAAATCGGGGTCTAGGAGTAGACAAGATTTCTCAGGTCCAGCCCAGCTCAGATAACCTGTGGTTCTTGTGAGGAGGGTGGAATGGGTGATCTCTAAGGTTTTCTTGAGGCCTTCTGGTGTAATTCCCTCATTTTACCAAAGAGGAAAGAGGACCCAGAGAGAAGGAAGTTGCCCAGAGTTATACCGGTAGTCAATACCAGAGGTAGGATTTGAACCCAGATCCTCTGACCCCCCAAGTCTGGGCTCTTTCCATTGCCTCTTCTAAGAGCCATTATGCTCTCTAATTTTCTGATTCTTGAACCTTAGGCAAGTCAGCTTCCCTCCTCTGATCCCTGGCTTTCTTGTCTGTAAAATGCAGGTGATAATTCTCTCCCATAGGGTTGTTGTGAGGAAAGCGCTTTATAAACTGTAAAGTGTTTTGGAAAAGTAAGCTCTGATTATCGTTGCTGGAGAAAGAGAGTCTCTCTGTGTGCTTTGGGGCAATGGGAAAAAGATTTAGGAAACTGAGAGGAAATGGTCTCTTGGAACACCTTTCCAAGCCCTGAGCTCTGGAAAATGCATCAGAGGCTGAGGAGGCCAGGCAGGGTAACTGAGGACAGTCAGGAAGCGCTTTGAAGGTTGCAAGACACTTAAAATCCATGACCTCATTTGAGCCTCAAGACAACCCTTTGGGATAGAAGCCATTGTTATCATCCTCATCCCCATTTTACAGGTGAGGAAACTGTGGTAGAGTGAGCACAGGACTTGGAGTCAAGGGACCTGGGTTCAAATTCCAGCTCTGCCTTTACATATAGAACCTTGGGCAAGGCAATTCTCCAATCTGGAAGGGCCTCAGTTTCCTCATCTGCAAAATGCTGGGGTTGGACTTGACAGACTCTTAAGGTCCCTTCCAGATCTAAATTAATGACCATAGCATGAGGGACTGGCTCAGGGTCACACACAGCTCATTCGTGCCCCAGTCAGGATTAGAACTCAAGCCTTCCTGGTGCCAAGTCCATCCACCTTGCCACGTTACCACAGGGATGATTACCCCACTTGTTTCAGATAAGAAAACTGAGACTCAGAGAGGTGGCCTGAAATGACCATGTTCACACAGCTAGGGGCAGTGGCAGGGTCGGAACTGTCTTCCTGACTCTAAGAGCACAATGTGGTCTTGAGCACAGGCAGACCTGAGATCCAGTCCTGGGCTGCTTTGACGCTCAATAGTTCTATGACCCAGGGCAAATCGCTTACCTCGGCCTTGACTTTTTCATCTGTAACATGGGATAATAAGATCACCTGCCCCCCACGGTGCTGGGTGTTACCTTCCTCACAAACCTAAGGCCTCCATTAGGGCTCAGCTGCTCACTATCACCCACTACCCATGATGCTAAAGCACAAACGCGCTCCAGGGTCTAAGGCCACGGCCCTCTCTTTTTCTCATCTCATTCTGCCCTACACACACGCACACCCACACACGTACACAGACATACACATACAAACACCCACATCTGTACATGCACGCATGTACACACATGCACACACAAGCATATGCATACAAACACACATACACATACATATCCATACATGCATACACATACATATATATGCATACACGCGCACATGCATACACACATGCAAACACATGCATATACACACATGCATACATATACAAACACGCACATACATGCATGCACATATGCACACATGTGCAAACATACACAAAGCATGCACAAACATATGCACATATGAACACATACACACATATCTATACATGCACACACATGCACACACACATCTACAAACACACATCCACAAGCATACATACATACAAACATGCATGCACATACACATATACACATGCACATGCATACACACATGTGCACATATACACGTACACATGCATACACACAAACACATATGTGCACATGCACGCATGTACAATGCACCCATACAAACACACATGCACACATCCACAAACATACACCCACATATGCATACATACACACATACACATGCATATGCATACATACGTGCACACATGCACCCATACAAACATACATGTACACGCTCACACATACACAAACGCACATACACATACAAACACACATACACATGCACATATGTACACACATACTCTACACACATTCCCAACCCAATTATCCAAACAGGCCTTTAAAAAGTGCCTTTGTGGTTAATAGGCTTAGAGTCTAAATCTGGGTTCACATCCCACAAGCACCCTCAAATTCTGTCACCCTGAACAAGTTACTTAATTTTTATGAGACTCAGCTAGTAAGCATTTTTTGTTTCTTTTTTTTAAAGAATGTTTCTTAACGTTATTTTTCCCCAATTACATACAAAAACTATTTTTGATGCTTGTTTTTTATAATCAACAATCATTGATTAATCACTAATTGTGAGCCAGCTGGTTGCTGAGGCTCAGACAGGATGCTGAAGGTAAAGTGTTTATTACTCTATAGAAATGTCAGTTATTAGGACGAGGCCTTCAATTTAGAAGGGGCCTGACTCACATTAACCCCATTCAATCCCCAGAACAACCCTATGAGGTAAGTGCTAGAAATAATATTATGTCCATTTCACAGATGAGAAAACTGAGACTCAGAAAGGTGGAATAATTCTTTCCAGGGTTTTTCACCAAGGTCCCTTGTGAGGGATCTCTTGTGGCACCTTCCTTAGTCTTGAGCCCAGGGCTCCAAGGAGATCTTGAAGAACAATTAATGGCCAAAAGCTAGAACACAGACTCAATCACGAGTGTCCTAGCCCAGTGTCCAGCATTCTGCCTACTACATCGCGTTTCCTCTGCTTCTGACTCATGCCCTCTTGGGGAAGCATCAAGGATACCGCTTGCCTTTATCCCTGAATGGTTTGTACAAAGGGAAAAGGGAAGGTTTGGTACTAGAGGTTTGTCACCATTTTTTTGTGATGGACCTCTTTGGCAAGCTGGTGAAGCTTATAGACTTCTCAGAATATTGTTTACATTTATTTATTTTAGTCAGCACTGTGTTTTAAATAAGATTCTATTTTTTTTCAATGAACGGAATTGATTTTCTCTCCTTCCCAGATATGGGGAAAATATATATATGTCTAGCTAAGCAAAACAAATCCCCTTGTTGGCTATATCCAAAAAATATATGTCTCATTCTGCATTCTGAGTCCATCATCTCTCTGTCAGAATGGGAAGTGGGGGAGGGAGCTTACTTCATCATCTGTCCCTTGGAATCATGACTCATCATTGTGTGGATCAGAACTTTCATAACTTTCAAAGTCGTTTGACTTAATAATGTTGTCATTACCATGTAAAACATTCTCCTGGTGCTGTTGCTTTCACTCTGCATCAGTTCATATAAATCTTCCCTGATTTCTCTGAAACCATCCCCTTCATCATTTCTCACAGCACAACAATATTCCATCATAAATATGTCCAAAGGACTATGAAACTCTGCATACCCTGTAATCCAGCAATAACACTTCTAGGTCTATAGCCCAAAGATATAAAAAAGGGGGAAAGGACCTATTTATACAAAAATATTGATAGCAGTCCTGTTTGTGATGAAGAATTAGAAATCAAAGGGATGCCCATCAATTGGGGAATGGCTAAACAAGCTGTGGTATATGATTGTGATGAAATACTAGTGTGCTATAAGAAATGACAAGTAGGATGATTTCATAAAGACCTGGAAAGACTTACATGAACTGATGCAAAGTGAAGTGAGCAGAACCAGGAGAATGTTGTGTACAGTAACAGC
>CM053592.1:180142431-180178304 GCA_028646515.1 Pseudochirops corinnae
CATGAACTGATGCAAAGTGAAGTGAGCAGAACCAGGAGAATGTTGTGTACAGTAACAGCCATATTGTACAATGGAGAATTGTGAATGACTTAGCGATTCTCAGCAATACAATGATCCAAGACAATGCCAAAGGACTAATGAGGAAGCATCCTATCCGCCTCAAACAATTGAGTTTGACCAGCAGAGAATAAGTGTGCCTGTTTCAACAAAACTTCTTCAACAGTTTTGCCAATCTGCTGGGTATGAGGTGGAACCTTAAGAATTGAGTTAATTTGCATTTCTCTAATTACTACTAATTTGGAGCATTGTTCACGTAGCTTTTGATAGCTTGGATTTTTTCCTTAGAAAATTGCCTGTTTATATCCTTGGACCACTTATCAAATACAAAATGGCTCCCATTCTTAGAGATTTAAATTCTCATTCTTGGAAATGAGACCCTTATTAGCAAAACCTGCTGCAAGGAATTTTTCCCTTTTATCTCCTTCTCTTCTAAATCTAGCTGCATTGGTTTTGTTTGTTAAAAAAAAAATTTTAATTTTATTTAATCAGAGTGTCCAGAATGCTTTTAATGCATAAAATTAAACACAGAGGATAACAGAGGAAAGCAATTGTATTGAAATAGTTATCGGAAAATATTTTTTAAAAATCATGCACCTCAGTTTAAGAACTTTTCTTTTTTTCTTTTATTTGCTTTATTTTTATTAGTATTTTATTTTTTCCAATTACATTTAAAGGCAATTTTTAACATTTTCTATCAAATTTTGAGTTCCAAATTTTCTCCCTTTCTCCTTTCCCTCCCTCCTTTTTTTCATTTAGTATTTTATTTTTCCCCAATTACTTTAAAAAAACCTTTGAGAATTAAAACTTTGAGAATCCCTTTTCTAAGGTCTCTTCTAGAACTAAGCATTCACCTTTGAGTTAATTTAAATTCTGGATGGAGTTAGCGACAGTGCAAAATTCATTGGCTCCATAATTGGAGGAGCTGAGTTCTAAACCCACCTTTGGCACTTACTACCTGTATGACCTTGGGCAATTCATTTCCCTTTTTAGGTCTCTAATCCCAATTTAGGTTTTCTAAACCTAAATCCTAATTTAGGTTTTCTAATCCATTTTACAGATGGGTGAGTGTGTCCTAAATGGCTTCTGAGATCTCTCTAAATCTTAATCTAAGGACCCAGGAGGACTATGGATAAATTTCAAGGTGTCTGGAAATTTGGATAGGAAAAACATGACATATTTATTTCAATATAATTGGAACACCCCCACCCCAACAAAACATGACATATTTATTTCAACATCTGAGTCCGCCTCTTGGGGTACGCACTCAGAGCGGGTGTTCAACTGACAAGGAACTGAGGTCTACAGGTGGCCCCCAAAGTGTCTCTGTTCCCAGGGGCCTACCAAACAAATTGCTTTAGATCTGACTAAATTCGAGCCCCCTCCCCATGGTTCCACTCCCTGCTGCTCATTAAACTCAGGCCAGATGGAAAGGAAGACAGGACTCCCAGACTGTGTTTGTGCTAAGACTATCCCCCTTCACCCCCTATCCCCCCTCTTTGGGAAGGCTTCAGCTGTGATTTATACAACACCAGGTCTCTTTGTGTCCCGGGCCCCTGGAGAGCAGAGTGGGGAGAAATGAGGGGAAAGAGGGAGGGAGAAAGGCAAAGGGGGGAAGAGAGGGAGAAGAGGGGAAGGGAAATAGGGAAAGGGGAGGAGAGAGGAAGAGAGATAAAAAGAGGAAGGCAGGGGGAGAAGGGAGAGAAAAAAGGGGAGGGGGAGGTAAGAAGAAAGGAATGGAGGGGAGGGAGAGAAAGGAGAGGAGGGAGGAGGAAAGAGGAGGGGAAGAGGGGGGAGGGAGGAGAGAGGGAAAGTCCAGAAGAGGAAGGGCGGAAGGGGAGAGTCAGAGAGACAGAGCGGGGGGTGGAGCAAAAGGACCAAGGGAGAGGGAGGAGGAAAAGAGGCCAAATAGAGGGAGAGGAGGGGGAAAGAAGAGAGGAGAAGGAGTGAAAGAAATATAGGAGGAGAAGAGGGAGAAAGGAGATGGGGGGGGATTGTGGAGAAGAAAGGAGAAAGGGTGAGGTCAAGGGGCCAGGGAACGGGGGAGAGGGAAGGCAAGGAGAGAGGAGGGGGGAGGAGAAAGACGAAGGAAGGGAGGGGAAGGGAGCTGGGGAGAGAAGAGAAGGGATAAAGTGCTCCTCGGTGAACCCTGAGCCCAAGTTTATCAGAACCATCTGTTGGAGGGGCAGGGGAGCCAGCTGCTCGCTTCTAGCCCTGACTGGAGCCTCATCCAAAGGAATGGGAGTCCCCTGCCTCACACCCCCCAGAAATGAAGGGTCACTCTGGGGGGCCCCTGGCCAGGGTGTACATGGAAGGAAAGGGTCAAAGGGCCACCCTGGGGGTCCTGCGGGCTCTCTGTCGCTCCTCCCACGATCCCCCCAGACACGTGGGCTCCTCTCCTGTTTCCCCAAAGATAAGAACAGGCAGCATTTGTGAGACCAGGGCTGGGGGCAGGGATGAGGAGGCAGTAATGACCAGCCCTCTCTAGCTCGGTGACTAGGAGCAAGTCACCTCTGGGAAAACACCTCAGAATTCACGTCGGGGTAAAGGTTAACCCGAACTTCCCAGAGTCACTGCGAGAAAAACACTTCGTGGACTTGAAAGTGCAAGTGGAAAGAATGCTATTGACGCCGTTTGTGTCTGTGTGACCTGGCTCTCTGGGCCTCCGTTTTCTCATCTGTAAAATGAGCACCTGGGTTAAGGGATGGAGGCCCCTTGCACCTCTAAGGGTTTGCACTGTGAGTTTGGAGTGGGACCCATTGCTGTTATCCCTGTTTCTTCCTCAGGCCCCAGGAGAGATGACACAGACACCTATGATCAAGGCTGAACCCAGGGAGGTGAATCACTTCCTTGAGGTGCCTACAGGTAAGGGAACAGGGGGGCCCAGGTGGCTCAGAGCGGGTGCCGCCTGCAGTCCTCCGCAGCCCTGACGCCCCTCAACATTCACCACCCTTCTTTCCCTACAATCCACCAACATCTGGACGATGGCTACGGAAAAACCAGGCTCGCTCCATGCCTGGAATGCTCTCCCTCTGGGCCTCGGCTGCTGACAATACTTTACTTCATTCCTGATTCAGCTTAAGCACCACCTTCTGCCGCAGACCTTCTCTGAGCCCCCTGGAGGCCAATGCCCCCTCCCAAAATTCCCTTCTCTTCAGTTTGTGGCTAGATCCCTGGGCCTGCAGTTAGGAAGTTAGTAGCTGTGTGACCCTGGGCAAGTCACTTCACCTCTTCATCTGTAAAATGGAGGTAATAATAGTGCCTGCCCCCCAGGGTGGTTGTTCAAGGATCAAATGAAATAATATTTGTAGAGCCATTAGCATAGAGCCTGTCACATAGTAAACATACATGAATGCCCGCTAGAAGTGGTGGTGGTGGTGGTGGTGATGGTGGTAGTAGTAGTAGTAGTACTAGTGGTGTAGTAGTAGTAGTAGTAGTAGTAGTAGTAGTAGTAACAGCAGTAGTAGTAGTGGTGTAGTGGTAGTAACAGTAGTAGTGGTGGTGGCAGTATTGTAGTAGTAGTAATAGTAGTAGTAGTAGTTGTAGTAGTAGTAGTAGTAGTGGTGGTGGTGGTGGTGTAGTAGTGTAGTAGTAGTAGTAGTAGTAGTAGTAGTAGTAGTAGTAGTAGTAACAGTAATAGTGGTCATAGTAATATAGTAGTAGTAGTAGTAACAGTAATAGTAGTAGTTGTAGTAGTAGTAGTAGTGGTGGTGGTGGTGGTGGTGGTGGTGGTGGTGTAATAAGGGGAAGAGCCAGGGTTTGAACTGAAGTCCTCAAACTCACCAGTTAGAACTACCAAGGGTATTTTTTTTCTGAACTGTTCTAAGTCCTTCCTTGAATTTGAAGTGCTCTAGACAATTCTAGACTCCCACCCTCTCATCTACTGTTGTTCAGTCATTTTTCTGTTGTGTCTGACCATCCGTGATCCCATTTGGGGTTTTCTTGGCAGAGGTACTGGAGTGGTTTCCCATTTCCTTCTCCAGTTCATTTTACAGATGAGAAACTGAGGCAAACAGAGTGAAGTGACTTACCCAGGGTCACACTCAGTAAGTGTCTGAGGCGGAATTTGAACTCACTGAGCTGACTCCAGGTCCAGTGCTCTGTCCACAGCACTACCTAGATCTCCCTCTTCTACTACTTTTCCCCAGTCCACGTATGTCTTTTCTACACTCTTGTCTCGTACTGTTTAACCATTGAGTCAGGTGAAAAAATAAACCAGAGAAAGCTCTTCAAAAACATCCCTCACTCAAAAGAAAGTCCCTGGGAGAAGGCATTCCCAGTGGGTGTCTGGGAAAATCCCAATCACATCCTGGGTGTGAGTGGCTCAGCTCTGACCTCTCCTGGGGGTGAGGGAGTGTTTGTTGAACGTTTAAGGGGTTTAGGCTTGATGGCCTTGGGGGTCCCTTCTCGCTCTGAAACAATGATCCTGTGAACCTCCTCACTTCACAGATGCAGAAACTGAGGCTAGCAAAGAAGGACTCGACTGAAGTCGCTTATTCCCTGAGAGTTTAGGAGCCCAGGACTCCCAAACCCAGCTCTGTTGTTTGTTCCCCTGGGCACTTGCTAGAGGCTGAGCTCCAGCCCCTACGGGTGGTAAATGATAGTGCCAAAATTCACAACCAGTTTTCCCTGTATGGATTTTTGGCATTTCTCTTGAATAATCAAAGCTGTCATTGAGGAGGCCCCGCAATGTTGTAATTGGCCAATCAACAAGCATTTACTCATTGCCCACTATATGCCAACAACTGTGCTAAGTGCTGAAACCATCCCTACCAAGGTCACCGAGGTAGTGAGTGGCCTATGACCGGAAAGTCACTGAACTGCATTCTGGGTCTTAAGACAATCAGGATGATGTCATCTGCAAACAAGGACAGCTGGAAGACCCTTATATCTTCAGGGAATCAACCTGTCCATAGGGACCTTGCCCAAGATCTCCTCCATGACAAGGGCCAGCCCCCTTGGCAAGCACACATTTCCCTGTTTTGTGCCTTAACGTCAACAATTGGAGAGTTGTTGAACAGAGTTATCTCTGTGGCTACCTTTGTCAAGAAATCTTGTGCAGTCGTAGCCCTTGCAAGAGAGACTTGGCCTTGTTGAGGAAGCCCTTAGGGCTGCATTTTGTCCAACCGATGCAGGGCCAGGTCTTGAATCCACTCTCCCTGTTAGTCAGCTGTATGCCAGCTAGCAAAGATGGTGTCTTCAAGATGTCAGAGAATCACTTGGGAAAGACAATGGGAAATTCACACAGGAGAAACAGTGGAAAAGGCCTGTTGTCCAGGCTGTGACATGCTACAATGGGGTGACCAGTCCATGGAGTTAGCTCTCCAGTACCCATATTGATTCTATCTCCCCCGACAGAATGTAAGTTCCTTGAGGGGAAGGCCTATTGCATTTTGTCTTTGTGTCCCTAGTGCTGGGTATACACTGGGTCCTGAAGGGGGCTCCTCAGGGTCAGGATTATATCATATTTGGAACATCACAGCAGGCCTAGCATAGAATCCTTAATAGATATTTACTGAGTGGATCAGTGTTGGGCTTGAGAACAGATTCTCACTCTGGTGTGGGCAGTTCCAGAGCCATAACTAGGAATTTTTGTGCGCACGATAGGTGCCACACACCTGGAATAAATGGACATAAAACTGGAGGGGAAGGAGGCAAAGAGCAGGGTGGGGGGAAGCTGAAGTCTTTGTATTTTTTAACTTATTCTTGTTAACTATGAGCTAGGCTCTATTGTTTCCATCCTCCTGAACTCTATGTGAGTGCCCCCCTCTAAATTTAACTCCCCAGGGCAAAGCTCTGAATGCCCTACCTGAGTTACGTCTCTGGGAAGTTCATTCACTTACTTAACTGAACCAAACCTTCCTTGAGGTTAGAGTCTCTGGAGCAGGGGTGAGGCTTTTAGTAAAGCTGAGCGTGGTCTGTGGCAAACTGGTCCTGAGGAGTTTCTTTTGCAGAATAGAGACATTGGAATGGGTGGTCTCCATGAACTCTTAGAGTTCAAACCCATGGGATATTGTGTTTGAGTTGGGGCCAAGATCCCAGCAAGTTGGTCCCTTTGATGTCAGGGTTGGGAGCAGGGTCACAGTAACCTGGTTTCCCTGGACTTTTCTCAGACGACTTGGTACAGATGCCACCAACGCCCCCCAGCAGCAATGGCAGTGACAGCGATGGTTCCCAGAGTCCTCAATCTCTGCCGCCGTCCAGCCCGGCCCGGCCCACAGCTCGTTCATCCGCAGCGATCTCGTCCTCTCCCCTCCTCACTGCCCCACATGTAAGGGAGTAGGCAGTGGGGAGCCCTACGGTGGGAGGGGGGGGCCTGCCAACAGGGAGCTCAGAGTCCTGGGAGGTGGAGGTATTTGAATTAAGGGGAGAGCTGCAGGAGTCCAAATGGAATGAACGTCTCCTTCCTTTTCCTTTCCTGTGGGATCATGATGTTTCCAAAATGAAAATCTAGCTCTGGAATGAGAGGCCTTGGGTTCCAATCCCCCTCTGCTACTTCCTTCCTCGGGCCAATCAATGACCTTCCCTGGGCCTTGTTTTCCAAGTGCGCAGGACGGAGGGATTTGGCTAGGCGGCTTCTGAGGATCCTTCTTGCTCAGATCTGGGATCCTCAGAGCTTGGGGCTGGGGGCAGGGGCATGCACTGGAAGTCAGGGGGCACATCTGAGCCTTCTCTTATGATATCTGGAGCATGGCGGGGAATGGGGGTGAGAGGGAAGAGCAGGAATCTATGATGGACGAGCCAAGGGTGGTCCTGCCCAAGGAATGCTCCCCTCCCCGTCCTCCAAGATAGTGCCAATGGATAACAAACACTAAAGCATGAACCTGGTCCCTGAATACGAGCCTGGTGTGGGCTTTCAAAAGCAAGGGCAGCTTTCTCTAAGGTCCTTCTTCCCATCTCCCCCAAATTTGTGTCCTCCAGAAGCTCCAGGGAACATCCGGGCCGCTGCTCCTGACAGAGGAAGAGAAGCGTACTTTGATTGCAGAGGGCTATCCCATCCCCACCAAACTCCCACTCACCAAAGCTGAGGAGAAGGCCTTAAAGAGGGTTAGGAGGAAAATCAAGAATAAGGTATGGGGTGACTTCAGGCCTTGGGGTCCACCATCGGGAGGAGGAAGGGTGCCCCCCCAGGGATGTTTCTAGACCACTAAATGTGAGGTCACGGTATTCCTGCTCTGACGCTTACTTCCTAGGAGACCCTGGGCACAGCCCTTCCCCGGGCCTCAGTTTCCTCATCTGTAAAATGAGAGTGTTGGATACAATGGCCCCTAAGATCCCATGAGCCCTGACCAGCCTTCAGGCTGGGGGCTGCCCCTAGTGGTACTGCATGGAAGTGAGGGGCTAAGGAGTATCTTGGGCAGCAGTACTCCCCACTCTCACTCCCTTGTGGGTCCTTTCCCATCAGATATCTGCTCAGGAGAGTCGCCGGAAGAAGAAGGAGTACGTGGAGTGTCTAGAGAAGAAGTAAGAGCCTGAGCTTCTTTTTATTTCCTTTCACTTCTCAACAAGGAGGGAGATGAGAAGTAAAGACATTAGATTTTTGTTCATTGAAAAATATTATTGCTGGTTTTTAAAGAAATAAGGGCCCTTTGGAAAGGGAGTCCCTCCCTGCTGGGGCTGTGTACTCCTACCCAGGGCCACCAGAGGGTCAGAGGTGGGATCCTGGGCAGTCTGGGAGGGGCAGAGAAAGAAGGAGCCAGGATGATAAGGGGAAGGAGGGGAAACTTAGTGGAAGGGGGGCCCCCAAGGGAGAGAAGAGCAGACATGGGCGGCCCCAAGGGGGCAGGAGCCACGGCCCCAGTGGGGTTCTCCCCTCCCTCTCCCCCCCAACTCTGAACCTGGTGTCCACTTGACCCCAACAGAGTAGAGACATTCACATCAGAGAATAATGAGCTCTGGAAGAAGGTGGAAACCCTGGAAAATGCCAACAGGTAAGCAGTGCCCCTACCCAGCCTTAACTCCGGCTCCACTGTGGCTCCTCAGGCTGGGCCTGACTTGGGCACAGCCTTCAGTGAGGGGCACACAACGTGGCGCTGAGTTCCTTAGGAGGCAGTGTGGAACAGTGGGTAGATCATTGGGCTTGGAGCCTGCAAGACCTGTTCAAAATCCTGTTGGTAGAGTAGTTGGACAAGCTTCTCTTCCTAACTTTCCATCTCCTCAGCAGTAAATTGGGGACAATGATGGCACCTCTGTTGTGGTTCAGTCATTTTCCAGTTGGATCCAACTCTTCGTGATTCCATTTGGGGTTTTCTTGGCAGAGACACTGGCGTGGTTTGCCATTTCCTTCTCTAGCTCATTTTACAGATAGGGAAACTGAGGCAAACAGGGTTAAGTGACTTGACGGTGGTCACGCAGCTAGTAAGTGTCTGAGGTCAGATTTGAACTCAGGTCTTTCTGATGTATAAATGTTAGTTGTTATTATTACGTCACCTCCGGACTGGCTAAGTGACAGAATGGGGAATGTGGGAAGGCAGAAACAGCAGGGCTGGAACCCTGTCTCTGTCCCCAGGTAGCCCTGTGCCACCTCCTTATCTTGGACTGGACAGGGCTGGGATTTAAGAGGTCAGCCCCAGGTGCTGCCTCGGGTCAGGAGTCGGGAGCCTGGGGTCTCATCCCTCTCATCCACTGCCTAGTGGGTAACTCCTCCCCACTGGTTTCCCTCTGGGCCTCAGTTTCCCCCTCTGTCAAACAAGGGGCTTGGGCACCCCAGGGTCCCTCGAGGAGTCTGGACCAGGGATGCCAAGGGGTGACTCCCAGATCCCCCTTCTCCCAGAGCGGTCAGCTCCACCTTCTTCCAGGGTTCTCACTACTCGGGGGAAGGGGAAAAGGTAGAGGGACGCCGGGGACAGCTCCCACTCTCCGAGGTCTGGAGCCCCACGTCTGGCTCAGTCCCAAGGCAGGGAGCACATTAATGGAGCTGCGCTGCCACCTGCTGGACACTCTGGGAATTTCAGCACCTCTGTCCACAGCCAAGCTAGGAACGGGAAAGCCTTCTGCACCAGCTCCTGCCAAGTCACAGGCTTAGGATAGAGAAATGATTTGCTCAGGGGTTTTTGTTCAGTCTTCCAGTCATGTCCAGCTCTTCACTGCCCTTTTTGGGTTTCCTTGGCAAAGATACTGGAGTGATTTTGCCGTTTCCTTCTCCAGTTCATTTTACAGATGGGGAAACTGAGGTAGACAGGGTGAAGTGACTTGCCCAGGGTCACACAGCTAGCAAGTGTCTGAGCTAGAATTTGAGATCAAGTCTTCCTGATTCCACATCCAGGACTCTATCCACTGAGCCATCTAGGGCAGAGCACTGTATGCAGGCAAGCTACATATGGGATAGCCCTGCTCCTGCAGTCAGGAAGTCCTAAATTCAAATCCGACCTCAGACAGGGAGGGAATGGAAGTGGCTGAAGTTCATGCCCCTTGCCATGTTTGAGCTGTTGGCTCTGCCTTGGTGCCAGGGTGGGGCGCTGGGCAGAGCCATTCATTCGGTGACCTCTTGACTATGCCTTCCTCAGAACCCTTCTCCAGCAACTCCAGAAGCTCCAGGCCCTGGTGACGGGCAAGCTCTCCAGACCTTACAAGATGGCTGCCACCCAGACAGGGACCTGCATCATGGTGAGTGGGGCCTGCCCCTCTTCTTTCTGCTTTAGGGGGTCTCCTTCCATTGCCCAGAGCCAGATTGCTGCCTTCCAGGAGCCGGGGCAAATAGCCAGGATGTTGGAGGTGGGGGCTGGGGAGGTCCCATGGCAACTGGGGAGGGAGGTGGGAAGGGGATTTTTCCAAGGATTGGTGACAGATCCAGTGAGGGCACTGGTGGTACCCATCTCCCACTGGGTCAATGCCCTTCCTCCCTTGGGATAGTCCTCAGGTCTCTCCAGGGACTCTCTTTATGGGTGAGGGTGAGCAGAATCCACATGGTGTTTGTGGGCACCAGGGCAAGGGAACAAGTGACAATTCATCCCTTCCAGAGGCTGGTCCTTCAAATCTTTATTTTATTTATTTTGGGGTTAAGTGACTAGCCCAGGGTCACACAACTGGTAAGCATCAAGTGTCTGAGCCCAGATCTGAACTCAGATCCTCCTGACTCTGGGGTTGGTGCTCTATCCATTGTACCACCTAGCTCCCGCTTCCTTCAGGTCTTTAAAGGGGGAAGACAACTTCCAACAAGCTGGCCAAGCAAACCCTTCAAAGTCTAGGAAGTTTAATTGCTGTTCCCTCCTATCCTATGGAAAAGCTAGAAAATGGGTTTATGCACACACACCTCAGGTAGCCACCAGGCAAAGGCTTCCTTACCCACCAGTTAGACCATGCTTTGACCCTACCAGGTTGGACAGCCAGCCTTCCCTTGAGGCCTGTGGCTAGAATTTAGGATTATAGATTTAGGCTGGAAGAAATCTTAAAGGTCATTGAGTCCAAATCTTTTCTTTTACAGATGAGGAAACTGAGGCCCACAGAGGTGGAATAAATTAATTGCCCAAGGTCACACAACCAGTTAGTTTCTGAGGCAAGATTTGAATTCAGGTCCTCCTGACTCCATTCATTATGCCATCTAGCTGCCTTCCTGGGAGTCATTTGGGGTAGCAAATATTCCTGCAGGTTGCCTTACAACAGAAGTTTACCTGTTCCCTTCTCCATAACCGGGATGTAGAATCCAAGGAGCCTGCCAGCTTTGCATTTTATTACTTGTATGACCTTGGACAGGTCACTTCCCCCCTTTGGACCTGTTTCCTTCTGTCTTAAATGAGGGTGGGAAAGAACGCTGGCCTTCTAAATTCATGATCTTCAGAGTGTTTCTTTTCCAACATTTCCCTGCCTGGTGGTCACCCACGCAGGCCCCTTGCGTGGTGGCAGGCCTGGGGGGAAGAATGGATGCCGCCCATGTAGCCTCTCGTCCCTGGTGGCCCCCCCATCTGCCAGGACACAGAAGTGTTTCCTCTCCATGACCTCCCAGGGCACTGGGGCTAGTCGTCATCTTCTCTCTGGTTTCCAGGTGGTGGTCTTGTGCTTTGTCCTGGTGCTGGGCTCCATCATGCCATGCCTCCCAGAGTTCTCCTCTATGTCCCAGACGGTGAAGGAGGCCCCCCTCCCAGCTGCCAGCGTCTACACAGCCAGCCAAAGTAAGTGTCCTGCCTTGCCGGGCCCACCCTCAGCCCATCAGTCAGGCAGGGCAATGCGCCCCAGTGAGGGACAGAGGGTCAGTGGGACACCGTGTTCTCCTGGGGGCCAGTCAGTCCGTAAGCATCGATTAAACACCTACTGTATGCCAAGCTAAGTTCTGGGCATACAAAGAGGCCAAAAACAGTTTCTGTTCTCAAGGATCTCATAGCCTATAGGGAAAACAGCATACTGTACGCATGAGTTCTAGACTGAGTAAGTTGGAGACTATGAATAGCATTGAGGCGGACTAGGAAGGGCTCCCCCGAAGATGGGAGAGAAGACCTATAGGAAAATAATTATGATACAAGGGAGAGTTAGAAATATTGGGGGGCAGGAGGGGTCCAGATAAAGTGCTTTGGGGAATTCAAGGAGGGGGAGCTAACACAGGAAAGGCGAGGCTGTGTGAAGATCTAGGGATTCCGGTGGCCCACAAACTCAACATGAGTCAACAGTATGTCATAGAGACCAAAATATGCCCAATGAAACCATAAGCTGCATTAAGAGGCATGGGCTCCCGAACATGACCAGTCCCTATACTTTGCCCTGCTTAATCGATCAACAAGCATTTCTTAAGACTGACTGTTTGTCCTGCACGCTGTTAGGGCTGGGGATACAAGAACAGAGAATGAAACAATCCCAATTCGAAGGGAGTTTGCATTCTAATGGGAAAGACCTTGCAATACTGCAAGTATATACAGTATACATACATGTTTAAGTGTATACAGTATAAGTACAAATGTATACAAAGTGATTCAATTCAAGGTAGCTTGGGAGGGAAGGCGCCAGCAGCTGGGGAATCAGGAAAGATTTTGTGTAGAAGGTGATACCTGAGCTGTGTCTTAAACGAAGAGGGATTCTGTGAGATAGATGTGAGGAGGGAGGGCATTCCAGGCATCCAGTACTGTCATGGCAAAGGCATAGGTGGGGTAGATGGATCACTGTGTCTAAGAAGCAGAAAGAAGGCGAGTTGGCCTGATCACAGAGGGAAGGAGGCTGTGGGATGCCCAATGAGTTGGGGGAAGCTTGTGAAGGCTTTCAAAGCTAAGCAGAGGAGACAGGAGAAGGGAAGTGACCTGGTCAGACGCTGGCGCATCATGTCCAGCTCATTTTAGGACAGATGTTGATAAGCTGGAGAGCATCCAGACATAGGATGAGGAGGGACCTTGAGGATCTGCCATGAGTTGGGGAGGGGGGAACCAGTCTAGAGGAGACTCTGGAGATTAGGAGAGCTATCTGCAAGCACCTGAGGGGTTGGTAAGCAGGGAAAGGGATTAGCTTTGGGGAGGGCAGAGCAAGAACTTATAATGTGGTTTGGGGGAATCAGCCTGAAGTGGATGAAAATCAAGAAAGAAGCTGAGGAGGAATGGTCAGACAGGTAGGAGGAGATGGCAGAGAGTAGGGCGCATCAAAGAGAAAAAAGTGATTAACAGTGCCAAAGGCTTCAGAGAAGTCAAAAAAGATAGGACTGAGAAAATGCCCTTAGGTTTGGCAATTAAGAGATAATTGTTGTTCAGTTGTGTCTGGCTCTTTATGACCCCATAGACCATATTATCCATGGGATTTTCTTGGCAAAGATACTGGAGTGTTTTGCTATTTCCTTCTCTAGTGGATTATGGCAAACAGAGGTTAAGTGACTTGCCCAGGGTCACATAGCTAGTACAGGTCTGAGGTCAGATTTGAACTCAGATCTTCTTGACTCCAGGCCCAATGCTCTATCCACTGAGCTACCTAGCTGCCTCCTGAGAGATCATTAATAACTTTGAAAAGAGCAGTTTTCGTCAGATGATGAGGCTGGAGGCCAGACTGCAAAGAGTTAGAAGACAGGAAATGAGGGCCTTGATTGTAGATGGCCTTCTCAAGGAGTTCAGCTATAAAAAGAAGGAGAGATATGGGACACAGCTAGCAGAAATGGACAGATTAAATGAGGGGATTTTGTTTTGTTTTAGGAATGAAGAGACATGAGCATGACCAGGGCACCCGGGAAGCAGCCAGTAGAGAGGGAGAGATTGGAGATTAGTGAGAGACTGGGAATGAAAAGGGGAGGGGAAGAAGATGAGATGGAATGTGATCGTTTGTGCATGTAGCCCCTCAAACTCTGTTCAGCCTCAGTTTCCTCATCTGTAAAATGAATATAATAGCACCCACCTCACAGTGTTGTGGTGAGAATCAAATAATCAAATAAAGTGATTTACAAACCATAAAATGTTCTACAAATAGTTCTCATGATGTCTTGAAGGACTGGAAGGACTTCAGCATCCAGGAAAGAGGGAGAAACAGATTCCAGGTGTGGGGAGTGAAATGAGCAAAGACATGGAGGTGGAGAGTAGGGGGCAGAGAGTAGGCAGTTTGGCTGGAACATTGTCCTTCAAGAAGGGCAGTAGTGTGAGATAAGGCAGAGGCAGGTTGGAGCCAGACTGTAGAAAGAATACCTATGGTTCGTTTGTTTTAAATACTTAATTTAGTAGTAACTGAGGAGCCAGTGCTGGTTTATGAGGAGAGGAGGGACCCAGTGAGTGACTTCTGAAGGTGCAGTTGCTGGGCTTCTCCTGAGCACCACCAATGGGCTGGGTGTTCTTCTGATCTCAGGCTCAGATCTCCTTCCCGCTTTGCTGAACTCGGAGGTGGAATGAAGAAGAGGAGACATTTGTGTGGGTAGGGGGTGAGGGAATAAGAATCTACCCAGAGGGCAGAGGGCATCATCTTGGCACATAGAGCAATGTGGAGCTCAGCAGCTGTGGGAGAAATTGAAATTGGACTCAGAACTTCCTGGCTAAAAGGGCAACTTGGATTGATTGGAAGTGATATTTGAGCACATGTCTGGACTAAGGGGAGAGGAGCAGGAAAAGTCAGATGTGGCCCAATCAGAGAGGGAAAAAGAGAAAGCCTCCAGCAATGTCACAGAAGGCAGAGGAGGGACCTTGTTATGTTTGGAGTCAGAAAACCTAAGCTCAATTCCTGCTTTCCCATTCTGCCATGAACTAGAGGTATAAGCTTGGACTAGCCAGTCATCTCCCTGAGACTCAGTTTCCCATCTGTGCAGAGCAGCCCTTCTAGGGCCATGCCACTCATACACAGAAAATGAGGGCTGTATGCTTGGAGACTTCTAAATTTCCTGCCAGTTCTGAGTTTCAAGGAGGGGTGAGTCAATAACATCACATGTCGCTATGGTGTCAAGGAGGATGAGGAAGGAGAGAAGGCTACTTGGAGAACTGAGAGAGAGCAGTTTCAGCAGAGTGATGGAAGCGGAACCATCTTAGGGTTAAGGGGTGAGTGGGTGGAAAGGAAGTGGAGACAGCTGAGTAAACTCTAGTGAGAAAGGAGGTGAGAAATAAAACAACATTGAGGAGTAAGAAGGTCAGGTCAAGTTTTGGGGAGCAGAAGGGAAAGAACCAGTGAAGAAGGAAGGGCAAAACATGCCAGAGGGGATAGCTCTTAGGAAACTAGAAAATGTGACAGGAATACACACACACACACACACACACACACACACACACACACACGTGCTAAGCCTGGGTTCAAATCCCGGTGTCTGGCTTTGGGAAAGTGTCCTCATTTCCCATGTTTCTAAGGTCCCTCCCAATGAGATGATCATGTGACATCATCTAGTCCAAACCAAACCTTGACAAAAATCTCTGCTGCTTTGCCTGCCTACCCACCCCACCCCCACCCAATAAGGGCTCACCTGGGGCTTGGCTGGAAGACCTCCAGGAATCTTCACTGACTCCAAAGGTAACTAGCTCCACTCATGGTCAGGTCCAACCATTAGGGAGTTCTTCCTGATATCAGACTGAAATTTGCCCAAGCTGCTTCCAGCCACCTTGGCCCTTGGGGCCAAGCAGAAACACATCTAGCAATCCCTACTTTCCTAGCACTTGAAGACAATTATGATATCACACCCAAGATGTCTTGGTACAATTGCTTCCCTTGGCTTTACACTCGGAAAACATTATGGATTTTGGAATGAGCTGCCTTGAACTCCTGAGAGAAGTAGGAGAAATGTGGTGCAAGGGAAAGAGAAGGTACCCTATTGGGGGGCAGAGGATCTGGGGTTCAAATTCTAGCTCTGCTACTACTACCTGTATGACCTTGGTTAAGTCACTTTCCCCCAGTTTTCTCCTCCATAAAATGATGGTCTTAATCTTAATTTTTCAGTCATTTTTCAGTTGTGTCCCACACTTCATGACACCCGTTTTGGAATATTCTTGACCCAGGTACTGGAGTGGTTTATCTTTTTGTTCTCCAGCTCATTTTATAGATGAGGAAACTGAGGCATACAGGGTTAAGTGACTTGCCCAGGGTCACACAGCTACTATGTGTCTGAGGCTGGATTTGAACTCAGAACCTCCTGACTCTAGGTCTGGCTCTGTTTTCACTGTGCCACCTAGCTAAGAGTCATTTAATTCAACAAACATGCCTTCCAGCTGTGACGTGTTCTCTGTTCTGGAGATCTTCCTAGCACTAACATTCCATTTTCTTCTGATAGATTGCTAAATTCCATGTGTCATTTCTGTCTTTGCATCCCCAGGGCCCTGCATATAGTAGGTGCATGATCAATGCTTGTTATTTGACTGATTTCCAAGGACCCTTCCTGCTCTGACATTCTAGGATTCTGCAGAGAAGGAAGGATAGTACCCCAGTCTCATGCTGGTGATCAGCTTCTTGGTGCCCCAGCTCCCCTGCTCAACGTTGTCTCTTCTCCTCCACCCCCTGTCCCATCATCATTGTCTGTCCTCTCAATGTCCCGTAGTGCCATCCCGAAGCCTCTTGTTCTATGATGAGGGGGCCAGTTCGCTGGAGGATGGCTACAGCTCCCTGCTGCCTGTGGAGCCCCCAGAGGGCTGGGAGACCAAGCCAGGTACCCCTGAGGAGCAGCAGCCCCAAGATCATCTCTCCCATGGCCACCTGGCCAGCTCCCATGAGGCCACCAAGTACCTGAGCAAGTCCCAGCTAGAGGCTCCAGATGGGAACAACACCCGCCCCGACTTCATCCACCCCAAGGAGCGGTTTCATGAGAGGTTGGTGATTGGGGTCCCCAGGAGCTTCAGATGGGATCAACTTCAGGGGTTCCAATAACAGCTGAGAGCAAGGCTACTGGCTGACTGCTCATCATTTCTCAGGCCACTAGCCTGTCCACAAAACCCATTGGAACTCAGCTGTTCCAAGTACCAGGCAGGCCACTTTGTAAGCCTGTTTCCTCATCTGTAAATCGAGTCAATTTTACTTGTACAACTGACATCAGAGAGCTATCGTGGAGAAGGTGATTGAAGAGTTGTATGGGGTGCTGTTGATAAGCTGATAATCATTAGGATCATAATTAGCCTCAGGCAAGGGGGCAGCAGTGCCAAGATCTCTCACTAACCACCCACTCCCATCCTCTCTTGCTTCTTACCACCAGAGAGACACATCCGAACGGCACCACAACGTACTTGTAGCGCCCACCAGAGCCCAGGACACAGCCTGGACCCCAAGCCACTCAGAAGAAGGGGGGACCTAACTCAACACTCCGATTTGATCCATATCCCTGCCCACAACTAGCCCCTTCTCTTCCCTGGTGGGTCCTGCCCATCCCAGGCAGGAGATTCTGGAAGGATGGCACTGAGGGTGGGGGCAGGGGAGAGGGAGAAGAGGAGGGAGAAGGGGAGCCCTCCTCTTATCCCTCTCCCCATCCTGGCCTTGGAACATGTCACTTCTCCCAGGACTCCCACAACCTCTCCTAGGTGGGGGTCCTCTCACACCCATCACCACTACAATTGAACTGTCCACTAGTGAGGAGCTCTCAGTTTTCTCTCCTCCCTCCATCCCTGGTTTACCCTTGATGTTCCCTCCCTCCTAGCCCCAGGGACCCTGTCCTTAGGGCCAGAGGAGATGGGCATAAACTCTCCCTCTGGGGCTGGATTGTATATAGGCACCATCATCACCTTCCCCAGCCCCCCCTCCCTCTCCCTTCTCATCCCTGATCCTTCATCTCTCCCTCTAGGTAGAAAAGGGTTGGAAAGTGCCCATCCCTCCCATCTCTTAGGCCACTTTCTCTCCCAGGGGAGCTCCCCAGTTCTACTGTGGCAGGGGGAAGGGGAGGCCTGCCCAGAGAGTCCATCATGGTCTTGGAGATGGAATGGGACAAGGGAAGTCCCTCCCCTCCCCCACCCTGGAAGCCTCCTGGAGAACTCCTGGGCAAAGCTGTTCCCTTGGATAAGGGGGGAACTTTTCCTAGGACTTCTCCAGGCACCTATGCCCTTCCATCCCCTCCCCCATTTCTTTCTTTATTATCCCTCCCAGAAGTACCATTGGGCTGTCCCTCCCCACCCCCTTGGCCCAAAAAACCACTGCGCCATCAGAGCTCCCTTGTGGGACAAACCCAGGACAGGGGTCAGGCCAGGCCCCACTGCCCCCCCACTACTGTACAGAGACCAAGAGCAGAAATTGTTTGTAAATAATGAACCTTATTTTTTATTACTGCCAAATCCCTAAGATATTGTATTTTAGAAGCCACTCCCCCCCATGCCCCATTTCCTCCCCACCCCTTTTTTCCATTTTGTATTTTATGAAGTTAGTGCGGGCTTAGCTATTCCTCCCTCCCAGGAGGCTGGGGGGAGGGGGACCTGCTCCCCACTCCCTCTTCCCCTGGCCTCCCCATGCTGCCCAACTGCTGGGCTTTTTTAATTGCCTCCCTCCCCACTCCATCAGCTGAGCACACGCTTTAGAGAAGCAAAATTAAAACAACAAAAAAAAAGATTCAGCATCAACCTCTTGTCCAAGTGCTTTTCTCCTTCTGGCGTTGTTGGGGGAGAAGGAAAGGGTGGTAGGAAGGGGAATTAGTCCAGCTTTGAGACGAGGCCCATACCCAGGCTGCCTTCAAGAGCCACCCAAGCTTGCTTAAACAACAAATATTTATTAAGCTCCTACTATGTGCTGGGCATATGTGGATACAGGTGTGAATACACAGGTCCCTTGCCTTAGAAGAGTTTCCAGTTTAGCTTGGAAGTCAATTCAGTGAGGAATGAATGAATGAATGAGTGAATGAGTGAGTGAATTAATTAATTAAAGGCATTTATTTATTGAGCACCTACTGTGTGCTAGGCAATGGGTCTACAAAGAAAAAGAAATCAAACTGTCCCTGCCCTAAAGGAAATGAAGAGTTGATTCAACAAGGTTGAATTTCCTCAAGCCCCGATGTGGGGCTAGGTAGACCCTGGAAATAAAAGGACAAAAATGAAGCGGGCAATCCAGTCCCTCAACGAGTTTACTCTCCACCAAGAAGAAACAACATCTGTGCCCATGAGGAGGTATTGAATACATGCAGAATTGATTTGGGTTTTTTGGAAGTGGGAGAACACAAACACTTTGAGTAGAGGGGACCAGGAAAGGCTTCCTGGAAGAGGTGGTCCCTGGGCAAGGCTTTGAAGGAATCATGGGATTCTGGGAAGAGATGAAGAGGGACCTCATGCCAGGCCTGGCAGAGGACACACGATGCATGGCTGGGCAGGGCTAATGTTTCATTCCACAAACATTAAGCTCCTACTATGAACATGGCTCTGTGTCAGGTACTGGGGGCACAAAGCTAATAAAGGACACTCGCCCCCTGTGTCTCTTACTAGCTTAGTGATGTTGGCCCGATGGAAAAAGATGTGGTTGTGATCTCAGAGGACTTGGCTTCGAATCCAGTTTCTGACATTCCTTTTATAGCCAAATGAAAGGGTCTTAACCTAGCCAGCTTCAGATGTCCCTTCCAGCTCTGCATCTCTGAGCCTCTGATTTAAGAGCTCAGGGTCTCAGTGACCTCTGAGGTCCCTCCAGATGGAGCTTCAAGCGTTCTGTCATTCTCTCAAGCATCTGAAAAGATCTGAAAGCGAGAATAACTGATATATCTGAGGATGTGCTGAGAATGTTGGAGAAACCCAGGGAAAGACCTGAGAGACAACTGGAGATCATCAGGCCATTTTCCTTTGGGACTGAGAGGGGAATGGGTTTCAGGGAAAGCTTTGTGACCTGGTTTGGGCCTTGGAGAGAAAGAGAAGGAAGGACATGAACAGATGAAGAAACAGACTTGGGGAAACATCTCTATGTTAAGCAAACTTGTAAGAGTTCTGAGGAAGCCATTGTCATTTCTAGCCAGGGTGGTCAGGGAAAGCATCACAGGTAGATGGCATTTAAGGTGGATTTTAAGGCACAAGCAAAAATTAAGAGATCTGTGGCAGACAAGTATGAAATTTAGGGAAACAACCCAAGCAAAAGTGAAGAAGTGGGAAAACTCAAGGGAATGTCAATGAATACAGTGAGGAACAAGCAATCTGACCCCGAGGATGGGATTAATCTGCTGATTAAGGCCAGATGGCCTTGAAGGAAGTTAAATAGCTTAGACTTCACTCTGTAGACTGTGGGGAGTTACTGAAGTCCATGAAGGAGTAATGAGTTAAGGATGGGGAAGAAGACCAAGGTATTGGATGCCAGAGTGAATTGCTTGGACTTAACTCTGCAGACAGGGGAGAGCCACTGGGGTTTAGAGTGGAGTAATGAGCTAAGGATGGGAAGGTAGACTAAGGCCATTTTATGGCCTTGAATGCCATGGTAACTTCAGACTTGACTCTGTAGACAATGGAAAACCACTGGTGTCTAGAGGGGTGTAATAAGCTAAGGATGGAAAAGTAGATTAAGGCCTTGAATGCCAGACTGAATAGTTTGGACTTGACTCTAAAGACAGAGGGGAGCCACTGAAGGCTCCCAGGCCCTGTACAGCTTGAAGGAGAAACAACGTCTGGTCAGGAAGCCACAAAGAATAACAGACAGCGGACTGGAACTCTTTTCTCCTCAGGAGAGATAAACTGGTCCATTGGTCAACCAACCATGTTGATGGTTGAGGGATAGGAACTGAGGAGTCCCCATATTATGGGAATATGTCCCCTAAACCTGCCTAAAGAGAACAAATGGCATTTGACAGTGCAGAGGAAAGAATGATGGACTTGGACCTGGGTTCAAGGACCTGGGCTTGAATCTCAGCCCTGTTCCTTACTGCCTATATACCTTAGCCAAATCACTTAACATTTCTGTGACTCATTTTCCTCATCTGTAAACTGAAGGGACTGGACCAGATGATCTCTGAGGTCCCTTCTATCTCAAGGTCTATGACCCTGTAATCCCTCCCCTGATGCTGAGACTCTACCAGAGGTTCCATTCAGATCTCACTTTCAACCACCAACAAGCATTTATTATAGGTACCTACTGCATGCCACATACTAGGTATACGATGAATGGAACAAGCTCTACTCTCCAAGCACTTGAAATGTCCTTCCAGGCCCTGAAGCAGCTTCTCCTCTCTTTGCCTACCCCTAGCAAGTCCTGGCCCTGAGGAGGGAGCTGGAGTCTCACAGAGACTAAGGTAAATCGTACCCACTATCTTGGAGGATCCAGGAGTTCAGATATCAGTTCCAGGGCCCAGGGAACATTCCATCCTATGTCTGTTATGTTGGTTAAACTCCTATAGGCAGCTAATTAAGATAACTCTTGTAGGAAAAAAATCTGGCTGACAAGTAGCTAAAACACCAGCTTCTGAACTTCCAAGGCAACACGGTGGAGGGGAAGATACTGAGTGGGAAGAGGACCCCAATTCAAATCCTGTCTCTCCTACTGTGTGACACTGGGCAGATGACTTCATCTCCCTAGGCCTCAGTTTCTCCAGCTGTGAAATGAGAGGAGTGGACCAGATAGTGCCATGGGTCCTTTCTGGCTTTAGAGTTATGACTCTATGTTGGAGTCATTCATTCAATATTCAGTATGCATTTAGTAAGCACTTAGTGTATGCCAGGTACTGTGCTAGGCACTGGGGAAGGAAGGCAAAAAAAGTACAGAACAGAATGATCTCTGACCCTCAAGGAACTAATCTTTTTATGGAGAGGAAATAACATGTCCCCAGACAGACTCTACAAAGTCATTTCTGGGTTGGGGAGGGACTACCTGGGAGGTGATGAGGAAATGCCTCGTGTGGGAGGTATCCTGCTGACCTTGAGGTGAGGCGAGAATGCCCCATTTGGAGGACAACCTGGGCCAAGGCCTGTGGACAGAGCAAAAGTCATGTACAGAGAACAAGTTGTTGAGATTGGCTGGAAGGGGAGAGGAGGGGAAATTAGCTCTGATGATAGGGTGGAGCCAGGCCGGGAAGGGCTTTCAATGCCAACCAGAGAGGTTTGCACTTGATTCTAGAGGCAACAGGCAGCATTGGGGTGTGCGTGTGTGTGTATGTGTGTGTGTGTGTGTGTGTGTGTGTGTGTGTGTGTGTGTGTGTGTGTGTGTTAGACCTGATTAGACCTAGTCCGTGACCAAGGAGTCATGAGGCAATGAAAAGAGGCCTGACTCTGAAGTCAGAGGCCCTGGGTTCCACCTGGGTGACCCTGAGCAAGTCACTGCATCTTGATGGACTGCAGGTTCCTTTTTTGTAAAACAAGGGGGTTGGACTAATGGCCTCTTGGATGTTTAGAATCAGGACCCTCTAAGAGTCCACTGCTTAAGCATCTGTGGATGCTTGACTCACTTACTCGGGCCAGAACTATATCACAGGATAGGAGACTAAGCAGCACCCGACCTGGGATCAGCACTCCATATCAGAATGACTTGACTTCCTGGATTCCTGAACCTTGGCTGCCCTGACCTCTGAGGCCCAGCTCCTCCCTCCCACTCTACTTCCTAACCACCACAACCCATGAACACCCCATCTAGATCTCCAAGGTCGTGACTCAGGTCAGGTGCCCAATTCTCTCCCAACCTGGCCCTGTTAAATTCTGCTGCTGCTGTTGCTGCTGGCATGATGGAGACCTTAATTATCCTCAGGATGTTTGGTCAGCTCAACATTAGGGATGTTTAGCCCGAAGAAGGGAAAATTTAGGGGGAGATAATAATAATAAATTAAATAAATAATAATAAAGATAAAAAATAATTAAAATACTAATTTTTAAAAACTCAGTAAATGTTTGTTGACTGACTATATACAAAGGGAAGGAAGGAAATGGACATTATCAGGCATTGTATTAAGCACTTTACAAACATTGTCTCATTTAATTCTCACAACAACCCTGGGACGTAGAGGTTATTATTATTCCCATTTAAAAGATAGGAAACTGAGGTTAAGTGACTTGCCTAGGGTCACCCATCGAGTAAGTGACTGAGGTTAGATTTGAACTCAGGTCTTCCTGACTCTAGGACCAGTCATTAGATGCATAGGAGATAGTGGGGCCCCCACCACCAGAGGGAGGGAGACTTTCTAACAATTAGAACCATAGATAACCGGTCTCCCAGTTAGAAAGACTTGGGTTCGAGTCCAATCTCAGACGCATCCTGACTATGTGACCCTGGGCAAATCACAGTCTATTCACAGCCCCAGGAAACTCTCTGAGTTCTTAAATGGCAGAGCAGGTAGAAATTTCCCTACCTGGGAGTTCCATTGTACCAATGGAATCATAAATTGGCTCCAAAAACAACTTTAAAAAGAACCATCCAGGGGCAGCTAGGTGGGGCAGTGAATAGAGCACCAGCCCTGGAGGCAGGAGGACCTGAGTTCACATCCGACCTCAGACACTTGACACAGTTACTAGCTGTGTGACCTTGAACAAGTCACTTAACCTCCCCTAGCCTCAGTTTCCTCATCTGTAAAATGGAAGTCATAATAGCCTTCCACTTCACAGGGTTGTTGTAAGGATCCAATGAGATGAGGCTCTTTGCCAGGCTCAAAGCTCTGTGTCAATGCTAGTTGCAACGGGACGTCACAGGCCTTCTAATCCATTGTCCTCAATATCGTTGGCCGTGGTCCCACAGCTAGTGAGCGTCCCTGTCTCTGGGTTTCTATGATTTTCCCCTCTGAAGCTCCCCTCTCCTTTCCCTCCCTTGTATGTGTCCCGGGGATCTTTTCTTTCAGGACTAGAATCAGCTGCTTCTTTGGGTCTGGTCTGTTGGCCAGAATCCCCCCAGGGTTGATCACAGAGCTGCTTTCTTCCGGCCTGTACTGGGCCTGGCCTTCAGCACTGCTTGGGGGGCGGGGGTGGAGTATGCCGCAGGCCCCATTGTTGACATGCAACTTCAGCTGCTTATGTTCTGGTGTTGGGACCCATGCACAGCTGCAGAGGTGGCATCATCTCCAATTACAGGCCCTGTCACCCTTACAGACAGGTGACTGCTCCTTAAATGCCAGCCATCCTCCCCCAAATTGACACAACAAATCCTTTGTTGGAAATGTATGCCCCAGGCAGCCGGCACAAGGGGGACCAGAGAGAGCAGATTAGCGTCCCCAAGAAGTCGTTTTCCCAGCAGGTCTGATGAGGCCATGGTACAGTTACAAGGGAAAAGGCCTCTTTATTCCTTTACCAGGAAATCCTAAGCTAATTGATTCAGAGCTGGAGATGACCTTCTAGAACAGAGGCTTCTCACTTTTTGCGTGTCCTTAGACCACCCCTTTGTCAGTCTGCCAAAGCCGATGGACCCCTTCTCAGGATAAAATCTGTAGGATTACAAAGGAAACTATATTGAAACACAGTCACCAATTTTTTAGGTTCAAGGACCCTAGGTTACGATCCTGGTCCAACCCCATCATTTTACCATTTCCAAGCCAATCTAATCCATACTTACTAAATACCTACTATGTGCCAGTCACTGGGAATACAATTAATACAGAAAGGCAGTCCCTGAGTTTCAGGAGCTAATCTAATGGGGGAGGGGAGACAGGACACAAAGGGAGGCAGGAAAAGGGCGGGGAGAGACGAGGTTTCAACTCTTCTGGGCCTCAGTTTCCACATCTGTAAAGTGCTGAGGTTGGCCTCCATCACCAGTGAGGTCTGCCAAGCTCTTAACACTGTTCCTGTAAGTAGAGACCTGTTTTGTGAATCTTGGCCTGGGCTTCCAGAAGGCCAGCCTGTTGGGCTGTCCTTCCATTTGCAAGGAGGTAGCAGAGAGGGAAATGGGGGGTGGGGGCAGAGAAGGGGGGAGGTCACTGGGAGCGGGCTGCAACTCGAATTCTAGTCCGTGACCCTGGGGAGGAGGGGGGGGGATAATGCAATCAGCAGATGATGGTAAAGGGTGAAGCCTGAGGACAAAGAAAAAATGTACAAAGGGCCCCTGAAGGCTTAGAGAACCCGGCAGGAAAGAACTAAACCGGAGTCAGCGGGGAAACCCAGCGGCTGATCCATCTGGGAGAGATAACGACAAAGCCAGAAGTACCGTAAAGCTTGGTGTAGGACGCTGCCCGAGCTGGGAAGGAGAGGCCTAGGGGAACCTTGGGGAGGGGCAGCCCCTAGCAGCGGCCAGGGGAGGGGCTTCTCTGGAACAAGGGAACCAGGGTAGGGTTGTAGAAGTACAGTGGAGGGGTCCTCAGAGTCCGGCCCCTTTACTGATGGATGACAAACTGAGACCCAGAGAGGCTGTGACCAGGCCAAGATCAAACAGAGAGTAAGAAGCAGAGCCAGAATCCCCAACACCAGTGCTCTGGATTTGGAACCAAAGGGCCTGGGTTCAAATGTTGTCTCTGCTACCTATGAACATTGTTTCTCCACTGGGCTTCCATTTCCTCATCTGCCAAATGAGTGGTTAGAGTCCAGGGCTGGTGGCCCTCTAGGACCAAATTTGAGGACCTAGAAGGCCACAGTGTCCCACAGTAGCCCTGGACTAGACCATTTCTAGTGCTAAATCCTCAGACTGTTTTAGTGATCTCTGCAGCTTGTGAAGAGCGGACAGTTTCATAGAGGAGACAGGCAGGTACTCAGGTAACCACAGTCCAAAGCACAATATAACCAGATGCCAAGAGGTTGGGGCAAAGGAAAGTGTCCCATCTCTCTGGGAATGACTGTAAAAGATTGTAGAAGGAATAGGGGTGATAGGAACTGAGCCTAGAAGGATGAGAAGAATTTCAAGGAGAGATTAAAGAAAGGGGAACAGCAGGGACAGAAGCCCAGGGGCAGAAAAGAGCAGGGAAAGTAGATGAGTAGTGTGGCTTGGCTGGAGGAGAGTCATGGGAAAGAAGGCCAGAACAGTCCTAGATCTAGGGCTGGAAGGAAACAAGGGTCATCTAGTCTAACTCCCTCATTCAACAGATGAGGAAACAGGCAAAAAAGAGAAAGTGACTCACCTGTGGTCACACAGCTAATAGGAGTCAGAGCTAGGATTTGAAGGCAGATCTTCCTGACTCCAGGTCTAAACCTCCATCCACTGTGCCAGGTCAAGGTCAGAGCAAGCCTTGAATGCCAGGCTAAGGAAACCATCTTAAATATGAAGAGTCAAGTGAAACAAATGCTGGCACTGGCAGTTGAACAGTATTGGACAGTTAAGGGAAGGACCTCAGTGTGTGAGATTTGAATTCTAGATCAGGTTCTGCTTTGTGCCCTTGGGCAAATCACTTTTTTTTCTCTGGGTCTCAATTTTCTCATCTGTATAATGGAGATAAACATACTTGTACTTCTTAAAAGATTGTGAGCACTGCACTGAATGTTCATCTGTGAAATGAGGAGTGTAGCTCTCTCTCCTCCCCTCTCTCCCTTTTTCTGCTTTTTTTTGGGAGGGGGGAAGGCAGGCCAATTGGGGTTAAGTGACTTGCCCAAGGTCATGCTAAGTGTCTGGGGCCAGATTTGAACTCAGGTCCTCCTGACTCCAGAGTGGGTGCTCTATTCACTGGGCCACCTAGCCACCCCAACAGAGAATTCTTGGAAGTCTGAAAATTAGAGAGAAAATGACCTGAGAAGAATTACTTTAGGAAGGCTAATCTAGGCATAGGATGGATTGAACAGGAGAGAGACTAGAACTTGAAAGGACAGCTAGGAACCAATTGAGTTTCATTTATTTCATCAAAGGTTCATTAAGCGCCTGCTGAAAGCATAGGCCAGTGCAAAAGGAGCATTTACTGATCATCTGCAATGTGCCAGGCACTTTACAAATATTAGCTCATTTGATCCTCATAACAACTCTGAGAGGTAGAAGCTGTTTCTGTCCCCATTCTACAGTTGAGGAAACTGACGAAGACAGAAGTTAATGGACTCGCCCAGTGTCTCACAGCTAATAAGTGTTTAAGATAAGTTTTAAAGTCGGTTCTTCCTACCTCCAAGCCCAGGACTCTATCCACTAGCTAGATACCAGATTTAGCAGGGGGAGGAGGGAGAAGGATTTGGGTAAGATACGGTTTCTGCCTTCCTGAAGTTTACAGTCTAGTAGCTGCTATTCCCGATTGTCAAGGCAGGCTGTGATGAGTACCTGCCTGTCTCCTCTATGAAACTGTCCGCTCTTCACAAGCTGCAGAGATCACTAAAACAGTCTGAGGATTTAGCACTAGAAATGGTCTAGCCCAGGGCTACTGTGGGACGCTGTGGCCCTCTAGATCCTCAAATTTGGTCCTAGAGGGCCACCAGCCCTGGACTCTAACCACTCATTTGGCAGATGAGGAAATGGAAGCCCAGTGGAGAAACGATGTTCATAGAGATAAGAATGGAAAAGAAATAAGGTGAAGGCACCCCGGGGACTGGCTGGCTAAAGTATAAGAAAATGAAGGAGGCAAAGGTGACTCTAAAGTTGTTCTCCCCTGCTCATTCGGCCTCCAGCCTCCAAGACTGAGGAGCCTCTCTGAGAACTCTGACCTCCAAGTTCTGAGGCTCCAGAATCCCGAAGGCTCCAGAAACTGTCTGCTCTTGCCACGACCTCAAGATGCCTCACCTCTGACGTCTGTTCAGTCTCCTCCCTCCCTCTCCTACTCCTCACATTCCAGATGGCACTCAGAAGATCCCGGGAGTTCCAGGGGTTAAAGCCAGTTCCAAAGTCGAGCCTTTGTCACCCGCCCCCGCCTTCCTCCGCTGCTCCACACCCCCCTCCCGCCCCCCGCCCTCCACCTGCCTGAGACAGGCTGCAAATCCTAGGACTGGGGAGGTTGGAGGGGGAACTGGTTGACAGGGCTGCTCGCTGGGAAGGTGGGAGAGATTGACAGCAGCCAGAGCTGAGGGGGCCGGTGACTGGCAGCAGCTGCGCCGCTGGGAAGGGGCTCCGGCGGGCAGGCGGGGAGGAGCTGTCGGGGCGGAGGTGGCCACTAGCAGCAGAGCAGAACTCGCTCTCCTCCTCCCACGGGAAGGCTGGCCCTGGCTGACACCCCGCAGGGCCCTCCGAGTGCCCTGCTTGGTCCCCGCCCGCAGCCTGCGCCGGGGTCCTAGTCCCGGGACGGAATTCGGCTGACTGCGCACGGGAGAGCTGTGGCAGCAGCGGCAGCGGCGGCGGTGGCGTCGGTCGTAGGTCGTACTGGCCGGTTGCTCAGCGCTGCGCTCCGGGCTCGACAGGGTTAAGCGGCGGGTTGCGAGTGTCTCTAAGGTGACATTACAGCCAGAGTCGGGGAGTGGAGAGCGCAGAGCGCAGAGCCAGCTCGGGCCCCTTCCCCGCCGCGCTCCCCCGTGCGCTGCCCCGCATCTGCCCCGCAGCAACCCAGCCTGCGCTCAGGGCCACCCAAGGGCTCCTGAAGTCCGGCCGCCCCCCACATCCTGCCAGCCCGCCGAGGCCCCTCGGGCTATAGCCTTCCTCCTTCCCGCTCTCTCCCTGCCCCTGGCTCGGGCTCCAGCTGCGTGCGGCTCTGCCTCCTGCCTGCCTTGGCACCCTTGAGGGTCTCTCAGGGCTCCTCGCCTTTGCAGGGGACCGCACCTCCCCATCTCCCCCATAGCCGCGTCCTCCCTGAGAGGGGAGATAGACTGGGAGACAGACGTGAACTTGGCCTTAGCCGGAGGCCGCGGGTGCACCTGCTTCCCGCCCCACAGGTGGCTCGGCCGGTGCTCAGTGCCCAGGATCCCCAGCTGGGAGAGAGGCCGGCAGGATGGCCGAGGCGCCCAAGAAGGGAGCAGGCTCGGTGGCCGGAGGCGGGAACCCCCGGGACTGGACAGGCCTGAGTCGGGGAGCAGAAGCCGAGGAGGAGGTGGTGAGGCGGCGGTGCTGGCGGAAGGAAGGGGGCGCGGCGCGGCCAGAACTGTCACTGCCGAGGCTGGCATGGCCCCGGGGCCCGGCCGAGGACTCCCCTGTGGAGGAGCAATTTCACCAGCTGAATCTCAGGAAACAGATGTCTTACAGGTAAGGTCACATGCGGGCAGTGGGGAGGGGGCACGAGGAGCCTTCTAGCTGGGACCCTTCGGCTGAAATGGGGCCTCTCCTTGCGCCTACAGTCAACTACGGTAGCCATCTACCCTTCCCAGGATTTTACCATATTCTTAAACCCCTTTCTAATCAATCTTTATCCACGGAGGTGAGAGGCTCAGCTCCCCCTAATGGGGGTGATAGATTCTCCTGGACCATGCAGGCACGATCTAGCAGCGATCTAGCAGAAAACCAGGCAGCATTCTCCTTTGGGTCATGACTAACACTTGGCATGGGGGGGGGGGGAGGAGCAGGGTGAGCACACAGAGCAAGGAGATGCCCCACCCCCCTTCTCTGGCCGTGGTGGGGAAAGGGAGCAGATGGGTGCTCAAGCATCGCTCCTCCTGCACCTGCCTCTGCCTCCCTGCCTTTCCAGTGTCCTGTTCCCCTCCCAAGCTGCCCCTCCTAGCTGAAGGGGAGGGACTCAGATTTTGGTATTTGCCCCCTCCTTGCCTATCAGCAGAGATTGGAGGAAACAATTTGGTGTCTAGATGGAATCAAATTTTTTTCTATTACTTGGCTTGGTGAAGAGACACGTGGTAGAAAAGGGGTAATTATGACATGAAAAGAGGATACAGGAACCCCAGGCTCCCCCCCCCCCCAGCTCAATGAGGTGGGGGGGGGAACCTGGAGCTAGGAGAGACCTTGGAGTTAATGGAATCCACCTCACTCACTGTACAGATCAGGAAACTGAGTCTGAAAGAAAACTAGTAATTTGCCCCTGGTCACAAAGATAACAAGACCTGGGCCTTTCAACTCCAGATCCAAAATCTTTTCATCAGACTTCACAGAAAGTCAGAAAACCGGGGAGCCTGCCCTGGCTAAAGCAAGGACTGCTGGGAAGGAGCTTCATCAAAGCAGCCCAGTCCTGGGAGTGTGGACAATTTACTGAGCCTGGCAGGCAGCCCTCCCCAACCCTGTTCATCATCAGCTCTCCTTGTCACTTGCCACAGAACTGTGCATGGTTGATACCATGGAGCCCTCTAGGTCACCAAGGTGGCACCTTTCCCACAGGAAGGATGAATGAGTGAGGGCCCGGAATGGGCTTGAGGAAATAGCTTGAACTCTGGCAATATGCTCTTTGATCCCTTAATATCATAAGGGTACAGATTCAGAAGGAGCAATCTTGGGGCCGAGGCCAACTAGTGTGGCCAGCCACCTGGGAATGGAAGGAGTCACCAGCAGAACCTGGGTCATGAGCATCACCAAGGAACAACAAACAGAATTGGGAGAAAGAGTTTGGCTGGGGAGGGGAGAAAGGGAGAGGATGCCAGAGAATGGAGGATAGGACGGCAGGCTAAGATGGATTAGCTCAGGGAGCCCTGCAGAGAGGTGGGCTCCAAGGGCGTTTGATAGGAAAATTCAGCCCTTTGGGGAATAAAGAATGTAGAATGAAAAGATCCAGGATAATCAGGTCCTTTTCAGCCTGGGGGCGGTGCGGTGAGATGGGGGTGAGGTATCTGGGAGAGGAGAGCTCAGGAGTGGAGAGCTAGAAGGAGCAGAACAAGCCCCCCATCATGGGTGACTTGAGACCCGCGTTATATATGTCCCAGGCACTCGGCTTTCAGAGAAAGGCCACAGTAGTAGTGATAATGAATAATAATAGCTGGCATTTGCGTGGTGCTTTAAAGCATCCCATGTACACATATGTAAATATGTCTAACATCTCATTTGATCCTTACAACTCTATGAGGCAGGAGCTGTTATTATTCTCTTTAGGGAGAAAGAAACCGAGGTGAGATGAGTTCAGTGACTTGCCCAAGGTCATACAATTAAATAAGTTTCTGAAACAAAATTTGCACTTTGGTCTTTCTGGCCCCAGCTCCAGCACTCAGTGTTCTTACCTGTCTGAAAGAACACTGTCCCTGCCCTCCATGAGCTCCTCTGTTGATCATGATGGACATAAGCTCTGTCCAGATGACCTCAGAGAGGGCCTGTGTTGGCAGGAGGTGTAGGGCAGAGCTGAGAGCAGGAAAGGCCTCCTCCCAATGGAGGTGCCACCAAAGGGCCAGCATCCCCTGGTCAGTTAGGTCATCCCACCTGTGGGGGGCCCTCCCACTCACTGTGAGGCCTCTGATTGTCAGAGATGGTTTGGAAGGGGGAGGGAGGGAATCAGAATTTATGCTGCCTACTGTGTGCCAGGCACAATGCTTGGTGCTTTGTGAATATTTCATTTTATTTGAGGCAAGTGCTATTAAGATATCTATTTTTCAGTAGAGAAAACAGAGCTTGGGAGGGACTAAATGACTCATTCAGGGTCACACAGCTGGTAAGTGGCTGATGGAGAAGTTGAACTCAGGTCTCCCCAGTGACAGGCCCAAAGCTATATCCACTGTGCCACCTAGCTGCCAAGGAGAGGTGAGGTCCTCTTCTGGCCTGGTCCTTGGAATTACAGGGAACAGGAATGGGACAGGGCATCAGAATGAGAGAAGAGCTGCCCTCAAGAAGAGGAAGACATCCAGTCTGGCCACCCTACTCTGGAGCTGGTCATAGAGCCCCAAATCAATGAACCCTGGGCACCTCAGGGCTTTCTCAAGAAAACCAGCAGGAACACTGAGCTCATCCCTATTTTACCCACTGATGGCACGCTCCTTAGCCCTTCTGACCTAAGGAAACACAGGATTGGAGAAGAAAGTCACTCTTCTGGTCCTGGTGAGACAGTATGGGACAGTAAAAGGCAGTCATGAGCCTTGAATTCAAATCCTGACTAAGCCACCTTAGGAAGGTCCTTTTGACCTTAACTCTATGATCTATAATGACAGCTGTCATTTCTGAAGCACTTTAGGGTTTACAAAGCTCTTTTCTCCCAGGGAAATGGGCCCACATTTAAGGTTAGAGTTAGTTAGAGCTGGGCCCAAATAAGGAACAGATGGAGATGGTGGATGAGACCCATGCCCCTGACTTCTCCAAGTTCCTAGTCCAGAATTGAGATCCCAGTGTCTCTGGGTGACATCATGCTCTGTGTTAAATCTCCCTACCTACCCTTCATGAAGGATTAATAAGAGAGATGGATGAAAAGCCCCCCACAAGGAGAAAGGGCTGAGAGAGATTCTGGAGCCAGGGATGGAAGGGGAGGAGGACTCCCCTTTCCATATAAAGTGGGCCTGAAGATTTCAGTCAGGGCTGAAAGCCTGCCAGCTCCATTTTGAGTCATGTGCTAAGTAAGAAGCAAAAGGCCAAGCAGCTACCTGGCCCCTGCACTCAGGGACCACCACCTGCTCCTCTATAGCCAGACTCAATAGTACTTGAGCACTGCTCTTAAAAGAGATGCTTTCACTCTCCTTAGAATCTGGACAGGTGAGGTCAACCTTAGAAAAAGGAACAAGAGAAGGGGTCACAGTTTGGGATAGAAGTGAAGGGAATGTGTGTGGGAGCTTCAGACCCCTTTCAGCTCACTCAGAGTTTATTTACAGAGCACCAGGTGCTGAATTGGGCCCTGGGGAGACAAACAAAAATGGGAGTCGCTGTCCTCCCTGAGATTGCCTTGTCCTGGGGTTAGAACAGGCTGAGATCTCTGGTATACCAATGAATCTTTTGGTTTGCCAGGGAAGGGGGCAGATAGGAAAACCTAGACTTGCAGCTCCAGGTAAGGGAGTGTTGAGTGTCTCTCCCCCCACTCTCACTCTCATCACCCAGGTCCTTACAACACGAAGGACAGAGCTGTGTGATAAGAGGCACAGTATTTTAGCCTCAGAGGGCAGATAGGTGTAAACACAGAGGGAATGACCAATTAAGATACGGGGAACATTGTGGCTTGCAATCTAACCAGTAAATACAACTAGGAGAAAAGGTGGGGAAGAGAAGCAAAAATAAGTCTGCTGGGACCATTTGACTTTGGAGGGAGGAAACCCAGAGCTCCGTAGACTGACACAAGGTGCCTGGTCACTTGGTACCCAGGGCCAACAGTAGTAATATTCCTTCATTTATTCATTTATTCATTCAACAAGCATTTATTAAATGCCTGCTAATGTCGAGTGCTGGGCTTTGCACAAAAACGAAGCAATCCCTGTCTGCAAGAAACTTAGGTTCATTGTGGAAATCGTTCTGTCAGAGCTTGAGCTGAAAGCTGGATGGGTGTCTCAGTGGCCAGACCTGGGTTCAGTGTGACCCCAGACACTAGCTGTAAAATGGAGGTAACAGCACCTCCCCAGAGCTGCAGTAAGGATTAAGGGAGACAATACCCACCAAGAGCTTGGCAAACCTTAAAGAGCTCTCTAAATGCTAGTTATTACGCTATTATTGTTGTCTAGTCCAGCAGTTCTGGATGTGTGGTCTCCAAGAACAAAACTGTCTTCATAATAATACTAAGACGTTCTCATTTCTAATGCAGTAAATATCGATAGACATAAACCCATAGGACCAAAAGCTCTTTGGAGTCCTCAATAGTTTTTAAGGGTAAAGGAGTCCTGAAACCTCAGGTTTTGAGAACTGTTCATCTAATCAATTCCTTCGTCTTGCAAATGAGGAAACTGAAGTCCAGAGAGGTTAAGGGACTTGACCAGGGTTCCCACAGGAAGCAGGTGTCTGAGTTCCCCAAGTCTTCCAATTCCAATTTAAGTTCTCTTCCCACCATACTGGCCACTTGAGTCAGTCTCTAGGTCCCTCAAAAGGTCCCTGCTGTGTTTAGGGGACCCTGTACTGAGAAGTGAATGGAATACATACAGAAGGAAGAAGCAACAGGAAGCCACTGGGGCTGACTTATTTGTTCTACTAATTAATAGTGTTTCTAAGGAGCCTTAAGGTTCACAGAGGGCTTTACATAACATTATCTCATTTCAACCTCACGGCAAACCTATGAGGTAGGTACTCCGGGGGTTTGTTAACCCATTTTACAGATGGGGAAACTGAGGCTCAGAGAAGTGAAGGGTCTGAGAAGGGTTAGTTTGATTTAAACCCAGGTGTCTCCTGAACTCCAAGCCCATTCTACCTATCCGAGTGTAAGCCTTCTGGTGAGGCAGTTTGGGGAAAAAGAATAAGATTAGAGACTCCTGGACCTAGAACTCAAAGGTCATCTAGCCTAACCTCTCATCTTACAGATGAGGAAAGTCCCAGGTGAAGTGACTCCCTGTGACCTCCAGGATCAGATGTAAAATCCTCTGCTTGACATTTCAAGCCCTTTCTAAACTGATCCTTCTCTACCTTTCTAGGCTTCTTACACATTCCCCCTTCTTCTCCATAGCCCGGTGACGCTATTCCTCCCAAAGGGTATGCCTTCTCCCAGCTCTGCCTTGGCATTCCTGGAATGCTCTCCCTCCTCTCCTCTGCTTCCCTGGCTGCCTTTACGACAGCTCAAAACCCACCTTCTGAAGTAGGTCTTTCCCATCCTTCCCTCTGAGCTTACCTTCCATTTACATTCATTCGTTTCAGTTATGTCTGACTCTTTGTGACCCTATTTGGGTTTACTTGGCAAAGACACTGGAGTGGTTTTGCCATTTCCTTCTCCAGTTCATTTGACAGATGAGGAAACTGAGGCAAATGGGGAGAAGTGACTCACCCAGGGTCACACAATATATTTACAAGGAGGGCAGGGATTGGGTTTTTGCCTCTGTATCCCCAGGGAGCACTCCATAGATGCCATGGTAACTTGCCCAAAGTCACACATGTAGCAAGCATTAGACATACAATTTGAACCCAGATCACCTGACTCCAGAGTTGTGCTCGTCATCCTTTGTACACAGAGTTGTTTGTTCCCAGGGGGAAGAACTTGGAGCCAAGAGGGGAAATCACAGGGAAGCAGGTTTCTGGGGGATGGAAGGGAAATCGCTCCTGCTAATTAGTGATCCAGAGGGAATGGGCTGTCTCAGGAGGAAGGGAGTTCCCCCCCGACACGGGAGGTCTTCAAGCGGAGCCTTAACCATTTGTCAGCAACATAGCTGAGGAGACTCAGCTCCTTACAAATGGAAAAAGATGGCCTCTGAAACCCCTTCCAACTCTGAGATCATCTTTGATAAGCATCTATTAAGCGCCAACTAAATGTCAGACTCTGTGTTAGGTTCTGGGGGTAAAAATACAAAAGTGAGGGATACAAAAACAAATACATTTTGTGCCCCTCAAGGGACTCACTCTACTGGGAGACAGAACATCACACATAAGTATATACAGGATATATACAAAACATACAGCCATGGGAGGGGGTGGGGATGCTAGTAATTGGTGAATCAGGAAAGGAAGCTTGAAAGACCTGGAACTTCAGCTGAGCCCTGAAGGGAGCTAGGAATTCCAGGATAGCAGGTGAGGAGGAAGTGCCAAAGCTTGAGAGGGGACACGGTTCGTTGTGTTGGACGAAGGGCAGGGTGGGCTAGAGGGGGAGGGGCAGGTTGTTTTAGAAGAGGAATCATTCTGCAAAAGCAAGGTGGGGCCAGAACGTGAAAGGTTGTGAATGCCAACTGGTGATTCTAAGTGAGAGATTAGTGTGGCTGGGTTGACTTGGCAAGCCTTTTTGTAGGAAGTGGGACTTGAGTTGGGCTTTGAAAGATGGGGGAGGAGGAGGAGGAGAGAGCTGACCCCCCCCCCACTCTCCCTCCCATCGTCCCCACTCATCACTCCCGCAGTCTCCACCAGGTGGGGCATCAGCTGCCAGGGCACACAGGGGCGGATGGCCCCCTGCTGCGGGCACACGGCTCCTCGTGGGAGGGGCACCTGATCCAGCAACCTGGCTGCTATTTACCAGCCGCTAAAAATAACCCACAGAGTGACAGAGAGATGGAGCCGATTTGTAATTTAAATAGCAACAGGATAAAGCAGCAAGCTGGGAGAGATCACATACTGTCCCGAATTAAAAATGCAAAACCTCGGGGGCAGGGAGCTGGGAGCTAGGAGAGGGGAGGGAGCAGGGAAAAGGAATGGGGAGCAGGATCCCCCCTGGGGACAGCGGCCGACTGCTGGAAGAACAGGAAGTATGGGGCACTCCATCACTTCGGCCTTTCTCTGCCAAGGGTGGGGTTCAGATCTTCATTGTTTAGCCCTCTCCTTCCTACTTCCCCTGGGCAACATTTCCTGATCTCCTTCCTAAAGTAGCATGGCACATAGGAAATTGCTCTGGACTGGGGGGTGGAGTGGGGGTGACGAGGAGGTTCTGTCTTTGTTTGCTATGTGACTTTGCATGAGTCGCTTTCCACCGCTCAAAACTAGGGAGTTTCATTAGCCGATCAGGATGGGGTCCCTTCCAGCTCTAACATTCAATTACTAGTTCTTGGAGATTATAACAGTCCCCAGCGTGTTCCCAGGGGACAGGGTCAAAGGCATAAGCTGTCAGTTTGCTGAGCAGCCAGTCTCAGAGGGAATCTGGGGAAAAGGTGTCCAACATCAAGAGGTAGAAGGCAGAAGCTGGAGCCACGACAGAGGCTAGCAAACTCTAACTCAGTTTAACAGTCCTGCTTTGAGCAAGACAGACACCATCCCAGGAAATGAGGGCATAAACATAAAAACCAGAAGAGAGTTCCCAGCCTTCAAAACTATGTTCTACTGGGAGATAAAAGATGGGCCTTGATCTGTGATTTCACTGGTCCAGGGAACTCTCTGTAAGGGGACTGGACTCTTTCTAGCACCAC
>CM053592.1:180178804-180308010 GCA_028646515.1 Pseudochirops corinnae
GAAGGAAGGAAGGAAGGAAGGAAGGAAGGAAGGAAGGAAGGAAGGAAGAAAGAAAGAAAGAAAGAAAGAAAGAAAGAAAGAAAAAGAAAGAAAGAAGAAAGAAAGAAGGAAAGGAAGGAGGGAAGGAAAGAAGGAAGGAAGGAAGAAAGAAAGAAACAAAGAAACAAAGAAACAAAGAAACAAAGAAACAAAGAAAGAAACAAAGAAACAAAGAAACAAAGAAAGAAACAAAGAAAGGAGAAAAAAGAAAGAAGGAAGGAAGGAAGACATGAGGAAAGGACCAGGAGATAATATGAACAAAGCTGAGGAGCAGGACGAGGAGGAGGAAGTACGGACAAGCCGTGACTGGTTCAAGGGAGAGTCAGAGAAAAGCCTGGAGAAGATGGATGCGTCGTGGAAATTAAGTGACCTACCTAAAGTCACAGGGATGGTAAATGGCAGGTCAGGATTTGAACCCAGAACTGCAGATAACAAACCCAGCCACATTCTCTACCTACTGTGCTGCTTCTCCAATCTCGGCCCTCAGATTTGCTCCCTATGAGATTCTGGGGGAGCCTTGGGCTTCATTGTACTTATCTGTAAAATGGTCCCTAAGTTCCCTTCAAATTCAAAGTCCTCTGACTCCTTAGGTAAGGAGGATTCAGGGCATAGGATCGTGAGTTTTGTAACAAGAAGGTATCTTGCTAGTCATCGAATCTGGTGCCCTCATTTGACGTGCAGGGAAAGTGAGGCACAGAGAGGTCAGTCACTTGGCCAAGACCACACAGCCGTAGAGTATCTGAGGTGGGTTATAAGCCCAGGTCCTCTGACAGAGGGCTCTGAATGACGGGGAGAGGAGTCGGCCTGGTCCTTTTTGAGGACAGAGAGCGTCCAGGGGATGAGTTGAGTGCATGGTGCCCTGGTACATTTCCTTTCCCAAACTCCCCACTCGATAATCCAGGGCCAGAAAAGTGGAGCAGCTTCCTCCCCAGGGCTCCAACAGAGCCCAGAATAATTATGTTACCCAGATTCGTCCTGTGCCTTTTTGAAAGGACTCTGAGAGGCCCTGGGCTCCCTTGTGCCTGGCATTGATGCCTGCCAAGGGCACCTGCTCCTTGGTCCCTTTACCTTGAGGCCTAGTCCTCAGACCACAGGATAACTGGGGCCTCACTTTGGCACCAGCTAGGGTTCAGGTCCCTGTCTTTTCCCTAAGCCTCTTGTCTTCCTGGGCCCCTCCTGGAGCCTCATTTCCTGAACCTCGGACTTCCAGATGCTTCGAAGTGAAAATAAAACTCAGGCTCATTTCCTCTGTTTAACTGCTCTCTGCTGCTTTCAGGTAGCACTGGAAGCAGTCTAGCTACCCCCAGTATCTGGGCGGAGGTGGGCAGGGGCAGCCCTGGAAGCTAGGGTAATAGAGTAGGGGGTATAGTAACCGGCACAGTACTAACAACAGCAATAGTAGCAGCCCTAACATTTCCAGGGCACCTTAATTCTTGGAAGCCACTTCATACGTGATTTCATCTGATCCTCACAACATTCTATGAAGCAGGAGCTATTATTATCCCCATGTTACAGGTGAGAAAACTGAGGTTAAGTGACTTACTCAGAGTGGCCGAAGTAACCGAGGCAGGATTCCCACACAGGTCATCCAGACTCCAAGTGCTTTCCCAAAATGCCTTCTAACTCAGGAAGCCCTGAGTGGTCTCAGACAGTCACTAGCTGTGTGAGCCTGGGCAAGTCACTTTACCTCGATTTACCTAATCCACTGGAGAAGGCAACGGCAACAGCAGTCCAGTAGCTTTGCCGTGGGCAGGACTGGCATGCTGTGGACCACAGGGTCACAAAGAGTGGGAGGTGACTGAGTCACTAAGCAGCCACAACAACTCCTGCTGAGACAGTCCTTTAAGGTTACGCAACTCTCTTCCTCACGTGTTCAGAAGGTAGTGTAGGTGTTGTTATGTCCATTTCATAGATGGAGAAACTGAGGGCAGTTCAGAGGGAAGTAGGGTATAATGGAAATAGCACCAGGTTTGGAAGACCTGGGTTCAGCTCCTTTCTCCACCACTTACTAGCAGTTTATGATCCCAGGCAATATGGCCTCAGAGGCCTTGGCCAAGTCTTTCCATCTCTCTAGGTCTCAGTTTACTCACCTGTAAAATGAGGGAGTTGGATGGATGATTGCTGATAGGAAGATTTGAATCTGGGTCTCCTGACCCCAAGGTCAGCCCTTGTTTTTTTGCTTTCTCTTTTCTCCCAGCCCTCTTGTGATCCCCCCAAGCTAGCCTCCCTAGAGAGGCCAGATGTGAGTCTTTTCTTCAGCTTCATCCTCAGAGGAAGAGACAGAACATGCAGGCTAACACAGGCCCCACCTCTGCCCAGCTCCCTCTCCACAGGGCAAGCAGAGGCTTGAGATTCAGAGCAGGCAACTATTCTCAGAACAACATAGCTATTGGCCAGGCCATTCAAGCACCAGTGGCTCTAGCTGCACTCATATCTGGTTCCACATTTGATATCAGCTAAGAGGGCTGGACCAGGGTCAGGAGACCTGGGTTTGACCATCTCTGTCTGAGTGATTGTAGACAAGCCCCTTCCCTTTGGCTCAGACAGGAAAGCAAGTCTGACATTTACTTGTTGTGTGTCTCTGGGCAAGTCACACAATCCCCCTGAGACTCAATTTCCTCATCTGTAAAATGGGCACAATAATCTTTTTACTACCTGCTTCCCTCAGTTGTTGTGAGGAAAGTTCTTTATGAAGCTTTTTTTTAATTTTAGTCCAGACCTGTAATTTTGTCATTGTGGGGGATTCCCAGATGTGGAGACTCCTTTTACCAATGCAAGTTTGTGACTCTTCAATAACCCTATAGTCTTTTTGTCTTTTTTTAGAAAAATATTTTATTTTTTCCCAATTATACATATGCTTATAGTTTTAGAGAATTGTCTGGGGGTCGGGGAAATGAAATGACTTGCCCCTGGTTACACACCCAGGTCATCCTGACTTCAAGGCTATGAAACTCTACGGCCTCTCTTATCGAATCCTACAATGTGAATTTCTGTTGTTGCCTAGCCCTGCTCCCCAACCCTGTAGATCTTCCTCTTCCCAAAGTCTCCAGAGGCAAAGGACAGCCCTCAGCATGAGGTGGGGCAAAAAGAGTCTTTACTCTGCAATGTTGTGACTCCGTCAGAGAACAGGGGCTGCCCCATCCAGAGTTCTAGCTCCTTAGTTCTCTGACTTAGGGAAATTTGACCAATGAGATCTCCCCCCAGAGCCAGCATGACTCCTTCCCAGAGAAGTCCTTGACAAAAAGAAAGACTTCCCTTACATCAAAATATTGACAGCAACACTTTCTGTGGTAGCAAAGAACTGGAAACAGAATTGGAGGAGGGGGAAAGGAATAGTTAAATAAACATGAATGTCCCAGAACATCTCCGTGCTGTAAGAGATGATGGACATAGAAAAGCATGGGAAGATTTCTGTGAACAGATGCAGGGTAACAAAAGTAGAACCAGAGAAGTCATAAACACAGTAACTACAACACACAATGTAAGTGGAAAGAACCACAACAAAACAACGGAAACAATGTCCCAGAAGAGAAGTCATTCCTTAACAGAGGTGGGGGTCCACAAGTGTAGAACACTGTATACAGCATCAGACTTTTTCCCCATGTGTTGACTGATCTTCCTCTTTTAACAGGCTTTCTGGGTGGGCCAGAGGTGGGATGAGGGTATGTGTGGCACAACAGACAAAAATGAATAATTTTTTGGAATGAATCCTTTGAACATATCATGAGGCATTGGTGTTTCCCTGAATGAAGAAAGAATGTTCATCTGGATTCAGATCCTGGCTGTGATGCTTATTACATGTGCAACTTTGGGCAAGTCACTTCTTCTCTCTGGGCCTCAGTTTCCATATCTGTAAAATGAGAGGGTTGAACCAGCTGGTGTCTGAGATTCCCTCCAGTTCTGGAGCTCTGACCCTGCCTTCAAAAGGGCTCCACCTTGCAGGAGTTGAAGTGGCCAAAAAGTGGGGGCCAGCCTCTCTCTGCATTCTTTCAGGCTGAGCACTGGAGAGATACCCCAGCCATATTTGGCAGGGACTGCCCTTGAAGCCTTCCAGGCTTGGGAGGATCTGCCATAGCTTGCCCTGCCCTGATGAGGCATCCTCGTAGATGTTTTAAGAGAGGGAAATGTTACCCCTGGGTTGTGGCCCAGATGCAAGGGGGATGGGCAGCAAAGTATACAGGTGGGCAAAGCACTAAAGGACCTGAGATTGAAACGGGACCCTGCTCATCAGCTGCCTGTGAGATCTCAGCCTGCCTTCACCTTTCTGGACTTCAGTGGCCTCCAATAAAGAAGGGAGTTGGATTAGATGGCATCTAATTCGCTAGGAGGTGGTGTGGTTAGAGGGGAAAGAACTCTGGGTCTGGAGTCAGAGGACACAGGTTCAAATTCCACCTCAGATTCGACTGTGGCTAAGTCATTTCCTCTTTCTGGGCTTTAGTTTTCCCCTTCCCTAAAGTGAAACCTGGATGAGATGGCCTGCAAATCCTAGCTTATTATTTGAGGGACTTTGGGCAAGTCGCCTCCTCTCCCTGGGGCTCACTCTCCTCATCTGTAAAAGTTGGATGGCCCCTAAGATCCGATCCCCGGTCTGAATCTTCTGGCCTATGAGGGAAGGAGGGAGAACTGGGCCCCAAATCCTATGGTTTATGGGCGCCTAGGCTCATAGACCCGAAGGGAGGGGCACCTCCACCCAGAGAGTTCCTGGGAAGTGTGGGGAGAGTGAATGGCACTTTTAGCCATAGGCCTCCTGGGGAGCATGAGGAGACTGAGTGAGGGGCACCTCCACCAAGGCTGTTAAGGTCGGAAGGAGAGGGGCCCAGGTGATGGGTGGCTTAAGTAGCCCCTAGCATTTCCTGGGCTGGCCGGGCAGGGCTGGGCTGGGCTGGGCTGAGCAGGTACCAGCTGCTCCAGCTCCTTTACCCCCGGGCACTGTCTCACCGGGTAGACAGCCCTTTGTTGTGCAGAGGGCTTGTCCTCACCTGCCCGGTCCGGTCCGTGGGCCCCGACGAGAGGGGAAGGCACGGAGTGAGGAGGTGGAGGGGGCCCTGTGGTCAGCCCTTGATGGGGCCGCTGGCCTCCTACGGTGCTGGCCCCCTGCTCAGGAAGTGCCGAAAGAGGAAGAGTGTCGCCACTGCCGCTGCTGCCGCGGGGGCAGGATGAGAGTGCCGGGGGTGCAGGGGTGGGGGCTGCAGAGGCAGCGGCGGCAGCGGCGGCAGCGGCAGCAGCAGCGGGGGCGGAGGAGGCGCTGGGGGAGGACGGCATGCGGCCCCGGGGTGGCTGAGCCCGCACCATGAGGAGGCGGGAGCAGCCGGGCAGATGTGGCGCTACCGCTCCTGGGACGTCCCGCAGATGCCCGCCGAGGGCCCCGACACCCAGTAGGTACCCACCGGCGTCGGGAGGGGGGTGCCCTGGACGGCGGGTGAAGCCCGAACCGGTGAAGTAACGTGGGAAGGGAATGGCCTGGGAAGGAGGACATTCCTTAGAGGTGCCGGCATCATGTGCTTTGGGGGGCCGAGGGGGGAGCCAGAAAAGCTGGTCGGAGTGCCCGAATGAGGGTGATGCGGGCTGCGATCCTCCAGGGTGGCCCCACGGAGGGTTCAGGGGAGGGGAAGATCCAGGGCTGGAAGGGGCTGGAGCCAACCCCAGCTCCCACTCCTACGTTATCAAGAAGGTCTCTGAGCTCAGGGCAATGAAGCCACTTGCCGAGGTCACACCAGTAGCACGTAGGAGAGCTTCGAATTGAAGCCGGGGCCTCTGCCTCTCAAGCCAGGGCTGACTTCCCCGGCCAGCGGCTTTAGTCTCCACTGTGGTGTCAGGAAAAAACAGGCGAGAGGGGCTATTGTGTAACTTCCTCACGTGAGCCCACGGTCCTGAAAATGCTCATGGCCTGTGTTGGCTGCCTATCTGCTTGGCTGGGGGGCATCTCCCTCTCTCTTCATGATCCAGCCCACCCCAGCCAGGGCTTCCTCTGGTCACAAGAGAGCTCAAAGGAGAAAGCCAGGAGCGTGCTAGGGTGCAGGGGTACCCCCTTCCATGATACAGGGATCATGCTGCTGGGAAATAAGCTGGTGAGAACCACAAGGAGGTGGACGGCGAAAATTAGAAGTAACACAGGATGTGGCTTTGCTGAGGGGCAAGTGAACGGGTCTGGGAAGGCCACTGGTTGGGGGAAGGGTATGGGGGAGAGGAGCCCCTGGCTCTAGGGGCATGTCTGCCCTGCAGATCCTGCAGGAGCTTGTAATGTAAAAGTGGCTTGTAATGCCCATGGAAGGCTTTCCATAAGGACAGAAATCAGCAAATTGTTCACCCAAATCCACACACACACACACCGTGAAGCTAAGCCACTGGCTTCTCTAAAGCCTGACCCCAGATATGGGTCAGAAACCAGTCCAGAACTCTGTGCTGGGCCAAGCAGGACAGTCCCTGGCTGTGTGACTCTGGGCTGGTCATTTCACTTTTCTGAGACTCTACAATGAGAGTAGACTAGATGGCCTCTAAGGCCCTTTCAAACTCTGCCCTTACGAAAGGAGGATGTGGAGAGAGGTGGCGATATGTGTGTGTATGTGTAAAGGGGAAGAAACCCTTCTTTGCATGTGTGAAGGCAGTCTGTGTGTGTTGGATCTCTTTGACATTAGCAATGGCAGTAACCAAGCATATAAATGGGTTCTTTTTGGTCTCTCCTTTTTAAAAATTGATAAATGTCAGTTTGTCACATCCTGCCAAATCCCATCACACTCAGAATTAAATTTCCCACAATGTACAATTTTAGAAAAAGCTAAACAAAAAAAAAAAAATCAAAACTAAGTGAGACCAGTTATTCACGTGACCTTACACTTCAGTGGTTTCCAGATTGTTAAAGGAAAGGCCTGTGTGAGATAACTTAGCTGGGTCATGGTTTTTATCTGGATTTGGTAGCCATTTAGAGTTACCTTGGTTTAGACAGTAGTTGATAGTTACAGCAATTGTGCGCATGCATTTTCTTCCTTGTGACATGCTGAAACCTATCTGTGCCCACCATGGAGCTTCCCATCACCCTTTGCAATGAGCTGCAGTTTTGACCCCTTGAGGTCGTGGCATTTTCGTGATTCAAGGCTGCTTAGAATTGGCAGAAAACTATTTTAGTCTTTTGAGGTCTCCGTGGCCTCATTCCTGAAGATCTCCTCCCTCCTCCAGCACGTGGTGCACACAGTGACCTCCTAGGTCCTTGCCATTGGGTGTGATTCTTGTCCATGGCCTCCTGTACACATTTCACAAGCATCCCCCTCTCCATTTCCCATGCTAGTGGCCTTCCTCTGAATCAGGGATTCTTAAACTGGGGTCTGGTCCACTGATGCATTTATTTCAGGGGGCCCATGAACCTGAAAAGGGGGAAAAAACCCTGCATCTTTATTTTTACTAACCTCTAGCTTAAATTTTAGCATTTTCTCCCATTTTGAATTATTTTTTTATTTATTTTTTTATTTTTTTGTTTTTTGAAGTGGGGAAGGTAGGGCAATTGGGGTTAAGTGACTTGCCCAAAGTCTCATGGCTAGTTTGTGTGTGTGTGTATGTATGTATGTTGTGTCTGAGACCAGGTTTGAACTCAGGAACTCCTGACTCCAGTGCCGGTGCTGTATTCACTGCACCACCTAGACGCCCCAAATTATTTTCTTCTGAGAAAGGATCCATAGGTTTTAATAGATTGACAATAGACTTGACACACAGAAAAAGGTTAAGAACCTCTGTTCTCAGTCTCTTCACATTTGGAATAAGTCCATGAGATTCCCATTGGGAGTTCCAAGCTGTCCAGCGCTTATCCCTCAGTCTCCACTCATGGCCAGTCCCATTCCAGGTCCAGACATCCATTATTCTGATAGCCTTTACAATGATTTTGTGTTAGCAATACCCACTCACACGTACCACATACCTCAACATTGCCTTTTGGGTGGCCCTAAGCTTTCATTCATTTGAGGCTGTAGCAAAGCCACACTGTATCACTGGAAACATATCCACGTTAACCGAGAGAACTGATGAACTCAGCACAAATTGAGACAGATTTTCTTTCTTGGGCATGGCCACCGTGAGAATTTGTATTGCCTGACTATATGTGTTTATAACAGGAATTATTTATTTTATTTTTACTTTTTTGCTTTCTCATATGAAGGGGTGTGGAATTAGGGGATATGGATCTAAAAATAAAATAAAATTTGGTTTAAAAAAGTATTGATGTTAAGATGGTCCTTCGTTTCAGGGAGAAACTAGGGGTCGTTGAAAGCACCACAGTGTTTCCCAAAGGCAACCCAGTCTGCTTTCTTATGCCCCTTTAATTCTGGCCTCAAATCGTCCAATTGCAGTATCTGTCCAAGGTATATATGTTGATGGGTCAGCTCTATGGGTTGTCCATCTGGACACTAGATCTTCTTCACTTGTTTCCTCCATGTGGCTTGCTAAGCTGAACACCTTGGAGTTTCTGTGCAGTGTCTTACGACTTAAGTCCATCTGGAGCATTTCACATGTATAAAGAACCATCTTCCCTTTGAACATAATACACGGCAGCAGCAGAGACCTTTAGCAAATGTGTATTTGGCTTTTTTTTTCTTGATAGTTATAATCAGAGGATCTTTCAAAAAAGTTGTCTGTGTTGTTATATATTTCAATGAATACCCTATGATGTTGACACCATATTCAAGAAGAGCATTTAAAGTCCCCAGTCAAGTGCTTTTTTAATAGTCAACAAACATGGTAGCCATTTGTGTTCTTGACACCCTTCAGTCAGTTGTGTGGCTATAAGGAACAATTTCTTATAGAATATCAGCCTGGTCATTTTTCGTGAACTCATCAAGGACGTCCTTGAGACGTGTATAGATTATTCTTATGAGGATCTGAATTGGGCACATAAGTCGACAGTTTTTATATTTTCCCAGTTTTTTTGTTAATAAAAAGATCCAAGGACAAAACATAGAATCACAGATTTAGAGCTGGAAGGAACCTTAGAAGCCAACTCCCACATTTTCACCAAGAAGAGACAGGCTGAGAGGTTAAGTGATTTGCCCTCAAAGCTAATAAGTGTCTCAGGTAGGATTTGAACTGGGGTTTTCCTGACTCCACATCCAGTGTCCTGCACTATGCCATGCTATCTTGAGATGGGCAGACATGGAGGAGTTGTGATATCATGGGAGGGGTATCTTGAATTGATTAACTTATGGATCCAGTACAGTATTTGAGTAATAAGGTCCATGATTTTCCCCTAGTGTTTGGTCTCCTCTCCTCTTTGAGCTATTTAGAGAATCGTACCTTCAAAGCTGTCCTCAAAGCTTTACTGCCTTGAGCATGGACTGTGGTCTCGTCTAGACGTTGCTCTCATCTTTGCTTTCTTTGTACCGTTTCTAAGCCCTGGTTCCTAACTCAGCAAACTGGTGACTGGTGTTTGTGTCCCCATTGTCATTAAAGGAAAAAAATTGTTTGCCTAGAAATCTTCTTAGATGGTTTCTATTTTTGATTGTTCCTGGTTTTCCTTCCGGTTTCATCTTTAATTCCCTTGGGACAATTTGGTCTCTTGCCAACCTTCCTGTAAACTTGTTTTCCCTCCATTGCTTCTGCTTAACGAACTGATACTGCTCATAATCCTCCACCATCTACCTCCATAGGATTTTATAAATGAGTTTATGTTTTGAATTGACATTGCCTTTGGCTGTCACATCTCTATACTTATAAGGCAAGAAGAGTTTTCAAGAAGAGACATTCTAAGCTCTTTTGGTCTCCTAATTATGGCACTAGACTTATAACAGTTAAACTTCTTGAGGAAATCATGAGGATTGCTGTTAGGTTCTGATGTTTTATCCATTTCCCATTTTTTGTCAACAGTTAATTTAATTAGGTCAGGTTGGAGTTTTCTAAGTCAGATGTCATCTCTCTTCATTTTTTTTCTTTCTCCTAATTGATTTTGGTCTTTACCCTCATAAATTGGTGGTCTGACTGTTATGTAGACAGTATATACACAGGTGAGATGCTTTTGTATTATACATATGTCTTTGTTTTGCCTTGTTTCCTTTTCCTGAAATATTTCCTACTGTATTTTCCTCTATATATTTTTCTCCCCTATGCCCAAGGGTATTGTGAGACTCCACTGAAACCATAAGTCACTATATAAATGCCAGTTATCACCAGGTCTCCAGTCTGGAGATGACTTCATCACACAGGCCTATTGCACACCTACTATGCTCCTACTGCGCTCAAACAATATTTATAGATCAGTAGGTGTGCCAGAAAATGTTTAACAACCAGACTCTCCAGAAAAAAAAAAGTCACATGCACATGAGCTTAATCTTCATTATTAATAATTTCTTAAGTCTAGACAATCAACAAAAAAATAAACCAAGCCCTGATTTGTAGCAGTTGCTCATTTCTGAAGTGTAAATTCAATTGTTTGAGCTGGCTCTGGCAGACCCTGGCCTTTGCCCACCTTGTATGGAAATCATTGCTATGGGAATTTTTCGTTTATCTTTATTATTTGGGACTCAGGGCTGTTCATCCAGCAATTTTTGATGAACAAAAAGTCTATTTAAATAATAACTTCACCTAAACAAAAGCTGTCCCACAGGATGTAAATCATTACTTAAGAATCTTACAGATTTGTCAGATAAGAAGTCTAAGGTATCTCAGCTGTCCTTGATTCCAGGGCAAATTCTCTCCCTCAGTCTATTTATGACTCCTCTAAATGCAATTTAATCAGTTACCTGACTTAGTTTACCTATCGAGTTTGTTTGATAACATTTGTTTGCTTAGGGGATGTATGAGATTATGACTTTGTTTAACTAAGTTTATGACATTAAAGGGAATATCGGGATATGGATCTATCTTTATTAAAGTATGCATCAATATAACTTGGAGGAGCTTGCTGGATTCTTTTTAGAAGGCCAGTACTTCTTCATCCCCTGCCTCACATTTTGACACACAAATGGTCTTATTTTCATTTTGGTCTTTTTGTAAGTGCCATCACAAACACTGTGATACAAACACAATCCTGTTGCCCCCTGAAATGATGTGTCTTGTTATCTTTGGACAGGAAGTGAGACCAACTCCACCAACTTCTTGATTTTCTTCTTCAAGAAGAACCAGTGATTTCTCTTTCAATGTGACTTCCTTTTGTTATCTGATTTTGTTTGTAGCGAGAGTAACACAAGTGATGGGATTCAGATATTCCCACAATTCCTGGTCACTAGCCAGGGTCAAAAGCTCCTGTGCTTTCAACACCACTGTCCCACTCCCTACCCCACTTTTTCTTTTACTTTCTGCTACCATCACTGCCAAAGCAGAAGGGGTCCATTTTGGGTTTTTTGCTTGTTGCAGAGGTTACCCTGGTTAAAGAATTCATCAGCAAGTGGCCAGACTACTAGGTGTTGAGCCTCTCTGCACCTAACTAAGCTGGTCCTCAGACAGAAGACATACTCTATTACCGGCACCATTTTGAGGACCTCTCCAGCATCTTAGAACGTTGTTGCCTCATGACCCACTGGCATAATCCTTCAAGAGTTACACGGGGAATCTGAATAGGACTTTGTGGAAGCCGGAAAAACATTGGGACTAGAAGGATAGGACCTTGTTTCAGGGCAAAGCTTGAGGCCGTTGAAAATGCCACACACATTCCAAATCTAGCCTTCTATCCTCTTCTATTCTGGGCCTCGTTCATTGGCCATCAACTATTTTTAAGTTTCTGTGAGCTATGGGTCTATTCAACTGTGTGACCTAGTCTCAACAATACTTGCTCTTCCACCGAGGAAATATCGGTAATGTGGGGAGAGAAAGGGAGGGTGATACCAGCCCCGACGTGACGACAAAAGATCGAGAGGAAGGCCCTTCCTTGTGTGGAAGCGTTCTGGTCTGGATTCATGGGAAGGCTTGGAAAGGAACTGGGTGATGAGAAAGTGGAGGAAGTTCCTGTGCTGGCGACACGGTGACTCTCCCGGAGCATAAAAGCTAAGCTGTACAGTGTTTAACAGATATTATCTCTTTTAATTCTCACAACCATCCTGAGAGGTAGGTCCCATTATTGTCTGCAGTTTACAAGACGAAGCTGAGGTTGAGGAGAAGTAATTGTACATATAACTCTTCTTGCTTTCTTTACTCTGTATCATTTCCTACATGTCTTTCTATATTTCTTTGAATTCTTTTTGGAGTATAAATCTACTTCATGGGCTTAAAAGGCATAAAGCATTTTGTGACCTCGTGTAATTCCAAATTGTTTGTCAAAATGGCTGGGTAAATTCATAACGCCATCATCCGTGAATTACGCACCAAAGGATTTCTTAGTTGGTTTGTAAAGTGACTAGGTCCTCCGAAGTGCAGACCAGACCAGTCTTCCAAGCAGGTATCTATGCGAACATGGTAGAAGGTGAAGGAGGGTTGGTGTGAACGTGAATTTGTTTAGGAGACATGTATATTTCTCTTTTGTATATTCCTCGATGTGTTTATGAGTGTAATGTGTAAGAGAAAAGGAAGCTCCATGTTGTGATTGTGAGTGGGTGTGTGTGGGTATGTATGTCTAAGGAGCCATTGTGAGGGAGTTGACATATCACCTAGTCGTGTCTCCCCCACCCTCCCTTCAGCACCCCAAGGACTTTGGGCTCACTTGAACTAGGTCTGAAACCCTAATGAGTCAGTTTCTCTCCCTGGCTCATGACCCCACCAGAAATGTATAAAATAAAGCTTAGGTATGGCTCATGTCTAGGTGTCCCTAAAAGTAGGTAACTGGGTCTCAACTCCTCTGCGCTCAATGTACAACGTGGGTATCAGGTATAGGCCAGTTTTTATTTTACCCACCACAGAAATTGGATATGATGCAGAGGGACTCCCAGAGCCCATGACCAAACACAGAAGCATAAAGCCTTTCGTAGCCCATTAGATTTCTTTGAAGAAGTGGGCTGGGATTGCTTGAACAAATACTGCCCATTACCCTCCAACCTGCATCATCCAAGCAACTCAGGGCAATGGCAAGGGAATAAAGGGGCAAAGGGGCAATCTCTTCCCTTTCCTCCACTCTTCCCCTTCTTAGCTTTAGGTCTTTGGCTACAGGACAATCATCTTCTTTCTTCAAGGCAGTTTCTTGGAAGCTCCAGAACAGTGGTTCTCAACCTTTCTAATGCCTCGACCTTTTAATACTCTTATGTGGGCATATCTGTATGTGGGAGGACCCGCCTGGAGACAGATAGAGGAGCAGTGTCTGGGTTCCTAAGACCATCAGAAATATGTGTTTTCTGATGGTCTTAGGCGACCCTATTCAACCGCCAAAGGGGTCGCAACCCACAGGTTGAGAACCGATGCTCTAGAACGTGCATGGAAAGACAAGAATTCTTATCTCTGATGTGCTCAGAATAGAAACCAAAAGCAGAAGACAACCAGGAACTTAGGAGAACCATCAGGTAGGTCCTTTCTTGGGCCACCTGGACCATCATAGTCAGGTATCTTCTGGGGAGGAGGGAGAAAGCCCTCCCTGGCGTGGTGCATTTTGGTCTGAAATTCGAAAGGACAGAGTCCAAATGCTAGCTCAGTTCCGTTCCCTTTTGTATACCAAGAGGGAGAAGCTGACTTTTTTTTGACCCAGCTATTATACCATGTTATGAAAATGCTTGTTTTATTCCATATTCATTAAGGAGCCATTGTGGGAGAGAGAGAAAAAAAAGGCCAGATTTATAGTCAAAGTACCTGGGTTTGAATCCCAACTCTGATGCCAGAACAAGGCCCCTAGGCCCCATTTTCTCATCTGTAAAATGAAGGGGTATGAGCAGTTTGATGACCGTGAAAATCCTTGCCAACTCTAAAGCTGTAATACTATAATTTTGGAGAGAATATAAGTTCCTTGAAGGCAGCCAGTTAAATATTCATTAAGCTCAATGTGCCAACTCCATGTGAGTACCAGGGATACAAAGAAAGGTAAAAACAGGATCCCTGCCCTCATAGAGTTTACAGTCTCAGGAGGGAGAAAACATAGAAATAACTAGGCACAGACACGGTACATACAGAGGAGAGTGAAGGTGACCTCTGAGGGAAGGCCCCGGAGTTGACAAGGCCTCCTAAGAAGGGCGGGTTTGAGCAGGGTCTTGGAGGGAGGAGCTGGAGATGAGGAGGGAGAGCATTCCAGACTTGTAGAGCTTGAGGAATAGAGAGAGGGCCGGGGTGGCTGGGTAATGGAATTCTTGGAGGGGAGTAAAGGATGAGAAGATTGAAAGGGTGGCGAGGGGTCGAGCTGTGAAGGGCTTCGAACACCAGAGAGAGGGTTTTTTATTTGAACCTAGGTGACTTTGGCCTTGGTATCTCCAGTGTCTAACATTGGGCATTAAGTGTAGTTTATATATTTATATATACATATATACATAGATATATATATATCTATGTATATCTATATATCTATATCTATATATATGTATATATATAGATAGATATAGCTATAGCTATAGCTATAGATATAGATATAGATATAGATACACTTATAACGTACATTGATTGAGAGCCCTAGCTCTGTCCTTGGGAAGAACTGGGTTTGAAATCTGCCTCTGACTCAGGGAAGTGAGTTAACTGCTGTGAGCCTCAGTTTCCTCATCTGTAACGTGAAGGGCCTGGATGCGACCTCTAAAGCCTCTTCTCTGAATCTGGTCCCGTGGGCTACACCAGCTCCAGCGAGACCAGAAGGAAAAGGTGCTTGCCCTCAGAGCGCTTACGTTCTAGGTGGGGGCGGGGCAGGCAGCTGCAGACTTCGAGGGCTTGAGGAGGGAGACAGCCGGCTCTCACCACTAGAGGGAAGCCTAGGCTTCGTGTAGGAGGGGGCGGAGGTAACGGCGGGAGAAGGGGAGGACGGAGAGCAGCTCCTGTGTGTATGTAGGCCTGAGGAAGGCTCTCTTGTGATCCTGGGCAGGGGTGTGCAGAGAGGGAGGGGCGGCCGTGTGTCAGCGCATTCGTGTAAGCGGGATGGCGGCAGCTTCGAGGCCCAGGGGCTCAGGCTCGAGCCCCCACCTCCACCCTTCCCGAAGAAGGGCGCCCCCACGTGGCCTCATCCCGGCCGACGGGGGCTGCGCCGCGCCGCCGGACCGGCAGGGGGCGCCGCCGGCCCGGGAGCTGGGGCGGGGGCGGAGCGGAGGTGGTGCTCGGGGCGGAGCCGGGCTCGGGGGCGGGGCGCTGGGCGCAGGCGGCGGCGCGGGCAGCTCGGCGGGGTCCTGCGCGCAGCCTCGTTCTCCCTCGTCCTCTAGCTCATTCGCTCCCTCCGCCCCCGGCGGCACTTCCTGGAGTCCGAGCGGCTACGGCGCTGCTGCTCGTGCGCCTCCGGGCGGGCGGAGGAGCCTCGATGGCCCCTGCGGCCGTCCCGGCGGCGGCGCAGCGCTGACCCGCGGGGGAAGCGGACGGAGGCACCGAGGCCGGCGCTATGGGCGTCTCCCGCCGGCCCCGCGCCGCCCGGGGCTAGGGCTGCATGGAGCCCCCAGACGGCGGCGGCGGCGGCGGCGGAGCCGAGGCCCGGAGCAGTGGCTCGGACACGGCCTCGGCCTCGGCCTCGTCCAGCGGCTCGGAGGGGGCCCGCGGCCCGGAGCCCGACAAGGCGCCGCGGCGGCTCAGCAAGAGGCGCTTCCCGGGGCTGCGGCTCTTCGGCCACAGGTGAGCGAGCGCTCGGACCCTGCTCTCCCCGCCGTCCCCATGGCAAACCCCCCCCCCCCCCCCCGCGGCCGCCGGCGCCTCCTCCCTGGCCATTGTCAGCTCCTGCCCCCGTCCCCGGCATCCCCTGGCTGTCACCTCCTGCCCCCGTCCCCGGCATCCCCTGGCTGTCACCTCCTGTCCCTGTCCTTGGCATCCTCAGGTTGTCACCTCTTGTTCCCATCCCTTGACATCCCTGGTCATTGTCACCTGCCCCCCATCCCCCTGCCCTCCCCTGGCTGTCACCTCCTGTCCCCCATCCCCCCGGCATCCCTGGTCGTTGTCATCTCCTGTCCCTGTCCCCCTGGCATCCCCTGGCTGTCACCTCCTGTCCCCACCCCCTGGCATCCCTGGGCATTATCACCTCCTTCCCCATCACCCTGGCATCCTCAGATTGTCACCTCCTGTCCCCATCCCCCTGACATGGTCACTGTGACCACATCCCCTTGGCACACCCCTCCTCTGGTCATCCCTTGTCTCTATCTCCCTGGAATCCTCTGGCCATTGTCCTGGCCTCGTGGTTCCTCTATCGTCCACCACTCTCCCTTATCCTGATGCATTCCCTGACAGCAGCATGGCCAGCCCCATCCTGGGGCCCTCTTTGGACAGTTGCCTTTTCTCTCATGTCCCTGTCACTCCTGCCTGTTTCTAGAGTCCCAATGGGCATGCTTCACCCAGACTCCAGGCTGCCTCATTCTTGGCACTGTTTCACTTAAGCCTCCAGAGCTCAGTAGGGTTCCTTCAGATTTCTTTCTCCCAGATTCATTAACGATAATGGCAGAGTTTGGTTTGGTTTGTCTTTTTGGAGAAGGTGGGGGGAAGGATATAGTCTGCATTGGTCCAGGAATGAGGCAGAGCTGCTCCTGCAGGGGATAATTGCCCCTCAGGAGCCCAGCCTGGGGCTCTCTGCTTCCCCCTCATCCATCCTCTTGCCCCACCACCCTTGTAAGAAGAAACCCCACCCCCCACCCTGCACCTCAGCTCTCTTCTGATCATCCAGTCTGATGTTCGATCTCAGACTGGTGCACGGCCACTCGGGGTCCTTCTGCTCTTTGCTCCATGTGATTCCTGCACCTTGGCTGTCATACCTGTGACTGGGCCTTGGGTATGAGGATCCGAGTTGGAGGGGCTCAGTAAGTGACAGCAGTCAGTGCTTTCAGGGCTCCCTGGGCATTGCTTAGTGCTTTAAGATGGGAGAAGCGGGAATACCAAGCCTCTTTGGCTCCCGTCAGGACACTGCTGGACTCTGCCCAAGGAGTGCTTGGCTAAAGTCCTGTCTCAGCTCTATTGCCCAGGTTTCCTTGTACTCATCTTTGACTCTTACTTGGACAGACTTTATCCCCAATAATCTCCTGCCTTATGTTGAGAAAAGGCACTTCACATCTGGGATTGGCCGAGGGTAAGTCTAACTGCGTGGCTTCCCACTAACCCTACTCTGGCCATACACTAAAGCTGGAACTACCGCTCCCCACCCCCTCTTTGCCCAAATCTAAGGGACTCACTATGGATCAATGATGTAGCATTGTTAATCTGAGTCAGAGGCTTGTGTGCTGGACACAGGTTTCAGTGCTGTGATGATTTGTAGTAAAAGAGAGAAGGAAAGGCTAGGAGCCTTTTTCCCTTCTCACCAATCTGCCACTCCCTGTGCAGCCATATCTCCACCTCCACCTTGAAGCAGCCTCTGGGAGAGGGGCCCATATACGTGTGTTTCTGATCCCTTCCTGGGATCTCTTCATGGCAGCTCTTCTGTGTACCGAAGGGACTGTCCTTTGTATAGATGGACAAAGAAAGGCACAGCAGGGGAAGAGCTGCAGGCAAAATGGAGAAGGGTGTACACCAAGAATGGGGGGTGTCAAGGAGCCCTTTGGTGCAGGGATGAACTGGGGAAGGGTGAAGTGCATGTTGGGAAAGGACCAGGCAGAGAACACTCATGGCTTGGATATGGTGGCCATCATTCTGTGGCAGCTTGGCCAGTCATCCTCCCTCTTCCCTCACAGTGGCTTTGTTTTCCTAGTATTCTCTTGGTTCACTTGGTTTTGGTCACTGATTCAATTTGGGGGATATCCAGTCAGGTTAGTCACTGAAACTAGACCGTGTCAAACTTAGCAAGCATCCTTACTGTTTCTGGCTTCCTTTTACCCTAGGGGGACAGGTCCAGGGAAGACAGGCCCTGGCCCCTCAGTGTCTCCAGCTCTAAGATTCCACCCCCTCCATCCCCTCGATTCTCTTCCTCCAGCTGTGGACACAAACCCCCAAGCCAAGGATAAAGTATAAACGGAGCACAGAGGAGAAAGAAGGTAGGGAAGGGGGATTTGCTAGAGTTGTCCTAGACTCAGAGCTTTCAGAGGTGAAATCACAAGAGACGCTGACGTGGAGCACCCGAAGGTTTTTAAAGGACTTGACACACATTTTTATTTAATGAGTGGGTGCTGTGGGGCACGTCCTGCATCAGTGTTACCCTTATTCTACCTAGGCCCTGAGAAATTAAGTCACATCATCTGCTGTCAGTAAGTGCAGAGGCAGCTTTTGAGCCAAGGTCTGTCCCAGTTCCAAGTTCAGCCCTCTCTCCAGTGAAGCCAGACTTCCTCATACCCTGACTGGGATGACCGAAGTCCCCTACTCCAACCAAATGCAAAATTGAGGCCCAGAGACGTGTGCAGTGTCTTTCCTAAGGTCACAGGTAAAAGTTACAGAATCTGGATTCAAACCCAGGTCCTCCGGCTGCAAGTCCATTGCTCTTGCCGTGATGCCTCACTGTGTGCCAGCCCAACTCCTAGGCATCTTGAGTTGTTTCCCTTTCTTTCCTCTTGCAGCCTACCTCTGTGCCCACAGCTGGCTGCATTGTCTTGATATCTGGGAATGCAGTTCCCAATCTCCACCTGCCCAGCCTGGCGGGACAGAGGGACTGGCTTGTACTCTCTCACACACACCCCCCCCAATCGCACACTTCCAGCTGGTAACTAATCACTTGGTTGGGGAGGAGCTTGGGTCAGTGGCCTTGCCCTACTGAAGGCCACTTCCCAGGACCTAAACTCATTGCCCCTAGTGTTTATTTGTGCAGAGATGGTCTGGGGGGCCCTCCTGTGCTTGCCAGTGGGCTCAGCCTGTGGGTCGTATGGGCCTGGTGAGGGCCTGGGTCTTCCTTCCTCTGGCCTTCTCTCTGAATTGAAGGTCATGCTGCCTGTGGATTAGCTGGTTTTATGCCGCAGGGGCATCACCAATTGCCAGCACCTTACACAAAGCCCCAGCTCCTCCAGACACAGGAGACACTCACTGATGCCCTGGAAGCCTAGCTGTCTGTTGTCTCTCCCTCAGCCCTGGGTAATATCTCCAAATGTGAGGCTCCTGGGGTGGCACTAGGGCTGTTTGTTTTTAACTTCTTCAGTGTTGTTCTCATCTGTTTGGTGTTGAGGCTAGCTGGTCGAGATAATGCTCTTGGATCAAAGAAGTAGGAACCAGGTCAGCCACCTCTCCAGAAAGTGACTGTGGAGTAATGGGGAGAGCCCTGGCCACAGCTGGTGGCTCCAGAGCTGGCTTAGAGCCCTGGTTCTGTCCCTTTCTAGCTGGGTGAGTTTGGGTAAGGCATCCTCTCTCAGGCCCTGGTCTCCTTATCTATCACATTGAAGGCATTGGACTTCCCTGCTTTGTGCCTGGCATAGAGCTGGGTACTGGGATACCAGGTCTCCTGGGGTGCCAGCGTTTTGTGATCTCAAGTGGGCCTTCCTCCCTTACTGGTGGGTGGCAGTGAGGGAGGGGCCTGTAGTCCACCACCTGAGTAACCTGCTCTCTGGAAAAGTTGCTTCAGAAGCTGGAGGAGAGGCTTTTATTTATTATTATCTCAAATGAGATAATGTTTGTCGAGCAGTTGGTGCAGTCCCTGGTATATCATAGGTGCTATATATAAATGCTTCTTCTCTTCGCCTCTTCCTTTCCTTTTTATTGGGTGCCCCAGGGTGCCTGGCAGTGAGGCCGCAATGTGGAAAAATCCAGAATTGGGAGTCACAGAACCTGGCTTTAAGGCTTGGCCCTTTCCTTAACCACCTGTGTGAGCTTGGGTAGGTTACTACCAGCTCTGGAGCCTGTGGCCCTGGAAATGGGCACTTGGATTCTCATCAGGCTGGACTCAGAAGGAAAGGAAGCCGGGAGGGGAGATTAGACATCTGTAGCAACTGTTCTTGAAGGCTTTTAGTCTGGCCAGGCTGCTCCCAGGTGCCTAGAGAAAATAAGGAGGTGGAGCAGGCAGCCTGTGGTCCTGGGGGTTCTGGGAAACAGGGTGCAGAGCTGACGAGACCCAGCTGCCACCCGCAGTCGTAGCCCAGCCTTTGAGGGCTGGAAGGAGCTCTGTCATTTTAAGGGTGAGGAAGCAGGTCCAGAATCTGGGGCCCTTGGTTTTGAACCCTGTGACCCTTGGCAAGAGTCTTTGCGTCTGACCCGTAGTTTGTTCATCTGAAAGTCAGGATCGTGTACTAATGCCCCTGCCCCAGCAGGCTGAGGGGAAGGCGCTCTTGTTGGCCCTGAGGTGCCACACAAAGGTGGGTGCTGGCTGGCACGGTTCTCATCCTTCTTGTACCATGCTGGTCGCTCCTGCAGTTTCTGCGTGAAGCAGGCAGTCTGAAGGGAGGAGCCAGGCTGTGGCCGTTGACTGGCAGTCTGTCAGGAATCACTCAGGCACAGAGATGGGCAGGCTGCTTCCTCCATGGCCTGCCTAGCTAGGGTGCCCATCATCTGACTGCCCTGGGTCTCCAGCCTCATCCCGCAGGAGGAAGGGAGCACAGCGAGTTTCCAAGGAAGCAGCGCTGCCTGAGCTCTGGGCCAGGGCACCTGCCCTGCTCGATGCCAAGAAGGCACAAGGGGCCAACCTTGGCCCCCTTAAGATCCAGCCAAGGTCTGTCGGCAGGGCCCCTCTCCCTCTTCCTCCTGGAGCTGGGGTCTGCCCTGCCCCCTCCAGTTCAGGAAATGGCCAGGAGCATCCCTCTGAGTACAGAGGGCAGTGGGTCAGCACTGAGCCAGCCGGCTCACCACGACTGCTGTCTCGGCCTCGCTCTTCTGAAAGGCAGGACCCCCAGAGCCCTCGGCCCACAGCCTAGAAATAGAGAGTGTCAGAGAATGTTGGACCGGCGTTAGAGACCGGCACATGGCAGTTTGGTGGCTGTCTTGTTAAATGGAGTAGTGCTTTTAAAAAGATTGCCGCAGCACGAGGCCCCAGTGCGATAAGCAGGCCTCTCGTGTGTTGGTAGGATATCGAAATAGCTGTGTTTGATTAAATTTATCAGAAGAGGGGGAGGAGCACATCAGTCATTCCGAAAGCATTTAGTAAGTCTTTGTTGCATGCCAGGCACTATGCTAGGCCCCAGAGAGGTCAGTGCAAAAACAAGGGAGTCCCTGTCCTCAGGGAGCTTCTCATCTGCTAGAGGGACGCCACATATTCCCAGGGAGGTAAATATAGGTCATATACAAAGTAAATGCCCAGTGATGGGTCAGGAGGCCCTTGACCTCATCCTTGGAGGAAGGGGGTTAGGGGAGAGCATTCCAGGCATGAGAGACCCAGGCTGTGAGACACACTAGAAAAGACCTTCACTGCTGCATGCCTGGACAGGGCTGGAGAAGGCCTCCGCATCATTGGAATGAGGAGGAAACAGAGGCCTAGAGAGGTCATGAACTTGTCCAAGGTCACATAGGAAATAGCAGAGTTGGGACCAGAACTCACATTTCTCGGTTTCCCTGGGCTTTTTCTATTACATCCGGCTGCCTTTCTTTGTCCCACCAAACTTCCCAAAGGGCACCACCCTTGCCTGGCCCCCCTCCCTCTCTCCTCTTTTTCTCTCTCCCCCTTCCTCTTCCTCTCTCAATCTCCCTCTGTCTCTCCCTCTTTTCTCTCTCTCCCCCTCTCTTCCTCTGTTTGTCCCTCTCCCCCCACCCTCTCTTCTCTCTCTCTGTCCCTCCCTCCATCATCTCTCTCCCACTCTTCCTGTTTGTCCCTCTTTCCCTCCTCTCTTCTCTCTCCCCCTCCCTCTCCTCTTCTCTCTCCCTCTCTTCTTTCTCACACCCCTTCTTCCTTGCTTTTGTGTCTCTCCCTCTTTTTTCTCTCCTCCTCCTTCTCTCTCTCTCTCTCTCTTTCCCTCTCCCTCTCCCTCCCCCTCCTATCTCCTCTCTCTTCCCCCACACTTCCTTTCTTGTGCCATCATATCTCTAACTTAGATCTGTGGGAGTCTGGCAGAACCTCGAGGGTGCAGGGGAAGGGGTGGGTACAGGAGGAAGCCTATCCCATGTTCCAGGCTTTTACATAAAGGTAACTGAGCGGGAAGATGAAAATTGTGACTGGCTATGAATATATAATTCTTGTTTGTGTACCGCCTTTGATTCACCAGGGTCCCATCATGGCTTCACGTGCCAGGGAGGATAAGTATTCAAGGATTTGTTGTGTGAACTCTTCCTCTCTTCCTTCTCCCAGCTTAACTCAGCAGACTAAGTGTCACATGCTTAAAAGGTGGCTTTGAAAGGTCTCCTGGAGGTAAATCCCTGTGGTGGTGGATGTTCATAGATGTTGCCCAGAACAAGCCACCTTTGGGCTCAGCATCTTGTTTGGAATGTTGAGCCCTTCTGCCTTTTCTCCCTCTTCTCATTGGTGCCATGGTCATAGATGGTCATCTTGTATCTTTGGGATCCCCTTCTCTCCCCCTTCACTTTCCTATCAGCTGAGCTGCCTTTGGGGGCCACTTTAGGCCAAAAGAGAGTACAGGGGGTAAGCATATTAGTCAAGGAAGTGTGTGAGCTTACCCCGTTCCCCTATTTGGTAGAGAAGTCTCTGTGGTTTAGGTAAAGTTCAAAGAATGGGGCCAGCACAAAGCTGTTTGAACATGAACTTCTGGGTCTGTGTGTCTGGCTGGAGTGGGAAAGGGGCTCATTCTTTCTCTCCCGACCCCAGACTCACATGCACACAGATCCCTCTAGGTGCTGCTTGTGCTGCTCCCAGGGGGAAAGAATATCAGCCTGGTTGAATTCAGAATGATGAGTAGAAATTATAAAGAGATAGAGTGAAGCTTGAGGTCAGAAAAAAATCTTGCTGACAGTAAGGGCTCCCCATAACTTTCTTCTGGATTCTGATGGAGCCTTTTCCCAGTTCACATTGGACTGGCTGGCTCCTGAGGCCAAGCTCCAGAGGGCTCTGATTCTTTCCTGCCAATTTTCACATGTCTGTTGTCCCATCTGTTACATGGAGGGGGATCACCCCGCCCCGGGCCTTGGTTTCTTCATTTGTAGAACGAGAGAATTGAGCCAGTCAACGGATCCCTTCCATTTCTAATATTCTGTGTGTCCGGCAGCGGCTACAAAGACCTTAAGTTACCAGAGGAATCCTACTCATATTATTCTCAGAAAAGCATGAGAGGTGCCTAAATGTTCTGCTGTTACTCCTACATGACATGTCATCTCCCACCTCCATGCCTTTGCACAGACTGCCCCCCCATTCCCTCCTCTCCCCTGCCTCTTAGGTTCCCTAACTTCTTTAAAAGCTCAAGTCAAGTGCATCCTCTTTCAGGAGTGAATTCTTAATCCTGCCAATTATTAGTGCCCTTCCCTCCAAAAAAAAGACTATTTTTTTTCCTCTTGTGTTTATTTCCTTCAGGAAAAAGTAAGTCCCCAGAAGGCAAGGATTGTTCATTCTTGTTTTTGTCTCTGGGACCTCGTTCAGTACCCTGGCACAATGTGGCACTTGATAAAAATGCTTCTGAAAAGATGGCAGGAGGAGGTGGGATGGTGGTGGAGAGAGAGGGAGCCCGTAGGACCTGTCGTGTTTCTCTGTTGGCCCGGAGCCGGGGCCTCTGTTCTTCAGAAGGAAGGCGCCAGGAGGAGGCCACGCCGGGGAGCCCCTCCCTGCTCCTGCTGCCCTATGCTTGAAGAGTGACCTTGGGAAGTTATTTGCATTTCCTTCACCTTGATCTCCTCTGCTGTAAAGATGGACCAGCTGGCCTTTCAGGTGCCTTCTAACTCAGACATTTGATGACTGTGCAAGCAGGGAGGCCAGGGCTGCATGCGAGCCTCAGTCTTCAGCCAGGTAGAAATCTGGATTGGGTCCTCTCTATGCAGGGGATCTCGCCAAACGCAGATGACTTATCACAGCAGGGTTAAAAATAGCCTCCCCACAGCCTTGGGCTCCTGCCACCCCGACGCCAGCGCCTCTTTATCGCCCACCCCCTACCTCGGGCTTCACTCGCTGACATTTTTACAGATGAGGGGGTGGTTGTGAAAGGGGCCCAGCTGCTTTCTGCTCCTGGGGCCCAGCCAGGAGCCTCCTTCCTCTACCCCCTTGTAAGGAGTTCCCCAAGGGGCAAAGGTTTTTTTTCCCTAAGGGTTTTTTGGTACCAGAGCAGCCACAAGCCCATTATGTATGGGGGCTTTGGCTGATCCCCACACATGTAACCCCTCTCTGGAGTTCTTCCCACCCTTCCTTTTAGAGCAGCTCTAGGAAGACTGAGAGAAAGTATTGGTAAAAGAGGCAGTAGGTGGTAATATTGGAGCCAGAGGCCTGCTTTTGGGCCCTTGGCACCCTGAAACTTGGGGGGTGTAATGACAGAAAAGTCTCTTCGCTTTTTGAGGTTTTTCCGTCTGTAAATGTGGGCTGCTGATATTTCCACAGCCTATCCTGCTAACAAGCAAAGTCCTTTGTAAACTGAAGGGCTGTGGAAGTGGGGGCCTCTCTGCTTACTTGTTGGGGGTGTGAGTGGGGAGGGGTCAGTCCCTTCAGTCTGATCTGCCAAGATCAGGCAGCAGCGGCAGCCATCCCCACAGCACACTGTGCACCGGTGCTATGGGGCCAGACTGCAGGAAAGGATGAGGAAGACAGGGGCCTGTCTAGCTGAGCTAAGTGGAGGGGAGGGCTGGTATCTTGAACCTTTGGTGTGCCCAAACTTCTGGCCTAGCCTGTCAGTACTGTGAGTGTTCCAAGGCTGGGGGGGAGGCCCTCACATCAGGACAGCGCCCCATCCAGATAACAGAGCTAAAGCCCAGAAAAGGGAAGGGGAGAAGCAGGAGGCACAGTTGGGATTAACCCATGTCCTTTGCATCCAGATCCAGGGCTCTTACCCTTCCACTTTTTCTCTAAAGCGTCATTATCCCCATTTTACAGATAAGGAAGTTGAGGCCCAGTACAGTGATTTTGCCTGCAGTATCCCAGAGCCTGGATTCAAACCCAGATGTTTTGCCACATACATGTTCAGCAGCCTTTCTGCTATAATATCAGCAAAAGTGCAGAAAGGGAGGAGATAAATTTTGAATGAGGGATCAGAGGGAACAAGGTAGCCTCAGACAGATGGGAAATGGGAGGCTGTTGTAGCCATGAGAGAAGATGGAGAGGTAAAGAGTAGGGAGGGTGTGGACACAAGAGAATGGAGGGGGCCCACAGGTCAGCTTGCAGTGAAGAAGATGAAGGAGATAGGCATAGCATTGTCCTTCATCAGTCAGTAACTCTAGGCCAGTGTGGCCGACACGGCCTCTGGGGAGTGACAGGCTTCTTCATGTGATGCTGACCAGAAAGGAGTGGAGCGGGCCCACCGGGGCGTGGCATGCTGTGCAGCACTGGGTTTGGGGGCATCACCTCACAGCGGCCAAGAAGACTCCCAGGGAAAGTGGGAGCTGTCTCTGCTTCTGCCTTGAGACTTTTTGGCTACTGGATCAGGCGTTTCAGTTCGGGAATTAAAGGACGCAGGGTTTGGGCAGGATGGCGGCCATAAAGAGAGAGTGTCTTTGAGGATCTCTGCAGAGCGTTAGGGCTAAAAAAAGGAGGGCCGTGATTTAGTAAGCATTTGTTGAGCACTGTGCACCGGGCATTGTGCTAAGTCTGGGCCTGGTCATTCAGTAAACACTAAGTTTGAGGTACCAGCTGTGTTCTGGGGAGACAGAGGACGTCCCTGTCCTCAAGGACCTCACAGTCCAGTGGGGGAAACAACGTGCCGTGTCACGGCCTATGTCCAGACAAGCGGTAACCTCAGAAGGAAGGGATTGGGAAAGGCTTCTTTGGGAAGGTGGGCAGGTCTAGAGGAGAGCCCTCAAAATGCCTGGAGGCAGGAAAGGGAGTTCTCTTGAGAGTACAACCAGGAGGCTGGTTGCTGAATAGCTGAGGAGATAGTAGAGAAGCAGAGGTAGGCTTAAGAAGGGCTTTGAGTATCAAACAGAGGAGTTTATCATTGGATCCTGGAGACAGCATGGAGCCCCTGGAGTTTATCGAGTAGAAGAGGTGACACTTTGGCAGCTGGGGAGAAGATGGACTGGAAGAAGAGAGACTTGGGGCATGCAGACCAGCCACCAGGCTGTTGGAAGAGTCCAGGTGACAGATTGGAGGTGGAGGCTGGGGAGTCAAGGAGGACTGCTAGTCTGGGGGACTTGGGAAGATGGTTAGTGACCCAGATGGTAGTGGGACGTTTGGAAAGGGATAGGGTTTGTGGGAAAAGTCAAGCTTTGAATGTGTTGAGTTCAAGACGTCTACAGGACTTCCACTCTGAGATGCCTCATAGGCCATTGGAGCTGTGAGACTAGAGTTCAGGCTAAGGAGATTTGAGAATCATCCAAAGAGAGGATAATTGAATCCATGGGAGCTGATGAGATCACCCAGTGAAACAGTCTGGAGGGGGAGAGAAGAGGGCCCAGCCTTTGGGTCAGCCAGCCATGATCTGGATGAAGATCCTGCAAAGACTGAGGAAGTCCAGAAGACAGTGAGGTCGCAGAGAGGATTCTGGAAAGAAGATAGTGTCAAGGAAACAGTGGTGATCAGCAGTGTCAGAGACGGTAGAGAGGTCAAGAAAAAGCCATTAGATTAGGCAAAAACATAGTTGAGAACTCTGGGGAAAAAGCCATCTGGGTGCAGTAAGGTCAGACCCCAGAGAGCGGAGTTCTCAAGGAGTCTGCATTCCACCAGGGGCTTGAAAGCTTCACACAATGTAGGAATACAGGACATGTGCTTTCGACCTTCACCCCCCAGCAGTGATTTGGGCTGGGGAGCCAATGACCAGAGAAATCAGTAAAGATGTTTAAAGGAGGTAGCCCTTAAAATAAGCCTTGAGAGGGGCCTGGGGGTAGTGAGGCCTAGTCATCTACATATACACGTACTTTGAGCTTCAGCTTTTGAGATCGGAAGGCAAGGGGCTTGGAGGTGGTTGGGAACTTGATGAAAAAGGCTATATCTATCCTGATGTCAAGGACGAGAGATTTTACTCTGAAATTGAAACCACATTGGGGAGGGCGATGGGCTCTCCTGGTATCAAAATGACTCATGTTTGTAGGCCAGAGTGCTGAAGTGAAGTGACTAGCCCTGGGTGGCCTCGCTAGTTGAATCTTGTGACCCCAGCCCAATGCTCTTTCCATTCTGGTTGCTCCATGACATCTCTCAGCTTGTTTGGGGGGCAGAGTGTGATGGGAAAGCAATAGCACTGTGTACCTTGGGCCCCATACTCATTCGGCCTGCCGGCTTGGTGGAGACATCACAGTTGGAGCCCTTCTTTCTCTTTGAGCTCTCCCTCAGTCACATCGTGTGGACTTGCCTTTTGGAGCATGGGAGCTCCCAGGTTTGGGTCTCAGCCACTCCCTTCCCTGAACTCTGGGAGGGAAGGAATATCTCTTTCCTCGACTTTGTATCTCTGTCACTTCCCCACCCTGCCAGCCCCTAGCCTAGGACCATGTGCCACACATGGTACAACTTAATAATGTCGGCTTGCATCAGGGCTTCCTGGTCTGGGTTTTTTAGACTCTAAGCTGGGCAACTCTTCAGCAAAGCCAGTCCTGTGCTAAGGTCTGTGGGATACGGGATAAGCTCAGTAGCAATGTTTACAGTTTACCTGGGGCGTTGTACCCATTACCTCATTTTCTCACTTGATCTCATCCCAGCCCAGTAAGGTACACTGTCCTCTAAGTTCGTTCTCTCTCCTCCCTCCCTCTCCCTCTCTCTCTTTCTCCCTCTCTTTCTCTTTCTCTCTCTCTCTCTCTCTCTCCCTCTCTCTCTCTCTCTCTCTCTCTCTCTCTCTCTCTTTCTGTCTCAGAAAGAGATAAGAAAAATAAGGTTCCCGGTTTGCTGACTTGCCCAGGATCATAAGTATTAGGGCTGGATTTCAATCCAGGTTTCTCTTTTTAATATGTCACAGTCTTTCTTAAGACAGTGCCCTCTACAAGTTTGCCATCTAATGGGGCGGGGGGGTGGTGGTAAGGAGAGGGGTACCAATGGAAAAATAACACAGATGTGTCAAGTTAATGGTACAAACAATAAATGCTCCTGGTATTTAGAAAAGAGATAGATCCCATCGCCTTAACTATTTAGGAGAGACATTGAAAAACAGTTGGATGTGAGCTAGGCCTTAAAGCACTGAAGAAAGGTGGCTGGTGAGAGGCCTCCTCGGCCTGGAGGATGGCCTGAGCAGAGCCATGGGGGTAAGGAAGGAGGGGAGGGAGGGCAGCTCTTTCTGGGAGAAAGTAGAGAGGGGTTTTTGAGGGAGATGGGGGCAGATCATGGCCGGCCTTGAGTGCCATCCTAAGCAGTTGGAGCACTTGAGAGCCCAGGGAATGATGGACTAGACCAGTGTCCTCCTCAGCTCCCGTAGCTTCAGTCTCGGGATCCAGCCCTGACTTCTCTCCTCAGCTCCAGTCCTGCCCATAATTGGGTTTCTCTTCCATAGACATCTCAGATTCAACAAGTCCAAAGCAGAAATCATTTCTCCGGCCTCCCCTCTGCCCCAGCCTCTCCTCTTCCCAGCTTTCCTGTTGTTGAAGTTTGGGTGTCGTCACGGACCCCTCCCTCCCACACGCTCCCCGTGTCTCATCTGCCTTTACAATGTCTCTCCTACGTGTTGCCTTCTTACCTCTCCTTCCAGCCACCACCCTCACTCTCTCTGGCTAATTAATGACAGCTCGCACGGAGGCACCACTTTAAAGTGCTTTACAAATCCCTCATCTTACCCCTTCAACAGCCATGGGATGTAGGCGCTATTATTTTTCCAGTTTTCCAGATGGAGATACTGAGGCAATGAATGGTTATGCGACTTGTCTAGAGTCACACACCCTCCCTCTATAAACTCAGTGGTTCCTCCAGCCATCCTGGGTCACATAAAACCCCTCGGGGCTGTTCATTTTCCACCCATGCCCCCCATCTCTGGCCTTCCCCCACTACTGTCCTCTGTGTCACCTCCTCTCCAGTCGCGCTGTATAAAGGAGCCCTTTCCCAGATCCCTCCATGGCGGAGCCTTCCCCTGTTAAATGCGACACACAGGAAACTCTTGTTGACTAGAGTCTTGCTGACCGGCCCTGCCCTGCCCCAGCCTCTCAGGAGCTTTGTGTTGGTGTCTGCCTTTGCGGCACAAGCAGCTGGCTTTACCATTTACCTACTGTGTGACTTTCAGCAGATCATTTTGCTTCTTCAGACGTCAGGCTCCTAATCTGTGAGGGTGCTGTGTGACTCAGTGGATAGGCCTGGAGTCAGGAAGACCTGAGTTCAAAATCAGCCCCAGACACCTACTAGCTGTATGACCCTGGGCAAGTCACTTAACCTCTGCGTGCCTTACTCCACTGGAGAAGAAAATGGCCAACCACCCCAGTATCTTTGCCAGGATGGGCCACAGGGGCATGAGAGTCAGATGTGACTGAACAACAACAGCAGTCCCTAATCTCTAAAGTGGGTACTCCCATTGCTCAGCTCAAAGAGGTGTTGTGAACAAAGCCCTTTCTAAACTGTAGTGCCAGAGATAGACCCTGGGGGCATCACCTGGGAGAAGGAGGAGCAGAAGCAGGGCAGGAGCCCCAGTGACTGAGGGCTGGAAGGCAGCCTCTGAGCTAGGCCCAAGTCCCTTCTCTGATACCTCCTGGCTGTGGGACCCAAGGCTGGGCCACCACCCACCCACCTGCGGTGCAAGGGGGAGTTCTTCACCACCACTGCACCTTTAGTGGGTGCAGTCATAAGACTGGGCAAAAATGAACTACCTCCCCCCCCATCTTCATTTGGGTATAGCTGAAAGCTCCCTTTTAGTGGGGCATGAGATGAGTGTAGGTCCCAGACCCTAAATGCCCCTGCATTGAGGGGTCCTTTCCCAATTACAGAGAACTCTTCCTTGTCCTATAGCAGGGAGGGAGCTCTTAGGAAACCTCTCTGTAAATCTGGTGGGGGGATGTTTTTACTCACAGATCACCTCTGACCCTGGGCCTGGGCCTTTCCCAACCCACCCCTAGCCGTTTTGGGGGTGTGCCTGTGGAGTAGTGGTAGTATGGAAGGCCAGGGAGCAGGGTCATGGAGGAGGAGAGGCCCTTTCCTGAGAACGTGAGGAGCCCAAATGCACTTTTCTTTGGAATGGTTGGATGAGTGAGCAGCGAGGGGAGGTTCGTGTGTGTGGTGTGTGTGTGTCTGTGTGTGTCTGTCTGTGTGTCTGTCTGTCTGTCTGCCTGCCTGTCTGCCCGCCTGCCCCTCTGGGTGAGTGAGCAGGGAGGAGAGGCTGGTGTGTGCACGTGGGGGCTGGGAGCCAGCCTTATCGGGAGGAAGTGCAGTTGGTTACCAGTGGGGTTATTTTCATAACGGCTGTCTTAGGCTGCAGGGAAAGGGGGAAGGGGAGGGGGAAAGGGTGATGAGGGGGTGGAGAGCAGGGCCGCTGCCTCCAAACTAGGACTTGCCAGAGAGGACTGCTGCCTGGAGCCCCAGGGCTTGCCCACAGGACCCGGAGCCCCTGCTTACTGCTCTCCCTGCCTTCAGATCAGGTCAAAAGGGGACTCAGTCCCTTCCCTTTCCTGCTCTCTCTCGTCTTTGTGGGGCCACCTAGCCTGGGGTTTGAGTTGGGGTTGGGGGCACTGGGCACAGTGTGGTACAGGGTCGGGGAGGGTCTGGGAGACTCAGCCTAGCTGTGGCTGTTAAAGGAGGGCACTCTGTGCCCCAGTGATCTTGGGCAGGGATTCCAAAAGAACCATCCCCTAGCCGAGGGTAAATATTAACCCAGCCGGACAACTCCCTTCCCCTCTGCCCAGAGCCTTGCCACCCATCCTGTTGCTTTGCCAGCACCCTAGGGCCTGCTGGTTTGCTCCCCCGCAAGAGGTTTCCTAGTGAAAGCAGTCTGGGGTTAGGGGTGGTGCTCCTTCCTTCCCTTCTACCCCTATTCTGGGGGCTGATAAGGGAGGCCTCCTTCCTGCTGTGCCCTGGCCTCCTCCCTTCCCCATCCAGGGGCTTGGTAGCCTCTACCTGGCCTCGGAGGAGCTGGGCCCAGATCCCAGCTCTGCTCCTTAGTCCTGCTCTGACCATAGGCAAATCTCTTTACCTTTGGGGCCTCGGTTTTCTCATGTCAGAGACCTATCATGTCTTTGCTCTCCCCTGTCTTAGACTTTCCCAGCCTTCCACCCAAGGCTTGTGGGAGCCAAACAGCTGGACCTTGGCACAGAGCCAGCATCCCCTGGGGAAGATAATATGCCTCCTCCATGGGGATTGGGGCTTCAGGAAGAAGGATAGTTGCCTGAGGGGGGAGGGAAATATCTGTTGGTCTTCTCTTGGTCTCCATGCTAAGGAAATTAATCTGAACAGTGGAATGGACTTCATCTGAAGCAGCAACTGCTGCCCCAAATGCTAGAGGGGGAGGTCCTGCATCCAGCCAGCCATTAGACTAAATGATCCAAAGCACCCTTAAGTCATAAATGGGCTTTGGTCTCTTTCTTCCTTGGTGGGCAGCCCTGCCCAGAGCTTTGGAGGGTGGCACAGAGCATGGGAAGCTCTGTAGCCAGGACTAGGGGGACACTCGAATGCTTTGAAAGGAATCAGCTGGGGCAGTGTGTACATAGCAGGCTGCGGAGGCTGGCACTTTGTGGCATGAACAAATACCCAGGTGCCCAGGCTGCCAGGCCTTCTTCCTCATGTAGTGGGCTGGGGCTACCATTCACATTCACACTTCCCTTTCCCTCTTCCCTCTCCCCTCCCACCCTGGCTTTAGTGGGAAAGCCCAGGAGAAGGCAGAGAGCCCTTTCGGCCTTGCTAAGATGAGAGCCACCAACCAGGCACTGGCTTCTGGAGAAGCAGAATGAGACCTTTAAGCCTCTTCCCAGCTGAGGATCCCCATTGAGAGGCCCAGTCAGTATTGACCAGGGACTAAAATGTATGTTATACTTGATATTCACCTGTTTCTGGAATGACAGGCCTTGATGGGGTTTTTCCAGCCTCCTAGCAGCTCTCCTGTCCAAACTGTTGTTTATCCAGTAAGCCAGGCCGAGAGAGGTCCCAGGATCCCCGCTCCCCAGCCCCCTTCCTCTCTGGCTGGGATTTCTGGCTAGCCCTGACATCCTTCTTCCAGGTCCTGGGGATAGAGGTGGGGAAGCTGAGGGTATAGCTTTGTACAGAGCCCGACTGTACCTTCCCTTGCTGTGAGAGACTGTGAGCATCTTTCCCTGGCTGAGCCAGGTCCTGGGCCTAGACCTTTGGGACCCACGGGGTAAGGATTAGCTGGGCTCTCGTCTCCCACCCAGCTCAGTCTCTGCACTGTCCGAGGTATACCCCTCTTAGGTCTACAGAGAATCAAGGGGACATGTCCTCTCACTGCAGCTTTGAGGCCTCTGAGGTTCTTCGGCTTAGCCCATTTGCTCTCCCCTTGCTTTCAGGCTGTGGGACCCCCACACGCTCTGGGTTACCACAGCCTTGGAGCCTAGTGACCTTTATATGTCCAGTGCAACAGCCATAAAGATAGAAAGGCAAGAGGGACTGGGGCTTGGTTGGAGCTCTGCTGAGCTCTGCCCTGAGCTCCAGCAGAAGGTGAGGGCTTGGGCTACACTGATCAGAGGCCCCTGGAGAGCAGTTTGTTGAAAAGGCCAGAGAGGAAGCTGATCCAGAGACAGCTGAGCAGGGTACAGGGTGTCTGTGGTGACCAGAGGGAAGCCTGAGGGCCCTGTGCCTCTGATGGCGGGCCTCACTACCCTGCTCCCTCCTAAAGAAAAGGCAGCCTTTGAGGAAGTTTTTAGGCATCTTAGACTTTGGTGGCCCAGACCCCATCACTGAGGGATGAGTATTGCTGAGTAGACATTAGCCCTTCTGCTGTGGCTGTGAGCCCTGTGCGTCCACAGGATGGCTGACAACAAAGGCATTGCCAGCCAAATGCAGGGTAGGGAAGGCAGGCATCTCAGTGCCACATACAAATACACACACATACACACACACACACAATCTCTCTCTCTCACTCTCTCACTGTGGCCTTTGTTTTCTGGTGACACCAGCATCAGGCAGTCTGTCAGAGTGACTAATCTCCTCCAGTCTGGGCAGCTGTCACAGGACAGCAGAAAGCTGACACCCCACGGGAGAACTTGCCAGTCTGACAGGTGGCAAAAGCCACAGAAAAAGCCCCTGGACTCAAAGTGCTTGGGAAGAAGCTGAGGGCGAAGGCCAGAACCTGAGGACCTCAGCACCCCTTCAGGCCAGGGCCCTCAGGAGCAGTTACTAAACCTTACCCATGGCAGGGCGCCCCGGGCAAGGCACCAACAGTAGGAGCCTGGTGTGGTCCCTGCCCTCAGAGAGCTGCAGTCTATAGGGAAAAGCCAGGGGAAGTCCTGCTTGTGATGCTTACTAGCTGTGTGACCTTGGGCAAGTCAGTTATCCTGGTCTGCCTAAGTTTGCTCATCTATTAAGTGGTGTCAGTAATAGCACTTCACAGGATTGTGGAAAGAGGCAAATGAGATGATCAATGTGAAGCCCTTTAAGCCCATGAAGATGTTAGCAATTGGGGATGTTGGAGAATCTCCTCAGAACATTCTAATTGGGGGGAGCGTGGGAAAAGGGAGGAAGCAGCCCCAGCTGGCCTCCGAGGCAGAAGAGTTGGGCAGGTACTAGCAGCAAAGCACCATGGATCCCATGCTGAGGTGGTGAGCTGGCCAGGCGCATGGGTCAGTCAGCAAGCATCTGTGAAACCTGAACAGTGAGCCAGGCACAGAACAAAGGAGGGATCCTTTCCCAAAGAGTTTATAGTCTAATGGTAGAGACATGTCCCTGAGGTGCATTTTAAGTGCAGAAAGGTACCCTCAGAGGGGGCATCTCAAGTACTGGCATTCAGAAGGCCTGAGAAGAGCCTCCTGCAGACAGATGCTGGCACTGTGCCATGCTGGAAGGAGCCTGGGGTGGGGGCAGGGACCGCCCCCAGTACAGAGTCCCAGACTGGGAGACAGAGCGCTGGCAGTGAAGAACAGCCAGTCGGCTGGTGTGCCTTGACCTTGGAGTCTGTGGAGGGAAGCAGTGTGTTAGGAGATAGGAAAGGGAGCCAGGCTTGGCCAGGCTGCCAGACACAGGAAGCCCATGGAGTTTGAGTGCTGGGATGAGCTGGTCAAACTTCAGCAGCTGAACACAAGCTAGATTAGCTTGGGAAGAAACAGGGGCAGGGAGACCTTTTGGGGGGCTGTTGCAGAGGTCCAGGAGAGAAGCCTGAACCAGAGTGAGAAGGGAACGTGGATGAGACAGGACCAGAATGGAAACTGATGGGCTGTATGGGCTGAGGGAGAAAGCAGAATTCAGGATGCTGCTGTCCTCAGGAGGACTTGGGAAGCTGGGAAGAAGGGCTAGATTGTAAGTTTGCTCTGGGTCTGAGTTTGCAGTGCCTCTGCGATGGGGACATCTCATCAGGTGGCTGGTGATACAGTACACTGACTTTAGAGGTCTGAGAATCGCCTTCCTTGAGAAGATCATTGAACCCATGGGAGCTGATCAAGGTAGAGAATGTAGAAAGAAAGCAAAAGAGAGCCTAGGACCAAACAGAACCTGGAGGATGCTGGGAAGGGCCTGGCCTATGTGGCTGGACTAGGGAGAGCAGGTAGCTGAGATAGGGAGCTACCATGTTGTAGACATCCTTCACTTCCAGACTGGGGAATGGCTTGTGGCCCACAAACAAGAGGGAGTCCCAGGGTCATCCCTGTCCTAGTACAGACCCCTCTGTCCACTCCAAGCCTATAGGCCTGCTGATGTAGGGAGAACGGTGCTAATTGGAAGTGGCCTCTTTACTGCTGCCAGTCCTGTTCTCTCCCTTCCCTGGGAGGGGGGTCATTTAAGGCAGGGGAACTTGTGGGGAAGGGAGTTTCCATCGCCCCTTACCAGAGCTGGCTGTCAGCCTTATGTGGGGATGTTGTCCCAGTTGGGCTGATTCCCAGAGAGCTCTTTTATTTCCCTGTGGAGGCTAGAAGGCATTGTTAATAAAGAATGGCCACATTATTATAGGGGCTGATATTTCCCTGGCTCCTTTATTCCTGGGAGCTCAAAGCTCCTTATTAAAAGTCTCATTCACATATACTGCTTCCCTCAGGTTATTCCCAAGAAAGGACCTTAAGGAGAAGCAGAGGGAGGTTTTGTTCCCCCCACCCAAAAAAGAAAATATTAGCTGGTCAGGCAGCTTTGATTGCCAGCAGTCTCCCTCCCACCCACACCCCCCCCCCCCCATGAGTGTGAGTGAGAACGGATGGATAGACATTAGTGCCAGGAGAGGCCCAAGCTGACAGAACCACCCCCATTCTGGCTATACCTGTGAGACTGAAGATGAGGATTAGGCCTAACCCAGGGCATCATCTGTCTACCTCACTTTGCCTTTGGCCTTCTTCTCTGTCCAGTGCCCTGCATTGTGCACAGTGCCAGCTTCTCTCTGCCTCCACCCCAAACAGCCTGCCCATCCTAGGCTCAGCTTTGCCCTGGTGCCCATGACTGAACCCTTGGGTTATGTGGCTGCTGTTCCCTGGGCTTATTCTCCACCTTCATCCATGCCTGATGCTCACCTTTCCTTCTGCCTGGCACCTGGATGAAGCATCCATCCCCCATGAGTGGGTGGGTGCCCATGAAGACAGCCCTGTGTAGGGGTCAAGCCCATGACCTTCCAGGGCTGGGTCACCTGAGGCTTCTGCTTTGGAAAACTGTAGAAGTTGGCCATCTCCAGGACCCAGGTTCTGTTTGATCTTCTTCCTGTGGTTTGGTGGCCTGGGGAGAAACAGACTAGGAGTCTGGAAAACCCTATGTAATTGTTAGAGATCACTGGGTCTGAAACAGTCATCAGAGAATGTCTCATCTGCCTCCCTCATTTCCCTCAAGAGGTCGAGTGATTGGCCGGAGATCCCACAGTTAAGACCCCAGAATAGGAAGGGAGGGGGAGGAGCTTTTGTTACTTGCTGTGGCCTAGGCTCTGTACCAAGTGCTCTATAAAGATCATCTCTGACTCTTGAGTCCTTCTCCACCACACACAGGTCCCCAGTCCTGGTGGGGTGTCTCGCCCACAGGCCTCTTGCCTTCCATGCCTTCCATGCCTTCCATGCCTTGCTTAGTCAGAGGCAGTCAGAGCAGGAGGCTCCCCTTCCCCTTGCTGGGAACGCACAGTGACAGTTCCCTAACAGCTCCATCTGGAGGTGGGCTGGCTTCAGCTTTCTCGGTGGTCATTGACAACCCTCCTGACTCAGAGGCCTAGCAGCAGCTCACACTCACATCTGTGATCTGTGTGGCTGTCACTGATTCATGTTGGTATGGCCATTTCATACCCCTTTCTGTACAAAGCTGGCAGCACCTTGAAGGGCTGAAGGGGCTTACTTCCTAGCTCCCCCTGTGAGCTGGTTGTGTTTATCCAGGGTACCTTATGCTTTCCTCTGCTTAGGCTTCAGTGTGGGGCCTTAAGGTGCAGCAGAGCTGCTGCTGCTGTGCTCCAGAGTAGAAGCATGCCAGAAGCCTCTGACAGCTGGTTTCTGTGCCCAACAGCCTCCACTCCCACCATGGAGACCTTCTTTAAGAGACACTTCAGGAGAAAGGGGCCAGGGGCAAACCTCAGTGGGCAGCGGCGGGGGAGCGGGGTAGCCCTCCCTACGGGCAAGGTCCGACGACGATCCCCGGCTGGCCAGCCTTCCTCCTTGCTGGCCCAGCAGCGACGCTCCAGTTCACAGCTTCAGGGCTGCCTCCTTAGCTGCGGGGTGAGGGTTTCCCGTCGCCGCTCCAGCACCGTACCCCTGAGCCACAACCCCCATTTGACTGTGGAGCAAGGCCCACACCAGAGATTGGCACCAACTGCTGTTGACACTCACCTGCTAGGGACCCCTCTGCTCCTCACTGGCCTTGTGGGGAAGAATGAAGAGGAAGAGGCAGAGCTACTGGGGATAAGGACCCCTGAGGCAGGTGGCAAGGAGCTGGCTGCCCCCGGGGCCCAGCACATGGGCATCAGGCCCTGGCTCCACATGCCCCGATGTCTACATCGACGCCGAAAATCTTCACACCTGCTCCCCGCCGATGTGATGTATGACCGCGCCATCTGGGGCCTACACGGCTACTACCGACGTCTCAGCCAGTACCAGCCCCCAGGGCAGCACCTTGTCCCTGGCACCTCTGCCAGCCCACTCCTACTGGGCCACCTGCACCCTCTGTCCCGTAGGCGGCAAGTGGCTCTGAAACGCAAGCCCGCTGGACCAGAGGCCTGGAGTGCTCTGCTCTCGTAGGTATAGCGGCGGTCAGGACAGGCAGAGTGGCCAGGGCTGCGGCCTGGGGCCATATTCTGAGAACTGGACCCATCTGACCATGGCCCAGGCCTTGTCTCTGTCCCTCCTCCCAGGCTGGGTCCAGCTGGAAGGAGATGGGCCAGGGAGGAGGGAAGAAAAGGATGTGTTCTCTTTCCTGGAATTCTTAGATGGTCTCTTCTTTTCAGGAAAGCCATCGCCAAGTCAGGTCTCCAGCATCTGGCGCCTCCAAACCCAAGCCCTGGGGCCCCCGGCAGTGAGCCCGAGAGGCAGATCCGAAGCACAGTGGACTGGAGTGTGAGTAGTGGGCAGCCTGGGTGGGGGAGTGCAGGAGGGACCTTCTGGGTCAGTGAGGTCAAGGGCTGCCGTGTTCAGAAGGAGACCTCTTCCAGCCTCCAGTAGCTGCCTCCTTGAGGGCTCACCTGGCTCAGGAGGGCCCAGCACGTATGCAAGGAGACAGCTAGCCCAGTGTCTGTCTGGGAAGCTCAAGTGGAGGCAGGGCATTTTTCACCGTGAGGCTTTTTCATTGTCTGGAGATTGTGGGTTTGAAGCTGGTCACTTTCAGGGCTCTTAGAGCTCTGGAAGCTGAAGAGGCAAAGGGAGGCCCGGGCCACAGTGTGACGGACAGGCAAGCTATGCCCAGGGAAGGCTGGCTGAGCACAGAGGGCAGGGGGCCCGGGAGAGATGGGCTCAGGAGCCCGCCGGAGCCACTCACGGCCACCCCATCCCACAGGAAACGGCCACCTACGGGGAGCACCTCTGGTTCGAGACCAATGTATCTGGGGATTTCTGCTACGTTGGGGAACAGTACTGTGTCGCCAAGATGCTGGTGAGTGGAGTGTCAAGGGCTGCCTGTCGAGGGGGCACCGTGTGCGGAGTGCCCTGGCCCGGTCACCTTCCAGTGGCCCAAGGAGGAATGGAGCAGGGCTTTCCTGTCTTCCCTGCATGCCCTCCCTATTAGAAAAGGCCAGAGAGAGGCTGGCAGGAGTGCTGCCAGAGCCAGGGGGCTGGGCTGAGCTGGATTCATTCAGCCTGGGACCCTGGGCAAGGCACTTAGCTGCACTCAGCCTGAGTTACCTCAGCTGTAAAGTTAGAGTAACACCTCCCTCCCAGAGGATTTGTGAGAATAAAACAGGTTCCCTTCTCTTCCCACTGTCCCCCTTCCAGAGTGGCAGGGCTGGGGAAGCGAAACATTGAAGTGTCTTTGAGGCAGACGGCCAGTGGGACTGGGGATCCAGCCCTGGACTTAGAGTCAGGAAGACTGAGTTCAGATTTCACTCCAGAGACTTTGTAGCTGTGTGACCTTGGGCAAGTCATTTGACTTCTGTTTCCATCAGTCAGTCAGTATTTATTAAGCTGCTTCTATGTGCCAGGCACCATGCTGAGCACTGAAGATACAAAAAAAGACAAAAGGATGAGATCATATACAAAGCAAGGCATATATACAGGATAAATCAGATATGATTCAAAGAGGGAAAGCCCTGGAATTCCAGGGTTAGGAAAGGCTTTCCTGTAGGTGGTAGGAGTTTAGTTCAGACTTGAAGGGAGCCAAAGGAGCCAGAAGGCAGAGATGAGGAGGGAGAGCATTCCAGGCAGGGGGCACAGCCAGGGCAAAGGCCTGGAGAGAAGAGATGGTGTAGCTGGGAAGCCAGTGTCACTGTGAGAAGACCGGAAAGGTAGAGGGGGCAAGGTGGTGAAGGGCTCTGAATGCCAAACAGAGCAGTTTGTGTTTGATCCTGGAGGCACTAGGGAGCCCCTGGAGTTTATTGGGGGGGTGTTTGTGATGAGTTACATCACTGTGGTGGCCAGAGGATGGAGGAAGTGGGGGCCACTTGATGCCGGCAGAGTACACCAGCAGCTGTTGGAGTAGGCAGGCCTGAGGGGATGAGGACCTGCGGAAGTGGGGGGACAGAGTCAGAGAAGAGAAGGGGACCTCTTGGAGAGAGGCTGCAGAGCTGAGACCCACAGGCTGCAGCCCCAGCTTGGACAGGGCAGGGGGTGGTGAGAGAGAGCCCAGGGTGACCCCTGACTTATGAACCAGGGGGGGAGGCTAGGAGGGTGGTGTTGGCCTCTAGAGGCCTAGGGGGACTGGGGGCAGGGTTTAGGCAGAAGGATAATGAGTTTAGGTGTAGGCATGTTGGGTTTCAGATGTCTGCTGGACTTGCAGTCCAAGATGTCTGAAAGGCAGCTGGCGATGTGAGGCTGGAGGCCAGCAGGGAGGCTGGAGCAGGAGAGGCCGCTGTGTGGATCATCAGCATAGGGACGGAATTCTGTCCACGGGAGCTGATGAGATCAGCAGGTGAAGTGGAGAAGAGAAGAAAAGCCTGGGGGACAGCCAGGGTTAGAGAGCAAAATCCTGAGGAGGATTGAGAAGAGACAGAGAAGAAGCCCTCAGAGAGGGAGGAGGAGGGCCGGGAGGTGGGGCAGGGGAGACAGAGAAAGAGGAGAGACAGAGACAGGCAGAGAGAGAAAGAGAGAGAGATAGAGGAGAGAGAAGACAGAGAAAGAGAGGTCAGCAGTGGCAGGGGCCGCAGAGAGGGCATGGAGAAGGGGGCCTGAGAGAAGGCTGCTGGCTTTAGCTCCTGAGGTCATTGGTCGGTGGAGAGGGCAGCCTTGGTGGAAGGATAAAGTCAAGAACTGGCTGGGAAGGGATTGAGAAGAAAGTGAGAGGAGAGCTGTTACAGGGTGCCCTGGTGCAGAGCACTGGGCCTGCCCTTGGGAAGACTCATCATCTGGAGGTCAAATATGCCACATAGCACCCACGGGCTGCTTTGGCAGGATGCAAGGGCCCTCGGGGCGTATGTTGTGCAGGCCTGGCCTGAGACAATTTAAGTATGAGCTGTGTGACCCTGGGCAAGCCACCTAACCCTGTTTGCCTCAGTTTCCTCATCTGTAAAGTCAGCGGGAGAAGGAAACCATAAACCACTCCGTATCTTTGCCAAGAAAATGCCCAGTGGGGTCAGGAAGAGGAGGCTACTACTGAAAAACTGCACAACAACAAAGAGGAGAGAAAGGGGAGGCTCATGTCGTAGAGGATCTGTTTGAGGGGTTCAGCTCCAGCAGGCAGAAGAGATGTCAAGCAGTAGCCAGCTGGGACGGAGGGACCAAGTGAGGGCCCGTGGAGGATGGGCAGGAGGGAAGCAGCCGGGAGAGACACAGACCATGGGCTGGGGCTGACAGAGGGGCCTCCTGCTGGAGGAGCTGGGATGGGGGCCTCTCTTGGTGTGAGGGAAGGGTACCTCGTCATGCGAGACAGGAGCCGAGAAGAGAGGCAGGAAGAAGGCACCTGGATTTCAGGAGGTGAGGCGGCCTGTCTGTGGTCACAGAGCGAGTGTCAGAGGGAAGCCTGGAACTTGGAGCCCTGCCTGCTATGCAGCACTGCCTGGCCCTGGCGTCCAGGCTGGAGCAGGGGCTGCCCCGGGCAGGCCACCCCCGCACCTCGAGCCTCAGTGTCTTCAGTAGGTGGAGGTGCCATGCCTGTTCCCTGCTTCATAGGCCAGCTTTGCCAGCCATGAAGTGCTGCAGAAGTGTGATTTGTTGCTTTCTGTCCCACTGACCTCAGTGCCCTTCCTTCCCGCAGCAGAAATCGGTGTCTCGACGAAAGTGTGCCGCCTGCAAGATTGTGGTGCACACACCTTGCATTGGGCAGCTGGAGAAGGTGACCATGGGCCTCCTGGGATTGGGCTGGGACTTTTCTCTGGGACCTAGGAAAGGGGGCTGAGTCTGCCCGCAGGGGCAGAAAAGACCAGCCAGATGTCAGGGTTTGGAAGCAAGGCCAGTGTAGAAGCTGGTGTGTGTGCATCAGGAGGGCCTCAGGCAGGCTGGAGCCAAGCCACGCATGAGAGGACCTGAGCAGCACAAAGCCCAGGCCCCTTCTGGCCCCCTGGATTAGGGAGGAATATAGAGAAGCTTCAGGGGGGGACCCAGCTGTGTTCCCACTTCCCTTGGTGTGACCTAAGTGTAGGCCAGCAGTGACAGCCCCCTCTGGGCCTCAGTTTCCCTATCTGCCAAAAGAAGGGAATGATCCGTGTACCAGCTCTCTGCTGGCTTCATGAACCCATGAACCCCATAGCCTTTGCCTTTGGGGTACAGCAAAGGCAGCCTTAGTAATCAGTAAAACTCAGTCCCCAAGAAGCTTTACTACAAGCAAGCACAAGAATGAGATTCCTCCCTGGATGCAGGGCCAGGAGAGTTGGATGTTCCCTCTTGCGAGGCCTGTGGCCCCTGTGCTTACCTTTCCTGGAGGCTCCTGGGACCAGCCTAGCTGTCAGTCTTCACATTTGTATCTCATCTGTTCCTTTGCAGATTAACTTCCGCTGTAAACCATCCTTCCGGGAATCAGGGTCTAGGAATGTGCGGGAGGTAAGGACCTTGGGTGGGGTGGGAACTGCTGTGGGCACCCCAGGGGATTACCAGCTCCCACCTTCCGGGGGGGGGAGAAAGACTTGGGATTCCTGAGCCTAGGGCATGAGCTGAGATGCCCATTTCAGGGCCCTGACACCACTCCTGGCAAAACCCTCACACTGCCCCAAAGCACCACCAGATGGGGGATTGCCTGGGTTACACCTTGGGCAGGGTGAAGAGCCTCAGCTCCCTGGGTACAGCTGAAGATGTATGGAATCAGGCATCAGAGACCTGGTGTGAAAGCCTGCGTTTGCTCCTTGTGCAGCTTGGAGCACACTGCCTCCCATGTCCTCCTGTGGCACTCTGATTCTGACTTGCTGGGTCTATAGATCTCCCAAGCTCCCAGCCCCCTCTGCCCCTAGATGGGTGGCCCAGGCAATGAGAGGCACCCACCTCTATTCCTTGGGTTGAGGCCAGGGCAGCCCCCCAGCCCTGCTCAGAGCCATGACCCTTCTTCCTCCTCTGCCCTCTCCAGCCAACTTTTGTTCGTCACCACTGGGTACATCGGCGGCGCCAGGATGGCAAGTGCCGACATTGTGGCAAGGTAAGTGGCAGAAGCAGGCTCACAGTCTGTTCCCTGGGCCAGTCCTGGGCTGGGGGTGCCCTCCTGGATCGAGCTCCTGGGGAAGGGGGAATGCCCTGCCGGCCTGCAGCAGGCACACAGTAGGTCTGGCCACCTTGGGGCGGGAATGAAAAAGCAGCTCAGGTGCCCCTGCCCTGGGGCCTGAGTGGCAACCAGACACACAGCACAGAGCTCCAAATCTCACCTCTTCATACTTACTCCTGGGCTTGGTGGGGTGGGTGACAGCCCAGTGGGCCTGCAGTCAGGACTTAGGTTCAAATCCTCCCTCAGATACCTGCTAGCTGAGTGAATGAAGGTGATAACAGTAGCTACCTCCTAGGGTGGTTGTAAGGATGAAGTGAGATGCCGTGTGTAAAGTTCTTAGGATAATGCCTGCACATAGTAGTTACTGTCGAATTGCTTCCCCACACTTCCTCTCTGGGGGCCTCAGTTTCTTTCTGTGGGATGTGATTGCAGAAAATAGAAATCATCTCAGGTCTGACATCCTGTGACTCCAGTGAGATCGGGGGGAGATTGGGCACAAGTTGCCTTCTGGGGTCAGTCCCCTCACTTACCTCTCCCCCGCTTCCCCTCAGGGTTTCCAGCAGAAGTTCACTTTCCACAGCAAAGAGATCGTGGCCATCAGCTGCTCGTGGTGTAAGCAGGCAGTGAGTAGCTCCTCTGTTCACTTCCTGCCCTGGCTTACAGGAGGCCTGGCCCTCGGAGTCAGCGCCCCTCTCTGTCCTCCCTCTACAGTACCACAACAAGGTATCCTGCTTCATGATCCAGCAGATTGAGGAGCCCTGCTCCCTGGGGGCCCATGCTGCCGTGGTCATCCCCCCCACCTGGATCCTCCGAGCCCGGCGCCCCCAGGTGAAGCCTGCCCCTTCTTGAGGGCAGTGGGCTAGGGCGTGGGTTGGTGGGCACAATGCTGACACCCCTGCTCCCTCCCTCTTCCAGAACCCCCTCAAGGTCAGCAAAAAGAAGAAGAGAACGTCTTTCAAGAGAAAATCCAGCAAGAAGGGGCCTGAGGTAGAGCTGGGTGTGCGCCCCTTCTGTGTTCTCTGGTGGTGGGCCTTGGGCAAGTCACCCCGCCGAACTCATCTGGAGCCCTGTGCCGGCTTCACAGGCTGACTGTGGTGTAGACAGGCCGATGGGCTCATCAGGGGGCTGGGCCTGCGGGCTCCTGCTTCTGGCAGCTGTGGTGTGGGGGCTGCTGGGAAGGAGAAACAAAGGCCTCTCTGCACCTTCCCCATCTTGCAGGAGGGCCGCTGGAAACCGTTCATCATCAAACCTACCCCGTCCCCCCTCATGAAGCCCCTGCTGGTGTTTGTGAACCCCAAGAGTGGGGGCAATCAGGTAAGGCCCAGCCCGGGAGACCCCAGCCTCCTCCCTGCATCACATGCCCCTTCATGGGCCTGCACGCTGCTGCTTGTGGGAGGTGAAAGGGGAGATGGCCCAGGGGCAAAGCCCACTCCTAGGCCTCTGGCCTGTCCTGGCTCCTGCCTCTCACGTGCGCTTGCCAACCCAGATCCCAAGTCTTTTCCTTATTTTCATCTCTTCCATACCCTAGTGTTTTCTCTCCACCTTCTGTTTCCCCCAGGGTTCTAAGATCATCCAGTCTTTTCTCTGGTATCTCAACCCACGGCAAGTCTTTGACCTGAGCCAGGGTGGGCCCAAGGAGGCGTGAGTACCTGGGTGTCTGTGGGGTAGGATCCAAGTGGGAACGCTGGAGAGCTGGTGGTCTCTGCAGGTCTGGGGCCACTACCTTCTGCTTTGTTCAGTTCCTCTGCCCTGCCTCTAACCCACAGGCTGGAGATGTACCGGAAAGTACACAACCTTCGCATCCTGGCATGTGGGGGTGATGGCACGGTGAGTTCACAGACCTCCGTGAGCTTCCTGGTGGCCGTTGGGCTGGGGCCGCAGGCTGAGGGGAGGCTGGGCCTGGACCTGAGGCCGGCTGTCCCCTCTTTCCCCCTCAGGTTGGCTGGATCCTCTCCACCCTGGACCAACTGCGCCTGAAGCCACCACCACCTGTTGCCATCCTACCCCTTGGCACCGGAAATGACCTGGCCCGGACCCTCAACTGGGGTGGGGTGAGAACTTGCGGCAGAACAAGTGTGAAGAAGAAAGGCAGCCCAAAGGGCGGGGAGGTTGTATTGAGAAGAGGGTCCCACAGGTGTCCCATGCTGCTGCTCTCTGGTTCCTCAGGGTTACACAGATGAGCCAGTGTCCAAGATCCTGTCCCATGTGGAGGAGGGCAATGTCGTGCAGCTGGACCGATGGGACCTGCGAGCAGAGCCCAACCTGGAGGCTGGGCCTGACGACCGGGACGAGGGGGCCACCGACAGGGTCAGCCCCTGGTGCTGGGTCCCCAGCCTTCCACATGAGCAGCTCCCAGGCCTGCCCTTCAGAAAAGAGGACCCGCCCCCCCCCCACACACACACACAACACACACACACACACACACACACACACACACACACACACCCTGCCCTGCCTCCCAGCTCATGTGTGTGTTTCACTGATGGCTTTTGTCTCTTTGACTGCAGTAGCTTCCTGACCCATACTTCCCCCTTTGTCTTGTAGCTGCCCCTAGATGTCTTTAACAATTACTTCAGCCTCGGCTTCGATGCCCACGTCACCCTAGAATTTCATGAGTCTCGAGGTTGGTGACTCTTGAATTACCTTGTACCGACAAGAAGAACAGGGTGGTGTGGAAACAGGTGGCGGATCGTGTTATCCTGAAGGTGGAACTGGGAGGCGGGGGGGGGGCCTGCTCTAAGGGGCCCAGGTAGAAGAGGATTCTGGGGCCCCAGTGGTCCTCACATTGTTCTTCTCTGCTCATATAGAGGCCAATCCAGAAAAGTTCAATAGCCGGTTTCGGAACAAGATGTTCTATGCTGGGGTAAGCCTGGGGCTTGGCAGTGCCCCTCGGGTGCCCCCTCTGCCATCCCTCCTGTGCAGATGGCCTGTGTCAAGGTCTTGTAGACACTCATCACATGAACTGTGGCACCCTTGGCCCAGGGCTTCAGGCCCCCCAGAGGCTGACATTGCCATGGTCCCCAGGCCATGTTATTTCCTAGATCTTGCCCAGCAGAGGCTTCTCTCACCAGATGTCAGCCCTGGTGTCTATGAGATGAACAGCTCTCTTTTCTGTGCCTCTGAAAGGTTTAGAACAGCCCCGTGAAGTAGGTAGTGTGAGAAGCCCCCGACCCCATTTTATAGATTAGGGAACAGAGGCTGAGGGAGAGAACGGGACTCAGGCTGATGATGCCCCAGTAGATGGTGGAGCTGAGACTCCCAAGTCCAGCGCACTGACCTGGTCTCCTGGCCACTTGGCCCGTGCACCAGCTCCCTGAGCTTCCCTGGGATGGAGGCCTCTCAGGAGCAGGTGTGATGCCTTCCTTCTGCTATTGACAGACGGCCTTTTCTGACTTCCTCATGGGCAGCTCCAAAGACTTAGCCAAGCACATACGAGTGGTGGTGAGTCTCCTTCCCCCTCCCCTTGGCCCCTCAGCTGGGCAACCTGTTCGTGGTCCTCTGGGAGACCCACTGGTCAGACCCAAGGAGGCAGAGTGGGATCTCCCTGAAGAACAGGGAGAGCAGCCCCTCTGCCGACCCCCTCACCCACACTGAGGCTGTTGCAGTGTGATGGCACAGACCTGACCCCCAAGATCCAGGACCTGAAGCCCCAGTGCATTGTCTTCCTGAATATCCCCAGGTGAGAGAAACTACCGTTGGTCCTTGGCCTCGCCCCCTGGCCCCCAGGGTCAGTCCCTCACTGTCTCCATCCATCATAGGTATTGTGCAGGCACCATGCCCTGGGGCCACCCTGGTGACCACCACGACTTTGAGCCCCAGCGGCATGATGATGGCTACCTCGAGGTCATCGGCTTCACCATGACATCCCTGGTGAGAAGGGCACTCAGCCTCCAGAGTACTGGAGTGGGGGCACAAGTGGCATGGCCTGTCCAAAGGGTGCACCTTTGTGCTCCTCTGGTGTCCCTGGGCAGCCTGGGTCAATTCAGCCACCCCTGGCTCGGTCCTGAGGCCTGAGTAGAGATAGATGGATCCCAGGGCCTGCCCAGGGAGCTTAATCAGAGGGTGCAGAGGGACAAGGGCAGGGGCTGGTGGTGACAGAGCTCTGCTGTGCCTACAGGCTGCTCTCCAGGTGGGCGGGCATGGTGAACGTCTCACCCAGTGTCGGGAGGTGGTGCTCACGACGGCCAAGGCCATTCCAGTGCAGGTGGATGGGGAACCCTGCAAGCTAGCTGCATCCTGCATTCATATTGCCCTGCGCAACCAGGCCACAATGGTGCAGAAAGCCAAGCGGAGGAGCTCCGTGCCTCTGCACAGCGAGTATGGCCTAGCCCCTGCCTGGTGGACCACCTCTGCCCCCTCCATCTCGCGCTTCATCTCTCCCTCCCCTGATTGCTCTTCCTCTGACCACCCTGCCACACTCAGCCCCTGGCCAGCACTCCCTGACCACTCACCCGTCCCTGATGGCTCTCCCTCTGGCCCCCTATGCCTCAGCCAGCAGCCTGTCCCTGAGCAGCTGCGGATCCAGCTACGCCGGGTCAGCATGCACGACTATGAGGCCTTGCACTACGACAAAGAGCAGCTCAAGGAGGCCTGTGCGTGAGCCTGGACAGGGGGCAAAGGGAAGCAGGGGCCCCAGCCCTGGACCCAGTCCCAAGACTGACAGACGCTCTGTTGTCTCCACAGCCGTGCCATTGGGCACCGTGGTGGTACCAGGGGACAGCGACCTGGAGCTCTGCCGGACACACATTGAGAGGCTGCAGCAGGGGGTGAGGAGGGTTTGCCCGTGCCGCACTACCTTTCCCAGCCTTTCCTTCAAGGCCAGACTGTGGGCCCAGCCCCTCACCTTCCCTTCTTTCCAAGCAGGAACCCAATGGAGCAGGAGCCAAGGCTGCATCAGGCCAGAAGCTGTCACCCAATTGGTGTTTCCTGGATGGTAAGTTCCTGCCCAGGAGTGGCCCAGGCAGGGCTCTGTGCTGGTGATGTCCAGAAGGGCTGTGCCCCTTCCTGGGTGGGGGAGCTCAGGCAGGAAGGGGGAGACAGAGCCCCCAGAGCTCCTCATGCCCCTTCTCTCCCACAGCTACTACAGCCAATCGATTCTACAGGATAGATCGTGCCCAGGCAAGTACAAAGAAGGGCCCCTGGGCAGCCTCCCATCCTCTTTCCCATCCAGCCTTGTGATCATGCCCAAGAGAGTGTGGTATCTCAGACAGGGCTGTGCAGAGTCTATAGTCTTGGGTCTTTGTTGTAGTCAGGGGAGCAGGTGGCAGGCTGTAGAGGGCAATGAGTCCCTAGGAAGGGGAGATGTGGGAGGACTGGAATCAGGGCCCCACATGTAGGGAAGGTTCACTCTGAGAGGCAGGCCAAGAGAGAGAGGAAGGATTTCTCTGCTGGGTTCTGAGGGAGCCGAGCCTTAAGCATTGCATAGGATTCTGATGAGCCCTGGGGAGAACACGTGGCCAGAGGGCAGGAAGGGATCTCGTTTGGAATGGGGTGACACTGGAAAATCAGTGGGCCTTGTTTGGAGGCTGCTCTAGAGCTGGCGGGAGAAGGGCCGGATGGAGTGGGGCAGGGCTGGGAGATGGGGATGGTCAGCACCTCTGGCACTGGAGGCCCCTGGCCAGGCAGAGACAAGCACAGACCTGCCCCTGCCTTTGAAGAGCTTGACTTTTGCAAATAGAGAGAAGGAAATGCTGGTCAGGAGTCGGTTTGGGGAAGGCATAGAAGGAGTTCACTGAGCTGAGTTTGAAGGGAGTGGCCTGGGGGAGGGAGGGAGTGCATTCTAGCCCCCCAGACCTGGGACAGCCTGGGCAAAGGATTGGAGTCAGGAAACAGCTTGTAGGCCAGTTGGGCTAAGTCTGCAGCCAGGCTGAAGAGGGGCTGGTGCTGGGGGTGGTGGTGGCCCTGAAGGTCTGCCCAGGGAGAGTGAAGGCTGGAGGGAGGGAGAGCCTGGGGCCAACTGGGCCAGCTGCCTTGCCAGCCCAGACCAAGCCTGCACCGAAGCAAATGGAGAAATGAAGGACAGGCCTGTGGTTCCAGACCCCTCTGCCCTGTGCCTCACTAACAGGTGGCCAGAGGATCCTCTCCCAGTTCAGGCACGAGTGGCGAGGCCTGAGTAGGGGCGGCTGATGAGCCAGCGGGGATGGAATCCAGAGGGATAATTGGAGGAAGCTCCAGTAACCATTGGAAATCTGACCAGGAAAGAGATTCAGAAACCCCCAGATGTTTAAGCACCTCCTGAATGAGCGCTGTGTGTGGGCTGTGGGCAACAGTCCCTGCCTTCAGGGAGCTCACGGCTTATTTGGGGATTATTATGGTTGTTACCAACTCTTCACGACCCCATTGGGGGTTTTCTTGGCAAAGACTCTGGAGGAGTTTGCCATTTCCTTCTCCAGCTCATTTGACAGATGAAGAAACTGAGGCAAACACGGTGAAGTGACTTTCCCAGGGTCACACAGCTAGTGGGTGTCTGAGATCGGATGTGAACTTGGGAACATGAGTCTTCCTGACTCCAGGCCCAGGGGGTCTGTGCACTGTGGTGCCACCTAGTGGCCCATTTATGGGGATGAGCAGTAATTAATACGCAGTGGTCAGTCAGGAGACATTTATTAAGGGAGGGTGTGTGTGAATGTGTGTGCGCACACATACATACACACAATTTATCTAGGTGCTGTTTCCTAATAAGTATCTCGTCATGTCTCTGTCTCAGATTGCCGTTGTCCATCCCTGCCTTCCCAAGGGCCCCAGGAGGGCGGGTGCCAGGGCGTCAGCAGTGGGAGAGGGCCTGGGCCTGACCCGAGACTTCCTTACAGGAACATCTCAACTATGTGACGGAGATTGCGCAGGATGAGCTCTATGTGCTGGACCCAGAACTGCTGGGCACCCCTGCTAGGCCTGCCCTCGAGGCCCCCCAAAGCCCTGGCCCCACCTCTGCACCACCCCCATCCCCCAGGCCCAGGTGTGTACCCCCACCTTGTCCACAAAGTTCCTGGGCATGCAGAGAATGGGGGCCCTTGTGGGGTGGGGGGGAGCGAGCCTGGCCCCAAATGACAGCCTCGTCATGTCTCTCCAGGCCAGACCAAGGGGACGCTATGCCCCTGAAAGGTGAGCAGTCTTCTCTTCCTGTGTGGGCTCTGGACATAGAGGTGAAGGAGTGGCAGGCAGGGGGATCCATCTGGCTGGAGAGCCGGAGGCCGGCATTGGTGAAGCTGGCAGAGGATGGAGGGCAGGAAGCTCTTCATCAGCCAGTCTCCCAAAGGCCAGCAGATGGCTGCAAGACATGGGCCTGAATGGATGTCGGGCCCAGTGGGTACAGGCCCCCTCCCCTCTCCTGGCCCGGCCCATCCTTCCCCCAGATCCCATCAGATCCTTGCATGAGAATGCAGCTTTTCTGTATAGCAGGGTGCCCCCATCCCTGCCCAGCAAGCTTCCATTTTATGGAGAGGGGTGAGGCCATGCCAGACCCAAGCAGCCAGAGGAGAGTGAATAAATGCAAGGCTGTGCAGAGCAGTTGGGTGGGCAGGAGCTGGGGGGCACCAGAGGAGGATTCCAGCCACCTCTGACCGCAGGTTTTGTCCCCTAGGTGAAGGCTTGATAGAAGCTGCTGAGAGCAATGATTTCTGTAAGGTATCGCCCCTCCCCCAGCAGGAATGGGCTCTCCTTCCCTTTCCAAACTGTGGCCACCACGGGATGGAGCCAGGAGGAGGCCCCTCCCCCTCAGGTGTGCTCTGGGCTGGGCCCTGACCCTGGGCCCACGAGGGAACACAGACTCGGGAGGGGGAGGGAGCCCAGGGACAGGTCACTGGTCCCTTCAGGGAGAGGTAGAGGGAGGAAGGAGCCAGGAAGCCTGGCTCCCCAGTCTCCTGCCTCTTGTCCCCTCAGTTCCAGGAGCTCCACCAAGCAGGGGGAGACCTCATGCTCCGGGATGAGCGAGGCCGAACCCTCCTGCACCATGCGGTCCGAGCTGGGAGCAAGGAGATCGTCCGCTATCTCCTGGACCATGGTGAGAGCCCAAGGAGCAGACTCCTAGCCCCTAACTTCAAGGAAAAGCCCCTGGATTGACTTAGGAGGCCTTGGGTCAGATCCCAGCCCCTACCCGCCTTGCTCCTTCGCTGGCCGTAGGCAGTTACCCCTTGTGGGGCTCAGTCTGTAGAATAAGTTCAGATGAGGTGCCCTCTGCATTTTCCTAAGCTCTAACTCCTGTGACCCTCAGGGTGGGCTTCCCTTTTCCTTTTCCGTCCACTTTTGGCCCAAGGCGTGTCTCTGACCTTCCCTGTCCTCCCTTCCCTCGTATTCTAGCCCCGACAGAAATCATTGATGCCGTAGAAGAGAAGTGAGTATCACTCCTCAGGGGGGAGGTAGGGAGGTGATGGCAAGATGGCCCATGGCAGGTGGGGAGGGGGTCCCTTGGCTCATCCTGGATCCCACCCAGCTACTCTCCTTGCAGCGGGGAGACGTCCCTCCATCAAGCAGCGGCCCTGCGCCAACGCACCATCTGCCACTACATTGTGGAGGCGGGAGCCTCACTCATGAAGACTGACCTGCAGGTGCCCAGGATGGGGAGTCCTGACTTAGAGGGCATAGGGCTGGGCTGGTACCTCCCCAATGGGCAGGAGAAGGTGGACCGCTGCTCCCCCTAGCCAAGGATGGGTGGTTGGGGAAAGAGAAAGCTCTCACAGTGGGAGCTGCCCAAGATCCTACATGGGGCAACCACGTGTGGCTGGTGAAACCTGAGCCTTTGGGAAGGAGCTGAGGGGCGGGCAGAAGTGAGCAGGGCTCGTTTCTGGGTCCCACTGAGCCGGGGGAGGAGTCTGGCCCAGGCTCTGGTTCTAGGAGTTAATACCTTTGGCTGTTGGCGCCCAGGGTGACACACCGAGGCAGCGGGCTGAGAAGGCCCAGGACACTGAGCTGGCCGCCTATCTAGAAAACCGTCAGCACTACCAGATGATCCAGAGGGAGGACCAGGAGACGGCCGTGTAGCCCAGCAAGCCCAGGACGCAAGCCGACATGGCCCGGATGCTCCCCTGCTCCAGGACTAGGATGGAGGGGAGAGGGCTCAAGCCCGTGGCCTCACTTGTTCACACTGCTACATTCCACTGGGCCAGGCAGACAGCAAACCATGGGGGGACCCCGCCTGGGGAAGGAGCCCCATGGCTGACCTGGGGCCTGCAAGACTCGGAGAGCCTGGGGCTGTAGCCCACCCCTGCCCCCATCCTCTGCATGCTCTTGCCTGGCTTTTGAGCCCCATCTTGATCCTGGAGGCCCAAGCCTCCAGCCCTGACCAGGAGGGTTGAGGGAGAGCAGTTTCCTGGGGGAGGGGCATTGCCCAGCCAGGAGAGCCAGTGACCCTGCCCACAGCAGCCAAGACCAGTCAGGACTCAGCCCACATCCCAGCCACTGTCCAGGAGAGGCCAAACACCTTCTTCAGCAGCCTTAGTGAGAAGTTTCTAAGATGGAAGGAGGAAGATCCAAGGGCAGGGGAGAGGCTGACTTGGAGGGAAATGAGCCTGGGCCCAAAGAAATGGGAGCAGCAGGCCAGGGAGGGTCAGCCAGAAGCCATGAGGTGAGAAGGGGCCCAGAGAAGGCCTAGGAGGGCAGGGGGTTCGATGCTGCTGGCCTCTATAGCTTCTCACCCCCTCTGGATCCCAAGCCATCCTGCCCACTTCACCTTCCTGGTGGAGCCTGGCCCCCGCCCCATCCCCTCCATTGCCTTTCGCACGCCAACCCATTTCATCGCAGACGGCAGCCCCTGCCCAAGGTGCACATGGGGGGTGGGGGAGGGTACCCAGGGAAGCTTGTTGTGGTGTCATGTTTACAGCCCAGCTGGGTGTAACTCAGTAAAATGGATGTTTTTTCCTAACTGATTTGTTCTGGGGTTTGTGGAGGGCAGTGCCTCGGGCCACGACTGTTCCTGCTGAGTCCCACCCTCCGAGTCACTGGGGCCTCCAAGGCATAGGACCACAGCAGGAGGTGAGGGCAGTGGGGTCAAGCTTTTGTGCTTGGAGAGGCCAGAGCCAGGTGCTGTGGCTCAAAGGCAGGGCTGGGCCCCAGCCCTGTCCTAGGACCTGGATCCCTTCCTCTGTTGAGCCTCTGAAGAGGCCGGTAGTCTTCAGTACCTTGGAGTGTTTAGCCTAGGGTTAGGTTCTGCCGACCTCCCTCCGACTGTAAAGTGGAAGCACAACCAAGCCAGAGAAGTGAATTCAAATCCTGATTCTGCCATTATTGTGTGACCTTGGTCCAGTCACTCTCCTCCCTAAACCTCCATCTTTTGGTCTGTAAATTTGGGGGGTTGGATTAGATGGTCTCTGGGGTCCCTTCCAGCTCTGAACTGGTCATGGGAATTCTGGGGCCTTCTTGTCCCTGATCAAAGCCTACGATCCAAAGTGAACTTCACAAGCACCCCCCCTCCCCCATGCCAGCCTGCCCCTCAAAGTGTCCCTGCAAGGAAGGGAGAGGGACCCCAGAAGTGGCCAGCCTACCTTCTGGCCTTGTTCTTGGGGGGGAGGGGGTTGAGCTTCCCACCTGCAGTGACCCCGGCTTGGAGTTTTCACCAGGTCACCGAGGGGGAGAGGACTCTGGGCACCCCCTTATCAAGGCGGAGTAGGATAATCTCAGGCTGACGTGTGGGCGGGCACGGCCAGGGTCGTGCAACCACCTGGGAGCTCCAAACAGTGCCAACCTGGGGTGGGAGGCAGCTCACAGAGGGAGAGCTGGGAAGGCTCTGAGGTGCCCTCCAGGGCCACCCGCTTATGCCACAAATGAGGAAACAGGCCGCAGAGGCCCTCTGGGCTCCGGACATCCACAGGGGAGCACACATGTTTGCTTGGGGTTCCGCCTGACATTCTTCATCTGAAGATGAAACCTCAGTTTCCCCCAGAGTACGGGGAAGAGAGCGGCCTCTCGGCCCCGGCTCCGGAAAGTTTGGGGGCGTCCTAGGGCCCGGCCGGCCCCCGGAGGGGCGGAGGCGGGGGCTGGCCCCTCGGGGAGGGTCGGGGCGGACGGGAGTCCCTCCCCTTAGTGGGGAGGGGGCGGGGGCCCATGTGACCGGCTCAGACCGGTTCTGGAGACAAAAGGGGCTGGGGCGGGAGGAGCCGGAGCAGGGCTGCGGGGCTGCGGGGCTGTGGGACGGGCCGGGGCGCGGGAGCCAGCTGCGGCCGCGGACGGAGCGGATCCCGGAGCAGACAGCGAGCGACGATTGGGGAGCAGCGACAGCGCCGGGGCCGCGGTCGAGTGAGCGAGCGGGGACAGCGGGGCCCCGGGAGCCGGACAGGGGCACGAGGCGGGGGGGAGGCGAGAGCCCGGCCGCCGGGGGCCCCGGAACTCCGCCGGGCCCTGGCCCGGGACAAGAGGGGACAGCCCATTGTGGGGGAGGGTTCGGGGGGGGCCGGGGCCGGGGACCGGGCATCAGCCCGCTCTGACCGCCGGACCTCTCCACCTCAACCCCAGGATGCAGCTCCGAAGCTTCCTTGTGCTCACCCTCATGGCCCTGCTGGCCCTCCCCTCGGAGACTGCGAAAAACAAGAAAGGTGAGGGGCCACGGGCCGCGGGGAGGGGTGGGCTCCTTCCCTGGGGCCCCGGGCGCCGAGCCCTCCCCAGAGAGCTAATGCCAGCCCGCCTTGGGCCCTTGTTACAGACAAGGGGAAGAAAGGCAGTTCTGAGTGTGAGGAGTGGATCTGGGGTCCTTGCACCCCCAGCAGCAAAGACTGTGGCATTGGCTTCCGGGAGGGCAGCTGCGGGGGCGAGACCCGGCGCCTCAAGTGTAAGGTCCCCTGCAACTGGAAAAAGGAGTTTGGAGGTGAGGAAAGCACTCCCCGCCCACACCAGGGCTGCAGAGTGAGGGGCCAGGGCACAAATGGCGGAGGTGGGTGCTGGGGGCTGAGGGGAGGGGAGCGAATAAGCAGGACGCTCCGGCCAGCACTGGCCCTCCTCCTGCCTTCAACCTTCTCTAGCTGACTGCAAATACAAGTTTGAGAGCTGGGGCGCGTGTGACAGCAGCACAGGCACCAAGACGCGCCAGGGGACCTTGAAGAAGGCCCTCTACAATGCCCAGTGCCAGGAGGCCATCCGAGTGACCAAGCCCTGCACCCTCAAGGCCAAAGCCAAGATCAGAGGTCAGTATCTGGACAGCTCCACCTTCCCCTTCAGGTCTAGGGGGGAGACCCCTGGCAAGCAGGTGGTGTCCCCCAAGTGAGAACCCCATAACCCCTGCCTGAATTAGCCCTTTCCTCCAAGCAGCCTGTGACCCCAAGAAGGTTGCTGTTGGACAGATCCATTCTCCCCGGGAAGAGTGGGGTGCCAGAGGTGGGGAATGAACAGGGGTGGGGATGCAAGGCCAGAGCTGGAGGAGGAGGTGCAGGTCTCCCCACCATTCCTTCTCACCACTAACCCCCATCTGGTTTCTGTTTCACAGCCAAGAAAGGGAAGGGGAAGGACTAGACCCCGAAGCACCACCTGACAAGGGTGGGGGCTTTGCCTCTGGGGGCTCCCAGATGCCCTGTCCCTTTCCTTCCTCCACCTCCCCCCTTCCCCTTCCCAGCCCCCCAGAACTTATTCCACACCAGGTGCCTTGTTTCTTCTCATTAGCTTTATCAATCATGAAGCCCTCCTTCCCACTTTCCCCCCATCATTCCCAGCCCTGCCCCTGAGCCCTGGCATGAAGGGCCAGAGGGCTTCAGAAGGGAGGAAGGGACCAGGCCTTCCACTCCCTACCCTGGCTCCTCACCCCAGTGATGTGAGCTCCAATTTCAGCCTAGCCCCTTATTCAAGCCATCACCTTTATTAAAAAAAAGAAAAATAAAATCTTTTTTTTCCAATAAAAGTCTTTTGTTTTTAATATATAAAAGCTCCCTTCTCTATTCGTTTAGCTGCAGTTTGGGGGGGAGGAGGGAGAGGAAGGGAAGAGGGTAAGAGATCCAGAAAGCTGGGACTGGAGCGCTGACCAGAGAGGAGGACAGAACCTGATCCCTGACCTGCCGTTTCCAAGCTGAGCTCAGAATTCATGGTGCTAATGGGAAAAGCAACATCTCAAAAAATGAAAACCATACACACAGCCTTTCTCCCCGTGTGCCCCACCTTGAATCCCCAAATTCTTTGTGCCTTTTCTCCCCAGTGATTTCTAAACAGACACCCCACTGGGCAGAGGGGCAGGGCCTGAGGAGACCGAAGGGAGTAAGACCAGACCTCTCAGCAGCATCTCCAAGCTCAAGGGCTCCTCTGCTCTGCTCTGGGTGTCCAAACTCAGCAAAAGGATCCAGCCTTCCCACACCAGCCCTGCCCCAGACATTCCCTTTGTGGAGCCAATCCCACTGAAAACCAGGCAATGTACCCATTATGCAGAGAGAGAGACTGAGACCCAAAGAAGACATGACCTGCCCAAGCCAATGTGGCTATACTGCGCAGATTTTCTCACTCCTGTTCTGTAGGTGTCTCCTTCTAATTCTGTCTGTCCTTCCCTCCCCTCTGCCCTCTTTTCTCATCTTGTCCTCTCCTCCCTTTCCCTGCCTTCTCTTTCTTCTCTGTCCCCTCCCTTAATTGTTCCCTCCTTCCTCTTCCTCCCCTCTTCCAACCTCTCCTGAGCTCTCTCCTTTTCGCCTCCTCCCTCTCTCTCTCTTGTCTCTGTCTGTCTGTTTCTCTGTCACACACGCACACACAAGCACACACCCCCTAGCCTCCCTTCCCTCCCATGTGCCATTCAAATGTGAGTGTTTCAGACCTAAGAGGGGAAGGCCCTGAGGGAGGCTGAGGTTGGACCAGGCAACAATTCCTTATTTCCAGGGATGCTGAGGGCCTGGAGGCTGCTCTGGCTCTCCTTCAGAACAGATGGCCATTAGTCTCTAGAGTTAGAATCCTCAACACGGAAGGCAAGAAATGGTGGGGAGACTCTCTTTGGCTCAGCTCAGTACCGTGAAGCTGCCCACGGCGCCAATCTTATGTGGGGGAAGGAGCTGCTGCGGCCAGGGAGGAGATGGGAAACAAGGTGGGCTCTGGGGTGTGCTACTCTACCCTCTCTGGACCTACAGGATTTGGCAGCTGGAAGGACATTTAGTGTTTGGAATGCACAACATAACCCACAAAGGTCATGCAGCCTTGGGAGGGAGGAAGGGGCACCCACTGGCCAGGCTGCAAAGAGGGAAGTGGGGAGGGGATTTACCGCCTCTGGAAAAGACTGGAGGATCAGGCTGAACCCTGCATGCAGGTGGGTTAAGGGCAAGCAGTACCATTTACAGACTGGGGTTAGGGGGCTGCTCCCAATACAGTTGGACCCTCAGAGCCAAGGGACCTGATTTCCCCCTCCCTACCCCTACATCCAAGAAACTGGGTGCCCATGTGCCAACCCTCCACCTTCTTACATCTCTTCCAGTAGTCCTGATGGCTGGGGTTCAAGCCAGACCTTCCCCTCCAGCAGTGGCATTCCCAGCACCTTGACCAGCATCGCACCGCACCCCACCCCCTTTTCCAGTCACCAGGTGTATGTGTTCAAACACCTCAGGTTTTCAGTGAAGTGTCAGAGGTTGGTTCCCTAGATGCAGACCTTCTTTTCTTGCAGGTCCTCCCAAAACCCCCACCCCTCCAATCTTAGTACAAGGGTATTCAGCTCCTGACCAGAGGTCTGTTGGGTCCTGGCCTTTCTTGAAGTCCTGAGAAAAATCCACAGAACCTCTCTAGAGCCAAAGTCCACCTTGGTCCCACCAGCAGCTCAACCCCGTTGACCCCCATCCCCCACTCCCTGCCCTTGGAGGTCAGGTAATGGGGATGACTCTGGTGACTCTGGATAAACACTGGGAACACTCCAATACCTTTCCTGGCCATCCTCTAGGCCACAGAGAAAAGGGTGCCACCTGTTCAAGTCTTTCCTCTCCTCTTGAGTGGGACAGGCAGTGGGCCAAAGAGAGTCACCCTGGAATCGCTCAGGACCCAGAGCGGTAGGAAGTCCCCATCATGGAGCCGTGGCCACTTACCTGGCAGTACCAATGTTTCTGTACTGGCACAGAAGCAAGTGCTTGAAGGTCTTCTTGAAGGTGGCGTTGCAGAGGGCATAGCAAGCAGGATTGATCGTGCTGTTGACATAGCAGAGCCAGTAGCCAATGGACCACACGGTGTCGGGGACACAGCTCTGGCAGAAGGTGTTGACCAGCACCATGACATTGTAGGGTGTCCAGGTGACGATGAAGGCCAGCAAGATGGCGAAGATGGTCCGTGTCACCTTCCTCTCCCGTGCTGCCATCTGTCTCTTCTTCCTCACCTGGTTGCGAGCAATGCTGGCAAACTTGCGGGCCACGTTGGCGGCAGGGCGCAAGCCTGCAGGCGTGGCAGGGACTATCTCAATGGCCGTCACGCACTCGTTCCCCGTCTGCTTCGTTACGATCTGTATCTTGGACCACTTGGAGGCTGGATTGAGCACTCGTGGGCGTGTAGGCAGCGGAGTGGACGGGCTGCAGCCGGTCTCGGCCGTCGAGCCCTCAGTTAGGGGCCTCTCCCTGGTGTTCTGGGTGACGCTGGCTGAGCTGGAGTCATTGGAGGTGTCTTTCTCCTCTGGGGGCCGTGGTGGTAGCAGGACCGGTGGAGGCGCCTCCTCTAGCCTTCCGTTGCGGATCTCGTCCTTCCCCGACTCCACTGGCTTCCGGCTTGGGTTCTTACCACTCTGCTTCATCAGGGGGCTCCTGAGGAACGACAGGCTCTTGGCCTTCTTCTCCTTGGGCCCCTCAGGACGGTGCTTGTGGACCCGGCTGCGGCTAGCCAGGGAGATGTGGATGTAGAGCACCGTCATGATGACCACAGGCAAGTAGAAAGCCGCAATGGCCGTGCCGAAGGTGACCGCCGGGTTGGACAGGAACTGGATGAAGCACTGGTTGTCCGGCACCGTCCGCTCCCCTACTACAAACTGCCAGAAGAGTATGGCCGGAGCCCAGAGGACGAAGGACAGCACCCAGGCCGCGGCGATCATGAGGCCCGCCATCTTGGTAGTTCGGCGGGCTGGGTAGGTGAGGGGCTTGGTCACGCAGAAGTAGCGGTCAAAGCTAATGATGAGCAGGTTCATTACGGAGGCGTTGCTGACCACATAATCCAGCGCCAGCCACAAGTCACAGACCACAGCCCCAAGAGGCCAGTAGCCCTTGATGATGTACACGGTGTAGAGATTCATGGAGAAGGCCCCGATGATGAGGTCGGCACAGGCCAGGCTGAACAGGAAGTAGTTGTTGACCGTCTGCAGCTGGCGGTTGACCTTGATGGAGAGCATAACGAGGATGTTGCCCACAACTGTCACCAGGCTCAGGGAGCCGGTCACGGTGGCAATGAACACCATCTCCACCGTCTCGTATCGGTTGGGCGCCGCGGGCATCGCCTGCACGGACTGGTCCGACTGGTTGCCAGAGCTGTTGTTGACTGGAGTGAAGTTTGCCATCCCGGCTGAGTGGTTAGGGCTGGGCACCAGAGGGGGCACCAGATGGGATCACAGGTAGACTCTGAGGAGACAGAGAAAGGTGGTTGAAGGTGGAAGAGTGGAATGAGGGGGCAGCAGGCCCCAGGGCCTCCCTTCACCTCCTCCACCAATGCCCCGCCCCCCTGCCCCTACCCCCAGGCTCATCTGGCCCCTCAGCCCTTCCAGAGTTTGGCACTGACATTTTTATGTGTTTTCAGCAGTAACAGAAGCAAAGGAATAGGTATGGATTTTATTGGCGTCTAGGGAGTTCCTAGGTGAAAAAACTCTACCAATCTAGGTGGGTGCCTTGTCTTATTAGTCTGAATACAATCATAATGAATACTAATGATAGTCACAACAGGTCACACTTAAACAGAACTTTACAGAAGGGATTTCATTTGAGCCTTGAAACAACCCCAGTGATGTAGTAGGTGTTTTCAGCTCCATTTTAGAGATGGGGAAACTGAGGCCCGAATCAGTGAAGTCATTAGCTCTGTGGCCCTGTCACACAAACCCAGCTCTGCCTCACTTTGAAAACGGTCTTCTGCCCACTACTCTACCACACAGCTTTTCCCACCACATCCTCATGATGTAGATGGTCCAAACCTGGCGCCAGCGAAGGGTTGGCCCAGTTAGGGTCAGGCCTTGGGCTTCCTTGTTCGTAAAATGAGGCGGTCACCGTGTGGTCTCTGGAGCCGAGGATCTGCGTGATTCACATATGACCGCTGTCGATAAGAGACAGGATCCTGAGTTTAGAATCAGGGGACTCTGCTTCCATTTACTGCTTCCCACCTGGGTGACCCTGGCCAACTCACATCCCCCTTGCAGAACCTGTTTCCTCATCTGTGTTGGACAAGGTGATCCCTAAAGTACCTTCTGGTTCTGAGGCCCCTGACCAGAGGATGGGCTGGCTGGGTTCTCAGATTTGTCAGCTGGTGGAGGTGGAAAGAATCTCCCAGCTCCTCAAGGCATCACTTCTGCAAAGCGCACATCTAGGGGATGTCCCATGTCTCCACTCACCCGCCATTCCCCATCCCTGCGACCCCCTTCTTTGGCTACCATCCCCTCTCTTTATAAGTTGGTAAGATCCTAGAAGGTCTCACTTTGTGACTTTGGACTCCTGGGCACAGTCTGATGCATAGTAGGTGCTTTGAATAAATGCTTTTTTGCTCATTCATTCCACCCCTTTGGTCAGTCAGACAACCAGCACTCACTGTGCGCTGGGCACTGTACTCAGCCCAGCATAAACAAGGACAAAAGCAAGGCTGCCTACTCTTAGAGAGCCTCCATTCTGATGGGCAAATAGAGCCAGGTCTGTGTGAGACGCAGACAGAGGAGACGGGAGGTAATCTCTGAGAGAAGGGACTGGCAGTGAGGTAGAAGCCAGAGATGAGGGAGAGACCACCCCAGGTATGTCCAGTAAGGGAATGTGGTGTCACTGAAGAGGGAAGGGAGCAAGCCCTTGATTAATGGCCTTCTGGGCGCTGGTGCATCTGCCCTGACAACAACCCTGGGGGGAAGGTACTATTATGTCCCCATTTCACAGGTGAGGAAACTCAGGCAGACAGAGGTTAAAGTGACTTGTCCACAGCCACCTAGCTGATAAGTGTTGGGCTGGATTTGAACTCAGGTCTTCTTGGCTCCCGTATTAGAGTTCTATTCACTTTGCCTTCTAGCTGCCTCTGTATTGGCAAAGAGGCCAATATGGTGTCTGGAGGGGAGTGAAGTATAAGACTGGGAAGGTAAATGCCAGAGGTTTTCTATGTGCTCTGGAAGGTAATTGGAACCCACTGGAATTCATGGAGGAGGAGTTCAGTGGGGCAGGTGGGTAGAGACCCGAGGCAGGGAGGCATGTTGGGAGGCTCTCGCCTTGGTCCAGCCAAGGGGTGAGAAGAGCAAGGCCCAGGACAGTGGCCATGGGAAAAACCGGAATGTAGACATGTCAGCCTTGGGCCATAGATCTGATGCAGTGGGTGGCGACAGGGTGGAGGGGACACTACAGTTGGGGGCTGGGGGGCCTGGAAGGATAGTGGTACTGTTTGGGGGGCTGGGGGTGGTGGGAAGAGGGGAAGGACACTTGAGTGTGAGGTACCCACCAGACACCCAGTACAGATGTCTACAAGGCAGTAAGCACTTTGGAAGAGTCTAGGGGTGAGTACGTGGACCTGGTGATGGCAGCAGCTACAGGAGCTGACGGCTCTGCAAGGCAGAGCAGGAGAGAACAGAAAGGGCCTGCGGACACCCCCAGGTGTCCCCTTGTGAGCAGGTACAAAGTGGAGCTCACAGCCTTAGTGACCAAGACCCCCGAAGCCAGCAACCAAAGGATGGGACGTGGGCTGGCGTGACTTTGGAGCTCCTAAGTCCAACAGCTCCATTTTACAGGTGAAGAAACTGAAGCCCAAAGTCACCCAAGTACTAAAATCCACAATGTAGGGAAAAGTCTGTTTCTCTTCTCCCTCCTCTAAGCGTCAGTTACCTCCTCTGTAAAATGGGTGGGTGTTTGGATTAAAAGGTATATTTAAAGCTCCTTCCGGTCTTCAGAGGGAACTTCATCCCCAGGCCAGGCCAGAGACAAGTGGCCCCTATGGGCACCGGCCTAAGAAGAGCCAGCTGGCAGGACAGGGAGGCGGTGGGAAGAGCCTTGAGTGTCAGACCAGAGCCCAGACAGACAGCTGATGCAGAGACTCCTTCCCCGTTTGTCAGTTCCAGGCCGGGCTCTCCCTCCAGCTTCACTGCCTGAGCCATCTGTGAGCCTGCCTGGAGGTCACGGGCTCCCTGGAGCTGCTGACAGCCCACTCCCCCGTCCCTCCTGCTGCAGGCGTGTTTACAGCTTGGACTCCAATGTAAAAATCACATGCAAGTTTCCTTTTTCTACCATGGCACCCTCCCCCCAGGCCCTCCCACGGCAGCACAGGCAGCTCCGGGTGGCTTTCTCCTCCAGTCTCACATGTGTTGCAGCACGGCTCGCGGGCCCACACCTGGCCCAGTGTGCACGCTCAAGGGCTGACACTCCTCGACACACCCACAACTGAGGGCACTGTCACACTCACACATACTCACACTCAGTCACATGCTCACACACACACATATACTCACACAGTCACACACACATACACGCTCACACACGTACACTGTCACACAAACATGCTCACACACATACACACACATGTACACACTCATACACATATACTCAGTCACACAGTCACATGCTCACACATACATGCTCGCACACATGCTCATGCACACACATACACGCTCACACACAGTCACACAAACATGCTCACACTCACACACACACACATATACTCAGTCACACAGTCACACAGATACACAAACACACTCACACTCACCAGCTCCAGCAGCAGTCCAAGCACTTTTCACTTGTAAATAGCCCTGAAGTAGCCCCTCGTTAAGGCACAGATGTACAAAAGAGGACGCCGTGTCCAGTGTTCAGAGGGTCCTCAGGCAGAGCCTTCCCCACAAGGACCCACAGGTAGGCGGAGGGGAGGCCCGGACATCAGGAGCTCTGCCATGAGCTCTTGGGGTGATTTTGGATAGCTCTCATCCATAAAATGAAAGGCTTAGACTAGATAATCTTGTTCTACTTTGACATTCCATGTTACAAGGTCCCTCCCAACCATGATATTCTGGGTTCTAAGGCCCTTCCCAACCCTGATATTCCATGTCACAAGACCCGTCCCAGCTCTGACACTGTAAGTTCTAAGCCCTTCCCAGCTCTAATACTCTATGCGTTAAGCTTCCTTTTCTGATAGATGATGGACAAAAGACAAAGCTTTGTCCTGAAGGCCCTCTACTACCAATCCTGGTATGAACCCGGGGGTAGGAGGCTGGGTACCAAGACCTGCCCTTCCTCTGGGCCTTGCTACTCTTAGTGGGTAAGTACCCACCCTCCAACCCCAGAGGAGAGAGCAGTCAGGGTGGAGGTCAGCACCACGGACACAGGCTTAAGGCAAGGCTCTGTGCTAAGGGTCCATAAAGCTATTACCTACCCTGGGAATGTCCCAAATGTGGGTCTGAATTTATCCTAAGGGATGTGGGGAGAGTAGCAAGGGACCCCCAAGCCTGGAGGGATAGAGGCCAAAGCATGGGAGGAGGAAGAACATGAGAGCAGGGTGAGGGAAGCTGTGCCTAGGAGGCACTGGAAGCCTGGAGGCGGGCCCAAGTCAACTCTTTTAAGCTTCTAAACCCCCATCTCCCTGTCACTGCTCTGGGGGCCTACCTGGGCTTCCTCACCCTGCCTCTCTTCCCCACTGCGCATGAATTCCTACCAAGCAGCAGCTCTGCTCAGATCAAATGCCAGTAGAAATGAGGGTCACCAAGAAACTTCAGGGCAGGGGATGAGGTAGGAGAACCAGGGACCAGGAGAACCAGCTTCCCTTTGCCTGCCTGGGCCTTGGCTCCCCCCAGTGCCTTGGAAGGTGCTTCAGGCTAAAGCTAGTGCTCCTCTGTGCTCAGTGGGTGACCATTCCATTCCTGAATTCACCTCTCTGCACCTCAGTTTGCCCATTTGTAAAATGAAGAACTTGAATTAGATGACATTTAAGAACCTACCCAGCTCTGACGCTCTAGGTCCTAAGATCTGTCCCAGCTCTGATCTCTCCCAGGTTTGACATTCTAGGTTCTCAGGGTATTCTAGGTTCTAAAGTCCTCCCCCCACCCCATTCTGACATTCTAGATCCTAAGGTCCTTCCCAGGCTCTAAGGTTCCTCTCACCCCCACCCCAGTTCTGACATTCTAGGTTCTAAGGTTATAGAGGTCCCATCTGGGAAATGGCTCAGGTCTAATCTGGACCCCAAGCCAGGAACCAGACCTTGCCAGGTCCTGTCTGTACTATGGATCTCATAGTTGAGGCCAGTGATCTCTGTCACTTGTTTTGGCAACAGTACATCCTAGACCTGGGGCTGTGTCTCTATCCAATCTTCTCTGTCCCCAGGATGTCTGACACAGAGTCTCCTGATGCCTCCTCCCCAAATACTTCTATTCCCTTCCCCCCATGACAAGAATTCAGTTGCCTTGGGTCCCACCGGCTTGGGAACTGCCAGACTAGGAGAGCTGAAAGGGACCTTGGGAAAAGGGCAAGGGAGCTGGCTTTGGATTCGATGCCCCCTCAGACACTAATGCCTCAGTTTCCCCATTTAGAAAATGGAGGTCTTTGTGTGTCTAGCACTTACCTCACAGGTCGCTATGAGGTCAAAAGAGTTGATGTCTGTAAAAATGCTTTGCAGAAGGCAGCAGGGGGGATGGAGAAGGGACTGGAAGACCTGAGTTCAAATCTTGCCTTTAATACCTCCTGGCTCTGTGAGTGTAGGCAAATCACTTCCATCTCTTGGTGCCCAAGCCTCTTAAAAAAGTCCTAAGTGGAAGACCAGCTGCTCATCTGCCCTGGCAGAGGGAAAGTCCTCACCAGGGACCTTTCTACATCAATAAAAAATCACTCCAGGAAAAAACGATTCTTTGAAAACCTCACAGCATTGTGTAAATGTCAATCCAAGCCTCTCATTTTACAAATGAAGGGAATAATGCACAAAGAGGGGGGAAGGAGACTTATTCAAGGTCATTCAGAGCTGGGATTTGAACCCAAGCCCCCAGACTTTGACTCCAGCCCTCTCTCTTCTAAGGAAGCTATGGGTCCCCCCTCTCTGCTCTGTTAGGGACTCCCTGACTCCTGTGCTAGGGATCAGTGCCTTCTCTTTGACTTTCTCTCCTATTTACATGATTTCTGTCTTGTAGGTAAGTGGGGGCTGTGTGCTCCCAGAGCCTGGAACAGTTCAGGGCCTGACACACAGAGAGCTCTTGATGAATGTTCCATTGTTGCAGCTGAGGAAATGGAAGCCCAGACAGAAGTGATTTACTCAAGGTCACAAAGTTGGTGCAGGACAAAGTCCAGGGGAGAAGTCATGTTTTTAGATTTCCACACCCAGCATGCTTTTCTCTGCCTTCCCCTTCATGGTGATAGGTGGACACTTCCTTCAAGGATGCTTCCAGGTTGAGAGGAGATGGATGGTGTGTGTATGTGAATATGTGTGTGAGTGTGTGTGTGTGTGTGTGTGTGAGTGTGGGGGGAGGGGCTGTCAGGGAGAGTGGCAGAGGAAGGGTTTGTGAAGCTGGGCACTGGCACGGTCCTGGCCTGGAAGGGATCCCAGCGGTGTCATACTCATGGGTTTGTGAGGGGGCAGGAGTAGGAAATGGGATCCTGCATTTTTTTCCCCTTTGACTCTCCAGGGTCTTAGTCACTCCGCAGTACAAGGGGAGGGAGGCAGGCACCAGCTCCAGCTCCAGACAGGGAAGAACTCTGGGGCGGGGGGCATCCATCGTGGGGTCCTGCTGGGGTTCGTGCCTGCAGCAAGGAGCCATCCCCCTGGGGAGAGGAATGGACAGAACACTCCGCCCCACCCCTCCCAAAGCTATTGTCCATCTCCAGCACAGTCCTGACTCAGCCAGGCAGGTAGGCAGGGTCTGCCTCCTGAAGAGACAGCAGTCATCACTAGATGGTGCTGTTGGTCCTACCAGATGCTTAACAGAATTCTACCTTCTGATGGAGCCAGAGCTTTGGGAGAAGGGGAAATGATGGAGACGGGGAGAGGGGAGGGGTTGGAAAGAAGGGCAGAGGGAGGTCCTGGTCTCACTTTGGAGAGAGTGAATTGGGTCTAGAGTCACACCTACCTAGGAGAGGGGGATGCTGAGGATGATTTCCCAGGTCGGGCTCAGGGGTTCTCGGCCATGCTCTGAGTTCTGGAAGGAGACCAGGGCTGACCAGAGAGGGGTGGGCCGTTAGTGATGTCTGCCCTTCCTGAACCTGGAGAGGCTGAGGGCGAAGGTGGGACAGTGATCAGGGAGGGACCTGGGGAGGAACAGGAACGGAAGGGAGGGAGCTGATTGCAATCGGCATGCGAATTTTTTGTCTAGGGCCTCTCCCACATTCACATACTGAGTGTGTGCGTGTGTGGACGGACCCTGTGCATGCATGTAAATGGGCATATGTAGACGGGCATGCGGCCAATGCTGTATAGATTTGTACAGGCTCAGGGCCTTAAAATGTCAGGCTTTGGAGGAGGAGGGCAGCACACAAAAACTGAGAAGAAAAAAAAGAGAAGAGGTGCTAGCTACCCCCTGGGCATGACTTTTCAGGCCCCAGCCCAGGCTCCTTCTCTGTGGAAAAAACAGGGGAAGATGGAAATGCTGAGGGATCCAGAGACTCTGCAGGGGAAACGGGCAGAGACTTCATTTGGTGTGGCTGGGAAGCCCTTCCCACCTCTTCCAGGACTAGCCTTGCAAGATCAAATTCTCTCACTCTTATCCCAAGTCAGAAACTAGGGGGAAAAAATCCAGTTTCAAATCTCTCCTGCTCCACTAAGGGGAGGGAGGTGGGGGTGGGGGTCGGGAAGATGCCAGGCTAATTCCAGCTTCCTTCTCCCCTTGGGCCAAAGGAGGTCCTTTTAGAGGGGCAGAAAGTTTCCAGTTTCTGCTCTGCATGCCCCTCTTGCCCCCCAAGTGTGACAGAAGCTTAGGCCCTCCCCATCCATCAGGACACAGGGGCTTTGACCTGGGGATTCAGGATCATTTAAAAGTTCATACTTCTTTGTGACTGTCTTGAAGAACTGGCTGGCATTCTTTCTTCAGGACTAGGGAAAGCTTAGAATCTTATGGAGCTGCCACAGGAGGCCCTGGCACCTAATTAATTGCTTGAATCTAGAGAGCTCCGATGGGAAGCAGTGGATCAGCCCTATACATCACTGGATTGGAGAAGACATTTGGGGCTCGCCTATCTGGAACTCGGGAAGACAGGTCGCAGGAAGAGTTCTAGGCCCCACAGGGTCAGGGTCAGAGCAGAGGGCAGCTGCAGCTAGGTGTTGCCCAGATCTGGTTCTATAGTAAGCTCAGGGCTCAGGCTCAGGGCTCTGGAAGATGCTGGCAGGAGGGGAGGCCCCTGGGGATTGTGCTCCTGTGTCCAGGTCCCTAGCTGCATGCAATGGGAAAATGCGATCCCTAAAACTGTTTCCAGGATGGGTGGGTGAGGGAACTCCCTGAGCCCTTGGCTGTTTAGTCTAGAGTGAGCTCTGGGATCCTTAGTGACAGCACCTGCAGCAGGCAGCTGCTCCAGGGTCAGTCTCCACCCGGGTCTCCCTCCAGTCCCCAGAGATAGCAAGGGGAACTCAGCCCTGGGAGCCGTCTTAGGGTGTCGTGTTGCCACACTGCTCAACAACCACTGCCGCCTGAGGTCACCCATGGTGATGACGCCATGAACCCGATTTTGGTGACTCGGTTCTCCCGGGGACTGGAGATGCATGGAAACTACAGTCTTGCCCTGTGGGGTCGTGGTCCCCACTAGCTCTGTCCTTCCCCAGGATTGGGGGTGGTGGGAGGTGCTAAGGTGGTTGAAAAGATCCATTGGAGTCCTGTCTCCCTTGGGTGTGGGGGTGGGGTCCTTGAAGAGAGCTAGAGAAGGGAATGTGGAGTCCCGAGGGTGCGGCCCAGGTTATACCACACATAAAAAATCCTGGGGGATGGATGGGTGGGTGGGAGCTCACGGACACACATGAGGCCGCAGCTCAAGGAGTGGGGCTCAGGCACCGGACTTGCCTGAGTGAGGTGCACACAGGGGGAGAAATGGTCCCTGATTGGACTTGTCGCCGCTCCTGAGGATCCTGAATCAGGAGGAAGGCTTTCCCGGGTAGGCATAGGAGTGGCGCTGCCAGAGGCTGTGGCGGAACCGCAGAGACTGGAAGCTCCCCTCGCCCCCACCCCCAAGGCCGGGGGCTCGGAGCCAGGGGCCCCAGGGCCATTTCGGAGCTCAAAACCCAGGTGAAGTGGAAAGCGGACGCCCGCCCGCCTGTCCGGGGCCGCTCCTGGGCTGTGCGCTCCCCGACGCCCATCCACCCACCGGTCCATCCCTGCGGCCCGAAGCGTTCCTCCTTCTCTCTGGGGGTCTCTCGTTCCTGACCCCCCCCCCAGACCCCAGGGCTCCCCTGTAGGGCTCTAGACACCCACCTAGGATCCAGCAGCGCGTCGGTCTGCTCGTCCAGCCCCGGCGGGCGCATCCCGCACCCTCTCTGCACTTACCCTGTTGGGCTGCGCTGCTCCGGGCTGCCCCGAGGCTCCTTCAGCGCCCCAGTGGGATAGCCAGGGGGTCGGGTGCGGACTGGGCGGGCAGAGCCGGAGGGGTCGGGCGAGGGGCGTCGGGCAGGGACCCAGGTGGCCGTCGCGGGGAGCGCGCTGGCGCTGAGGCGGGAGGGGTGCTGCTGCGGTGGCGGCCGCGGGCCGGAGTACGGAGAGTACGGCCCCTGCTCAGTCCGCGGCTCCCGGCGGCTGTGCCTCCGACTCCCTCACCCTCGCACTTTTCCCCCGAGCCTCGTGATGTCACGGAGAGACAGCCAATCAATGCGGGGCAGCCCCACGGGCTGCCGGCTCCGCTCGTCTCCCCTCGTTGCGCCTCCCTCCGCGCCCGCCGCGCGCTCCCCTCCGCGGTGCTGCGCGCCGCTCTTCGGCTAACCCGACGGGTGCCTACGGGAGCCACGCCGCTGGCCCTCGGGGCTCCGGCGGCAGCCTCCCGAATGGGCCCGGGGCTGCTGCAGCCAGGCGCCCGGGAGCGAGGCGCGGGGCGCAGGCATCTGGGGGAAGGTACCACTGCCCCCAGGAGAGGGAGCCCCGAGTCCGCTCCCACCCCCGGGCTCAGCCCGAGACTCCCGACGTCGCTTCCTGCCCTCCGTCCAGGGTCGCCATGAGGTGTATCGTTGGGAAAACGCCGCACCTGTGGCTCTGAGCAGGAGGACGGGTCCCCGAAGTCACTGGACGTGAGGTCCTGAGACTTCCTGTGGCCCGAGAACTTCTTCGGGGATCCTGGCACCCTGGGCAGGGCAGTTCGTGGAAGGCAGGGGTGGGGGTAGGGACGGCTGGGGTGTGGGAGGTAGATGGGAAGGACGAGAGGGGGCCATGGAGAAGTAGAGACCCCTGGGTACCCCATCCTTCACATGCCCATTCCTTTCCCCTGACTTGGAGGTTTGGGCCCCGGGATGGGCGAAGACTCCTCTCGTAAGGTCCACCCTTCAGATCCCTCCGAAATCCTCCGAAACGAGCGCACCTCACTGTCGGTGGCTAAATGGGCACTATAGGTAATGGGTGGGGCCTTGGGATGGTGTCGAGTGCACTGGCTGCCGAGCTTCCCATCCGTAGGGATTCCTGGCAGTGTGGGGCCCACAATTCTAAGCCTGGGGCACCTTGATGAGACCCGGCCAGGAGCGGGTATCCGGGCGGCTGAGGCTCTGCTCCACGAGCTCTTCGAATTCCCCCGCCCCAGCTGCTCAGCCTGCCCGCACCTCCTTCGCCAGTGGCCACAGGGTGTGAAGTGGGGAAGGGTCATGTTCAAGGCCTTCCTGGATTCCGCTCTGTGTAGCAGGGACTGTCACCACATGTATCCCCTTCCCCCAGCCTTGCAGAGATGCCTCGAATAGGCTCTCCCAGGATGCTATAAACGGGTTTGTTCTTTCTAAGGCAGAACCTAAACCCCGCCCAGCCCCCGTCCTCGGGGACCTAAGCCTTCTCGGTTCCTTCTTAAGGTAGCCTTCTACCCCCCTAATCTACCAGGCCTTTCCCCTATCCGGCCCGGCTGCCAGGGGACCGGGGCCTTGCGGGATACGTAGCGACAGGCGAGGGTGGTGGGCGGGACAGGGGGGAAGGGAGCTCCCTGGCAGCCAGGGGCCTGTCTCTGCGCACACCCCAAAGTAACGGGGTCAGCTGCTTTGCAGTAGCTGATGGGATGAGCTCTGAAAAGCTGACAGGCATTTTAGGGGCATCTGAAAAAGCCCCTGGGGCAGGAGGCTGGATGGATCAAGCGAGCGCCTCGTCCTTGGACAGTCTAGCACCTCGTTCTTGGGGCATTCCTGGGCATTGCTCTAGCACCTCGTTCCTAGGCACTGTTTTAGCACCCCACCCTTGGGCACTGCTCTAGAGAAAGCTTTTGTGAGTCTCGGCCAAGGCTCGATAAGCGCCCTTTGAGCCCTGCCACAAGCTGCAGAACCTCAAAAATTCACAAACACCACAGCCCGGGACTTCCTGAAATTCAAAATATAGGCGTTTCTAAAAATTCGTCTGAAGACTCTTCCTGCGTGTTGACTCTCACCTTGCATATGCCTAACCTAGGTCTTATTCTACCCCTAATGAATGAAAAGGGGGGGGCGGAGTCTGTTTCAAGGCAGGTTCTTCAGTGTTGGAGGTTTTCAAGAGCAGGGAGAGGGACCTAGGGGTATTCTGAGCACTTGGAAGTAGGAAGTGCTCGACACTCGGTAGAGCAGGCAGAGAACCCTTGCTTCCTGGTGCAGGGAATCAAACATTCGGAGGGGACAAATCTATGGCCGAGCTGGGTCCTCACTACCTGTTCCCCCCCAAATACCAGAGGTCTTCAGAATCCCAGGCAGGTCAGAAAAGTTTCCATGTGGTTTTCTTACATGTCAGACCAGGGAACACCAGTCACTTGTCCATATGTGGCTGAGCCCTCACAGGACTTGGCCCAGAAAATGGGAGGCAGAGACCCACTCCCAGGTCAGAGAAGAGGTCAGCACCCAACCTTGGATATTTTTTTGGGAAAGCTGCTCCAATCCAAGGCTCTGTCCTTCCCCAGCCACTCCCGAATGTCCTAGCTTAATGAGTGACCTTTTGCGTATGCATCTTAAATACAGATGTCACCCTTTGGAATGGCAGAAGGGAGAATGAAACAAAGCAATGGCTAGGCAGAGAATGCCTTTTCCTTCACTACCACCTCATTCCTGGGGCTCCAGCTTGGATTCCATCTCCTTTTGGAAGGTTCCATGTGTACCACAAAACCCAGGGGCCCTGCCACGTTAGCGTTCAATGAATATTTCCCAGTTTCTCCAATTTTGTCTTCTTGGCTCCTTGTGGGCACAGTGGTGGGCATATAGGTGTCACCAGGGAGAACAACAGATAATGTGTAGTTTCCCTCACCTACATCTTCGCAGGAGAGCCCAAGTTAATGCACTATCTTGTCTCACCGAGTTCTGCTAATGGTACCAACATTTATAGATTTGTACAAATGAATGCTGACTGAGATTGTTTTCACATTATGTCACCTGATGCTGGGCCAGGGCAGGAGCAGGGGGGCAGACTGGGTCCTTCAGACACTGGATGGAGGTGGCCAACGCAGCCTAGCCCAGCTAGAGAATGCAGGAAACCAGGAAGCCCTTGAAGGGGGTCCATCCAAGCAGGTCACAGCCCCTTTTCCTGGTTTACAAATCACTTTTGCTTTTTGGCCAGGGAAGCATTCTTGGGGTGGTCGAGCTCTTCAGAACAAAGTCATCTGAAAATGGGTATTGCTGGGGTTCCAGGGAAGGAGCACGGTGATGGACAGGCAGTCACCAGGGTCAGATGAGTCGGGCACTCAGACCAAGTGTTGGGGTTACAGGTCAGGCATGGGACTGTGCTGTGCTAGCTCTCAGAACACCCTGCCGGGAAGAAGCCAAGGGAGGCATTTTGGGGAAGGGCGTGAGGAGCAGCCCATGTGGGCCCAGAGCAATGCAGAAGCACAACACAGAGAGGAACAGAAGGGCAGCCATCATTTTAATGACATTGATCTTTGGTGTCTCCCTTGTTAGCAGTCAGACTATCCCCTCTCCTCCCACCAAAATGTCTCTATGATGAATTACAAACAGAAAGGAAATCACATTTCTTTATACTAAAAACAAAATCATCAGAGCCTTGATTTCTCCACTAGAAACTACATGTACAGTTCAAGATTTCACATGCAACACCCGACATGACAGACTGACAACTCGCCCTCTGACCCGGAGCTGCACCCCTTGCCCAGCCCTGAGCCAGGCCAATGCCCAGGGTCATAATACTGACACATGAAGCCACTGCTCCGGCAGGCGCTGGGGAAGGGTCTTAGGAAGCCAACCCAGAGGAGGGCTGTCCTGTGACCCACCCCTCCTCACCCCAAGCTCCCTGAGTGAGCTCCCGCCCACTAACCTCCATCACTTCCCTTTCCCTGGGGGAAAAAATCCTCAGTAAGTGAACTGACCCCATCACCATAGAGCTGTTCCCCCACCAGCTAAGATATTCCCAGAGCTCAGCCTGGATGCCCTGGTTTGAAGCCCTCTCTGGCTAAGAGAGCCAAGGGATGGATGTGAAGAGGCCTCGAGATAGGAGAGAGCTTGGAGGGGGCTGGGATACTCCTCTTTTCTCGTGGGTGAAATTCCCAGTAGCCCTGCCCTGGGAACACAGTTGTCCTCACTTCAGGCTTTCCCCAGGGTTGGAAGACAATTTGTCATCATGGCCGTTAGGCCTCTTCCTATCCCTTGCTCCATGAGGGAAGAGGACTCGTGAGAGAAACCCAATACCGTCTTCCCAGAGGCCCACTCTGCCCATTTTGGGCCGTGGTGCAGAGAGGGTAGTACCAAGTGACCACAGAACAGAGGAGTGGGCTGGTCATGAGGCTCTGGTGTGTCTGTGTGGGGAATGTGGCCCCAGCTTGCCCTCTCCTTCCTCCCTTGCACCCCATCACATCTCCCCTTTGTGGCCAGCAGCTCCTCTGTGTGCACAGTTTCTAGTCAGCTATGAGGTCAGGTCTCTGCTCAGCAGTATGAGGGGTGGCACCCGCAGGCACAGCTGTTTCTACCTATCCCTTGGCTCTCCACTAGGGCACCCAGTGCTGTCAGAAAGGTGGTTGTTGTTGGTTAGGTCACTGTATGAGATTGGTCCCACAGTGCTTGGGGAGGCTGGCCTGGCAATGCCTGTCCGCTGGCTTAGGCCTCGCTCTGCCAGTGGCTCCAGCTCTGAGAGGCTGCGGCCCTCAGGCTCTGGGGCCAGCCCTCGGGAGGTGGAGGGCTGGGGAGCCGCACTGTCGCTCAGCCCTGGCTCTGTGCCTGTTTGGGAGCTTCTGTGGATCCGGTGGCTGACAATGATATTGTTGCCAAAGCCGCCCATCGAGGCCATGGTGGTGCTCTGCTCCCGCTGCACCACCGCCGTCATCCCGCCCTCAGCCATCAGCCTCTGGATCCTGGTGAGCGCATCTTCCCCTCCTGGCCCATACTCTGGACCCTCACCTGAAAGGCACAAAGGGGGCAAATTAGGGAAGACTGGACAAGTGACACCAGGGAACCTGAGAGGCTCCATACCTGGCTGCCTCGGGGAGATGTGGGAGGGGGGAAATGGTGCAAATCTGCACCTGAGAAGGTGCAGTGACCGAGAATGACACCCCTAGCATTCATGACTCTCAAGGAGATGGAAGAGGCTTTACAGAGCATCGATTTATAGATGAGGAAACTGAGGCTTAGCCGGAGAAGTGAAGCCAGCCTAGATGTCTTTGCAGTACTACACACAGCGGCACTTCTCACCAGCTTGACTCCATGTAGAGAGCCTGGAGCTGCCCCTTAAACAATCTCACCCTCTGTCCAACACCTGGGACAGAGAAGCTCACAAGCACTGCCCAACATGCCCCAGCCACTGGCATGTCAGAGACCAAACCGTCTGATGCCGTGACTTTACAAATGAGAAAAGTCACTTGCCCAACGTTGCACTAGCAGTTAGAAGGCAGTCACCATTTGAACCCGGGGCTCTGGCTTTTGTACTGAGGCCCCAACAGACTCCTTTGAGGCCCTCTCTTCCTTTGTGAAGACAACATCTCTTCCCTAAGAATCAGGAGACCATGTTCTGCATTAACTTGGTGCCTACCCTTGTACTCAGAGCCGCCATCTCTGCAGGGACGCATTCATTCTGTCCAAGCGTGCTCCTCCTCCCCTAAGGGAGGCTGGGGAGGTTCCTAGGCACCGGAGCTCAGTCCTGGCTTCTTCCATCCCTGCCCACCCCAGAGCGAGAGGCTCTGGCTTCACAGCCCTCATCTCGGGCAGGCTGAGACCTGGGCAAGTGGCCAGTAGATCTTCAGAACCTGTTTCTCTCCAGTTTTTGCCTTTTGCTTTTCCCAGGGAGGTCTGATGCAGAAGAAGCCAACTCCATCCCTCTGAGAGCTCCTCTTGCCCGGCAGATTGGAGAAGGAGAACAAGGGGGCCACAGGCCAATGTTTCCGCCTTGGCCTCCCTCTCCCTTTCACAGCTGGGGGGATTGAGCTGAGGTTTTTGGGGGCTGCCTGTGCTGGGCTGGGTGGACTCAAAAGGATTTGTTTTCTCCAGCTGTTCCCTGACCTGCTTTTATTATTTTTTTGTTGACGGCTAGTTTTTTAACAAGTCCTCCCTTAGTCACTCACTGTCCCCGTCCCTTCTGTTTGTCTTGTTAGAGTCAAGTTTCCAGGGCACTTTGACCCCCACCATTTCAGAGGCCCCATTAAATTCTCCTTTGTAAGGCTCACACTTCCCCCAGGCCCCTCAGGCAGCAGGAGTGAACCACTGGATTCTGCTGCCTCCAGCTGGTCTCCAGACTCGATAGAGAACTCCCTGCACTGGCCTGCCTCCACAAAACCCCTTAGGCAGAAGAAGGCACAGCAAGGAGGTTTTGCTTAAAGGGTTTGCCTTCTTGTGGGAGATTCTCTAACAAGAATAGGTAACCCTGAGATCCCCAGCAGGGGAGTGGTAACTGTGGATGGCCCTGGCTAGTTGTACACACCGCCAACTTCCACCATTCCCTGAATGGAAGAGAGGCCTGCTGCTTTCCAAGAACTTGGTCTGCAGTGAAACTATCCCCAGTACTGTCCCAGGGCATGTGCTGGGCTGGCAGGAGTTCCCCTGGCATTAGGGCTTAAGATGCTGGGCTCTGTGCCTAGTAAGTTAGTGACTTTTGTAGTGACCTGTTTCCAGGGGCAGGACAGTGCCATAGGGGCTGCTGCTGGGGCCCAGAGAGCCTAGCAGCAGGGCAGGAAGAAGGCCAGTCCTGCATCTTCAGAGTAGTTTTCAGCTAAAGCCCTCAAGTTGGGGCCAAGGGCCAGGCTGAAGGGGGCGTGTGACATGGCCATCCTCAGTCTCCATCTCCACATCCAGCATGAGTCAGGAAGAGAGTCTGCAGGGGTTCACCTTAGGTGGGAAGAGAGCTTTGTCTTTCCTGGGTGTGTCTGGAGCAAACACTAGCAACTGCTTTCCTCACCCTTGGGGTTCCCTGGGAAATGGTTGTGGAGTCAGGGTTCTGGACACAACAGGACATCATTCTTTCCTCTGGGAGCAGAGAATTCAGTGCAGACTCCAGACCTTCTCAGCAAGCTCTAGGCCACATTCTGTATTCAGGGGCTGCTGGATCAACTCTTTGCCACAATGCCCTGGAAGGGAGATTGGCTGGGAGTGGAGGCTTCACTGAGACCTCAATTAGCCCTCAAGTCCCCTCTCCACCATACCCCAGGGCCTTGATCACCAGGCAGGACCTGCAGGGAAGGAGCTGACCCAAAAGATGTAGCAGCAGAAGAGCCAGGGAGGACAAGGAGTCTCTGGGGAAGAGGAGCAGCAGCCCTCTCACAGCCTGGCCTTCCTACAAGGTCACAGCCAGGGGACAGGAACGTTGGACAGCAGCAGGAGGGAGAGTGCCAGGCCCCCAGCATCTCCTCAGCTTAAGCTCTGCACTCTGCCCCCATCCCCTCATTAGCCAGAGGAGTGTGGGACACTGACCTGGAGCTCTGCTCCAGAGGCAGCTGAGCTGCCTCCTGCAAACGTCCTCTGCACTTGCTCTGGCAAGAACTCAACAGATTGCAATCAAATTTTTATAGAACCAGAAAATTAGAAGTGGTCTTATAACCCTCGCGCACTGGCTGATGGGAAAGAACTGGGGGTGGGCAGGCAATTAGCAAAAGTACAGCTCTTTTCCCATTAATTATGAGCTACCTCCCCTCCCCCACCAGGAGGCAGGGGAACCCCTTTAACAGCTGAGAACATAACCATGTGCAGCTCTGGAGAGCTGGGGATCCAGAGGTGGGTCCCTTCCTGCCCCCCTATGCCTGCCCAAGATGTTTTGTCAACCAGCTTTTGGCTGATTGTTTTGTAGGCTGGGGGGATGGGGTGAAGAGATCATCTTTCTGCTGCATGATAAGGAAATTCAGGGCCAAAGAGGGGGGTTGAGCCAAGACACAACCTTGGTTCATGGCCACTCCTTCCTTCTGGCTCCACTCTTGACTCAGTGGGTCAAAAAACCCTAAGAAAACCCATCTGAAAAGCAGACTCCATGAGGAGAGCCAAGGCAGCTGCTGCCACACCCAATCCATCCCTCTGCTGCCATGAGGTCTTGTACTACCCATCTTCTTCGGCAAATCCTTCTAGTGACTAATGTTGGCCAGAGCAGGGTGATCCTGTAGGAGGGCTCATGTCACTGGTGTCCAGAATATCTGTATTGTTGTATAACTGGAAAAGAGGTAGCAGGGTTTCCTTTAAGAGCCAGGATTCCTGCAAACCCCAAGCTTCTCAGACTTCTCAAGACTCCAGATGTACTGGGCTTCTGGTTGCCTCAGTCCATGCAGGGCTCTGGCAGGAGTGGCTACAGGGCCCATGTGCTCTGGCTCTATGCTGGCTAACAGGGTTACTATGGTATGTACTGATGGCTGTACGCTACAGGCCAGTGTGGTTCCTGGCCACTCCTTGTCCCCTGCTCTGCTCTGTGGCTTCAGAGCCCAGCGCTTGGAGGCCAAAAGCCATGGCTTCGGCTTCACAGAAATCCTGTGCTTATCTGGTTCAGGAGACGGGAGTAGCTCTCAGCTACCCTGCCCTTGACATGGATCAATGTCAAATCTGGTTCCTGGGCCAGCTGCTTAGGGGCCCTCCCTGACAGAGTTCCAAACAACGAGGAGGCAGTTTGTGAGCATGATGGAGCAAGATGGGGCCCATCAGAGATGGAGCTTGAAAGTGCTCAATCCTTCGCTCATGCTAGGGAGATGAGCGCTTCCCTGTGGGGAGCCAGGTGATGGTAAGCCACTCCTGAGGGTGACTCGGGAAAACTCTGCTTGGTCCCCACCGGGTTCCCTCCTTGGGTGGTCCCTCTCAGCCACAGAAGTGTCTGCTTGTCAGCTGCCTTGTTTGAAGTCTGGGCTGGCTCAGGGTGGTAAGAAAGCTTAGGAGTGAGAACAGGCTGTTTAACACAAGCGATGACAGACTCCAAAGAGGCTTGGGCTTTGCTGTTTCAAAGTGCTAATTGGTTCTTACAAGTTGGAGGCCAGCACCCAGCATGGGGGCTAAAGCTGACTGTACCCCACCCACCAGGGGCAGGGTGGAGCCCTCCACTGACTGGAGGGGAGTCATCCTCTGAAGGACAGAAGAGCCAACCTCAGGGCTCATTCATCTTGGCCCCAGAGGACTGAAGCAGGAGCCCTGGTAGGAGAGGGCTGACAGGGAGAAGCATTTCAAAGAAGGGGCTGCCTGGAAGAGTCAGGCTGTTCAGGGGGCCAATTGTTGGCACTAGAAGGTGGGAAGTGGCCTCTGAGCTCCCTTCCTTCCAATCTGGTGAGTGTGAGGCCACAGCCTTTGTCTATATCTACCTGGAAAAGAGCAAAGACCCTACCACCATGTCTGCCTCTTACTCTTGTTGGCAGAGCCTTGAGGGTACATAGGTTTGCCCTGCCGATACTATGTGACACAGTAAGGCAGAGGGAGTAGGGGACAGGGGAGTATGTCCCCAGAACTTGTTCTGAACTGGGAGTCAGGAGCAGAGCCCTCAGGGACAATTAGTAAACATGAAATCCCAGCATCCTCCTGACTTCCCTATGTGGACAGTGAGACATGGAGAGGGAGAGGTTTCATACTCCTTTGTCTGGTTTCTGGCTTCCAGGAAACACTGCCTCTACCCGGCATAGAGGAGATGGAGTCTCTGAGGGAGCTGTGAAAGTCACCCTCGATCACCCTCCTCAGGCTGGCTGGAAAGATAGCCAATTCATTGGGGAGCTTGGTCCAAGGAGAAGCTACCTGGATTAATAACATACTGGGGATTCACTATGAAAATCTCAGTTCAGGGAAAGCTCAACTCTCCACTAGACTCCTGAATGTATCAGGTACTTATCTCATATCAGCTGAGCCCAAAGGTAACTGCCTTGGAGGAGCATGGACTGCTGTTCTCCTCCCCCTCATACCCATCCCCATCCCCACCAGACAGCTCCTACCTTCGCCAGACCCTGAGGCTGCTGACCCGAGCTCCTGGACCTCCCTTTCCGTCTGGGTTTCGGCATTTTGTAGCTGAGGTGCCAAAGTTTGGGTGCCCTGAGATGTCACTGAAGTGGTCGGGTGCCGGGGTTGGAGGCCAATGGCATTCATTAAGCCCATGTCCCTGTCTGTCCTCCATGTGGCTCTGCTGCTTCTAGACAGAGAAAAACTGAAGTCAAGTCAGGTTTTCCCCAGCTCTCAGAGACACAGACTTTCCAGAGAGTGACCAGCCACAATTTTGAAAGAAGAGGGTTTGTTCTAGGTTTCCCATGTTTGGGGGACAGTTTTACCTTTACCTATATTCCTCCTCAAATAATTCTCTCCCTGGCTAGGGATGAGCCTTCTGAACCTGGTGAGGCTGGTCCCCATTGACAGATACTTAGCCTGTCACTGGACCTGTCCTCAAAGCCTTTCCAGCTTGGTAGAAACCTGAGAGAACTTGGGTTTTGCTGGCACAGGCACGGAGAACCCATGGTCAGCTCTCAGCCATGAGGAGGCATCACAGGAAGATGACAGTAAAGAGGCTGGATAATTCAATAATGAAAATGAACAGCACCAGCTGGGTGCCTTCGAATTAGATTCAAGTAACTCTGGGGAACTGAGGCTCTCTCTCCGACCATCCTGGGGAATGAACAGTGGACTCTCCCTGGGCTATACGGTACTCTCTTTCTCAAGACAAGCCTCTTTTCTCCAATTAGCCTGTGTCTCTGCTTCCAGAACCTCACTTCGTTCCCCAAGACTTGGCCTTTCAGAAGCAGGAAATATAAGCCACATTCCAATTTCCTGGGCCAACAGGCTTCTAGTGGTCATCTAGCATGGGATATGACCTCCATGATCTACTGAGCAGGGACTCAGATGTAGCAAGGCAACAGAAGAACTGTAAAGAATGTTAGGGGAGAGAGAGGGAGGGAGAGGGAAGGAGAGGGATGGAGAGAGAGGGAAGGGGGGGAGAAAGGGAGAGAGGTGCATCATTTTAGCTGGCTGTTCTTTCCCTCCTCCCCAAACACTTACCCAGGCCTCTCACTGCTCCTGCTGTTGGAATGGACGGTGAAGACTGTCTCATTCAACTGGTCCCAGTAGTACTCAACACCAGAGTTTAAGGCCCTAAAAGGCAGAGGTGGTGGAGGAGAGGGTGTTGAAGGTATTAGAGAGGAGACCATGAAACCTCTGGCTCCCCAACCCATTCCCCATGACTTTGTGAGCTTGGGCCTGGAAGTATTCATCTCTTCCCTTTCCTAGGGATGGAGAGAGAAAATGGAGGAGGGAGGTGACTAGGTGGCACAGTGAATAGAGCACTGGCCCTGGAGTCAGGAGGACCTGAGTTCAAATCCAGCATCAGACACAATACACACACACACACACACACACACACACACACACACACACACACACAAAACTAGCTGTGTGACCTTGGGCAAGTCACTTAATCCCAACTGCCCTAACTTCCCCCTCCAAAAAAGAAGGAGGAGGAGGAAGAAGAGGAGGAGGAAGAAGAAGAAGAAGAAAGAGGAGGAGGAGGAGGAAGAATACATGGTCTTATAAAGACAGACTGAACACAAGGAAAACTCATCATGGTCTCCTCCAGGCCCCAGTTCTCCATGCTCTCAGCTTTCATCTAGTTCTGCCAGCAGGCCAAGATGTTTCATAACCCTGTCAGTCATCTTTCGAGGCCAGTGCTTAGCATTGGGATGGCTCCAGACCTTCTTCCCAGACTCACTTGTCTCCATTAACCGGCTTTTCAAGTGCTGTGGGCTTGAACTTGAAATCGGGAAACCTGGCAGAGGTTTCCTTCACTAAGATCTCTTCCAATAGGGAAGGACAGGCACCTTGTTAGAAGACAGAATTCCTGTCCCTCTAGTTGTAAGCCTGCTTCCTCTTCCCCTGACAGAGGCCAAATAGAAGGGCAGAATGGGTCAGTGGGATGAGTGGGGGACATGAGTTCAAGTCCCAGAGTTGATACTCATTGACCATGGCTGCCCATTCTGAGACTGAGTCTCCTCCTTTGTAAAATGGGAATCACACTTGTATACTTAAGCTCATGGGCTCATGGGTTTAGAGGTGAAAGGAACATTAGAAGTTAATCACGCCGTCTCATCCCTCTCAGTTTATAGACATGGGCTCCCCCTCATTGCATCCTCCACCTTTAGAAGGGTGAGATGATCATGAAGGTAGGTGAGAGGCAGTGTGGAACCTGGGAATGAGTATGAGATCTGCTGTTCGTGATCTGTCTAACTGGGCAGTCATCTGTAAAATGAGGGAGAAGGATGAGGTGACTCTCCCCAAAGTCTCTCCCAATTTTTCTGAAATTGAGACCCAGAGAAGTGAGTGCTTTGTGGTGTAAGAAATGGAGCCAGGATCTGAACACTGGTCCTCCTGTCTTCAAAAGTCCACACCTCTTTCCACTGTACCCTACTGCCTCCTGGGGGAGGCTTGGAGAAAATAAATACATCAACAAGCCTTTGTTAAGTACCTACCTACATGCCAGATGCCTCGGGAGTTTCTGGGGATACAAAGACAAAAATGAACTGTCCCTGCCCTCAAGGAGCTTACATTCCAGGGACGGAGATCACATGTAGACAGAGATGGGAAATAACTGTGTACAAAACATATACATCAATAACTAAGTGATTTTGTCAGGGAGACATTAGTGCAGCTGAAAGAGGATCAAGAAAAGCTTCCTGCAGGAAGCAGCATTTGTACTGAGCCATGAAAAAGAGTCAAAGAGGGACAGCATTGCAGGCACAAGGGAAAGCTTGTCCCTAGAAATGGGACAGGAGGCCAGTGTGGCTGCCCAGCAAATACCTGAAGCCTAGAAAGGGAGGCTGGTCATTTCCCCTCTTCCTCTGGTTTCCATCTGCTTTTGTTATGTATTCGTCCCCACTTGATTTTTTCTACAAGTATGTGTGCAATGTTTTCCTCATTTCCTAGAGTAAGGGAGATATATCCCGGATGTGCCTGTGGAACTACAGCATAGGTCACTGGTCACCAAATCTACTTTTCACCATTAGAGACATGGTTCATAATGGTCCATGCTATTGTAAGACTTGCCCTACTCTGGGATGAAGTGGTTTCCCAGGAAAAAACTTCCCATTTTCTATAGATGCTCGAAGTGTACAGAGCATATTCCCCAAAATGATTTTGGGAGTGAGCAGGTGAAGCAAGCATTAGGATCCTCATTCTTCTTTTTTTTTGAGAGTTCCCATTCTTAAGATGAGGGAGCTCAGGCTTAATGACAAAATGATTTGCCCAGTGTCACAAACGATTTGGTAAGTGTTGAAGATGGGATTCAAAGCCAGGTTTCCCGATTTCAAGTTCAAGCCCACAGCACTTGAAAAGCCAGTTAATGGAGACAAGTGAGTCTGGGAAGAAGGTCTGGAGCCATCCCAATGCTAAGCACTGGCCTCGAAAGATGACTGACAGGGTTATGAAACATCTTGGCCTGCTGGCAGAACTAGATGAAAGCTCAGAGCATGGAGAACTGGGGCCTGGAGGAGACCATGATGAGTTTTCCTTGTGTTCAGTCTGTCTTTATAAGGTCTTGCATACATGAAGATCTAGGTCTGGCTTGAGTATCAGCCCTCTTCTTCCTGACAGAAACTGTCTAAGCCAACAGACTCAACGGCTTTGGAGTCACTCTTCCAGAGGCCTTTTCTATTGTTTTTGGATGGTTCTTCAATCCCAATGGTGAGGCCTAGCTCACGAGCTGAAATGAGCGTAATCTTTTTGTCAGACTTTCAAGTAAGCACTATTTCCCACCTCCTTCTAGCACTAATGCCTACAATAGGGTATGGGCCAGGAAAAGCAAGAACAATGGAGGGTGAGGATAAAAGGGAAGGACTTTTAACAAACAGGGAAAGGGGGATGACAGCAATGAACTAGACACACTTTAAGCACAGACTTGCACCCCCAACTTCAAATCAAGCTGTGACCACCTTTTTCCAATGAGCTAATCCTGGCTGCATTAAGCCCCATGTGACACCAGATGCCTAGGAGCCACTGATTTACAAACTTGTCAGAATTTATTGACAGATGGCAACACTGTGCGGGGTGCCTGCCAGAAACACGCCTCTGTACTTCTCGACAGCCAAGGATGTAGTGGCAGAAAACCATTCACACCAAACCTACAATGCAACCGTGCTCCCCCTGACAAGGAACCTTCCGAATCTTGGAAAAGAAGTCACCAGAAAGCCCTCTCTCCAAGCAGTTACTGAGTGACGGTGGCTGCCTGAGGGTCCCCCCCATCACGCAAAGGCTACTTCCAATCTGGGCTATATGCGTCACTGTGCCTGCCAGCTATAATCAGAAGGGTCAGCCTCTGGGCAGGAAAGGAGGGCTCAAGAGCTGCTGATTAGAAGCAAAACCAAGCTGTAGACTCCTCCTCTCACTGACAAACCAATCTCTGTTCCTTCTGCCACCAAAAAGGCAGCCTTAATTCCAGGTCTCAATACTCTGTGGCCAGATCCAACCCAGGGACACGGTCTGTGGCCCTGACTCAAACTCCATGAGGACTGGGATAAAGATGCCCTTTCGGGCCAGACCCAAAACTCTTGCTACTTTGGGAACTCAGGCTTCAAACTCCTGGGTTTTAGGCTAAAGAATAACCATTATTATCACGTTCTTCCCCCCTTTTTGGGTCCTGATGGAGATGAATAAGTCAATGTTTGCAAAATTTTCCAGTTCCTTTTGAAAGACTGATTAAGAGACAAGAGAATGACGAGGGGCAGAAAATCTATCCCGATTCAGGCTCTCCCAAAGTCCTTTGATTTAATACCTGGTGTGTTATTCATGGATATAGATGGCCTCGATCGCCATCCTAATGACTCTACCTGCTGCGCTACGGGAATACACCAAGGAGACCTCTTCACGCACCTTATGGCTCTCTGCCATCCTCACTGACCATGGCATATTCTTAGATGGCCCTAGGGCCAAGGAAACCAGCATTACTACAGTTCTTCTCATTGTGGGGAAGGCCCTTGCTCTTACTTATCTTTCTGTACTAGTCCCTGCCATAGTTATATGGCTATTTATGTGGTCATGGTACTGCTGAATGAGGTCCTGTGCTAGAATGCATCTGTCTTGGGCTGAAACTTAGGGGCTGTTCAAGACTGATCAAGGTAGAGAACAGTTTGGATAGTTTAGAACAAACTTGGGGCTCACCTCCATTAGAGGTTAAAAAGAACTATCTTCTAATTGCTTGGGGTTTAAAAGAAAGATCTGAGTTCTGGAAGCTAGATAGCTTCAAAGAGGTTAATTTCATGACACTGCTAAAATATTCTTTCAGACCTAGGAAACAAAGTAGGAGAGTTGAAAGAGAGCTTAATGTGGAGTTTCAGGGCCCAAGTTTGATCCCAGGTACTCCTGCTCTAGCCTGAGGTAGGGGAGTGGGGGAACAATAGGCAGCTGGAGCTTTCAATTCCTTTGCTCTCTCAGCTACAGGACATTTGGGGGCAGGCAGCCAACATGGCTGGTGGCCAGAGAAGTTGAGTAAGGCTTGTAATTCTCTTGAGGAATGGAGCTGGGACTTCAACAAGGCTCTCTTGGGTACCCGTCACACTGTGCCACCTCATTTTAGCACATGGTCCCAGGCTGAACTGCCCCATATATCCAGACCAATGGACCATTTCCTGGAGGCCAACAAAAACTGTCACATTAGTCTGGGTCTTCACACTCAATGCGGCTATCAGTCAGGGGTGGGGGAAGTGGGCAGGGCTGGCAATGCTCCAAATTGGGAGTGGGGGGATGGCAGGTGTAATGGGAGAGAAGGGGAAGGAGCAGCTCACTGCTCAGAGGGATGACTGGGCTGCCAGCCACCATACCAGCTCCACATGGTGGTTTGGTTGTGAGCGGCTATTCTGGTCCAGAGTGCCACACGATTTATGTGGCTGTGCTGGAGCTGAAAACCAACGGCTTGTCCACAGCAGCTGGGGGCTACCTGACAACATTCTCTCCTGAAACATCTCATTCAAGGATTCCTTCTCCTGGGTGGCCTGGGACTTGCTACGGTCCAGCAGAACATGTCGGACTATGCTCTCTGGAGAAACCTCCTTCAGTGCCATCAAAGGGGCTCTCTGGCACTCCTGGGGAACCGTCATTTGACCCAATGGACCAGGGCCAACCAGACAAGCACCATCCAAGCATAGACTTATGTTTGGGATGATGAAGGAGACTCAAGACCAGAGGTTGTAGGCATAAGTTAGGCCTATCACATGGACTTAAAAATGGTCAAAGGATGGCCTCCTAACCTGAGGTGACTTGCCTGGGGAATGGGAGGGCCAGAGAGCATCATGACAGACAAGGCTAGGGTTCTGAACCTCAGCTGCCCAATAAAGAGGCAACAGACTTGAGCACTGAGTTTCATATTTATTTATTCTCCTCAATCTGGGACAGAAAAGAAAAAATGGGCAGCTCGACATATGTGAGGTTCACCCTTTATCACTTCTCCCACTTCCCACTGCGTGCCCGGGTGGCCCATAAATACCTGACAGGCAGAAGAGTCAAGTGGCAGGGGCTCTAATCTGGGTCTCTGAACTTCTCCCAACATAAGTGGCTTCCTTTTTTAGTCTTATATATCTTATTTTATGCATTTATACACACTTTTCTGAGAAGGGGTCAAGGGTACAGAAAAGGTCAGGACCTCCTGGTCCAGGGACAAAAGTCATATCCTGGGACATCCAGAAGCCTAGTTTATCCTGGTGGGAAGGAGGCTAAGTGACCCTGGGAGATTCACAAGTCTTCTGGGCTTCAGCCTTCTTATGCAGAAAATGGATACATTTGTTCCTCCTAGAGGCACAAAGATGGGCACATGTGTGGATGGGTATTTGAGGGCCTCTGAACTCCGGGCTTGAGGTGTGTGCCAACTCAACTCACAAGACAGGAGACTGTGATCCCATGGAGGAAGGCCATGTTGCTGTGCCATTTCCTGGCCAAGGGAGTCCTTCCCTACAGGGGGCCAACGGCAGAGTCAAGCCTTAGGTGGGCATGATGTCATCATCCAAGGGGCTCTGAGGAGGGATATGGATGGGAAGTGGAGAGGGGGCTCCACAGACAGATACCAGGGGCCAAAGGAACTTACTCTGAGTTTAAGTCGAATTGTCTGTGACTCATCCAAAATGCATAGGGTTATGGTTTCTGATAGAAAAGCCTTTACAAGGCAGTGACAGTACTAGGCTGTAAGAGAGTGGGGGCTGTGTGCTACAGGGGCCTGAGTCCCTAAGGGGGTGGGAGGGGAAGAGAGACCCCAGGATTCAGCTGTGGCAAGAGTGCCAAGTCCAAGCTAGCAGAGCCCAGGAGTTTGAAGAAAGATCCTCAACAGCCCCAAACTAGCATGACCAGACAGCTTCCCATTTTCCCAAACAAGTCTTCCAGTATAGAGCAACAAGCGCTCTGAAAGCCCGGGTCCTGGGGGAGTAACAAGAGGAGGCAGACATGGTCACATGCCTTGAAGTAAGACGTGTTTCAGGGAAGTCTGATCCCGGCTGACAGAGATTAGGGGGAGGGGGTAGAGAGGGAGGATGGAAATGTGACAGGTCTGGAGTCGGGGAAGGATGGACAGTTTTAGAGAGATCACAAGAGAGAGGCTGGAGGCAGAAGAAGCACAAGGGATCACAAAGGGCACTCCTAAAGAGAAATAAAGGCTAGGGAGAAGTTGGCCTGGGAGCAAAGAACAACCGTTCCCCTTCTTAGCCGCAGTCTACTTTACGCTAAGATCTTGATACATCTCACAAGCTAAGATCAATTCAGCAAATATTTATTAAGCACCCACAAGATGCAGAGCCAGTGTGCTCGGCAATGAGGGAGGTACAAAGTTGAAGTGAGGCATAGGCCCTGCCCTCATGGAGCTCACAGTCTGGCAGAAGGAAATGACACCCCCCCCCCCTTCACCCCCCACCCCACAGAGAGATAACTAGAAACCAAAAGAATACATGAAAAGTGGTTTAGAACAATGTGCTCTGTGAAAAGAAAAACAAAGTCCTGGAGGTCGAGAGCTAAGGCTCAGATGGGACAACCAGAGTTTCCATGGAGCAGAAGAGATTCCACAAGGATCGTCTGGAACTCAGGCTTCTCTCTTACCCTGGGCCTCCATACATCATGCCTTCTTGCTGGCCTTACTCAGCTAAGAAGGTCTTTGTGCTGTCTACAACACTCAGGATCAGTACAGAAAGAATGAGGTTCAAGGGGCATCTCATCACTAGTGCTCTACCATGGCCTCCAGGGCACTGCCCAGCCCATACAATGGAAAGGAAACAGTGCCCGCCTGCCTATTTGCCCACCTGCCTGCCTTTTCCCCACCTGCTTGCCCAGCTGCCTGCCTGTTTCCCCACCTGCTTGCCCAGCTGCCTGCCTGCTTGCCCAGCTGCCTGCCTGTTTGCTTATCAGTGTGCTTATCTCTTTCACCTGACTGTAGAGGAGGGAGGGTGGGGGTGGTCTGCACTTTCCAGGAACCACAGGCCCCATCAACTAGGCCACATTGCTTGAGGAGCTCCACAGTTTTTTAGACCATGACTGAATCAAGGGGAAGAGGGCATCAGGATGAGTGGGCAACAGAAGCGGCTGAATCCAGGTGAGATGTGTCTGTGTCTTCCCCAGGAGTTAGAGCATTCTTTATTGACTCTCAGAGACTTCTGGATCAGGTGGTCACATATCTGACTGGGGCTACGATGATGCCAAGGCTAACTCTGAGGGGCGACCCCTGGATTTGTCCTCACCGCTATCTCCTATAAAGGAAAGGGGAGGAGCAGGGTTTGGGAGCCCTGCTTGGATTTTCTCCTTGAGCTGGAACCCTTCCCAATGATGATGACAATGAACAGGATTTCCAATGGTGTTTTTCTCTCTGCCTTCACGACAATAAATGACAACCTTAAGCAGAAAGAAAACTCGGCCTAAGAGAAGATAGAAGTGGCCTGTTAGAGCTCACGGGCTCATCCAATTCAGGTTTCTATTCTACCTGCAACTGTACGTCCTTGAGGTCACAGTGGGAGAGAGGTTTAACCTTTTTGAATGTAATCAGTGCTTTTATCTACCAGGCACTTCTGCTATCACTAGGGAAGAAAAGAGGCCCCAAACCCAACGCAACAGAAAGTGCTGCAGACTCATGAAGAAAGGACAGAACAGCACTTGATGAGGGGGACAACAGAGAGCCGGGGCTGAATTCTGGCTCCAACACTCCCTAGCTGTTGTCCTGGGCAAATCACTCAGTCTCTGAGTCTCAGCTTTCTGTAAGACACAAGTTTCCTCATCTGTAAAAGCGGGATACAGCTTGTAACAGGGTGGTACAGAGGATGGTTCTGAGGACGTCCCAAAGTGCTGCTGAAAGAGGAGCTGACTGTCATTAAACACACCAGACCGTGAACTCGGGCTCAGCCCTGAAAAGCTGACATCACCAATCTGGAGGAAGAAAGTCCTAAAGAAAAGCAACACTCTAGGACAAAGCCTACCTTGATGGCAACTTTCCAGGGCAGAATCCTGGCCCAGGGCTGTGGCCTGCCCTGCGTCCTCTCCCCCAGCCTCCCAGGCACCCTCCCACCCACCCGTCCACTCACTCTGGTCGGCAGATCACCAGGTCTCCTTTGTTGGTGCCATAAGCCAGGCCGAGCCCTGGCTCGGGCAGCCAGCGGGCAGAGTTGATGCTGACATGTCTCCGCTGGTCAGCTGGCATGGGATAAAGAACATTGAAAACTCTCTAGGGGAGAAAAAGGGTGGGAAGGAGAAAAAAGGGGGAAAAACAGCTTATTACCAAGATCAACAAAATTCAGAGTAAAACAAAACCCTGGTCACTGGGATCCTTCACGACTTTCACGTAGCAGTCTCTATCCATGTGACCAGAAGGCTGTTCCGTGGAGAGCGCACGTCTCCATGCCAGCCGCTGGCAGGATGTCCCAGGGAGGGCAGTGGCGAGGGCACATGCCGGGCCTTGTCCACAGGGCTCCCCATCTAGCTTTACTAGTCATGACCTCTGACCTCACTGAGTGGAAAGGTCGTCTAGGACTCAGGGCACGTGGCTGCCACTCTAACTGGACCAACCAGTGTGATCCAGTCTGGGCTGGCAGTCCCAGTTACCATGGAGACTGCAGTGCTCTCACAGTGACGGGGAGCTGGAGATGATAGGGGGGCGGGAGGGGGTGATAACACCGGAGAACATTCTTAATTCACCTAATTAAAAGCAATGTTAAAATTGCTATTGTTAACAAGACCTAAAAGGTGAAGTCAGATGTGGGGAGAGGGGCAGGGGGGAATCTCACACATGTGGATAAGATATATCTCTAGCTTATATAAATCACCATGGAACAGACAATTTTCCTCAGTATCAAGACAAGACATTCTTTTTATAAACTGTCTGCCCTCAAGCTAATATTTTTCTGCTCTGGGCACTTGAGACACATCTAAAAACCCAGCTGGAGTGGGAGTTTCACCAGCTCAATATGCCTGACCAGGCCAGAGGGCCCCTGGAGCATCTTTAGAAAGGGGCAGCAGGGGTGTTCAGAAATGAGGCAGCAAAGCCTAGTGGGAAGGACATGGAGAAGAGTCGAGAAACCTGAATTTTAGGCTAAGCTGTGTGACAAGTTCTCTAGGTGATCTTGGCCAGGCCACGGTAATGTCACCTGGCTGACCTCACGTGGCTGTTGGGAGAAAAGAGATCTAGGAGTGTTCAGTGAAGTGGAATTCACTATGTACAGGCAAGGTGTTACAGCCACAACTACTGTTCTCTTATAGGATTACAAGCTTGGAGTTAGAGCAGAACTTGGGTCCCCGAGTCCAATCCCCTTGTTTTATAGCCAACAGAAGCCAGGCCACACTTACTGCAGCTGTCAATACCTGGAGGTGAAGGAAGCCTCTTTCACTGGGACATGTCACCACGACCCAGATGAAGGGATGTCTTCCCTCTTCCCTCTGCATTATGCCTTACACATACCCCTTTCTTCCCCTTGACCTCAGGAAATGTTCTCCTATTTCCCTCAAAACCACGGGATATGCCACGAGGACCTTGTGCATGAAGCACCTTGTGCTCAGCATTGGCACTCCCATCCCCATACCCTCACATTTACTCTGTGCATTTTTATGTATGTCCATGAGGCCAACAGAGAAGAAGTTCCCTGAGGGCAAGGGGTGTTTCATCTTTTTTCTGTGATTCAGTCTCCAGTATCTGGCCCAGCAGCTGGCACACAGGTGTTTAATACATTGCAAAGAAAGTGTGGTTATCTCCCTACAGACGAACCATCCAAAATGAAGAGACTACCTTCTAGAGACAATTATAGGGAAAAGTAACTGGGTGTTCAGTGACGAGCCAATAGCTGAGGTGAACATTCATGGAAAAGAACTCATTGCTGCTAGAAGATATGAGACTGACTCGCTACAGATGTCAAAGAAGGGCCAGAGGTAACGCTGCACATGCTGTCAGAAGCAGGGAGACTGCTTTGTTCACTTTCCTGTCTTTACTGCCAAGGATAGCCTGCTGGACAGAGGTGGGATAAATTCAAAATGAAACAGATATAAAAACAAAGCATGCCAATGGAACCCCTTCCCCTAAAACAGAGTGGAGACTGTAGGCAGGGGCATCACATGGCAGAGCACTCAGGACACAGCTGCCAAACCTTTGGCTCATCTCCTCCTGGTGCACATCCCTATAGGAACCTCCAGCAAACATTCAACTGCTCCCAAAAACTTGGTTCTCCAAGACACAGAAGCGTGTCTTTTCGTCCTTATCCAAGCAACTACCTCCCAATTGGCCCGGACTCTCCCTTCTCTCAAGGTCAGGTTCTCATTTTCCAATCTGCAACTCATCAGCTTCTCTCCAATGGACATGAAACTCTGAACATTGTAGCTGAACAGAGAAGACAGACAGCAGGATATGGACAGAATTGGAAAACCATGGCCACAAATGCCTGTTTTGTCCAATTTCTTCTGTATAGGTGCATCCGGAATATACCAAGTTGGTGAACAAGGCTAAGGGAAAGGCAGGGCAGATTTTTTCAGCATTTCCTTCTACCCTAAATGAAGATAGATTCAAAAGAACATGCAAAATGAGTGGTGAGATTCTGAAGAAGGGGAATTGGAGGTTGCTTTAAGTTCCTTAGTTTAAACACAAAAAAAGAAGGGGGCAAACTCCCTTTTCTTGGACTTAACACGAAATTTTCTTTTTATAGTCTGTTTAAAGATTAATAACCAGACACCATCTCTTTGCTCCCGAGTAAGGGACCTTCTGGGTAAGGGAACAAAGTCCTCCAGGGAACAGTATGGCTGATGTAGAAGGCAGCCCACCTCTTAGCAAAGGAGGCCACTGAAAAGCAGGTAACAAATAATTAAAGGTAGGGATCCTGGAACCTCACAGCACATAATTTCACAGCTTCCTTGGCCACAGGCTAATAAACGAAGGCACTGATTTGTTCCCCTCCTGAGACAGTAGCTTGGGGAGTGTGCCTATCACACCCAGGGTTTGGGTATTAAGCCAAATCCTGTTTTGTGGCAGAAAGCCAGGAAATATCATGTGGAGATCAGCTGCCTCCGGGAATCTTCCCTGGTAGAAGTTCATGCCTTTATCCCACTCTCACACAGGGGCAGGCAGGAGGGAAATCAGGGCAAAGGCTGGTAGAGCCCATTTACTGACACCCTTTTACTTAGAGATAAGCCTCTGAGCCGACCCCAACCTCACAGCAGTGGGCACCGAAGCAATTCTGTTTTTCAGAAACTCCCCAACAAGTTTTCACTGTCTTCCTCAGGTGTCCCCATCATTGTTTTTCAAACAGACTTGCTTTCCTGTGCACATGGAGGTCGGGGGTCTCTTCGTAGCCAATTTATTCCTACAGTTTAATAACTAGACAAAGAGATTCCTGTAAACTGGACCAAAGCTGGCCTTCACAAAGCCACAAGAGTTTGGCCAAGACACACCACCGTTCTACCGGCCAGACCAAAGCCTAAGATTGGTGAGCTGGTGGGCAGTTTTTGACCTTCTTCCCTAAAAGCCAGGGGAAATGGCTACACTACCCCACAGAAAATGGATCAGCTTGTGGAGATGACACTGTTTTTAAATGAGGGTGCCCCAAATATGGTTCAACCACTTAGCTCCTTAGCATATACAACCATGGCTACAAACAAGGTGTCTCGATTATCTAGACTGGGCCTGGTAATAGCGGTTTCTCCGTTTTCTTTTATGTATAAAGAACAATTAATTTCTGCTTTATATCACATTCACTTCTGACTGCCTCTTTCCCCCACTGAGCCATCCCTTGTAACAAAGATTAAAGGGAGGGGCATCAGTAAAAAAGACTAATTCATCCACTCTTCGACCATGTATTCAATACTCCGTGCCCATAAGTACCCCCTTCTTTTTTCACAGAGAAATGATATGGACTCAGCCGAGAGAAACATCATTTCATCTCCATCTGAGTGGCATTATCATATCACATGACAAGGCTTAGAAATCTTTTAAGGGGTTAGATATGGATTCCTATCAACTAGGCAAAGTCTGGAGTGTTATGGTTTCATCTGCCTCCAACTCCCAGCATATATTGAAAAGTCATAATGTCTTTTCACTTCAACACAAATTAATTTCATTTTTTATCTAACATCTATGCAGGGAATTAGAGATCGATACACAGGAAGAATATTTCTTTTTTCCTTCCTCTTCTAGAGTCAAGGCAGTGTTCAGCATGTCAACAGGGAATGAGTGAAAGCTGCCAAATTATTTACAGTTTTAAAGCGGCAGGAGAGAAAATCTAGAGTCTTTCATTTCTGAGGTGCAGGGCAAACTCCCTTACCAGTGGTTCCCAGACCCAACCCTATCCCCCAACTCTAGCCAAGAGCTACAAGGATATAAAGGCAAACATTTTCCAGATCAAAGCTGCAGGAGCCCTGTTTCTTGTTCAAAGATGGATGAGAAAAAAGTGACAGTCAGTCAGTGAGGCTCAGCAGAAAGCCTTCCTTTCTTTCCTTTCAAAATGCAATAGAAAAAATGTATTGCTGCCCTCAAACAAGATGCTTCCTTTTGTGTAGGAGGCCAATAAATCTCAGGCCATTATGTTGAATTGGTCCAAGAGGTAAACTGTGCACCTCCCAGAAGCCCAGAGAAGAAGCTAGAGGAGAACACCAGACTTGATTCCATTAAACAGTCTTTCGTCTGTACAGTGGGAACCTTTTGGGGAGGGCAAGTGGCACAAAGGCAGTTGACCCCACTCTCCCACTTCAAATGAACAACTAGAACCATTCTGCAGTCATGAGAAGAAGGGTACAAGGCTAACCCAAAGCTGGGAATACCACAGACAGAGGGACAAGCTGCAGGCCATGGGATTAGGGAATGTTTCCTGGGTACCACTGTGAATCAGGACAACTGATGAGCTTCAAAGGAACTACATCTGAACAGGGAGAGGGTGCACTGAGAAGGGAGAAAAAAATCAGTGAGGGTTAGATGCTAAGAGATAGGTCTGAAACGGCCATCTGAAAAGGATGGCTGCGTCTCTCATCACAGATGGAGAAAATACAGGCAGCCCAAAGGTGGAGAACCTTTGGATCACTGCCCTTCTCCTGACAAAAGGGTCAACATACAGATAGAGTTAAGCACCTGACTTTACAGATTCAGTATTTATCTCCTCCCACTGTCTCCTTCTCTTTTGTGGGAAGGGGTGGTGATGAAGACCCCAAGTATGGCTCCTCTTTTGGTTCAACATTGGAGCAGAGTCCTGGGGCAGGGAAAGAGCACAGTGTATGTTCAAGGGACTGGGAGCAGGGTTGGGTTGGCAAGTTTATTTAAGTAAGGATTCCCAGCTTGTACCCCGTCTGAAGCACACAGAGCCCTCCTACCCTCAGCTCCTGATCTTCTGCTGAGCTCTCCTTAACAGGCATTCTCAGAGCTTCCAGCTGCTGACTTGCTCAGATCCCTGAACTGTTATTGATTTTCCAATCACTAGGAGGGAAACAGTCCTTTGAAAAACACTGATTTCTCTTAATGACATCAAGCTCTTTTCTTTAAATGTAGTGTACCCCGGAGCTAACAATCTGCAAAATGCTGATGGGGCTTGCCCAGTTTGTGTCTTTTTAAAAGTGGTACATGTTCAACAAGTATCCAGATTCTCTGGATTGGACTGAATTTCCTGGTCTTAGACAAAAGCGTGCCTCAACCCTGCCTGCCTAAACTAGAGCTCTTAAGAAAGAGGTCCAGGCACACATTTTGTTTTCCTGCAATTTTCCTTCCTCTGCTGATGCTGAGATGCAGCCCAGCTAAAGTGACTACCAACATCTCTTCTTTGATTTGTTCAAACCTGCAAAAATTTGGCTTGTCTTGTCTGTTATTTCAAGAGATCTCAGGACAGTCTTAGGCCTGTATCTACACACCTTACTTTCTAATCTCCCTTCAGTTCTCCAAAGACTCTTTGACTGGTTTGGAACCCAGTTCACTGACGGGCTGAGGGATCTACTTTACTACTTTACTATGGCCTGTCTCCTTGAAACGAAAAGTAAAGTCCTGTGTTCCTGGATCTCAAGGCATTCTACAGGATTAGCTGTCTCGGTGAAGTGGACGGACTGCTGAGTCTCCTCCCATCTCTGGACCCAGGCAGCTCCCACCTGCACCCTGACGTGTACTCGCTTCTGTCTTCCAGAATTCTCTCCACTGAGGCTTAGCTCAAGCGACGCCCACTCTACAGTCTGCTCTAATCCCTGCAACATTTACCCCTTCCTCAATGTCCCTTCATTCAACAATAACTACTGGAGGGGTGGGAAGCAGCCTGGCCTTCCGCCTCTGGAAATACCCTCTGCCCCCGAGGCCCAGCTGCTTATGGGATGATCGCTGCCAGAATCTTCGTGGAGGACATGGCCCAGACCACTCGTGTCTTCACTCCTCCCCAGGCTGCGCCGCAGACTCGTCTCTATATTCTCTTCTTTATTAAAATGCAAGCTTCTTGAGGGCAGGAGCTATCTTTCTTTTTGCTTGGGTTTGTATTCGGGGGCTTTCCGTAGTGCCCGACGCACAGTAAGTGCTTTAGGAATGATTTGTGGCCTGGTGACCAGTCTCTTACATGTAGCACAATAAATTCCAAATGGTAAAATAATCTGACTACCAAAAAAAAACCAACCCCAAAACAAACAAAAAAAAACCCACCAAAAATCTGGAGATGATAGTGATATAATTCACTACTACAGACAGGGAAGAATTCATAACAAGACATGGGACAGAAAAAAATCAGTTCTGGGTCATGTGAACAAGAAGATTGGGGACCAGACAATTTCATTAATCCCTGTATTTTCTCAAACTTCTCCAAAATAAAAATTACATGTCAAATATAAAGCAACATCAGCTGTTCCCATGGTCTAGGACACCAGAATCCAAATAAGGTTAACAACAAGAGACAAACGAAAACCCTTGCACTGACTGATGGTCACTGACCTCAAGCTCACTCATCATTGCATCCCCATCCCCCCATGCTACTGACAGGAAGGCTATACTAGTAGATCCAAAAACATGATACAATCTTATGACAAAACCCAACCTTTACCCTTGGTCCTCCCTTTTTCTTTCTAGTACTGGGGAGAATATGGCTGTAGGCTATGGAAGCTTGCTCTAGCTGCTGTGGTACCCTTCAGGAGCAAAAGGCTGCAAACCCCGTAGCAGCAGTGCTGCAAAGATCTGAACTTCTGGTGCTTGGGTGGACAATCCATGGTGCCAACGCAACCTTGTAGTACAAGTTCTCTGAACTGTTGATGGGGTGGGGGTGGGGTGGCATGTGCAGCACTCCATCACGCCTGAAAGAATGAGCACAGCATCCAGCTGGAGCTAGTTCTGACCACCCAAAAGTCACCTGGGGCAAAGACCTAAACTGATGAACTGCGAGTTGTCCAGCATGAGAGGAGGCCAAGACACGTTGAGATCTAGCTCCCAAGAAAACCACCATCATAGAGCTTAGACTGAGAAAATGAATAGGGGAAATGGGGAGCGGGGGAAAGAGAAGGACAAATTATCAGAGCTCTCATGACAAAGAAAAGTCTAAGATCTTAAATACAAGCAGGGAAAACATTCATAATGGAAGAAAAGATAGCCTCCAGATGCAGTCAAACAGTCCAGGCATCTTTGAATACGGCAAAACAAAGAGAAATGATCCAATGCTTGATGAGAGAGGACACTATGGAAGGTGAGAAGGCCATGAAATTACAACAGATTATTCCTGAGTGGTTAAAAAAAGAAATGAGAAGTGTAAGAATAGAATTTATGTCCTGCACAGCAAAAACGCTGGGCAGAATAGAAAAACTAGAATCTGTAATTGCAAGTCTCACCAGAGAAACAAAGAAAGAATAATATATCAGGACTGCAAATATGCATAAAGTGAAGGACAATCTAGAAGAAGAGAAGCAAAAACCAATAACTTGAATAGGAAATATGTTCATTATTCAAACAAGATACATGGATCTTGAAGATAAGATGTAGACAGACAACATGAGGATCAAGGGTCTCCCAGAAGAACATGACAGAACAAAAAACCTTAATATCACAATTCAGGAAATAATAGAGAAACGTCCAGAATTTATGAACATAGAAATGAAATACCATTTGAAAGAATTCACAGATCACCTCCAGAAAAAATTCCAAAGTTGCAAACCATGAGACACATAGTGGTTAAATTCGGCAATTCAATTTAGAAACAGCAAGTTCAGCAAGCAATCAGGAGAAAGACCTTCAAATACAAAGGAAAAGAAGTCTGAATCACACAAAATTATTCTGCACCCATCAGAAAAAGGAAAGGAATGGCTTGACAATACATGAAAAAAGACAGTCATACAAAAATAAAGAGGTATTTGAAATTTATTTAGAAAGAAAACCAAAACTAAAGAGATCACCTGCTTCTTGGACACTCCAAACAACAGAAATGTAGGAAGACTGAATAAATGCAATAGCCAAGGGCAGTAATAGCAACAGAGTGATAGCAGAGAGACCAAAAGAAACTTCTTTCTAAATGTACAAAAAGAAAAATGTATGAAGAAGAAAGTCAGGTGGAGATAACAGTGAAGAGGTGGGTATGAAGCACTGTAGACAGAAATTGTCAACTTCTTGTCTACAGGTGAATCAATTGTTTTTTGCTTTTTTGTTTTTTGTGGGACTATATTACAACACAGGAGGGCACAAGAAAGTGGGGTAAGAAAGTAGGAGGACCCACAGGAGCGTATGAAGTGCCAGGTCAGAAATGAGGGGAAGATGACCTCTGTGGTCTCAAAAGGAGAAAAACTAACATGGGATTCAATGAGGAGAGAGGAAGGATTGAAAAAAAGGAAGAGAAGGAGGAAGGTAACCTTGTTTGGTGGGAGAGGTTCCACTGATGAATGCTCCTATGGAAGAAAAGAGGATGGTCTATGAAGGGAAATAGGGACCTTGTGTTGGGAAAGATCTTGGGAATTCGGTGTTTGAAAAGTCTACTTATCCTATCTCAGGGATAGGGGGAAGACTGGAACACTTGGAGGCAATTGTCATCTCGGAGAATGGGAGAGCATGGATTACTGGTAGGCTGTATTATCAAGGAAATGATGGAGGAGGTGCCCAACCATGGGGCAATGTCCTCTCTGACACCTGAAATAACTGCCACTGGGAGGCACAACAGCAAAGTGGCATCCATGGAAAAATCACTACAGGAGTACCAGAAACTATCTAGAGGTAACAGCCCAGAGAAGAGACCCTGAAAACTTTGATTGCACAAGGAATACAGAGAAAAGAGGGAGCTCAGATAATTATACTGGTCATGTATCAGAGAATAAAGGTCTTGAGTAGCCAGAAAGAGAGGATGGATAATAAAGAGAGTGAGAGAAATCTTTTTTGAAAAGATGTGTAAAAAGAAAAAGAAAATCGACAAACTAATGAACCAGACTAATTAAAGGAGAGGAAGAGAATTGGGAATCTTCTTGATTAACTGAGAGAGAGAAAAAAGGTGGGATTAGTATGTAACCGGATAAAAGCAGAAGGAAAAAACCCCAAAATCCCAAAGGGAAAGGGGTAACAAATGAGAAGAGAGGATCAGGGATGAGGGAAAAGAGATCCAGTGGGAATAAGGGCACCTTAAAAAAAGATCAAGGTAAAGTAACTAAAGGAATATAGTACTATATGTGTAGCAGAAGAGAAGGAAAAACATATAACTTGGATAAAAAAAAAAAAACAAACTTCTCAATAATAGAGAGTATGGAAAATAAAAACCTAACTCTCATACCTTTAAACATGAATGGATTAAATAATCCAATAAAATGAAAAAGAGCAATAGATTAGATAAAAAGACAAAACACTACAATCTGTTGCTTTACAGAAACATATTTAAAAAACAAAGACATATGAAGGGATGGAAATTTGTTTTACCATGAATCAAGTGAATCCCCAAATGTAGGAACTGCAATCATGCTATCTGACAAAGCAAAAACAAACATTCAAAAAATAAAAAAGGAATAAACAAGGAAACTATATTATGCTGATAGAAACCCCAGACACCAAAGCAATATCAGTAACAAACTTATATATACCAACTGCGTTAACATCCCAATTCATGAAGGAAACATTATCTTAGCCACAAGAAGATAAAGATAATAACACAATAGTAAGAGAAGACTTAAACATCTCTCTCTCAGTTTTGGATAAGTTTAACAGAAAGATAAACCAAAGGGAAAATGTAAAACTGAACGAATTTCTGGAGAAACCAGACTTAAAAGATTTATAATATCTCCTAAATGGGACAACAAAAGAATATACTTATTTTTCAACTTCACATGGAACTTTTAAATGATCATGTACCAGAGCACAAAAATGTTGCAAACAAACACAAAAAGGAGGAAATAGTCGATACATCTTCTACAACTCATAATGCAATAAAAATAATCATTAGTATAGGGACACAAACAAAAGATACAGATCCAAAGTGAAAATGAAAAAAACAGACTCCTAAATAATAAGTGGGTCAAAGAATAAATCATAGAAACAATTAACAACTATGAAAAAAGAAAATTTAAAAAATACCAAAATTTCTGAGAGTCAGCTAAAGTAGTCCTTAGTGGGAAAAATCATATCCTTACAAACACAAATTAACAACATTTTTTTAAAAAATGGATTAATGAAGTGAATATGCATTTTTAAAAATTACAAAGCCAACAAGTAAACAAATCTGAATAAGTACAAAAGAAAAGATATTAAAAATAAGAGAGAAAATAGATAATGGGAACCCTAAAAACACTACAGAAATGACAAATAAAACTAAAATTTGGTTCTTTGAAAAGATACACATTTGGTTAATCTGATTAAAAAAGAGACCAGAAAATCAAATCAATAAAATAGCAAATGAGCAAGGTGAAATCACAACAAAAACAGAAGAAATAAAATTATAATCAGAACTTAATATGCACAGCTACATGCTAACTAAATTAGGAACACAAAAGATATAGAATACCTTCAAAAATAAAAAATATCCAAACTATGAGAAGGCTAGATAGAGATCTTAAATAACCCAATCTCAGAAAAGGAAATCTATCCAGCCATAAAGAAATTACACTAAAGGAGGGTGGTGGAACAAAACTGCTGATCTTGATGAGAGAATTCTATCACAAGAGAATTCTATCCAACTTCTAAAGAACAATTAGTACACAAACTTCACAAATTAACTTTCAAAAATCAAGAAAGAAAACATCTCATTAGAATTGTTTTATGAGACAAATATAATGCCTAAACTAGGGAAAGACAAAACACAGAAAGAAAACTATATGCCAACGCCAGTAACGAACATTAACTGAAAAACATTTAAACAAAATCCTGTTGAATAGATTACAGCAATTTGTCTAAGGAATCATTCATTATTACAAAGTGGGATTTATACGTGGGAAACAATCAACATAATTAATTATATTAAAAACCAAAACATCCCAAACCACATGATCATCTCAATAGATTAAAAAAAAAAGGCCTTTGACAAAATACTACACTCTTTTATGCCAAAAATTCTACAAAGTAGAAGCAGAGAAGAACTTTTAAAAATATTACATAAAGGGGGAGGCTAGGTCACATAGTGAATGGAACATGAGCCCCAGAGTCAAGAGGACCTGAGTTCAAATCTGACCTCAGACACTTAACACTTACTAGCCATGTGACTTTGGGCAAGTCAGTTAACCCCAACTGCTCTGCCTTCCCCTTCAAAAAAAAATATTACATAAAGTGTCTATCTAAATTCAAAAGCAAACTTCATATGTAATTAGGATATACTTCAACTTTTTCCAATAAACATAGGAATAAAGCAAGGATGCCTCTAACCATCTATTATTTTATATAGCACTAGAAATGCTAGCAGTAGCAATAAGACAAGAGAAAGAAATTAAAGGCATGAGGAAGGGCAAAGAGGAGATAAAACTATCCCTGTTGATGATGTGATAGTTATTTGGAAAATCCTAGGGAATAAAAAGAAAGTAAGTGAGAAAAATAATAGCTTCAGCAAAGTTGCAAGCTACAAATTAAATCCTCAAAAATCAACAGCATGAAGCAATAAGAGAAAGGGAAATCCCATTCCCAAAAAGTACAAAATGTATAAAATATCCAGGGATCTATCTACCAAAGTACACAAAAGATTTGTATATATTCAGTTACGAAGTGCTCCTTAAAGAAATAAAGAACAAGTTAAAGAGTGCTCATGGCTAGGTAATGCCAATACAATAAAAATGACAATACTACAAAAATTAAATTATAATTTTAATGCCATGTCAATCAAATTGCCAAGGGAACATTTTATAGAGCTAGATAAAATAATAACAAAATCTATTTTGAAAAACAAAACATCTAAAATATCAAAAGGAATGGTGAAAAAAAGCAGGAACAAAGGGAGAAGAGCACTTCCAGATCTTAAATTACATTATAAAATAGCAGTCATCAAAACCATCTGGTATGGATTAAAAAACAAGAGATAGATGTCATAGAAGATAGCACAGTAAAGGCAGGGACTTGCCAAATCTCTCCCCAAATAACATCATAATAAGACTTTCAAAACAAATTCTGAAGAGACAGGACCAACAAAAGGTTGGGGTGAAACTATTTTCTAGCCCAAAACAATTTAGAAGGTTGGCAGGAAAGGTTTGCCTTACTGGGTTGAGGGTGGAATGCAGTGTAATGAAGGTCTGATAGAAGCATGTGTATCAGTGGCAGCTTCTGGAGCTCTAAGCCCACAAAAGGAAAAGGGATCAGACAACTGGTTAGAAGAAGATTACTGGGGTCCTTTTGCAAGCACGTGGTGCAGGACTCTGCTGCATTGGCCATACACAGTTCTGGCTGCGGTCCCAGCAGAAGGAGGAGCAATATCACACTACTGTATGTGGCCACAGTAGTGCCACGGGTCCTGGTCTCATAGCTCCAGGATGGAGAAGAGTGCTTGTGGTTGCTCACAGACCAGAGCACAGGCCAGGAGAGCAGGGATCACACCTCTTCTTAGATCATACCATCTTGAAAGAAGTGAAAACTCATAGATTCCCAGAACTAGCTCTGAGAAACATCAGCGTGGAAAAAAACCTGAAACTTGGGACAGTGCGTCCTCCATCTTGGGAGCAGAGTCCAAATTTAACATAAAGTTAAAAGACAAGAAATATGCTGGAAAAATGAGCAAACATAAAAAAAATAATAACCTGACCAGAGAAAGTTATTATGGTGACAGGGAAAAATAAAGACATACACCCAGAAGAAGACAATGAAATCAGAGTAGTTTTATGCAAAACCTCAAAGAAAAATGTGAGTTGGTCACAGGCCCAAAAAAGAGTTCCTGGAAGAGCTCACAACTTAAAAAAAAAATCAAATGAGAAAAGGAGAGAAAAAATTGAGAAAAGAAATGAGAGTAGTGCAAGAAAATCATGAAAAGAAAGTCAACAACTTGGTAAAGGAGGTACAAAAATCCATGAAAAGAACTCTTTAAAAAGTAGAATCAATCAAAGAGAAAAGGAGGTACAAAAGCTCACCAAACAAAATAATTCCTTAAAAATCAGAACTAGACAAATGGAAATTAATGACTCCATGGGATGTCAAGAAACAATTTTTATAAAATCAAAAGAATTTTAAAAAAAAACACCAGAAAAAATATGAAATAGCTCATTGGTAAAACAACTGACTTGGAAAATAGATGGAGAAGCAAAAATTTTAAGAATTATTGGACTACCTGAAAAACGTGATCAAAAAATGAGCCTGGACATCACATTTCAAGAAATTATCAAGGAAGACTACCCTGATATCCTAAAAGCAGAAAGTAAAATAGAAATCAAAAGAATCCACTCATTACCTTATGAAAAATATCCTAAAATGAAAATTCTCAGGAATATTATAGCTAAATTCCAGGAGAAAATACTGAAAGCAGTCAGAAAGAAACAACTCAACTACTATAGAGCCACAGTAAGGCTAATACAAGATTTAGCAACTTCTACATTATACAACTGGAAGGCTTAGAATATGCTATTATAGAGGGCAAAGGAGCTAGGATTACAACCAAGAATCTCCTACCCAGCAAAACTGGGTATAACCCTTTAGGGGGAAAAATGGATATTTAATGAAAAAGAGGACTTTTATACATTCCTGACAAAAAAACCAGAGCTGAATAGAAAATATGACTTTCAAATATAAGACTCAAGAGAAGCATAAACAAGGTAAAGAGGAAAGAGAAATCATAAGGGAGTCAATAAGGTTAAACTATTTACATTCCTAGATGGGAAGATGATGATTGTGACTCCCAAGAATTTTATCATTATTAGGGCAGTTAGAAGGCATGTGTGTGTATGTGTGTGTGTATCTATACAGATATAGATATACAGATACAGGTTATATATGTATATACACACACATACATACACACATACATATATATAAATAAAAAGACAGAGGGCATGAGTTGGCTAAAATGAGATGATTACAAAAAATATAAAATTAAGAGATGAGAAAGAAGGATGCATTGGGAGAAGAGGGAAGGGAGAGGTAGAATAGGGCAAATTATCTCACATAAAAGAAGCATGAAAGGAAGAGTTTTTGTAGTGGAGAGCAAGATGGGGTGGGGAATGGCAGGCAAAGTTTGAGCCTTACTCTCATTGGAATTAACTCAAAGAGGGAATAACATGCACACTCAGTGAGGTACAGAAATCTATCTTGCCCTACAGGGAAGCAGGAGGGCAAGGAGATAACGAAAGAGGGAGGTGATAGAAGGGAGGACAGACTTAGTGAGGCAGTGGACAGAAGCAAAAACACTTGAGGAGGGACAGGGTGAAAGGAGAGAAAGAGAAGGATAAATGGGAGGGGGGGGGGCTGGGAACAGGATGGAGAGAAATACATAGTAATCATAACTGTGAATATGAATGGGAAGAACTCACCCATAAAATGGAAGTGAACAACAGAGTGGATTAAAAACCAGAATATGACATTATTTGTTTATAAGAAATACACTTGAAACTGAGATACGCACAGAGTAAATATAAGAGACTGGAATAGAATCTATTATGCTTCACCTGACATTAAAAAAAAAAAGGAGTAGTAATCCTTATCTCTGACAAAACAAAAGCAAAACCAGAACTAATTAAATTAGTAGGGAAATAATATTTTACTAAAAGGTACCACAGACAGTTAAATAGTATCAATACTAAAACACATATGTACCCAGTGGCACAGCATCTAAATTCTTAAAGGAAAAGTTAAATAAGTTACAGGAGGAAATAGATAGTAAGGCTACACTAGTGAGAGAACATCAACCTTTGCCCTCTCAGAACTAGATAAATCTAACCAAAAAATAAGACATTAAGGAGATGAATAGAATTTTAGAAAAGATTTTAAAGATTTTAATCACAGAGATTTAAAAACAGGCAAAGAAAGAGTCTGACCAAATTCCTTTTACAACATAAATATGTTGCTGATACCTAAAAACCAGGAAGAGCAAAAACAGAGAAAGAAAACTATTCACCCCCTTTCCTAATGAATATTGGTGCAAAGATGTTAAATAAAATACTAACAAGGAGAGTACAGCAATATATCACAAAGATCAAATACTATGTCCAGGCAGCATCATACCAAGAACGCTGGGCTGGCTCAATATTAGAAAAAATATCAGCATAATTGACCATATCAATAATAAAACAATAAGAACCATATGATTGTTATCAACAGATGCAGAAAAAGCCTTTGACAAAATACAACACCTATTCCTATTAAAAACACCAGAAAGCATGGAAATAGAGCTTTCCTTAAAATAATAAGTAATAATTATCTAAAACCATCAGCAAGCATTATCTGCAATGGGGATAAGCTAGAACTCTTCCTAATAAGATCAGAGGTGATGCAAGGATGGCATTATCAGCACTATCGCTCTATGTTGTATTTAATAAATTGAAGGAATTAGGCAACAAGGAAACAAAATCTTCACTCTCTGTAGATGATATGATGGTATACTTAGAGAATCCTAGAGAATCAACTAAAAACTTAACTGAAATAATTAACTTCAGCAAAGCTGCAGAATAAAACATAAATTCAGATAAATTATCATTATTTCTATATATTGCCAACAAAGCCTAGCAGTAAGAGACAGAGAAATTCTATTCAAAATAACAGCAGATAATACTTGAGTCTATTTACCAAGACAAACCTAGGAACTATAAAAACAGAATTACAAAACACTTCACACAAATAAAGCCAGATCTGAACAACTGGAAAATATTAATTACTCATGAGTAAGCTGAACCAATATAATAAAAATGATAATGCTATCTAAATTAATTTACGTATTCAGTGCCATATCAATGAAAGCACCAAAGAACTACTTTATGGACCTAAAGAAATAATTAAAAATAAAATTCATCTGGAAGAACAGAAGGTCAAGAATATCAAGGAAATCAATGAAAAAAATGAAGGAAGGTGGCCTGCTTATACCAGATCTCAAATTGCATTACAAAGCTGATAATCACCAAAACAATCTGGTACAGGCTAGGAAATAGTGGTGGATGACTGAAATAGATTAGATACACAACAAACAGTAGTAAATGACCACAGTAATTTAGTGTTTGAGAAGTACAAAGATCCAAGCTTTTTGGAATAAGAACTCATTACCTGACAAACACTGCTAGGAAAAACTGGAAAGCAGTTTGGCAGAAACGAGGTATCGACTAACATCTCATACCATATACCAAGATAAAGTCAAAATGGGCACACAATTTAGACATAGAGTGATATCATGGGCAAATTAGGAGGACATGGGATATTTTATCTGTCAGATCTATCAATAGGGAAGAATTTATGACCAAATAAGAGATATAGAACATTACAAAATGTAGAATTTAGGGTAATTTTGCCTACATTATATTAAAAAGTTTTGCACAAACAAAATCAATAGAAGTCAAGATTAGAAGGAAAGCAGAAAAATGAAGGAAACTTTTTTACATCTCTGATAAAGGCCTCATTTCCCAAATATATAGAGAACTAAGTAGAATTTATATGAATATGAGAGATTCCCCAATTGATTAATAGTCAAAGGATATGAACAGGCAGTTTTCAGAAGAAATCAAATCTACAGTTATAGGGAAAAAGGCTCTAAATCACTACTGATTAATGAAATGCAAATTAAAACAACTGTCGGATACCATCTCACACTCATCAGATTGGCCAACATGACAGAAAAGGAAAATGACAAATGATGGAGAAGATATGAAAAAACTGGGACACTAATGCATTGTTGGTGAAGTTGTGAACTGATCCAACCACTGTGGGGAGCAATTTGGAATTGTGCCCAAAGGGCACAAAACCATGCACATCCTTTGACTCAGCAATACCACTACTAGGTCTATATCTCAAAGAGATTTTTTTGAAAAAGGAAAAGGACCTATACATACAAAAATATTTATAGTTACTCTTTTTGTGATGGCAAAGAATTAGAAACTAAGGGGATGCCCATCAATTGGGGAATGGCTGACCAAGTTGTGGTATGTGATTGTGATGGAATACTATCGTGCTGTAAGAAATGATGAGCAAGATGGTTTTAGAAAAACCTGGGAGGACTTCTATGAACCGATGCGAAGTGAAGTGAGCAGAACCAGAACTCTGTACACAGTAATAATATGGCATACAAGGATCAATTGTGAATGACTTAAGCTATTCTCAGCAATACAATGATCCAAGACAATTTTAAAGGACATATGTTGTAAAATATTATTCACCTCCAGGGAAAGAACTGATGGAGTCTGAATGCAGACTGAAGCACACTTTTTTAAAACTGTCTTTATTTTTCTTGTTGTTTTTTGGGGGGAGGGGTTGGTGGTGATGGTCTGTGTTTTCTTTCATAATATGGCTAATATGGAAACATGTTTTACATGACTGCACATATATAATCTACATCTAATTGCTTGCCATCTCAGGGAGGTGGAGAAGAGAGATGGAGGGAAAGAATCTGGAACTGAAAATTTTTTAAAAATTAAAATTAAAAATTGTTTTTATGTGTTATTTTAAAAAATATAAAAACTTTTAAAATAAAACTATTAAAAGAAGAAAAATCTTTAAAAAAAAAACCAGAGCAACAGGTCAACGGAACAGACTAGACAAGGGAGAATCAGAAACTGAACTCAATAACCCAAAGTTTGATAAAGTGGAAAACATGAGTTACCTAGCAGAAAATGCCCTATTTGATTAAAAACTGCTGGGAATACTGAAAAGCAGTCTGGCAGGAATTATGCTTAGATCAATGCCTTACAGCACATTCCATAATACACTCTAGATGGATATGAGGCCATCATGTTAATGATCATACTATAAAAAATGAGAAGAGTAATAGATCATGTATCTTTCACAGCCACGGGTAGAAAATACATTCTTAACCAAACTAGAGGCAGATGCAATTACAAAAGTAAAATGGTTAACTCCAATTACTTGAAACTGAAAAGCTTCTGCACAGACAACATTAATGCTTCTAGAATAGGAAGGGAAATGGTTGAGTGGGAGACAAAACAACCTTCAATCGTTTTTGAAATAAGGGTTTGGTATCTAAGATACACAAGGTATTAATTAGTACACATATTAGTAGTAGTCAGTAGTCATGCCCCAATAGTTAAATGGCCAAAGGATACAGCTCTCAAAGCATTCACAAACACGGAATGGAATGCTCCAAATCACTATTAAGAAGAGAAATGTAAATAAAACAACCTTGAAGCTCCACCTCACACCCTGTAAATTGGCAAAAATGACAAGAAATGGCAAGAGTTAAGGTGGGAGGAGTTGTGGAATGCCAGGCACACAAACACGTCACTGGCAGAGCTGTGAAATGGTCCGGCCACTTTGGGAGTATGCAAATAAAGTGACTAAAATGTCCGGATTCTGGAGCAAGAGATGTCATTACTGGATTTATACCCCAAGGAAGCTATCAATGAGAAGACAGTTCTCATACACACCAACAAATTTTAGGACCTTCTGGGATCACTCACGACTGGAAACAAAGTAGATGCCCATCAGCTGGGGAATGGCTAAAACAAATTGGGGTACATGAATGTCATGGAACATTACTGTGCTGTAAAGAAATGATGGGTGTGATGAATACAGAGATGCATGGAAAGATCTACACCAAGTGACATAAGCAGAGCCAAGAAAACCACATACACAGTAATAGCAATGTAAACGGAAAGAACAACATGCAAAAACTCAAAGCAAACATAACACAAAATTATGAAGACTGAGCAGCTGAAAGAGATATGAGGTAACACTCTCCACCCAGCCCTCTGTGGAGGCAGGAGGTCCACAGGGGCTACCTGCCTCACACTTTTCAATGTATTCATCAGTGGATAGCTGTGTCGGAGGAGGAGGGCTAAGAGATACTTGGGATAACTAATGATATAAAGAACAGAAAATACCAACAAAAATTTATTTTAAAAAAGATTATAACAAGACAATTTTCATTCTCTAAAATTACAAAGTTTTTATACAAACTAAATCAATGTAGTCCATTAGAAGAAAACATGGATTCCTCCTCCCAAAATCTGTACACCAGATATTTCTGATTAAAGACTAACATCCAAAATTAAACCAAACCTATAGAATTAAAAAGGCATTTCCCAATGACAAGTGGTTAAAGGATATAAATTTTACATTTTTATATTATTTCATATTATGTTTACAATGTCAACTTTCAATAACTATGTTTCAAATTTATCAAAACTTTCAAAATTAGTAATAACCAGAGAAATTAAATCAGAAGTATCACTTTAAATCAAATTAGGAAAGATGAGAAAATATGACACCCAAAATCCTATAGGGAGATCAAGACGCTAATTCACTTCTGGCAAAGCTGTGAAGTGGCCCAAGTGCTCTGGAAAACAATCTAGAATATGCCACAAAAGTTACTGAACTGCTCACACTTCAACTCAAGAGATCTCACGATGGGGTTCATATACCAAGTAGTTTAATGACAATAAGAAAAAGCAAGATGTTAAAAAATAATCACAGAAGCATTATTGGTGATCACACACAAAAACGCCATAAACAAAATACACGCGTCCTGACTGGGGAATGGCTAGGTAAACTATGACAGAGAAAGGTAATGGTGTGTTGTCTGGGGTAAAGAGTAACAAACAGGAGGAATTCAGAGGACCACTTAAAGGCTTCTATAAAGTGGTGCAGAATGAATAAAGCAGAATCAAAACAACAATACACACAGTAACTACCATAATGGAAATATAATGAATGTTACACGGCAACAAAATTCAGATTAAATAAAAATGCTAGTACCAACATACCAAAGCTAAGTATCCTTCCTGTTAATCAGTAACCAATCAATTTACATGCATTGATCAAGCAGTGTTATGGGCTAGGCCCTGGGAGATGCAAAGACAAAGGGAGTGAGTGCAGTGAAGACAGCACTGAGTCTGGAGCCAAGAAGACTCATCTTCCTGAGTTCAAGTCTGGCCTCAGACATTCGCTCACTATATGACCCTGGGCAAGTCACTTAACCCTGTTTGCCTCAGTTTCCTCATCTGTCAAATGAGCTGGAGAAAGAAATGGCAAACCCCTCCAGTATCTTTGCCAAGAAAACCTCAAATGGGGTCATGGAGAGCTGCACGTGACTGAAAAACAACAGAAAAACATACCCATAAAAAATGATTAAAATATGCAAAAATAAATATAAGGTAAATTTGGGGGTGGAGAGAGAGATGGAATAGGAGAGAAGATAACAGGAGCTGTGGTGCTAAGGAAAAGCTTCATGTATAAAGTGTTAGCTGAATAGTTCTGAAGGAAACAAGATATTCTAAGAGGCAGAAGTAAGGAGAGAAGGCATTCCTGATTTGGGGACTGCTGGTGCAAAGCCACGGCCCAGTCACAAAACAGCAAGAAGGCAGGTTTGTGTGGATCCCAGAGTACAGGAAAAGGTGTGATGGAGAAGCAGGAAAGAAGCTGGGTCGAGGCCATGCTGTGGAGGGCCTTAATTAGCCAAACAGGCATCTCTATTATCTTAGAAGCAATAGGAAGCCACTGGAGTCAGGCTCAATTTCAGAAAACCCCTTTGGCAGCTGTGTAAATGGCCTGGATAGAGGAGAGACTGAGAGCAGGGAGGCCATTAGGAGGCAGTCTAGGGGAGAGGTCATGAGATCCCCAAACAGGCTGGTGGTTGTGGGAGCAGAGAATGGTGTTGTGGACAGAGAAGCAGTTTAGCCACTAACTGATGGTGCAGACTGAGAGAGAGCAAGACTGACTGTCAGGACAATAATCTCCCTTAAAAGTTGAGAAGAGCAGGAGGTGTGGGGTGAAAGAGAATGAGTTCAGTGTGGGAAATGGTGATCCGAGCTATGAAAAGTCATGGAAAACTGATATGAATTACCAATCAAATAGCACTCAGAGGAGTTTCACTCAGCTGTCTTCAGGGCACACAGCAGGTGGCTTAGGGATGTGTCTGAGGGGGCAGTTATATGTGGGGACAAAACAGATCACTGCACACCTCTTCATGGGCCTCTCACATGCCCCTGGTCTGCATTCCACTCCTGAGCACACGTCGTCATTTCTCCTCCTGAATGCCATGAGGATGCACGTACTGTGCAACCCACTATCTCTGTACTCCTCAAACCCTGCACAGTCACTGCAGGGTGCCTCCCACAACGGCCTGATTCCATAAAGGACTTGGCTGTCACTCTTCTCAGGCCCTCCTTTAGAAAACAGAACTCTGGTATGAGGCAGTGTGGGGCGGGAGACACAGAACTGGACTGGGAATTACAGAGACCTGGATTGAAATCACTCTACCTGTCTTTAACATCTCTGAGTCTGGGTTTCTCCATCCAAAAAAAATGAGGATAATAACAATAACATGTGACACTGATTTATAGAGAAATTTAAGTACATATGTTAGCTCATTTGGGTCCCATGACAACCCTGGGAGGTAAGTAACAAAAGTTGTTATTCCCATCTTACAGATGAGGAAACTAAAGTTCAAGAAAGTTAAGGGACTTACTTATGGTCAGACAGTCAATGTCAGATGTGAGATTCAAGCCCAAGTTCAGTATTGTGACAGCTTGGCCATCCACCCCCTTCCCTACTCCCCCACAGCTGCCCCGGGGCTACTGTGAGCATCACAGGAGCTGGGAGTATCAAATGCTACAAAAATGTCAGGTGTTAGTGCTGGTACACAGCCTATGGGGTGAGGTGCTCTAGTTGGGGCAGGGTACATGATGTGATTCATTCTCTGTTTCTCTTCCCCTCCCTCTCTGTCTCCCTCCTTCTCCTCCTCTTTTTTCCTCTCTTGGTCTTGTCCCCCCCACCTCCTCCCTTTATTTCCCCCTCTCTTCTTATCCTTCTCCCCATCCTCACAACCTCTGGGGAAATATATACTCAAGTGGAAAACTTACAAAGCAACAATAGTAAAAGCTGGTGACAGTTCTGCTAGGGGCCACGGAGAAAGGCAACACAGCCCACCCGCTCCTAATGGTCTGCAACTAGCAAAGGGGTTCCTGGGAGCTGACAGGGCTCTATACAAGTGATTCTTCTTTTACTGTTTTAACCTGGGCCCTCCCCCGCAACGCGGATTTCATCGTGGCCCATCTCTCGCCTCTCTTTCCTTCCTATAAGGTTCTGAGGGGGAGCAGCTTTCTGCGGATTGAAGCTTTGACGTCTCAGAAGTCAACTATGAGATAATTGCAGAGGAAGCCGCTTTTAATCAACTGACAAGCAGCTTTTAGAAAATTAATGAGGACCAAATCTTAGGAAGGAGTTAATCAGTTCTGACAACAAAGCAGTCTGTCTTTTTTTCAAGTTTTCCCTTGTAGAAATGGTACCCTTTCTAAAAGCCCTTCCAGAGAATCTTTCTCCTTGACTTCTGGTATTCTAAACTTGCAAAGCAAGGCAAGGACATATTAAGAAACTCAGTTCTGCCAAGAACCGTGTTGGGCCAGACAGAGCCTGAGCATTAGGGATTCAATAAAACCAATGAAGTCCAAAGAATTCTGTTACATCACATGCTCCATTTATTGGAAGGGTAGTAGTAAGGATTATATATTGCAGAATGAGGTGAGGATAGAATGGAAGAAAAGTATGGCCAGTAGCACTCACCCACCTGCAGACCCTTAGCCATCAGTGTTCGCCAAATTAAAGTGTGGGCCAGTATAGCTTGGCCTGGGAATGCATTCAGACCCAGGACCAAAGTTATTAGCAGGTCCCAAATCTCAAGTTGGAAGGGACCTCAGAGGTCATCTAGTTCAGCTTGTTCATTTTACAGATAAGGAAACCGAGGCCCAGAGAGCTTAGGTAATTTGTTCCTTTAACTACTGACCTTTTTCTACTAAGAAAAGACAAGGCATGGTTTCCAGGCACAATGCTAATGAACTTCTAATAATACTCTGCCATCAAAAGCCACATGAAGATTGCTGTGAAATGGCATTAGCAGATGAAAGCCAACACAATGTTCCTCTAAAGCGAAGATGACAAGCAGCAGCAAGTCTAGTGACAGGAGCTGCTTCTGATTCCTCACAGTCAAGGAGCCTTAGGTACCAGCAGAGTTCTTAAGGAGGCCCAGGCTGGAATCCAGCTTTATAACAGATGACCCAGGGTAGAATCCCTCCCTCCTTTTCTCATCATAGACTAACTTATCTTGAGGTTTATGTGTACAGGAGCAAGGTGACTTTGCAGGCTAAGGACAAAGGGGAAGAGTCTGGGTTTCTCCTTTTTTGATGCCACAGCAACCAGATTCTGTTTCAAAGCATCCTTACACTACAGTAGATGGTAAGGCTGTTCGGTCGCTTTCGTTCCCAGATGGCATTATGTTGGCTACATTAGATCGCACAACACTGCAGTGTTGCAAGAGATATATAACCATGAACAAAAAGTTTGACCTAACTGTCCACCCAGGAAAAACCAATGGATGAACAATGTTCAGACTATTCTCAGTAAATGGGAAACCTATCAAGCTCATCCATCAGTAGAGAGAACTGGGACAGATACCACATATGGATAACGTGTTGGGCCACAAGTCAGTAAGCATTTACTACTCGCCCTGGGAACACAAACATAAGCAAAAAGAAAGACAGGCCCTGCTCTCAAGAAACTGGCATTTAAATGAGTTTATATTTCAATGAGGGCAAAGGAGAGTGAGGTAGATTGTCTTTGGGAAGCTGCAGTTTTCTTAACCACCCTATGATTCTACCACAAAGAAATACATGCAACCTTTGGGGTGGCTTCCCCCCATCTGAGGTCGAGGAACTAGAGAAAAATCGGCTACAATAAGCACAAAGGAAGAATCAGCTCCTGCCAAATAGCAAGGAGCTGATGGCTTTGTGAGAAGTGGTACCAAAACTTCTTCCTCTGAAGCTGCCCTGCATTTGGGGGACACACCTCCTGTGAGCAGGGGCTCTTGGGTGCTGGTGACCTGCATGCCCCTAAATGCCTAGAAATTGCCTCCCTTAGTGCAGTTGTCCACACTCTCTCCCACTCTGGGATTCTCACCCATGTTCTCCCATAGACACTCTACACATTACCTCTCCAGGGTGCTGGAAACCTTCCTCCAGCTGTCTTGTTCATTTTTTGCCTCTCCCTGAGGCTACATGCCTAACTCATTCATAACAAAATGAATTCAGTGGAAAGGGATACTGTTCCCTGTCCATCTAAATATCTTTGCTCATAAAATAATCCCAAGAGAAAAGGAGTGACAGGATCCAATGAAACTCAGACAAGTATGGCAAACGCAGGAAGGTCTCTCCTGCTGTTGAGTCACTGACCTTTAATCCCCACTCCTTCCCATGAGTTTTGTCGAACTTCTTCGAGAGGGCTGACCAATCACAACTATTTTTGTTGACAGGAGTTGTGAGTTGGATGGACCTTAGAGATCACCTTTCATTCAATTTTCTAATTGAAGCCAAGGGGCAGAACCAGGATATGGCTGATGATCGCAGGGTTCTTCCCATGGGCCCACTCTGGCTCCTGGTGGGGCACCTGGCAGTGCCACCATTCCCTTCCAGTTCAGGGGAGGAGCTTGGTTATGGGAGCGCTTTCTGATTTATTTAGTAGTTTCACACTTTCTGTTCTTAGGTTTTCACTTGGTTACTGCCAAAGTTGTCATAATATGCAAGTAGCCACTGTTGTAGAAGGATAATTGTAATTTTCTGGTACCAAACTGCACCTTGCCCCAATGCTGGAAGAGAATTCAGAAAAGGACTGGCACAGAGGTCTCCAAAGATTTGACTAGGAGGGGGAACAAATCACATCACTTAAAGCATAAGTTACAGAGATCATCATGCCTAGTCAGGAGACTGAGCCGGAAAGGAGTGGGCTCTGGCTCACCTTCCTTAATGATCAGATAGAAATAATACAGGTGTTGATCTAAGCAGAGAAAAAGGAATATAAGCACAGATATTCAAGGAAGCAGCTTAGAAAGGGATTGGGAAGTGAAATGGATGGCTGAGCAGATGCAGTCAAAGGAAATGGAAGGTGAGGAGCTGAGAATATGCAGGTTTGGTAGAAAAGAGATCCCAAGAGACAGGTATGACTCAGAGCATAGCTAAGAGGTGTAAGGACTGAGTAAAGGGGATGATGATCAGAGGGACTCGTGGAAAAGGAAGACAAAGAATGCAAGGCCGTAATTCTACCTGTCACAAAAACTGAGGGCAGAAACTGAGAATGAAAGAAGAGCTACATCTAGAGCAGAATGTCAAACTTAGGACGTCTGGTCCAAATTAACCTCTCTCCCCCTACGTGATTAAGGGAAACGTTTAACAAAATAAATAAAAATACAATATAGATGTAAATTTTTGGTTTTCTATGTGGCCACAGGGTTTCTACTTGAGTTTGACACATAGGGTGGTTAAGAAAACTGCAGCTTCCCAAAGACAATCTACCTCACTCTCCTTTGCCCTCATTGAAATGTAAACTCATTTAAATTCTTGAGTTTATCAGGCTGTTAGGATTGATTAACCCAGTAAAACTGACATAATCCACAGAGGTTCCCCACAGGAATGTCTACAGACTCTTTCAGTGGGGAAGGGAAGCTCTGACACTAGAGAGAGCTTATGATGAAACCAAGTCCCTGGGGATTCTCCCCACTAAGGAATAGTGGTTGGCCCAACACCTCATCTGATTGTTACTGTGGTGAATCCCAAGTGATTGCATGACTTAAGAAAATGAATTTGGAGGGAGAAAGTAGCTTCACCTTCCAACTTGTGGCAAAGCCATGCCCATAAGGGCAGAAGCAAGCTGCCACTGGGAACCAGAGAAGTCCCTGACCTGTGCAATGTGAGAGAAACTTGGTTGTTTCATTAAATCCCATAACTTGATTTTAGTAAGAGACAAACATCGATTAAAAACCACTTCTTAACAAAAAAAGTACAATATAGCTGTTGAAAAATCAAGGTCTTTGTGGTCTTCTAGCCATGACCAGTTTCCATGATCCTGGCCAAACATTTGGGAGGCTCTAGATATAAAGACTGGCCAGGAGCTGCCAAGCAATTATGCCTGCTCTCACCAAGAGGCCAGTGCCCAGTAGCTTATGCTGGTGGCCCCTTCCACAGAGTGGGGGCTTGGAGTGAGTGATCAGGCAAATGTCCTCTGTGGATGGCCTGACCTAACCTTCCTGGAAAGGATTGTTAAGTCTTTGACAGTAGGGACACCAGGAATTTCACCTTCCTCCCCTGACTGCCAGATGGGGCCTTAAAGAACATCCCAAAAGCCTGATCAGGAGGCCTGAGAAATCGTTCTTCATGAAGATTAGATTGGTAGGAAGCAAGGATCTGCAGGGAGCCCTCAGCAGGATGGCAATGGGCTAATTTAATTACACCAAATCTTCTCAGTCCAGATTTCCCCAGTTAAGATGCCTTGCCTGTGCTGCCAGGCCTATATATGACAATACATTCCCCACCATCTCAACTTCTGCTCCTGGACCAATGCCAGTCTGCCCTAAGGCAGCTCCCTCAGGCTACATATGGGAGACAGAAGCGGCACCAAGGCCAGGAAATGTGAGCTGTACCTAGAACACTAGAGGAAGACTTGTTTGCCAGAACTGTCTAGAGGTATATGTTAGTAACTTCCAATGCAGGTCTTATTTTCCAAAGGTTATGAGTAATTATGCCTCAACAAGAGAGGGTTGTGAGGACACTAGCTTTTGGGTGTCTGGGTAGGAGAAAGCAGACAATACCCTCCATACTCTACCATATTTAATTTTAGCAAAAGTAAGAATGGCATAACTCAGAATACATTTTTCTCCTTGAGGTCTGCAGAGAAAGATCAGAAGGTGGAAAGACTGGGTCAATTTGCTAAGAAGCCTCTACAATCACTGGAAATGCTGCTACAGAAACATCAGATGCTTTTCAGGTCCTGGTGCTGCCTGAAGTGGAGATAAGTGGGCTTTCTCCTTGAAGGCTGATGAGGCGTCTTGGTGAGAGGCAGCAGGCACTAGTGGAAAGTGTTTAAGAACAGAAGTTACTAGGACTCCACTCTTGGCTGGAACACTTAGTGGGTATCATCATGGGCAAGTCTCTTCACCTTTCAAAGCCCATTTCAGCATCTTGTAAAATGGGGGCAATGCCAACCTCACAGGGCTGTTGATGCAAAAGCACTTTGTAAACCTTGTTGCCCTGTATAAATGGGAACTCATCTCACCATCTGTCTTTAAACCTACTGATCAATTCCATCAGCCTCCACTCAAATGTGCCTGCAGTACTTCATGAGAGCACACAGGTGACCCTGAGTTATGGAAGGCCCCGCAAGGCCTGAGAAGCTCTGAGGATGGACCCCGTTATGGACTGTGTGTCCAGCTGAGCAAAGCTGGAGGGAGGGACTCAAGACCAGATCAATCACAGAGTGACGAAATTCCGACACATCAACTCTTTTTTTTTTTTTGCTTTTTGGAGGGCAATTGGGGTTAAGCGCCTTGCCCAAGGTCACACAGCTAGATATGAACTCAGGTCCTCCTGACTCCAGCGCTGGTGCTCTGTTCACTGTGCCACCTAGCTGCCCCGACATCAATTCTTATAGAATCATGGCTACTGGCTGTCAGAGCACTGCACTGCAGTCTTTGTCAGGGGAGGAAGCAACCACATCAACAAAGAAATGGAATCTTGGTTTATTCAAGTTACACGGCTCACTCTTTTGCCCTTGTAGCTATCATTCAGGGGAATAACCCTTGTGGAGAAGGGCCCCATCATCTATACGACCACCACTAATCACCAACAGGCCAGCAAACTAGACTAGCTGGAGCAGTAAGGCATCCTGAGGGAGAAAGAGGAGGAGACAAGAGCCATGCAGGCCACACCATCACCTTCTGTCAGCCCTCTGTCCCTCCAGCTCTGTTTCTCGTTCAATCCTTGCAGTCATAACCAAGGGGAGCAATGCTTGGGGAGAAGAGGCCATCCCTACCCACCCCCAATGTCCACTGCCAACCAACTGCTATCAGGAGACTGGTAAGCTCAAGAACCTTGGGAGTGTCTCCAGACCACCCACCTCTAAAATGGTTCTGCATTAGAAACGGATGTGGTTTTATGAAAAGAAATGACTTTAAAGAAGCGCTTTTGCCACTGCAACCTAAGGACTGTTGGGCCTGTCCATCTGACCAGCAGTTGAGACCTCCTGTGCATTTGCCCTTTTCCTACTTGAAAGTGAGCTCCTTGGGGTGGCTAGGCAGCAGAGTGAATAGAGCACCAGCCCTGGAATAAGGAGGACCCGAGTTCAAATGTGCCCTCAGACACTTAACACAAAAAAAACTAGCTGTGTGACCATGGGCAAGTCACTTAACCCCAACTGCCCTACCTTCCCCCCCCTCCAAAACGCAATTTTTAAAAAAGTGAGATCCTTGACAGCCAAGAGTATCTCACTGGGTCCCTACTGCTCAGCACATGGTAAATGCTTCCTTTTCATTCACTGATTTATTCACTGGATATTCCTCTGCCACACCACCAGGCAGATTTCTCCTGAATAAGGCTATTGGGATATATGAGGGGTTGGGAAATCTCCACAGGTCACCCCCTGACTTTGGAACAGGGCAAGTTGCAGAATCTCAGAGTTGGAAGGGACCTCAGATTTCATCTAGTTGAACCTGCACTTGAAAAAGAAATTCCTTTAAAACCTAACAGCCAAGTGGTAATCCAGTCTATACCCCAGGCCATCACAGCTTACTTTGGACAGTCCTGATTGTGAATTCTTCCAAACCTCCAACCTAAACATGCTTCCTGTAGCTTCTTCACAGTGCTGCTCCTCTGTCCTCTGGGTCAAGCAGCCCACAAAGGCTTAGATATACCTGAATCTTCTCTTCTTCAGGCCCCACATCCCCATTTTTTCCCATTATCTCTGACTAGGCATGAACATGAGGCCCTCCAGTGTTCTGGGTGCTCTTCAACTTAATAAGAATGGAGATAAGAGGAGTAAGGAGTGGCCTTGGGATATCATTAGTATAGGGAGTTGGAAAGGCAGAATGTCCCCTGCCAGTGCAGCTTGCTGCTCTCTGCAAATCCTAAGTCTGACAGAAGTGTCTGGGATCCACCCAGGGCCAGAGTCAGGCTCTCTGTGTCCAAGGCAGGAATTGCATTCAGCTCACCTCCCTGGCCCTTTATTGCATCTATCAACGCTGCTTCTAAATAATGAGGACTTGAGAAGTTCGTAAGGCACTCAGCGTAAGTGGTCTCCTTTGAGGTTCCCTACAAATCTGGGAAGTAGGTACTCCAGTGGTGAGCACCCCTACTTTACAGATAAAGACAATGAACCTCAGAGAAGAAACCTGTATTTGAGGCAGGATAATGCCTTCGGCACCCTACTCAGAGGCCGCCCTGACTGCGGGGCAGGATGAGCCTGCCCTTGTCTTTCTCACACTGTTTCTAAGGTGCAGTAAGGCTGCATTATGTCTGAGCAGGAGCATCACCCACCAGCCTCACGTTGAGCACATATGTAATCCCTCAAGATCCCTCTATCTTTTTAGAGGAACTGATGCCAAGGCAAGCCTTGCTACTTTTCAAACCCAAGTATAAGACTTCATCCTTAGACTAGGCAGCATTTACATACAGTGCTTTAAGGTTTGTAAAGTATTTCACACAGATTTTCATTTGATCCTCAAAACAACCCTGAGAGGTAGGTGTCATTACTGTTCCCATTTCACAGATGAGGAAACTGAGGCAAACATAGACCAAATGACTTGCCCAGGGTCACACAGCAGCTGAGAAGTGTTGGAGGCAAGATCTGCACTCAGGTCTTTGTGATTCCAAGTCCAGTGTTCTATCCATGAGACTTGGCTGCCTCTCACTTTCTCTTAGATTTGGCCCCCAATTCCAGTTCTCCAAGAATGTCTTGAAATGGGACAGTGCAATGCTGGCTCTCCCTGCTGGCCCTGCGCTCTTTTCCAATCTCACACATACACCTTCCCTGTCTTCCTGAGAAACCGACAATACAATAGGGTCAAGGCGGGGGCTGCAGGGCCTGGTCTTCCTTTTAGCTGATACCAAACCCTTCAATTGTGGCCACGTGGACCAGGCTCAAACCCGCCAAACTACCCTTGAGTCCAGCCCATATCTCTCTATCTTGTCCCCAAGAAGAGCATGAGAGACTGTTTTCAATGCTTTGCTAAAATCAAGGTAAATTCTATTTCTAGAATTTTTCTTTATCTATCTGTCTAGCAACCACATCAAAAAGTGAGGGTGGGAAATGAGTCTGGTAGGACCTGTGCTCCCCTCACTTCCCCACCTAAATACAAGTGCTTTACGTCTTTTGTTTTTATGCTAGTCCTTTCTGGAAAGCATGACCTAATCCTGATTAATGTGAGGGGGAGGTTCACTATCATGACGGCTGCCTTTTCCAAGATGGTTGCTCACAATCTTTAACAACCCATTCTAAGGCATAACTTGGAATCCAAGTCAAAATTGCTCATCTATATAGTTTACCAATTATATTCTCTTCCCTTTCTTAAACCCTGCACTCCCCTCCCTCCTTCTCCATGATCACAGACAGCAGCTGTTCAGCAATATAACACCTGTCAGTTCTTTCAGTAACCAAGGACATGGTTGATTTGAGCTTGTAAAGGATAGTTACGTAATATCTTCCAATCTCCCTGCTAATCGTGGATCTCAGCCTTCCTATCAGACATGTTTGTTCTGTCCTTTCCAAGCCAAAGATCTTTCTCCTTGGCACAGAAAACAAAGAAAGGGAGAGTTGGGGTTGGTGGTCACTATTCTATCTGTTCTGGGCAGTGGTAGTTCCCTCAGATTCCCCTGTCTTCCGCTCTTTCAGTTGTACTTGGCGTTCCTTATCAGTCAGCTCATTCTGCCTGTTAGGACTCCAGACCCGAATCCCTCAGGACCCTGCCACACACCCATCCTCCACTGTCCACCCTTGGGTCCATTTTATACATTAGAATAAAATTAAGTTTGTCGGCGTATCCATATTGGTCTCTCTAGACAAGTTCTCTTTCTTCTCCCTCTCACATTAAAACAGAGACAACAGCACCTACTTCTCAGAGCTGTTGTGAGAATCAAATGAGAGGATGATTGTAAAGGGCTTGTCATAGTGCCTATTACACACTAGGCCAGGGGTGGGAACCTGCGGCCTCAAGGCTACATGTGGCCCTCTAGGTACTCAAGTGTGACCCTCTGACTAAATTCAAACTTCGCAGAACAAATCCCTTGAATAAAAGAAACAAAATAAATAAAAATAAAAATTATTTTTTCAACAATAAAGTCTGGATTCAGTCAGAGGGCCAGTGGGGCCCTAGAGGGTCACATGCGGCCTGAGGCTGCAGGTTCCCCAGCTCTACATGAAGAGCTTCAGAAATGTCAGCTGCTCTGTTATCATGAGTGGGGTTGTTCTGATTAACCGTCTCTTCAGAATTTCAGTCTCGAGAGCTTTCTCCTGGGCTGATGCCTCCCATGAGATCCTACCTATGCTCATGCTGAGCTCTCTGAAATCTCTTTGTCTAAAACTAGAGTGTATGTTAGACTCTGCCTAGATGGCTTTTCTCCTATCACAAATTCTGAGATAAAGTGGTGAAAGCCCCAAGATTCTCACTGTTTCCAATTTAACAACTAATTCTTCCTTGTGGACAAGAAGCAGATTCCAAATAGAATTTCCCACTGCTGGTTCCTTCGCACACTGAAGGAGGAAATTATGATTAAGGCAAGTAAAAAACCCTCAGCTCCTTTGTTTTTAGCAGGCCAATTTCCAGCCAATATGCAGATACATGAAACTCCCCATCATTATGCTAACCATGTGATCTGTTCCCTGAGATTTTCCTTCATTTCTTCTTTCTGTCCAGTATGACACACCCGTGGCATGTTCTTATAATGTTGTCACTCTGCTTGCGCTCCCACTTATCTTCACCTGAAACACTCACACTCGTGTTTCCCCTCCCCCCCCTTCCCTCTGGTACCTGGGTTTTCTTACATGACGTGGCTTTTAAAGGCAAAAGGCTATTACCTTCATCTTTTTTAACCCATCCTGTCTCTTTTGAAGGCCCCTGCCCTTGTCAGAGGCCTATTTCCGTCCTGGGTCTCAGACAGCCTCTGAGGCCTGACCTGCCTGCCTGCAGTGGGATCTCCAGCAGATCTTATTACTATTATCCCTGTTTCATATGTCTGGGTTTTATCACACACTCCTTCCTAAGACTGGGTTTCCTAATAAACTTCTGGGTCCCTATGTCACGTCTTAGATGTTTCCCCTGCCAAGTAAGTCCTTGCTTTGTCTTTTCTGTAGGCAAGCCCATCCATTCCGTTCATTCATGCGGCATCCATAGCATTGTATTAGATGCTCTTAGGGTTACAACAGCAGCACAACTTGAGATGAGCCATGGCCTGTGGAGGAAGTGGATGGATCCATTTCTGGTAGAGACCCTCATCTGTAAAATGCAAGCTTTCCAAGTTCCCTTCTACACCTGACACCCACATGACCTACCTCCCAGGGGGTGGCAGGCCCCAGCTGAATAAGCCAAGCCCGTAAGGACACACATGAGGAAGACACGTCTGCACTGAGGAAACAGAAAGAAGGGACCTGCCCTGAAAGGCTTCTTTTTACCTGGTGACACGGAGAGAGGTAAGAGGGAAGCAGATGGCCGTGCCCCTCATCTTCCATCAGGACCATAACCCACCAACAAAGACCACTTCGTGGTATACCACTTATCACTTTCTAAAGCTCACATCTTTAAAAAAACCTTTTTATGATAAGCATAAATATTTCATTGGTTGCTCAGTATGTCTCAGGAACACGGCCTCCTCCTTGAGGTAAAAGGAGTTGTGTATTTCCAAAGAGAATCCCACTGCTGTGACAATAATTTTACTTTGTATCTAGTTTCCCATCCTAGAACTTCTGCCACTAACCCTCAGGACTTCGAACAGGAGGACCCACCAGCTCTCAGAGACTGACACGAACATCCTCCTAGCACTACTAACCAGATCGGTGGCTAAGGGAGCTCACCTCCCCACACAATCTTACAGGGCCTACGAAAGTTGCCATAAGCTACTGCAATGAAATGGCAGGACTCACCCTCATGGAGGTCTCTCCACCATGCGGCTGCTGTAGTCTGAAGACCTGAGCCACCATGTGCTCTGTGGAAGGGTGTAGCAGGATCCTGCGGGAAGCCAGTCCAACCATCACGTACCGCCCCATAGGGGACAGGCTCACAGAAATGGCATTGGGGCCTAAGGATGCAACACAACAATGAGCTGTGGGTCTCGTCCTCCCCTCACTTTAATAGCCAATGGCTCCTTTCACTGCATAATTGCTTACAAATGTCTTAATCCCTTCCCAAATCTTCCCAAAAGGATTCCCACCACACAATCTGGGTTACAGCTCTACAGTGTCACAAGGCACTGATGTCCCTGTAACAACAAAGGCCACAGAGCTAGACAGGGAGGGCACATGGCAGGTCAACATGAGGAAACATGGTGTATCAGGAAAAGGGAGAGGTATGGAGTCACAGGACCTGGGTTCAAATCCTGGTTCTATTACTGTGGGACTTCACTTTCCTGGCTCTTAGAAAGTCCTAATGGTGCAGCAGATAAGAGTGCTGGTCTGGAGTCAGGAGCACTTGGGCCTGAATCCCACCAACCTAAATTGGGGATAACAATGCTTGTAGTATTTACCTTACAGGGCTCAAGTAAGATACTGTATGTAAAGTGTCATATGAATATCAACGAGGATTCTACTTCTAACATGTGAGGGGAGTGCCTTGTGAGGCAGTGAGCTCCCTGGCACTGGGAATATCCAAGCCAAGAGTGGATTCTATGTGGGGCATTAGGACACAGGATAGAAGGATGAATGAGAGGACCTCCAAAATCCCTCCGAGCTCTAGATTTCTATGTTTCCACCCAAGCCATTCTCCTTGGCTACACGGTGAAGGCACCAAGGTTCAGGGAGCTCCCCTTACCAAATCGTTTGGTGTACAACATCTCGCCCAGATTGTGAGGTGCCAAGGAGTATACCGCCAGGATGCCCTCATCAGGAAAGCCTCGCTGGCTGCTGGGGATGAAGGCTGCAAGGAGCTGGCCATCTGCTGACACGTCACAGCTGGCATCATTGTAGATCTTACAGTTCTGCACCAACACATTCACAGAGGCTACAAGAAAAAGGGAGGGAGGGAAGGGAAGGGAAAAGGAGAAAGGACAGAGAGATGAGAGAGGGAGGGGAAGAGGGAAGGGGAGGGGAGAGAAAGACAGTCATATTGGAGATAAGGTGATAGAGAAAAAGTTGTAAAATTCCTAGAGCTCTACTGAACACCCAGCTCAGCACTAGGATGCAAGGGCTACAAAGGGCTAAGCCCCAAGGAAGAGAGCCCCCCTGGAAGAGCTGCTTGCCAGTCAGGAAACTGGCCATCTTGGCAGTCCAAGGTGCCATTTACTTGCTGTGTGAACTTGTGGAATCTGCTCTATATTCCCCTAGACCCGCCATGCCATGCCTCACTTTCCCTGCTCACCTGTATAGGTCACAGACCTGGACAAAGTAGGATAACGTTTCGCCCTTTTTTTGAGCATTCTTTGCTGAACCTGCCCGAACGTGGGCTGACTGACCAGCAGGCTTTGTCCTTATTTCCCATCCCCTGCTACAAGCTGTACCTACTAGCAGACAGCAGACTGTAAACACCCTGGTTTGCACTGAGAAGTATGTGTACATAAATTTACCTCAAGGTAAATCGGGGATGGGGATGGCAGAAAAAAAATAAATGAAACTAACAATCACTGTAGGCCTTGTGTGTTTAATTCTTGGTACACTGTGCAGTTCTGTCAGGAGGAAGCAGCTTTCCTCTTGAAGGGAGTCTGGAACAAAAGGGTCTCTTCCTCAGCCACAGGCTTGGTTCTCCTCAGAGGTGCTGCACATGCACATCTTTGTAAAGAAGCCTCCCTCCTGCCCTCTCCCACGGAGAAGGATGGGTTTGGCCAGCAGCTATTAGGTATTCCCCACAACCACAGCTCAGTCGCCCTCAAGATAACTCCAGCAATCATTCTCCAGAGTCCCATGTTAGGCCCTTGGAGGACCAGGACAAATCCCCACAGGGCTAAGCTACTGGAAGGAAAGGAGAGAAAGATGAAATGCCTTTGGGGGAAGTTTTCTGTGTTGGAAAAGTCATTATGAAAAGACAAGACTGCGCTTTCATCCTCCATTTCCCTGTACGTTGCTAATAAAGCCACAGAGATGACAGAGCAGATCAAAAAAGACATCAGAACAAACTAATTGAGCTGTTGTGCCAACTCCAATTGCTGACACCTACAGCACAATTACGCACAAAATCAGGGAGGGACCACAAGGAACATTCTGTTTGCTAACTAATAAAATAATGACAGCCAAATACTCACTGCCATCACCATTAGGCCTCTGGACTGCTCAACTTCCAACCCACCATCTGCTCCAGTCCTGCGGCTAGGTTTAGCTAGTCAGCACGGAGACCGGCTGCTCCCACTGTAGCATTCGCCCTCTCCCTCCATCTAGTCTGATATGTGACTATTGGCAATGAAGGAAGACAGACAACGGGGGACGGGGTGACTGTTCTGTAGGCAAGGCCTCTTCTTTATTGCTGAGTCATACAACCAAGCAGCTACCCCACAATCCTGTTTTTGATACATGAAAACAGGGAATGGGTTTGCAAGAAAAGATCATAGCAATCACAAAACATCTGGAGCTGGGGGCAATCTTAAAGACAATCCCCTCATTTTACAGATAGGAAAACGAAGGTCCGTGGAGTTGAAGGGAACAGTGAATGGTGCCCACATCCCACCACAGCCCTGACTCCCTTTTCATTCCAGGGCCTGCCTCCTTTCTGTTGTCATCACCAACACATCCTGTCTACATCCCGGTGTCCAGTGCTGTTTGTATGTTGTTTCCCTATTAGACTGGGAGCTCCTTGAGGGCAGGGATTGGCTTTGGACTTCCTCTATATTCTCAGAATTAGCCAGGATCTGGCACTGCTGACTAACAAAAACAAGTAACTAATCAGTGGATATGAAACTAATAGCCATTCTCAATAGATAAGTAGTCAGAGGATACGAACAATGAGCTCTCAAAAGAAGAATTGCAGACTACGAGCAACCACACAAAAGAATGTTCCAGATCACCAGTAATAAGAGAAACGCAAATCAAAACAACCCTGGGGTTTCACCTCATACCCTGCAAATTGGCAAAAATAACAAAACATGGCAACAGTCAGTGTTGGAGAGGCTGTGAAAGGGCAGGCACACTCATACTCTGTCGGTGGAGCTGTGAAATGCAATGACCATTCTGGAAAGCCATTTGGAATTATGCAAATAGTGACTAAACTGTTCACAGCCTTTGAAGCAGAGACTCCATTACTGGCCTTCCACCTCAAGAAAGCCATCAATGACAAGAAAGTCCTCATATACGTCAACATATTTACAGCAACACTTTTTGTGACAGCAAAGAGTTGGAAACAAAGTAGGCACCCATCAACCGGGGAATGGCTAAACAAGCTGTGGTACATGAATATGCTGGAACATTACCGTGCTGCAAGAAGCAATGTGCGATAAACACAGAGAAGCGTGGAAAGATCTATGTGAACTGATGTAGAAGGAAGCCAGCAGAGCCAAGAAAACAACAAAACCACTGTAACTAGACCTATGTAAATGGAAAGAACACCACATCAAAAAAATCAAAAGGAAATATAACAAAATTATAAAGACTGAGCAGGAACTGAATAAAGAGACAGGAGGCTACCCTCACACGGGAGTGGGAAATCCACAAATGCTGCACATTGCACCTGTTTTCAGACTTTTTCAATGTATCAATCAGACAGGCTGGGTTCTTTTCCTCTTTAAAGATTACTATTTGTTATAAGGGATGGCTCTCTAGGAAGTGGATACTGAAGATAACTGTGATGATGACAGATATATATCAATAAAAACTTGCTAAAAAAAAATAAAAAGAGCAAAAAGAAGAAATAAGCAGCAGAGCCTGGCCTTGAAGCCAAGACCTTTGACCCCCAACGGAGTGCCCCTCCCACCACCCTTCCAGGCCCTCCAAGCTGTGCAGAGAGCTCTGCAGCTCATAATGCAGCCTCACCCATGTGATTGTGGCAGGACAGACTGAGGTGGGGCGTCGGGGGTGGGGCAGGGCCAGGGGGCAGGGCTGGGGCTTGCTCAGGGTCGCTGAGCCAAGCCAGGAGCCTCAGGGTCCAGAAGCAGCTCATTCCCCACGCTGCAGGAGCACTGCCTTGAGAAAGTTTACCAGCTCTGATTTGGATGTTAGAAGTGACAGCGAAGGAAACAGGACTTCTGCTGAGTTTAAGATAGCTTTGTTCCATTGTCATTTAATCACATTTAATGCCAAGGAAAGATGTATGCAGTGGATGTTTCATCAAAGGAGGCTTTTCTATCCTGCTGTGGCAGAGTCTATTATGCATTAACTTGCCAAAGAAGGATGGAGAGATGCTCCACAATGAATGCTATCATCAAAAAAGGTATAACTGCTGACTGGAGCAGGCAAAAAGTGAGTCTTTTTCCCCCAGAAAATTTACTATAAGTCTATGGGGTGGGGGAGAATTTGGCTTCCATTTTGCTAGCTTAAGAAACAAGTCTCCTTCTTGAAAGGCTAGAAAGATGGGAAAAAATCTACTAAGATGAAATTTGAAAGAGACAGATCTAAAGATCTATATTTGGATTAAAAAACCCCAACAACCCAACCACATAAATACAGGAAGGCATGGTTAGAAAGTGACATGTATGAAAAAAACATTCCAGGGTCTTATATCTAAGACATATAGACAACTAACAGAAATAGATAAGAAAAGCTGAATATACCTTAACAGAATAATAAGGGAATTTAAAGGATAGTCAATGGACATGGATAAAAGTTCTCTCAAAGGAAGAATGGTCAACTCCTGGTAATCATGTGAAATAGGCCCCATGTCACTAACAGTAAGAAAGATGTACACTCAAACAAATTTGAAGTTTTATATCACCCTCAGTAATTCTCAATGATGACAAAATATGGGACAGTCAATCTGTGGAAAGCATGAATGCATTGTGGGTGGTGTGAATCTCTACAAACATTCTGAAGAGCCATCTGGAATTATGGGAAGAGTAAATCAAATGCTCACACCCTTTGACTCAGAGATTTTGCTGCTAGGGATATTCTCCAAGAAGGTCAATGACAAAAGGCCCCATATGTATTTCACCACAGTATTTATGGTAGTACTTTTTTGATTCCAAAGAACTGCCAAAAAAAAAAAGTCAACATCCATTGAATGGAGAATGGCTAAGGAACTGTGGTACATAAAACTATGAATATGATGAATACAAAGAAACATGGAACATAAGGCATGAAACAATGCAAAGCAAAGCAAGCAGAGGCAAGAAAAAATACACACAATGATTACAACAACATAAATGGAAAGAAAAACAACAAAACAATCAAAATTGAAGGCTACACAATTCTTGTGACCAAGCTTGATCCTGAAAAAGAGATATAAGGAAAAGGGACAATACATACAAATATACAGCAACTCATTTTATGGTGGCAAAGAACTGAAAACTGGGGGGGCTTATCTGCCACTGAGGAATGGCTGAACAAGCTGTGGTCTATGGATGCAACAGAACACTATGTGCTATAACAAATGATGAGGGGGCGGTTTCAGAGAAACCTGAAGAAAACTTGTATGAACTGATACAAAGCAAAGCAAGCAGGATTAGAAGAACAAGTTCTGCAATAACGGCGACATGACGACCAAACACAATTCTTCATAATGAAGCATGCTGCCCACTTCTGAAGAGAGATGGAAATGCAGACTGATCTCTCTCTCTCTCTCTCTCTCTCTCTCTCTCTGCCTCGACTATACTTGTTTGTAATGGGTTTTATTCTCCTTGCTTTCTCGAATGGGAGGGAAAAGAAAGGGAGGAGGACGGGAGACAATGTGAACCTGAAGATGAAACAAAAATGGAAATTTTTTTAAGAAGAAGAGACATAAGAAGACACCTCCCCCTGCTTCTAGAAGTAGGAGACTACGGGTGTCCAAAATGACATATAATATCAACTGATATATTGGTTAGTTTCACTAAACTTTTTTGTCCTTCCTCTTTTTATCTTCTTTGCTGTAAGAAGAAGGGGAATGAAAGGGAGAGATAAAAGTGAGAAATGTGCTGTATAAAAACAATCTCAGTGTCTTAGTGAATCACAATCTCAACAGGAGTTAACCATGTGACATAGCAGGTAACAAGCTATGGTCGTCTTGGGTTACAGGGAAAGAGGCACAGAATCCAGAATGAAGAAGTGATGACCCTGTCGTTCTCTGACGATGTCAGATCATATGTGGAGTAATGTTTTCAGTCCTAAGTGCCTTATTTTGGAACTAATAAGCTAGATAGTATTCAGAGGAGGACAACTACGATGATGACATGCTGCAGCTCGGTGGTATGTAGGATAGAGCCCTGGGCCTGGGGTCAGGAAGACCTCTGTTCAAATCTGGCCTCATGACACCTACTAGCTGTGTGACCCTGGGCAGGTTCCTTAATCTCTGCCTCAGTCTCCTCATCTGTAAAATGGGGACAATAAAAATACCGATCCCCAGATGATGAAGAGAGGAGCAGAGACTATGTCTTGTGTGATGGTAAACCATTTTTAAAATCTCTTTTTACCTGCCTGCTGATCCATTTCATAGAAGAAAGACACTTTGATATATAGTCCTAAACATAAGTCCCAGAGGAATGTCAGCCTGTTTACTGCACCTATTAATCATTTCTTAAAGTTTGCAAGAAGGTTAAAAGTTGTGTCATGTATTTAGGCCATGGAAGACTACAAATTTCTTTTTTTGCAGGGGAAGGGGGGAGGTCTATCTGCTAATCTTTCATACCTGAATGACCACAGTCCTTGCCCAAAATTCCAAGTTACCACAGCTTATAAATTAATGGCCATGCATGTGTATGGGTAGGCCCTTTAGTTGAGGAAACATACAGAAAAGGGTCTCACAAATCATAGCCTAAGGCTTTGTTTAAGAAAAAGATTGAGTATTTCAACCTTGAGTTGGTCGGCTTCTCTCTTAGCCAGTCACTGTCCTCAGGGGCCCTAAGCAACGTGTCTTGAACCAGGAAAAGCTGTTCAGGAACACTCAAGTCCATGGAGTGAGAAGTTTCTCCCATATAAAAGGAATGCTAGGAGCGCCCCCCACTGTTGTTGGCTTGACACCCTCTTCATAAACCTGTTTAGAGATAGTGGTATTTATGCTGGTGAGTTCAGCAGCAATTCAAATCTAGGCAATGATGGCTATCTTCAAGATTCTGACAGGCTACCAATACTGCTTGGTCCCAGAGAGCACAATCAGGGGTGATGGAAAGTTGCCAAAAGACAGATTTCTGCTTGATGAAATAATTAACACTTAGTGTTGTCCAAAAGTGAAACGGACTGACTTGAAAGGTAGTAGTAGATGCCTCCTAACTGAAGGGTGGGTAACCATTTGTTGGGAATGATGTAGAAAGAATTCTTTTTCAGGTACAGATTGGACTACATGACCTCAGAGGTCCTGTCTAACTCTGAGCAATAACACAACAGTCACTTTCTTAAGACTGTGGGATGAGTCTTCAAGAAAGACTTCCAATAGAGGCTCAAACTAGTGGAAAAGGGCAGCTGCACAGTTGCTGCACAAAAAGTCATATGCAGATAAACAGAAAGACTTCTGTACCTAGTGGTAGAATCCATGCAAGGCATTGATTGGTTCAGTTGGCTTCAGAACTGCTGAAAAGAAAAACTGTATCCTTTTCACTATAAACATTTGACGACCCAGTTCATTGTTGCTATGGGCTCAGAGAGATGGATGCAAATGATAATGAAGAGAAAACTGTGACTAAGACAATGTGTTCTCTTAATGCAAGGGCAAGGGGGTGGGGGACCAGAGACACGACAGTCTGGGAATGAAACAAGAAGAAAATAGCACAAAGCAGAAAGAGGGATTCTGGTTGTAACATCTTTTCAACCTCCTTTGTGTCTTAAGAAATCCATTTCTCCTCTCTAAGCCTCAGGTCTCATTCGGAGAAAAAAGTAAATTTACCATTCCTCCCAAGTCCAAACCCTACCTGGAGACCTTTCTGAAAGATCAGGAGCATCATAGCCACCGTGAGGACCAGCAAGAACTATTTCATATTTTAACACTTAAAAAATCAAAAGTCAAGAGAACCATCTGTCTAAAGTTCAGCTATCAAAATGTCACAAACTGGGCTCGAAGGTGGTCTAGACAGCTTCATTAATTCATGACTATCGATTAACCATCCTTCCTCCCTTTCCTTCCCAAGGAAGCACCAAATTCAGTCTGGAAAGAGACTGGCACAAGTCTCTTCTAACTTTGGAGACATGGGGCTTGGACAGACAATAAGCTATAGTTACTTTTCATCATCCTAGGCTAACTCAAATCTGCGTATGACTTCAAGTCAGCCTGTGAGATGAAGTACCCGCAGAAGGGAAGATCCCGCTGCACAGAGCGCTTTTTCACCCGGTCATCCTGAATCTGTCAAGTCCCTGAACTTAAAAACTTTCCATTTCATCTTTAGTTTCAGGATTTGTATTTTTTCCTCTTTTTTTTTTTTGAATGACTTGTTTATTTACTTTTAGTTTACAAGATTCAGTTCTACAATCACTTGAGTTTCAGATTTTCTCCCCTCCCTTACCCCCCCCCCCATGGTGGTGTGCATTCATGTATAGGATCTGCAAATACTTTCACATTGT
>CM053592.1:180308510-180325447 GCA_028646515.1 Pseudochirops corinnae
TAAATCTCTATGGGGCTCTGCTTCCAGAAGGGAAAGCTCTGTCCCAAATCACTGGGGTCCTCCCGGCTGCCGTAGACTTCCGGCTGACTGGATAATGAAGACTCCAAGACCGAGGCCCAAGACGGTGATCCAGATCCAGGCCGCTCAACGCGAGAGCCCTGGCTTGAAAACAATCGCTCAGTCCCCCTGCTTTCTGCAGGCCGCGGGCAGGGAGCTACAACGCAGAGGCGGGTGCAAAACCTCTGCCTTTCCGCTCTGGAGACCTTTCAGTGGGACCGCTTATCTCCCCCTTTCACAATCCCCACTCGCAGCTGGTGCTAATCCTCAGCTGGTGCTAATCCTCCGCTCACCTGAAAGGCTCTTCTGCTGCCCCTGGGTCGCAGTGCTGATATGGTTCCTCGTAGCCGAGCTGACTTTAGTGGGAAGTATCCTTGTGTGCCTTTTGGAGTGGTAGGATTGATTTAGAGTCCTATTTTATGGGTATTTTGGGGTGGCTATGTGAGAGCTGCGATATGTTGCTGCTGCTACCCTCCATCTTGGCTCCGCCCAGCAAGGTCTATCTCTAGAATCTCTCCTCTGTAGATGCCCAAAGGTGAAAGATGTGAATTGAGTCCTCATGTATAGAGAACATAGGGAATTGTCAACTTGGTATAATTACTTTCTCCCCGCTCCAGCATTTCCTTATCTGTTAGTCATAGGAAAAGCTCCAGGTTATGCTTTATACCCTTGACTTTGTAATTTTTAGAACCTCCATAGAACAAAATTTTGGGGGGGGAGGTCATCCCTCTTAATAGTTGAAAAAGGTCTAAACAGAATCATTTCAAGCCCATTTGTACCCTACGCACTGTTCTCAATTCTTGCTGTGTGTTTTGCTAGGTGTGAGGGGAGAATGTAGGATTTGCCTAGGTCATGACCCCTGACCTCAAGGAGCTCATGGTTTTACCCTGTAAGAGTCTGGCTAGACCACTACCCTTCCTGTTTGCCTGCCTCACCCACCACCCTCCATCAGTCAGTAAACCAGTGAATTCAAGAGGTAGCTGCAGGTGAAAAGGAATGGCTCGTAAGCTCTCAGCTCCACCTGAAGTGATTTCTTCATGTCACTTTCTCCTGCAGGTATTGTGAAAATAATGAAGTTTGTTGATGCAGGCATATAAACTGGAAAACGCACATGCACACACACACATACATACACAAACACACCACACTGTTTCCCCCAAACTCCTCCTTGAGTTTCTCTCTTTTAAATAAGGCTCTGGCTGCTGCTGCTGCTGCTGCTTCGGCAAGCTTTTCTGGAGGGCTGCAGGTCCAGGTTTGCCTCCTTGGGCACCATTCTGTCAGCTTCATCTTCTTCAGACAAGGTTGGTGACTTTGGTCTAGCCTGAGCAAACTCTCTGTCTTTCTGTCCTTGGACACTCCACTGGGTGTTGTAGCCCTTAATGAGCACTAAGAACCTTTGAAGATTGTTCTACAAATGCCATCTGTCAGTTCTACATTTTCTTCTTAATGTTACGTTAGAATATATCTACTAAACTAATGGGGATGGGGGGGCATGCTTTTTAATGAACAGGCTTTTCCTTTCCTGAAGGCAGGCCAATTTCTTTTTTTGTGCTCTCACATTCAGAACTAAACTAGAAGTTGTGTGACCTGGGCTCTCATTTTGACTTTTCCACTTATTCACTGTCACCTTGGGGAAGGCACTTAACCTGATAAAATCTATCTTCATCAGTGAGAATCTTGTGCTACACCTACATTTCAGGGATTAATTAAGGGGAAAAAATCTACAGAATCTGCAGATTACCCTGAACTCTGGGAAGAAAAGCATTCTTTGGAGGCACGTTTCTGCTCCTGTGGAGAACTTATTATACTTTATTAACATTTAGCTGTTGAGCAGCAACTGAACTGCTTGCAGAGATTATCCCAGGGCCTGCCTGACTTGAGGTATTCAAGAGACAGAGTACTTGAATAGGAAGAAGCAGTCAGAGGGCTCCTTTGTCTCTGATTCCAGGGAGCTCCTGAAGGTACCTTTGGGGAGGTGTTGCTGAGCTGCAGAGAAGTCCCTGGCTGCTCCAGCCTTAGGCCAACTAAACTATGCCTTGCCTTCTCACTCTCTTTCCCTCCTCTGTCCTCAAAATCTCCCAGTTTCTACTGAGGGTCCCCCCATCTCTTCAGTCACTAGAGTTCCTTCTACTGGGCATTTGTCAAGTTTGGTAGGTTCTCTGTGCCTAGCATGTTTTGTCTCCATTCCCCTCTCCTCTCACTCAGGGCTGCCACCCTAGGTCAGACCCTCATCACTGCCAGCCTGTGTTGTGAAGCAGTCTCTTCCTCTGTGTGCCTCCAGCCTCTCCAGTCTACAGTTTATCCTCCATCCAGCTGCCAGATTGCTATCCCTCACACACATGCCTGACCACATTATTCTGCTGCTCAAGAAGTTGTAGGGACTTGCCAGTGACTTTAGTGTACCTCTCCTTCACACAGCCTGTGCTCCAGCCAGACTGACCTTCCTGCCTTTGCGCAGATTGTCTGTCCATGCCTGGTCTGCTCTTATTTCTCATCTCCAGCTCCTTTCCACGGGTGCTGCCTCCCTTAGAAGGCTATGAGTAATTGCCTCCAGTTAGTGCCTGTATCTTTATTTTGTGTATTCCCCCAATGTGTGCTTCTTGGGGGCAGAGGTTAGCTCATCTTGGTGTTTGTATCTCCTATGCCTAGAACATCGGCACATTGTTGAATCTGATGGTTGAAGAAATAAAATGATCTATGGGGGCTAGGTGGCTCAGTGAATAGAGAAGGACCTGAGTTCAACTCCTGGTCTCAGACGCTTAACACTCACTTACTAGCCCTGTGATCTTGGGTAAAGTCACTTAACCCCAGTTGCCCTGCCTTATCCCCTCCAAAAAGCAGAAAAAAAAAAAAAAAGAAATAAAATTATGTGGAGGTTTTTATAGCATCCTCGATTTAGAGCTAGAAGGGCCCTTACAATGCATTGAACCCAACCTCCTCATTTTACAGACAAGCAAACTGAGGACTAGAGAGGTGAAGTCACACATTCAGGGTTACACAGCTGGGATTTGAACCCAGGTCCTCCTGATTTTTGTAGTGTTTGTAATCTGTCCTCCTCATCTGTTAGTTCTGCTTCCTTGTGCTGTGAGTGGTATTTTTAGATGTCATGTTTTTCCAGACTCAAAGGCAGGGGCCATCCATGTCTCATACTTCTGTATGTTCTCCATTGCACTGCAAACATGACTTTGCACCTTCTGGGTACTCTGTGAACTTTGGATGGATATTCAGAACTCACTGTGTAGTTGACTCCATCAAAAATAGGGGAAAAAAGCACTCCAAGATGAAATAACTCTACTGGGTTAGACTAGGTAATCCACAGTGTCCCTTCCCAATGTAACTTTCTCCAAGTTACCTCTAGATTGGGTCACTTTAGAATCTATTCTAGAACCATGGTGTTCAGCTCAGACTGCATCTCTTTTTTTAGTTTATAGCACTCATCTCTCTGAACTCCTGGGCTACTCTGCATCTTGTCTCTCAGTTTGCTTTCTGAAGACAGGAACAAAGGACTGTCTCTTGTGTCAGGGAGAGGGGAGCTAGGAAACAGTTGAAGAAAAGCTTTGAGATTCACTGGTCCAAGCTACAGATCTCACTGTTGGTGTCAGCTGAATGAAGGTGAAACCCAAGGCTTTATCTCCCTTTCTTCTTATTAGTTCAAGTGGTTGAGTGTTTTAGGATTGTACCAGATGCCCTACGCTTGGTCTTTCTGACCTTGCAGATGCAGAAAGAAGTCTTTGTTGTATATCTACCTTTTTGTGTTGTGTTACGCAGAGCACATGTGTATTTTGACTGTGATAGTGTCCCCACTTCTCCTATTCTTTGCCTGTTGAATTCCTACCCAATCTTTAAAGCCCATACTACCTCCTCTGTGAAGCCATGCTTGACCTCCCCTGACCTAGGAAGACCAGACCAGCCATAGCACTTGAGTATCCCTTTCCTTCTTTGCCCCGTAATATGATGTAGCAAAAACATGACGGGATTAAGAATCAGAGGGACTTGGCTCTGCTCCAGCCCCTATCCCTGCCTTTGTTGCCACCTGGGACTCGGTATCCTTATCTGTAAAGCTGGAAGGAGCTGGATTCAGACTCTAAAGTCTCTTGCAGGTCCATTGATCAATGGTGAATTTATCCATCTATTCCCTTTATTCTAGTTCAGTCTTCTGCATGCTTGACTGCTGGTAGAAGATGAGCTTCTTGAGAAGAGGGACTGTTCTGCTTTCCCATTCATGTCCCTTGTACTTAACCCAATATTTTGCGCATTGAAAACACTTCATTCATTCATTTCCTCAACCAACCTTCCCTTTCTCTGGCCCTTCAACAAACATACAAACACAGAAAAGAAATAACCAGGAAGCAAGCACAGCAGCCTCCTCACCATTTTCTTTCTTTCCCTTTAGCTGACTCTGTTCTCTGGAAGAGCATCAGACAGCAGCCTTCTCTCCTGCTGAGTTAAAGGACTGGCGTCAGTGTCTGACACATCTCAGTACTAGGAGCTGTCCCTTTGGTTGTCGCTTTGAGCATCCAAGGCACCCAGCCTGAGTGGCTGTCTGCGCTTGATAGGTTAGAACCAGTCAATGGTGGTCTCTCTTCTTAGCGACTTCTTAGTGAAGATGTTCCCCCTATGGGGAGTTTTCCTCACTTGCCATTTCTAAGCCTCTTTTTCTGTTCTTGAGACCTTGCTGGAGCCCTGATTTCTCTGCTCCTGGGCCTTCTGGTCAGATCTGGAATGTTGGAAATGCTTGTGCAGTGTTGATCTCCAGCTGCAGTTCTGCTGTCACCTGCTCCTCTCTCTTTGGAATCTGTTCCATGGCTTGATGCTGTTTATTGTTTGCAAGGCCTTCATTAACTGTCATTGGAAATTGGCTTTTTAACTTCAACATCCCCTTTATTGGTTGAACATAAACCGAAATCTAAGACTGCTTAGCATTTCTTAGAATGGAAATCCCCTCTCCTTTTCTGATTTTTCAGAGCATGAAATGGCCATACTCATTGTATTGGCCTCTAGGCAAGAGCCCAATATGAGGCCGGATTAAGGCCTTCTAGTGTAGAATTTCCCAAGGCCATTTCAGGGGAGCTATTGAGGATCTCTCTGATGGGAAGACTTTGCAGCCCTATTTGTTTGGAATATATTTGAAAAGGATCATAGTTTAGTGAAGATTGTTGCTGTTTCTTTTACTTCTAAAAGCCTAATGATACTGCTGACCTCTGCATAAAGTGACTTTTTCAGGAGCCCACGCTGTTTTAAAGTGAGATGTGGAATTATTGTGTTTAGTAGACACTCAGAGTTTGGGTGCTTTGACAGTCATATAACCAATATATGTTGTGCTCCTTCTGTGTATGAAGGACTGTGTTTGGTGCTAGGAGAGATAGAAAGTTTAAATGAGCGTAGTTCCTGCCTGTATGGAGTTCACAGTCTACTAAGAAAGGAGATACAAACACACAGAACTGTCATATGAAAAATTACATGGTAATTACTTTGGATGTAAAACCAAAGTGCCATGGGTGGTCTGAGGGGGCAGGTTATTCTAGGCCAAGGGAGGTCAGGCATGGCTTCCCAGAGGAGGAATTCAACAGCCAAAGAATAGGAGAAGTGGGGACACTATCATAGTCAAAAACATGTAGGAAATAGAGTGCATGATGTATTCAGGGACTAGATAATCATCCAGCTTTACTAGAATGTAGAGTACAAGAAAGGGAGAACATGAGATAAATCCATAGGGGTACAGTGGTGTCTGATTGTGGAGGACCTTTCCAGGCAAGAGAGTTTTAGCTGGTATGACTTGTCTGACAGGTATCACTACTGTCCTTCCAGAAGACTTTTAAAGATTCTAAATGTTTCTTCTTGCTGTTTTGGTGGGAACTTTGTTAGCCCTCAGGAGACACTTTAGATTGAATGAGTACAGGAATTGGCGCTGTGGCATGGTGCAACCTGCAAGCATTTTGTATTTTTCTCCCAACAGGAGTGTCACAAAAGAGAGAACCTTCATCTCTCTGTGGTGTTTGCCCTGGAAGTAGGAATGCCTGCCTTCTGCCTGGCTGACTGACTTATATGAGCCCAGTTAAGCGAAATAGTAGCAAGTCCTGTCTTTTCTGTGCAATACACACAAACAATTCAGACAGAAGGGGAAAGAATGAAACATATCTTAGCCTCTTTCTCCCTTCCTTTATGAAAACCCTCTTTCTGCCAGTGACTTGTTTGCCACAGGCTTTCTCAGAGATCCATCTGACCTAACATGAACAATAAGCCCTTCTTCAAGGTAAGACGTCCGTGAAGCATCAGGGCAACATGCATGAAACAAGCTGCAGGCGAAGCATCTGCCTGACTATTTTGTTTCCAGTGTGAAGCCAGGAAGATGGTGGCTGGGAGATTCCAGCCTTTGTGGGTTGGGTCTGCGTTACCTGACTCCGCAAAGTCTGTTGCTTCCTTTCTTCTTCAGATTTGGCAGGGTCATTGAGATATGTGCTTTAGATGACCAAGGAGGTTGGCTGTCTTCATGTTAACACCCAGGCGAGCTGAACTCATCTCTGCTGCGTTTCAGAAGTTCAGAATGAGTGTGCCTCAGGGAATTTAGTGTTCATTAACAGCTGGGCGGCACCCTCCCACCACACCAGACTGGACAAGACTGAAGCATCATGGGAAGACAGTGTGGTACATCAGGACCTCCGCACTGGATTCAGAGGACCTAAGTTTGGACCCCAGTTCTTTCATGTTAATTAATTTTTGTGAGCCTTGGTTTCCTCACTCATAAAATGAGAGCTCACCTCAGAGGGCCTGTCCAGCTCTAAATCTGTGATCCTTTGAACATTTAAAGGAGCAAATCTCCAAAGTCATGTCTACATGGTTTCTTTTCCATAAGTGTCCCATTCTTCCTTTGGCCATATAGATGATGTCTGATGGTTGTCATTTAAATTCCGTACCAAGGTTTGGTGTAGACTAGTCTCACCTGGTTGTTTAGATTATCTGTCTATCTATTTCTTTTTGGAGGGGGGGAAAGCAAGGCAGTTGGGGTTAAATGACTTGCCCAAGGTAACAGCTAGTAAGTGTGTCAAGTGTCTGAGGTCGGATATGAACTAAGGTCCGCCTGCCTCCAGGGCTGGTACTCTATTCACTGTGCCGCCTAACTGCTCCTGTTTAGAGTTATTTAACCTTGTTGGACCCTTTTCTTTATATGTGTGATAGAGGAACATTGAAATGTCCCTCTTTTCATGAAAAACAAGTGTGTCTGATTTTAATGCGTAAAAAAACTTTAAAAATGACATTCCTGGATATTCCCATCAGTCATTTTTGTGGACACATATTGAACATTTAGTAGTATATCTAATGCTATTCTGGGTTCTTAGAGGGCATAAAGAATGTGAAGAGTAGACCTCTGTTCTGAAGTACCTTGTGATCAAGGAAAAGAGACCAAGCAAGAGATGGTGAAAACATATGGGTACATGTATGCCTGTGTGCAGATCTCTGCACTCCGCACAGATTGTATGTTGGAGCTTTTATGAGTAGGTGTCACTGTGCTCACACACAAAGCAAAGAAGCTTACTTTGGGAGTGAAGATGGCTGCTTTCTCTTCAGTCCAGGAAGGCCTGATGATGGAATGGGTTTTGTTCTTTGAGGATGGAAAAGCCAAGCACAGTTGCTCTCCAGCTTCTTGAGACATCCCATTACACCATCCCTGACTATGTGACTCGGCTGTACTTCTTAACTATGCCCAACATTAATGTCTAAACTGTGAGTGTTTAATTAGAAACTGTTTCTAATCATCTCTTCCTCAACCTCTCCTTTTGTGAAGAGTGCTCTGCCCCCAGATCTTTAAAACATAGCCCTAGTTTTTGTGTCAATTTTAGAAACTGACCTATGTGTGTGTAAATGGGGTAGAGCTGCTCCCCAGCCCAGACCAGGGCTCTCCTCTGAACCCCATGTCACTCAGTGTGCCTGCCTTCCTCATGGGAGCAGCTGTGTCTTCTTTGCAAAGGGAGTTGATCTGAAGGTGGCCAGTAGGCTGGGGGGTAGAAGAAAGGGGTCGTATTGGTCAGATAGAACAAAATTATCTTAGAGAGGTTCTTGGACTTCATTTTCAAGGATGCCCCAGACAAGGTTTAGATGGGACTTTGGTTCATTCATCTGCCACAGGGAAATAGTTATGCTTCAGAAGACACTCTGTGGCCTTCCTCAAATACTGGCTTCATTGTTATGGGCTATCAATCTTAGCTGCAATTGTGGGAAGCCAAAAAGGTCTACAACCTGATGGACTTTTCCTTGATTTCCTATGGAATGTGGATTTTGTATTGGCAGCTCCAGAGTCTGCTGAATTAGCTTAGGACAAGCTACCTAACTGTCCACAACCTTGCCCACTCTCCAGCTCTCCTGTAGTGAAAAAGGAGCTCTAAATTTAGAGTCAGTGAACTTGGCTTGGGGTCCTTGCTTTGCTATTTACTGCCTGCATTAACTTAGACTATTCACTTCCCTCTCTGGGCTTCAGTTTCCCCATCTGTGCGATGTCTGATAATGTCTAAAGTCTCTGTGGTCCCTTTCTTTCCCCTTAGGCCCTTGGAGATCTTTTCTCTTGATACTCAAGAGATCAGTCCTGGTACCCTTGAAGAGGCAGCCCTAGGGTCTCTGTGTAGCCGCCACAGCAGACTAGACACCTTGCTCCTGCCTGCCCTGGGGCAGGGCAGAATGAAAGCTGGAGTTGGTGTCGGAAGGTCTCCACTCAGCCCCGCTCTTGGCTGCTTGTTCTCTGTATAATGAGGACATGCAGAGGGTCCCCTCCTCTCCTTAGCTCTCATTTTACTACCTGGGAAGTAAGGAAATTGGACTAGATGACTTTAAGGCCCCTTCCAGTGCTTCCAGAACTGGGATTTTATGTAGGACTTGTGAATATGGAGCAGGGCTGGTTTTAAATTGGAGCCTTTGGCTTGGATGTTCTTGTCTGCTTATCTGCCTGAGGGTCAAGGCTGACCTTTTTTTCCTTGTTTTTAGGCCCAACTCCTGTCTCCTCCATGTAGCTCCATATCCTGAAATGTGCAGGTGCTGATCTGACTAGCAACCCTCTCCCCCTTTCCATGCTGGGCCCCCTAAGGAGAATGTAGGCTCATAGAGCAGTAATTCACGTGTAGGTGGCCTGTAAGAAAAGTTTTTAACAAAAGAGTTGGTTAAGAAGCTGATTTATTTTCTTGCTTAACTCTCTTGTCATGTGCTGAGTGGGGGTGGAAGAGGAGGGGAGGGTGGGGAATAGCACTGCTGAAAGCATTTATCTTCTTTTCTGCCATCTCCCAGTGTTTATTACCTTGTGATCGACAGACGAGGAAAGCTGCCAGTCAAACCCACGTTCAGCACATTTCCATTTCCCCTCCTTGCAGATTTAGGGTTTTAAAATCTGCATCCTCATTGCAGCAGTGAAGGTTGAATCCCTCCTGTTGTTGAGAAGCCCAGGACCCTCTGTCTTGTTCTGCCCGCTCACTCAAGCTTCCACCAACCAACCAGACCTCCAGAAGTCATAACAATTTATGTCGTGTGTCTGGTGAGAGCTGTTAAGTGTTGACATTTCTCTTTGCCCTCTCCTCAAATCTCCAGGGGCCTAAAAAGTGAGCACCACCCTGTCCCCATATCCCCCTCTCCAGACCCATCAGAAGGAGGCATTTTAGCTTTCCTGAAATCTTACCTGGCCTCACCTGTGAGCCCATCTGATCCAGTCATAATATTCTCCTCCCAGAATTGCTGGAATCCAAATATAGCAAATGCAGGTTAGGGGGAGGTGGGAATTAAAGTCATTCTGAATGCTCATCCACCTTCATGTCTTTTATCAGATGAAAGCCTTGCCCAGTAGGAATGTCTCTCTTTCCTCCCACCTCAGTGTCCCCCCTCCCCCCCGAAAAAAAAAAACTGCCTCTCAGTTTTGGAACCCACCTTGTTCCCAATAAGCTTTTGAGTAATAGGCATTCTGTTGAGCTTATTTGTTTTTGTCTTAAGCAGTTTTGCGAGTGGAAAGAATGTAATGATATTCATTTATTTGTAACTGAATGTTCTTTCATAATTGCATGTCCCAATTACATCATTAGTGTCAGAGGAGGTAATTTGACTTATTAGAATGTGTGCATTGAAGGAGCTTAGATATGTGGGATGAGCATATGAGGTCAATTTCCTAAAGCGGATGGGCTTTTGGATACTTGAGCCCAGACAGCTGCCAGGGATATTGTTAGTAGCATGGAGCTGTTAGGGATTTTTGATGCTAGGATCCCCACTAGGCAGTCTGGCTTAACCTCTCATTTTAAGAGAAAACCAAGGCCCAAAAAGGTTAAATGATTTGACTACAGTCCCACATGGCTGGGTAGGTAACCTAGGTAGTAGGCAGGTAGCCTCAGGTAGAAGGTGGATAGCATAGGTAGTAAGTAGATGATATTAGGCAGTATATGGGTCACACTTAGGCAGAGCATTTACAACTTACTTCATAAGTGTGAAACACTGTGCTAAGTGTTGGGCATACAGATCCCCTGCCCTCAAGGAGTTTATGGGATATTAGAGAAGTGGGGGACAGGAAAGCTCCCCCATCACTGACAGTGCCACCATTGGGCTCACGGCTTCAGGCTCCTAGTCTAGGGCCCTTTCTACTACATTGGTTTCAGATTATTTGACCTCTGTTTTTATCCACCTCTACATAAGGATCATATCCATTTTAAAGGCCTCCGTACTTTCAGTGAAGAGATCGATGCTACTCTGAACTCATCCTTTATTCATGTATATGAATGATGGCCCAAATGTGCACATATCCTGTTGAGTCTCCTGTGCCCTCTGTAGAAGCATTTGAGACTCAGCACAGTGTCCCTGGACACTTCACAGGCTTAGTAAGTGCTGAGGCATTTAGGAACCTGTCTTTGCTGAGCTGAAAGACTCAGAATGTGCTATTTTTATTGGACCCCAGCACTCCTGTTGAATCCAGGACCTTCCGGAGTTTCCTGGCCATGCTAGCATTGATCTTAGAGTAGCCATGGACATACCAAGACAGGTATATTAAGTTAGAAGCATAATCTTTAGTTTCACAGATCACAGAACTGTAGTTTCCTAAACTAAACGCCACATAGCATTCAGGAGCCCATACGTACATACATACATACAAACCTTGCCAGTGCTTTAATACCCCAGGCCTGGTCAAATGTCTGTCTACTCAGTGTCGTCAGAACTTTTCCTAGGGCTGGTGCTGTGACATGGCATCGTGTGGGAAGTTTTTGTTTTAGCTAAAGCCTATACTACCAGATCAGCCAGAGCATCCCATCAGGTTTTCTTTGTGGCAGAGTACACTGTGTCTTTCTCATACCAACTTACCTTTTGGCTTCCCCCCAGGCTAAGGGGAAGGCTCAGCTTCCTACTGTGGGGAATCTGAATGAGGAACTTGTCTTTGTAGCTACCTCTTTTCTCTAGAGAAAACTCCCTGTCTTCCCTTTGGCATTTTTAGTTTGAATTAAACTTGTCCTCGGGTATAAAACAGGGAAGGTCACAAGGAACACCATGAGGAAAAGGTAGGGTTTGCTGTCAAAAGACTAGAACTTGATTCCAGGCTCTGACATTATCCTTGTGACTGGGCAAGTCATTCAGAGCCATGGTTTCCCTCCATAAACCAGGAGGAACTCATGGAGTTACTGCACGCAACATATAGTCACAGTTCAGAGTGGTGAAGAAAGCATGTTGTGATTGCACATTGAGAGGGTGTGTGTGTGCATGCGTGTGCGCGCTTGCTCTCACACAGACTGCTGTTCTCATTACCACCGATCTTGCTGCCTCCCTTATGCAAAGTGATGCCATGCCTGGGGCTAGAAGGATGTTGCCCAGGCCTCTAAGGGCCATAGCTCACGAAGGGTCGAGCAGGTCCAGAGAAAGACAGCCATCTGATGATGAAGATGATGGTGGTGGTAGCATTTATATGTGTGTGTGTGTGTGTGTGCATACATACATACATGCATACTTGCATACAACAATTTGATCCTCGCAATAACCCTGGGAGGTAGGTGCTGTCCTGGCCCTCATTTTCCAGCTAAGGAGCTTAAGGCAAACAAAGGGTGAAGGGCCCTGCGCAGGGTCGCCCAGCAAGGCAGAATCTGAGGAATGGTTTGCATCTGGGTCTCCTGAGTGTGAACCCAGTGCTCTTGGCCACTGTGCCACCTAGAGAAGATGCTGTGAGGGAGTCCCAGGGGACCAGCTAAAAACGGAGACTCTTCAGCTTGGAGGGCCAGAGGCTGAGAGAAGACCGGTAACGGTATTTCTTCACAGAAACCCTGTAAAATGGGTGGGGGGCATATTATTATCCCCATTTTACAGGTGAGAATACAGTCTCTGGAAGAAAGTGACTTTGTCATTGTGCTCATGAACAAGTGAGTAACAGAGAGGCTTGATTGAAATCCACAAAATCATTAACATTTTGCATATATTTAGGTCTATAAAAACCAGAAGAAAGACTAGTATGGAATAATGGGAAAAACACTGAACTAGGACTCCACAGGCCTGGGTTCTAGAGCTACCTCTGAAACTTAATATCTCTGGGATCTTGGCAAAAGACATAACCTCTGAAGCACAGTTTCCTCATTAATAAGATGTGGAAGGTGTTGGGCTGAATTGTGAGGGCCAAGGAAGAGAAAAGCCATTTGAGCAGCGTCTCAGCTGGAAGGTGTACCACATGGATAAGATGCCAGCTGTCATTCCTGAACAAGGTGAATTTAGGACAGATAAGAGGAAGGAAGTCTTACTTCATATTCCAGGTAAAAAAGTTATAGGCACAAGGTCTCTCTGCCCTTTGGGAACCCTGCATTCTTTTGGGAGTACAGTGGGTAAATAGATAAGTGTCTGCCAAATATACTACACAGTCTTAACACAAAGTATAGACAAAAACAAATATAGCAGGGAGGCCATGAGCAGGTGAGGGGTCAGGAAAAGCTTCTTCATGCAGCAGGTGTCTTGGGAGTGGTTTTGAAGGAAACAGGGTTTCTGAGTGAGAAGAGATTGCCTTCTGGTCATGAGGGCCGGCTTGTGCAGAGGCTGAATTCAGGAAGGACAGTGCCATCTGTCCACGTCACATCCCCATAGGAGCTCATCCAAGACAATTCGACGGGCCACGTGTCAGACCCAGGGTTGCAAGAATCAAAGAGGATTATCTGGTTTGATCCTGATAACCCTTAGTCCATACTTGGTTGAGTTTTTGCTGGTGGTTTCATAGGGTCAGAAATTCAGGGCTAGAAAAGACTCTAGAGGCCATCAAGTCCAACCCGCTCACTAAATATTTAGGAAAACTGGGGCCTAAACACATGAGGGCACAGCTGGTCTGAATTGCAGTGCATGGACCCAGGTCTTTTGGCTGCTTGGGGGCTCAGTGGATAGACCACCAGGTCTGGAGTCAGGAAGGCTTGAGTAACATCAGACCTCTGACATTTAATAGCTGTGTGGTCCTAGACAAGCCATTTAACCACTGCCTGCCTTGGTTTCCTCAAGTGTAAAATATGGATGATAAGGATACCTTTGTTGTAAGATTGTAGTGAGGATGGAATGAGATAACATTTATAAAGCATTTAGCACAGTTTGGGTTACCTAGTAGCCACTTGGTAAGTGTTTGTTTCTTTTCTTCCTTTCTTCGGACCATAAATCCAGTATTCTTTCCACTGTATTGTACTCCCTAACTGGTAATTCCCTCCACCAGTGCAGGTCAGCAGTCATAGTGTAGCTTAGAGAGATGTTCAGATCACTCCCAGGTCTAAGTGATGTGCTTAGGGTCACACAGCCAGGAGAGGGCAGGAGGGGAGACTTCAGCCCAGGGCTTCCTCACTCTCTCTGTGCTGCACCAGGAAAAGATGACCAGAGAAGCAGCTAAGTTGTTTTCAGTAAACTCTAGAGAAAAATCTGCTATGTTCTCTTTGTGGCCATTTCAGTAAAACATGTGACCCCAAGGCCATGGGTGGCAGGGTCAGTGTTAGCAGAGCTCCCAGGGACAGTTGAGCTGGGGAATGAGCATAACTCTAGTGCTCTTGTGGCCTGGGGATTCTCAAAACTAAATTTTGGTTTGGTGATCCAGGAAGAGAAGGGACCATTTCCTTTCCTAAGACACCATTTTAAATATATGTTTAAAAAAAGTGGCACACAATCTGTCCTTATCTTATGTCCACATGCGCTTATGCTGTATGATCCTGTGGAAGGCTTTGTTGAAACTGATCGGTTGTTCTCTGTGGGCTATTCAATCCCAGCTCCAGTAGCCAGCTAACTGATTCTTCGCTTTTTGCACATTGTCAAATGGAAGGCATGGCTAATGATTGTGTTTTCAACCCAATCAGTATGCCCTCCCCAGGCTTCTGTTCCCATTCCATCTTCCCAGCAGCATAGTCGAAGGCAGCTGTCATGTGTGAAGGCAGCTTCAAATAGAGCAGATTTTGCATGGCCGGGAATGCAGCTTAATCCTTCCTTTCCCTCTTCATCACCACCTGGCTCTTTCTTCGTTCCCAAAGCTGGGTGTACTGCTACATTTACTAATGGCTCTTGGTCTGAAGTCATTTCAACAAACCATTTGTGGAATAATATCCTAGCTCTATGTTCTTCTCCTTCCTAATGCTGCGATCCTTTAATATTCGTATGTGGGCGTATCTGCATGTGGGTGGACCTGCCTGGAGATGGATAGAGGAGCAGTGTCTCTGTTCCTAAGACCATCAGAAATATGTGTTTTCCGATGGTCTTAGGTGACCCCCAAAGGGGTCGCGATCCACAGGCTGAGAACCTCTGTTCTAGGCCCTCCTCCTTAGGTAATGGGAGAAAATGTTTGTAATTCTTCTTTCCAAGCATCAGAGGAGATAAATCTGAGAGAAGAGACTGCAGTACGGAGGTCAAGGTGTGATCTAGCTCGCCACATCTCAACTGGGTGCTGTGAGGTGCTTCTGAGGCTTTTTAGAGCTTCCCAGGTTCAGACTTGGGAAGCTTGTCTCAGGGCAGGGGATACGTGGCTTGTTGTTTGTCTTCATTCTTCCCTTTTTGGTCACTGCATCAATGGCTTTGGGCTTCTTCCCTTTCTCTTGTGATCAGGTGTCCTTTTTCTTGGGTGAGACCTGCATCCTCATGAGAGGGGCCACATCATGTACTTATTTCACTTGGCATGCCATGGCAGGTACAAAGTGTCTGAGTGGTCCTTGTGGTCAGAGCCCAGCATTCCACTTACCTTTCCTCCAGCTCTTGACTATTTGGGAGGAGTGGGGGAAGGGCAGAAAGTGTCAGGAACCAGCTACCAGAGAGGTCAGGGTCTAGGCCTCACTAGAGCTCATCTGCATCTCTTGACTTCATTCTTTTTTTTTTTTTTTGAAGGAGAAGACAGGGAAGTTGGGGTTAAGTGACTTGCCCAAGGTCACACAGCTAGTAGGGTGTTGTCAAGTGTCTGAAGCCAAATTTGAACTCAGGTCCTCCTGACTCCAGGGCCAGTGCTCTATTCACTGCGCCACCTAGCTGCCCCATGTGTTTTTCTAATTTCTAGTCAGTTCTTAAAGTCAAGTACTTTTAAGCTCTTGCTTGCTGTTTGGATCAAGGCATTTTTTTCTGGAGATCGCGACTTGCCCTGCCTCATCATATCTGCCTGTCAGTGACCACAGCGCCATAACTGGCTACTCTTTAAACTGGGGGTTCTTAACATTCTGTTGTCACTGATCCTCTTGTGACAGTCTGGGGAAGCCTTGGGACCCCTTCTCAGAACGATGTTTTTAAAGTTTTTAAAAGCATAAAATAAAGTAACGTGCAAAGGTTTATAAGAGAAACCAGTCATATTGAAATACAGTTGTACCCTCCAGGCCAGGAAGACGTCTTTGAAACCATAGACTTGGAAGGTTTCTGTTTTCCGGCTCGTCTGTAATCCTGTAAGTGGAGTCAGCAGGCGAATGTGTGCTAAATAATAGTGTTTCTGTAACTTTTTCTGTCATGTGTTGGTAATCTCCATTATGGAAAAGAACTTCCCAGTAGACTAGTGTTTTTGATGGTGTTCTCATGGTGAAATCATGACATGGAATTAAGGCGCAAGCCCTCTGTTTGTGTCGCTTTACTCTGCTCATCACTTGATAGGACTCAAGGAAATCTGAGGCACTAAGAAGTCCCAGAAAGGCCTCTAGGGCCTTTGTCTTTGGTGCTCAGTAACTCCTATGTAAAGGTTTTTGGATGAGTGCACAAATAAGTTTCTTTTGGTATTCCTACGTGTTCATCTGGGTGGTCAGAGACCTGCTAAATTTTTAAAATTTGGGGTTTTTTTTTTGTTTTATTTTTGCTTTGAAGGCTGGAGGGAAATTTCTTCCATGCTGTTGCTGAAGGTCAAGCTAAAGTGGCCTATAGCTCTGCCAACAGACAAGTACCTGGCAACAGTGCCCTGATCTGTTGTTGGCATCTTTAACTCTTTAATCTCTGGTTTTGCATCACTGACACACGTGTCTTCTTAGTACCAAGTTCCTTCCTTCACTTTAAGCACCCCTGGAAGGAGATCTCTCCTATTTGAGCTCTTTCACAAAGAGCTGGTCTAAATGTTTCTTTGATTATTAAGACTCCCTTCTAGGACATGGGGCTTGGGATGGATTAGCTGCTCAGTTACTAGGGATCACGATTAGCAGGTTTTTAACCTTCACTTAAGCCTCCATTGTTATTTGTTTTACTCAATTCAGTTAATTTGACCAATTTTTATTAAGTATGTTCTGGGCACTAAAAGAAATAAAAGGTTTAGATAAGTCACAACCTCTTCTTTCACAGAGCTTACATTCTATCCAGGAGGTAAGACACATAAAGTCCCATGCAGCGTTGAAGGGACCATGATTGTTGGTGGATGCTGGAGTGGCTTTATGGAGAAGGGGTGTGTGTGTGTGTGTGTGTGTGTGTGTGTGTATGTGTGTGTGTGTGTG
>CM053592.1:180325947-180399523 GCA_028646515.1 Pseudochirops corinnae
CTAAAAAATAGACTAACTCAAATGACAAAAGAGGCCCAAAGAGCCAATGAGGAGAAGAATGCCTTAAAAAGTCGCATTTGCCAGATGGAGAAAGAATCTCAAAAGCACTCTGAAGAGAATAATTCTGTCAAAACTAGAGATAGACCTTGACTCCAATGGAACAAAGAGATGCTAGGAAAGATGGAAAAACTTGCAATGTGGTGGCAGTCAGAGAAAGAGAGAATTCAAGGTCTTTATGTGACTAAGCTGACTAAGAGATGTGGAATTCTGATGGCTTATTCAATCAATCAATTAGCATCTATCTATAAAAAATACAGAGTTGTTAAAATTCAAGGCAGTAGAGACAGAGGGTAGTAGCAGTCAGGACAAGGGAAGATGAGAAAAAGCTTTACAAAAAGTTGATACTTGAATTGTATTTTGAAGGAAGTCTCCTCCATCCCAAGGCAAGAGATAGGTCAGCCAGGGTAGAGATTGGTATATAATAGATGTTTAAGAAATTTTTCAGTAGGGGAGAATTCATGATCAAACAAGAAATAGAAAGGTTCAGGAGACATAAAATGAATAATTCTGATAACATAAAATTAGTTTTTTTCCACAAACAAAACTAATGCTGCTAAAATTGGAGGAAAAGCAGGAAACAGGAAAAAAATCTTTGCTGTAAGTTTCTCTGATAAAGATCTCATTTCTCAACAATATAGGGAACTGAGTCAAATTTATACAAATAAAAGCATTCCTTATTGAAAATGGTTAGGCAGTTTTCATAGGGAAGAAATAAAACTATCAGCAGTCATAAAAACAATCTAAATCATTAATAATTAGAGAAATGCAAATTATAACAGCTCTGAGGTACCACCTCACATTCATCAGACTGCCTAAAATAACGGAAAAGAGAAATAAATCCTGGAGGGGATGGGGAAAAATAGGTACACTAATGCATTGTTGGTAGAGCTATGAACTAGTTCAACAGGCTATAACACTGGGCATACCCTCTGACCCAGCAATACCACTACTAGAGCTATACCCCAAAGAGATCAAAGAAAAAGAAAAGCACCCACATATGCAAAGATATTTATAGACACTCTGTGGTAGCAAAGAACTGGAAATTGAGGGGACATCTATCAGCTGAGCAATGGCTGTATTAATGGCATGTAATACTATTATGCTATAGGAAATGATGAAAAGGATGGTTTCAGAAAAACCTAGGAAGACTTAGATGAAGGGATGAAAAGTAAAATGAGCAGCACCACAATTTACACAGTAATAGCAATATTATAATGACAATAAACTGTGAAAGACTGAATCATTCTGATCAACATAAAGACCCACATAGTTCCAAAGGGCTCATGATTAAAACTGCTATCCACTTCTACACAGAGAACTGATGAATCCAGAGTGCAGATTACAGCATGTTTCCCTCTTTCTTACTTTTTCTTGTCTCTCTGCCACCCAACATGGTCAATGCGGAAATTTGTTCTACATGACTTCATGTTTGTAATGGGTTTTTTCTTGCCATCTCAATGAGTAGAGGGAGGCACAGGGAGGGAGTGAATCTGGAACTGAAAATAAATAAAATTGAATTTAAAAAATAAAAATAAACCATTAAAAATGCTTGAGTAGGGGAGTGACACCATCATACCTACACTTAATAAAAATCATTTTGGTAATTCTGTGGAAGGTGGATTGGGCTGAGGAATGGCCTGAAGTAAGGGAGACCAAATAGGAGGGGACACATCTGAGAGATGTTGTTGCCAGATTTTGGCAACAGACTGAATGTGGGGTGGGGCGAGAGAGAGTGAGAGGCTGAGGATAATGCCTACTTGGAGAATCTGAGAGACTGCAAAGATGCTGTTGTGCTTGACAATAACAGGGAAGTTTGAGAGAGGGCAGGATTTGGGAGGAACATGGATGGGAGAGATATAGTTAATTAGATCTTGATCCAGTTTAGGATGTCAGAAGGGCAGCTGGAAATCCAATACTGGAGGTCGGCACAGAGACTGGGCAGCTGATGTAGATTTTTGAAGAAGATACAAGTAGGTATCAGAGGGGACAATTGCCATAAACAGTGCAGAGGTGAACTGAACTTTTCTACTTCTCACAAGCAGTCATGTTGCTTTCCCTTGGCAGTTCCCAACATACAGTATTAAAAATATTAGTGTCCATGTTTGGTTTTCTTTCTTTTTTTCCCGTTGTTCACTCCATTGGTTACAACTCTTCTATACAACCAGACTAATGTCCAATGTGAAAATATTTGCAGACTCTACACTTGACTGCATGCCGCCATAAGTTGGGGTGGAGCAAAGAGGGAGAGGAGAAAATTTGAAACTCCAGGGACTCTGGAACCGAATCTTGTAAACTAAAAGTAAATAAACAAATCAATTTAATTTAAAAAAAAATATTAAAGTGGAGGCGGCTAGGTGGCACAGTGAATAGTGCACCAGCCCTGGAGTCAGGAGGACCTAAGTTCAAATCCAGCCTCAGACACTTAACACTTACTAGCCGTGTGACCTTGGGCAAGTCACTTAATCCCAACTGCTCTGCCTCCCCCCTTCCAAAAAGCAAAAATTTTAAAAAAATTTAAAAATAAAAATATTAAAGTTAGGGATAGAGGAAACAAAAGTACAGTTCAACAGCTTCAAGGAATAGCGACACTTGCATTTCTTTTCTTGACAGTTCTGATCTTAATCCCACTTGAGTTAGTTCTTAGTATTTCAAAAGATTCTAAGTAGACTTCACCAAGAAATTAAAGTCCTGCACTCTCCGGGACATGGCATATAGTCTAGTAAAATATGATAGAGAAAGAAAGAGGATGGACACTAGCAGGATGGTAATTAGACCTTATTAATGCCTGTGACCACCCCAGGGTTCTACACTCCAATCTTCTCCCCCCTTCAGCCTCAAAGGTTCTGTCCAATTTCACTAAGAGCACAGCTTCTATATTCAAAGCCTTCAGTGTTACATTCTCCATTCCAGAATCTCTTAAGATCATGTCACCCAACTCATACCAGAATGGAATCATCTCAAACACACAACCAAAAACAGGAAAGCCCAGGTCCCTAAGCAATCCATTTAACTTTTCGATAGCTTTAAAGTGTCAGGAAGTTTTTGTTTAGATTAAGCCTAAATCTACGTTTTTGCAGCCTCTCTGCCCCCTGTTTCTGCTTCTGCCTCTGAGGTCATTCAGAACAAGTCAATCCCTCTTCCACTTGACAGCTCTTCAAGCACTTGAAGACAGCTCTCATGTTCCCCCTTCTTCTCTAGCCAAACCCTCCCCCCCTCCCCCATTCCTTCCACTGCTCCTCATACAACACGACCTTGAGGCCCGTCTCCATTCAGGCTGTCTGTCTTCCTCAGAAACTTTCAGAGTTTGTCAATATCCTTCCCCAAATGCCCCCAACTGAATATGATGCTCCATGAGGTCTAACCAGGGCACTGTCTGACAGGTCATCACTTCCCTTTCTGTTTTAAACAGAATTAAACATATTAGGGTTTGGATCTTGAGTCTGAATGCCCTCCTTCTTCTCCCTCATTTGGAGGAACTGGTCAAACTTTAACCAATGATAACTCTGCTTTTCTTAGTTGTTGAGAGGACAGAACCCATAGAATTCAGAATTGGAGGGGCCCTCACCTAGCACCCATCTCATTCAATGTCATACAAAGAGACTTTTTGATGCAACATACCTGACAAGTGGTTGTTCAGCTTCTACTTAGTGACCCCCTCCACCATGGAAGAGAAACAGGAAGGGAGCTCCCTGCCCTCCCATCAGGGACACCTGTCACTGTCAGCAAGCCTGTCTTGACTCTGGGCTTCAACTGGCCCCTCTGCACCTTCTCCCACTGTTTCTATTCTGCCATTTGGGGTAAGCAGAACAAAGCTCTTCCACAGAACAATCCTTGAAATGTTTAAAAAAGGTCTTCAGATACAATGAAAATGGACATAAACTTTTCACTCCATTTTTAAAGACACCGTTCTTTCCCAAGGACCCTTGGTTCTACTTAGTGCCACTTCAGTCATTATGTGGCACCTCATGGGGAAGGAGTCAGAGCAGGCTTAAGTAGCACCCCCTTCACAAAAGTGCACAAGAGGTCTACATGGAAGCACCATCCAATGATATGATTTCTCATACAGAAAGCCAGGCCTTTACTGGCAGCATGAGGAAGGCAGGCTTTCCTTCAAATGAATCCTCCTGCACCAGCAGCTCAGAACTTTCTGAACCAGTTCTTCTCAACAAAGTCACTCCCAGACAATGAGGGCAGAAACAATGACAAAAGAAGAGATTGGCCCATCCATTCTTTTTTAAACCAAGAAGCTTGATGACTACACTAATAAAATTCTATCTCAGGAGGCATAGACACATGCCCACAATTTATTAACACCAGGGGAAAAAAAAGAGGGAAAGACACTTCATCTCCTTGGCACAGACCTTCAAATTCTGTCTCTGCTGTGACTTCTACCCCCAAATTCCTTGCCTGGTAGGACAACACTGGGAACAGCTAAGAGTTCTCATGGGGGAGGTATTTCTGAACCATTCTCTTACCATAGACAGAGGGTCCTGAGGGAGGAGCAGCAGGAAGCCTCTTAGAAGCTAGATGCTTTACATCTCAGGCACATATTTCAGTTTTTGTGTGACTCTTTCCATTTCTAATTAGTTTGTCTTACAAGCAACAGAACACTGATCACTTTTCCCCAGGCTCCCCACTTCAGCCCTGGCACTGAAAATATGAGCCAAGAGGCACTTTGTGGTTCCTGCAGTTTTTCAGTGGTTTTCAGTCCCTCCTGACTCTCTGTGACCCCCTTGGGGGGTTTTCTCGGCAAACATCTTGGAGCAGTTTGCCATTTCCTTCTCCAGCTCATTTGACAGATGAGGATGAGAACACACCCTGAGGCAAAGAGGGTGAAGTGACTTGCTCAGGGCCATGTAGGTACTAAGTGCTTGCAGCTGAAATGGATCTCAGGCCTTCCTACCTCCAACGTGGCGCCCTATCCACTGTGCCACCTAGCTGCCAGGAGCTCCTCATGAATGCCTGGGCACAAGAAAACCAAAGTAGTTTATATTTTGGGACATACAATGGTGAAAGTGAAGGCTGGAGGGAAGGATCAAGGAATGTCCTGCCCAACAAACCCAAAGTGCAACCTCTTAGCAGAAGCATTAGGGGAGTGTGTGAAGCTAGGCTTGCCCTTCCAGCAGGATCTCCTAGCAGCTCCAAGGTGCTCTAGGCCCTGGAATACCCCATTCAGAGCCAACTCATCGTTACCTACTCTTTTCCCTTATCTCCTTCTCTCACATACCTTGAGGATTTTTTTCATCCTAAATTTCTCTCCATGTATTTCCAGCTTCTGGTAGCTCTAAGCCTCTCAGAGATCAGACCACAGAGCCTACTTTGTTTCCTAATCATGGCGCCTGTCCTGGTCAAATTGTAGGTAAGTTCCAAGTGTCCCCTAGACCCCAAGGACTTGTCCCCTCTGCAGGTCAAAGGTCCCAGCTCTGACTATTCTGAGTCTTCTTGGGAAGAGTCCCTATACTCTAAGGATGAAGTAAAACCCCTTCTGTGAACAATCTATATGTTCAGATAGCTCCTAGCTACACAACTGCTAGATGCTAATTTTGGAGTTTATTGGCACTGCATCTCAAGGCTGGTTTCTGAGAATGCTTTGCCAATATGGCAGATTCTTATCTTAATATCAGATTGTGTCCTCCTAAACCCTAAAATAGGAAGACTGGTTAGAACTAATGGATTATTGCACATGTCCAAACGACCTAATCCACAGCTTCAAAGGTACACTTATGAGGATGCAGGGGCTGGAGTGCCTGGCTCAGAGTCAGGAAGCCGTAAGTTCAAATGTGACACTTCCCAGCTATGTGATCCTGGGCAAATCCCTTATGGTCAGTTTTCTCATTTATGAAATAACAGCACACACCTCCCGGGGTCACTGTGAGGATCAATGAGATAATAACGGTAAAGTTCTCAGCACAGAGCCTGGCACATGGTAAGCACCATGTAAATGTTAGCTGTCACTATTATTATAATTTGCAAAACTATCTTAAGCAAATCTGTTAATAGTAACACATCCAAGTTCAAGCCTTAACCATGCATCCTGCCATCTCCCAGCTAGCTGTACCGAAGCACCAGGCACCACAAGAACTGATCAGGAGCACACAAAATGTTGCCTGTCTGAGTCTGCAGGGACTTTTTCTCAGGGCTGGTTTTGCCAGGAGAGCTATGGAATGTAAGTAATGCCATGGGTACAGGTTCACGTAAAGCCAATTTAGTAAGTGCTTACACAGCTGAATCTGTCAATCGCACTCCTCCACAGAAACACGTGGGCCCCACGGGGCCCCACCACCCACAGAACTCTGCTATGGAGTTTTATACCCTCCAGCACAAGAAGCTGGGCTAAACCCCAGAAAAGGGAGTAAAGAAAAAGGACACGGCCTGGAATCTTTCATCAAAGACGACAAGGGACGAAGATCGAAGATTTCAGAAAGCCTTTTCCTTGGATTAATCTAATTGTTTGAGGCTATCCAGGATGGCCTGGGTTAACAGGCAGCTGCAATCAGGCACACATTTTCCTCTGTTTGGAAAATAAAGAATAAAGTAGTGGGGAACATAAGAGAACCAGGAAAGGGGCATTTGGAAGGCAATCCTGTTACCATCTTCCACCTCCATCACCAGGCCTGCATCACCCCCCAATGCTCCCCTCAAATCAACTACAGGCAGCTTGCCAAACTGTTCCAGTTCAATCTCAATACTTCTAAGTCTACTTACTAGACCCTGCGGCACACAAACCAAGCCCATAAATAGTTCTGCTTTTGGCTGGCTCCAGAGAGCATTGCTGTCATCCAACCAAGGGCATTCTCAGCATCCTACGAGATGCCACTGTGATAGCCACATAAAACAGAAGTGATTTTGCATGGTTAAAGGAGAGATCTTCATTTTACAGAGGAAGAAACCAAAACCCTACGGGGCAAATGAAGGCCTGTCCCTGTGCAAAACCAGGAAACCGTGGACTTTCTCCTGGAAGACTTTCCACACTATCACTCTGCTCAACATTTCTAAGTACCTATGATGTGAGAAGGCTGAACGAGAGGAGAAACTGTAAGCCAGAACCTTCTTACTGGTTGAGACGAGCTTCCAGCAAACCTCAGGCTTTGTGCTGTCTCTTGCCAATTGTCCAAGCTGCCCCCAAATACCAAGAGGTACTGGGAAGGAGGCTCTTACTCCACCACTAGTCAAATAAAATTCCTCTAACAGGCTCCCTTGAAACATTTAGGGCCTTTTAGTCTGGAAAACATCAGTGGAAGGAAAGTGACTGGCAGGTTTGTCTCCTTGGCTCCGCTGGCTACTCTCTGTATGCTGGAGCCTTGACTCTTAATTGAGTGACACTCTGTTCCTATCTGGAAAACAAGAGAAGATGGAGACCAGAGGCCTGCCTTCCCTGGACTGATAAGAGCAACACAGTGCAATTACCCCCGCCCAGCTCGGTTTGGAAATGTAATCACCGCCCTAGTCTCCTTCCCAACTGGGTGGCAACAGTGTAATTACCTTTTCAGGGCTCTTTGTTTAGGAGTATCATCCTTCCACCAGGCCTTCTTTCCAAGGGAGAGGAGGGGCATCTCGCATGCCTCAGAATCCCCAGCTCTCTCCCCAGGAGGAGGTCTAAGAAGCAGAACAAAAGCTTCTAGCCTCAGTCCAGAGGCTACCCAGGGCAGGTGCCTGGGAATAGCTCCCTGGCACCAGCTCCCAACTATTCGCTTCTCCTCTTCACAAACTGTTGCCCATGATCTGTTCTGGTCAGTATACCTCAGTCAGTACAAAGGAGGTAGACGCCCAGATCACAGCAACACAGAACACTTTGTATTCATATTCAAATATTAACCTTGGCTAGAACCAAACAAGAGCCCCTGTTGTCTTTCCATCTCCTGCCATCCCGCCAGGAGGGGCAATGTCGAAGCAGGGCTGCCTTGGCCTCCAGGCTCGGCCTCATCCTGGTTGCTGCTTGGTGTGCACGGGTCGCACTCAGCCTTTCTGTAGTGGTCAGCTAGAGAAAGAAGCTGGGGCTAATCCTGGCCTGTTCCTTTTGTTTATTTTTCTAAATCCAACTGAAACCATCACAACAGGATCCGTGGTGAAATCCTGCTGTTGGGCAAATGGCTAATCAGCAAGTACTAGAAGAACCAGCTGTTTGCAAGATGGCAGATGCCAGGGAAAATTCATCTTGCTAAGTCTGGGCTAAGCCAATTCTAATTAGAAAAATGGATGCAAGTTCTTCTCTTGCCCCAACTCAACCAGATTTCCACTCTATTATTTCAACCAATGTTTCTTAAATGCCTATTATGTGCTAAGTGAAAGGATAGTGAGCCAGCCTTGGAGGCACGGAAATCTGGGTTGACGCTGCCTCTTATGGGGGAACCCAGACAAATCACAGAACCTCATAGCCTCAGAGAACTAAGACTGAGTTACAAACCAGGTGCTATTCTGCATTGATAAGGACTGTTTCCTTGCTTGAAACCATAAGGTTCAGGACCACCCCCACCCCCACCCCCCCACCCTCCCCCACCCCCCCCCACCTCACTCCCCTCAACGTAGGAAGTTCTGCAATCAGCACTTGGGATAGAAAAGACAAAAATGACAGTCTCTGCCCTCAGGAAACTTGGGTCTTGTCTTGTATCAGAAGAAAGTGGAGTTGAGAAAGGAAGGTGGAATAAAGACATTATGTACAACCTGTCTCTCTACTTAGGACCAGATTAATTCTCCATTTTTGGAGAGGATATTTTTCCATTTCCCAGCCCAAGATAGTTTTTTTTAAAAAAAAGTTCTGGCTCTTCCCACACTGAGGTCCTGATCTGTCTGTTCATTCCTTTATTTATTTGGGGGAAGGTATATGTGAATCAAAGGTGGAGACTCCTGGTGAATCTCTTGGGTTTGAAACTGATTGGTGGCATAAGTGCAGAGGAGCTATATCCTTACATCAAAGCCAAACGATCTGATCTTTTTCACTGCTGTTCAACACATCAAGGCCTGCCATCACCCAAATGACCCTCCACCAAACTATCTGCAAGGTGCCCCCTTCTCCCACAAGATCCCCATGGCCTCCTCAAGATTCTGGCTGAGTGGCACAGGGACCCTGGGCAGAACTGGCCTAGAGGAACACCAGCAGGTGTTAAAGCAAGGAAATTAACACCACAAAGCTTGGTTCTACTTTGGTAGGAAGGGTGAGAGGTGCTGTCTGCCAGCTTCCATGGCATTTCCAGTCAGTTTAGAATAAATCAAGCATCTTGGAGAAATAAGAAGAAAGGGAGACAGAAAGAAAAGCTAATGAGAGTATTATGTGAAAATAAAGAATTTGCTTTTAGCATCCTGACTGGTCATCCAGGTAGGAAATGATTCAGAATCACATGGACCTCTCCAGGGTCCGTCTTGGGCCTTTACTTAAAAAGCTGCCTCCATATTGGGAAACACAACATGTGACTTCACGTTTGGGTCTCTCTTCCTACATCTCCTGTATCATTAGGTCTCTCATGAACAGAGATGCAAAATACCCTAGTAGATCATCAGTCACATGTATCAGAGAAGCTAAGAACAGAATGAAGATTTTTCAGCACCTGATAAATACTGCAAAGCAGTCAGATCTCTTCAATATGGACTCTCAAAACATGGTACAGTTCTCAGTGGGAAGTAGGAAGGGGTACTAACCAGACCCAGAGGGGACCCACACTCACTGGAAGCCTCCCCAGGCCCAGGCTCTACTTCTTTATTCAAGTCTTTATTTAACCAGAGGGAGGGAAAGACTCTTGGTGAATCTTCTGGGTGTGAGACTCAGGCAGGGCCAACAAGCATTCTACATTCCCACATAAAAGCCATGTGGTCCAGCCTTTTTTGATATACCTCAATATACCAAAACCTGCTCCCCACCTCATGCTACAAGTAAACCACAGGTGACAGGCACTGTTTTCTCCTCCATTCACAGTCAGAGCACTGGGTCTGAAGTCTGAAAGATGAGTTCCAATCGAGAGCCGGGTGAGCCTGGGCAATTCAGGTCACTTCACCTGCCTGCCTCAGTTTACTCATCTGTAAAATGGGGGATAACAGCACCTGCCTCAATCAAATGAGATGCTATCTGTAAAGCTTCTAGCACGATGTAATTACTAAGCACACAGGAAGTACTTCATAAATGCTTTGTTTCTTCTTCCTTTGTTAAGAGCTTAATTCCTAGGACAAGGGTGTTCCAAGGTCCATAATCCAGTATTTAATGGGCACCAATCTACTGGGACCACAAAGCAGAGGACAACAGCAAGAAGTCTAGCCAGGGGAAAGAGAGGTCCTGTGGCCACCAAAAAGCACAGTAGTTAGCAAGGCGTCAAGAACAGGCCCTGTCCTCATTGCTAGCTTTGCCCCTCCTAAGCCAGGGCATGTGAAGACTCCCTGGGAGAGGGTCAGGGTGCTAGCAACCCTTGGTCGACTGGGTGCTGAGCCGAGAATCCCCTTCTGCCATGGCCCTGAGCTCCAGACGAAGCCCTGAATCCTCAGGGCGAGGCTACCACAGGAGAGGTCACAAGAACCAATCCCTTTTGTATGTTTTTGTTTCTCCAGTGATCAGGGAAAAGAAGAGCGGTTCATATCTAAACATGGTACATAAAGGTTTCTTTACAAAGCGCTTTTCACCCAATACCACTGTGAGCAAAGCGATGAAATGATTTATTCTTATTTTCCCCTCCTCCCAGATAAAGAAACAGAGGCTCCTGAAGATGAAGTCACCCCGCCATGGCTAGGAAATGGAAGCCAAGAATGGCACCAGCTCTCCTGACCTCACCCCTATTTCCTGGGTGTTCTGGAGCAAGCCCTGGCCAGCACCCCTCACCACATTCCGCCGTGCCCAGCAGGCGTGCCTACTTCCCTCACTCCCCACCCTGCCCCCAAACCCAGCACACACACAGCTTCCCTCTTTCCCTTCACCCACATAAATGCTATATGCCCTTTCAGGTTTGGCCCCAGTGCTACCTCAGTGCAACTAAGCCAACATTGGTTGAGTATGTCCCAGGTGCAAAGCATGACACTATGCTAAGTGTGGAAGGAGTCCCAAAGGCGAAGAAGAAATGGTCCCTGTGTTCACAGTGGCCTGGGGGGTGCAGAGGAGGTAAAGGGACCTGTACAAACCAAGAAGAAAAAAACAAGTCATCTGGGCACCAGTCCCCGAGCCCAAGGAGCCTTCCCAGCCACTCTATGCCCAACAATGCTACCTCTCACTGAGCTCATGACTCCCAGTGAACATGTAGCTTCCTGACCACAAGGTGTGCTCCTGAGCAGATGTCTCCACCTCTTGGGATCTCCCCACAGCACTGAGAGCGCTCAAGAAGTAGTGTGGCATAATGGAAGACCCACGGCCTCAGGGACTGACCTGGTGAAGATATACATCTTTGGGCCTCCACTTCCTCAGCTTTAAAGCGTAAAGTTTGACTAGACAGTCTCTATGGTGCCTTCTAGTCCTCAGTTCTAGGATTTTGTGCTCCCATGAAATACTTGCTTACTGACTAACAAAGAACATAAATTAGCAAAGGAACCCTGCCAACCCCATAAAGAAACAGGGAGCGGTCATAACCAGTACTTTTCAAAGGACCAAGAAGAAATTCCCTGAGAGACAGCCACCTATAATAAGGGAAAGAAGAAAAAAGTTTACAGGCAAGATTTGGGGGAATCCAATACCTTCTATAGGAAACCTAAGGAAAACCAGAGCATCATAGCTTAGAAATAAAAGCCTAGGCCTCAGACTCCTTTCTTTTTTTTTTTTTTTTTGGAGCGCAACTGGTGTTAAGTGACTTGCCCAAAGTCACATGGCTAGTAAGTGTGTGAAGCATCCGAGGCCAGATTTGAACTCAGGTCCTCCTGACTCCAGGGCTGGTGTTCCATTCACTGCACCACCTAGCCACCCTCAAACTCCTTTTTTAAGACTCCTATGATTACCTAGAGGCCAAGAACTGGTGGAGTGAGGGCTAGGGAGCAGAGAGAACCAACAACTAAGCTTCTAGTGACAGAAGCCAAGTAAAGGGCTGGGGAGTCGGGAGGCAGGGAGGCCAGGAGGCTGGAGAAGGCTGGGCGAAGGCCAAGCTCCTGAGGAAAGAGGCTGCATTTACTGGCTGGTTTCCAGGGCAATCAGCCCAGCCCCTTATCTCCTTCACTTTTATCACTGGAGTGGAAGTGAAAGGTAATTGGGTTAATTATTAAAGCATCACCAGCTAGTGTCACTACCACTAAATTGTCCATTTATCCGAGTTTTATTAACAGTCATTTTAATTGACACCAAGTTAGAACATGCCATTTGTGCTCCACTTGTCCATGGATCAAGAGCCTGAAGGACAAACGTTCCTAGGGTTCTAGATCTACTTCAGGAGGTACCCCCCATATCTTACACAAGGGCTGAAACCTTGCTTGTTATCATAGATTTCACATTTAAATACATCTAACAGAGGATAGGCAATGTTAGGCACTGATTATGATGCAAATAAGGTAACAGGCATAACCAGACTCATCTAGGAAACCCTCAGATGGCAAGACAAAGAACCTTCCAAAGACTGAAAACATTTTCCTGTTGGCAGACCCTCCTATTCACCAAATCAAGACCCCAAGACACTCTGGCAATGGTATTATTGCAACTAAGTCTCCTGCACTAGTTAAAAATTGAATTTTTAAAAGTGGAGAAGGGAAGGAAGGGGGAAAAAGCCCACTGCAAAAAGGACAGGTTTGCTTTATCCACACCAACCAGTAACCAAGATGCTGCCTGGGCCCAGAGCCATTTTTTTTTAAAACAAATTTATTAAGTTTTCAACATTCATTTCCATATAAGTTTTAAATTTTCTCCACCTCCCTCCTCTCTCCCCTCCCTAAGATAGTGTGCAATTTGATATAGGCCCCACAGCTACTTTTGAACCAAGATACTCAAGAAGACCCCAGTGACCCAGAACCAGGAGCTGGAAAGCCCCAAAACTCCCCCTATCAATGCTACTCAAAGGAAAAAAATAAAAATCATGAGGCTCCTGTCTGCTGGGGCAGACGCTCATTAGGATAAAAGTCATAAAGATAGTGCAGGGCAAACAAATAACAGCTTACAAAACCCGGGCCCCTGACTCTCAGAAGAAAAATCCTCTGTGCTCTGTTTGCCCATGAATGGGCCAGGCTGCTGAATGCTGAGTTTCTCCTGCAACTCAACGAAGCCCAGACTCATGCCAAACAAGTCCCTCTGACAGACCCTCCTTCCCGGCTTCAAAGGCTCCTCCTTGGGGCCCCCATTCCCGAGGGCCTCCCCACCGCTGGCCGGGTATACACTTCTCCCAGGCTAGTAAAACCACAACTTTAAGTGTGGATTCTGGCAGTCTAATGAAGAGCAAACTGAACCAGCCTCAGGAGAATGAGATCCTAGCCCCAGCCAGCCAGGCAGGTAAGCAGCATTTATTGAACAATGCCACAAAGCACCTGTGAGAAGCTAACAAGCCCCTCTACCTAAGTCCCATGGTCACTCAGGGCTGCAATTTCCTATCTACAAAACTAGAGGGGTTTACCTAGTTGATTTCTAAGATCTAATCTTCTAGTTCCAATTTTTCAGTCTCTGGAAGCCAATGGGCTGGACCGGAAGGCAGGCAGACCATGGTCTGGATATTGTATAAAAGTACACACTGGGAAAAAAGGTCCAAGAGGCAGCATGAAAAAGAGAATGCTCAGCTGCTTCTCTGGTGGCCCTGGCTTCCCATCTCAACTTGAACCTCCTGAGAAGGAGAGAATGGAATGGATCCAGATTTCCTCTAGAGCTCTGCCCACTCGTCCTCAGCTGTTCATCCCAAGGCTGGAGGCCCCTGGATGCCTACTTGGCATGACAGGAGCTGCAGGAGCACACACTGGCCCTCTAAGCTCCTGCTGCCATCCCTTCTCCCCTGCACAGAGCACTGGACAAAGAAGCGGCCTCCAAAAGCATGCTCAAAACCCCAAACTGGAGGATTAGGATCACAGGCCAATCTCCCTTCCACTGAAAGCCACTGTTATGGCAGCTTCCTGAATAAACATAATCAGATAAGCCAAATATTGGCATACCAGAGAGAGAAATTCAGGTAAAGTCTGGGATAACCAAACGTGCCTAGGAAACCCTCAGCGGGTCTGGGAATTCACTCAGCCGCAAAGGAGAGCAGGGGAAGTTTGGGGAGGGAAGGATGATACAGGCTCCATTAAGGACCATGTAAAGTAGAAAAAAGATACAGGCCACAGGGAAAATGCCATGTTGAGTCTTATCCTGAGAGAGCACAAGCAGTCATGGGAAGTTCTATGTAATCTGTGCCATTTTTTAAAAGTCAGAGGTGGTCATTTGAGAGGAAAGAAATGGGGAGGTGAGAAAGGGCCCATGCTGATGTGGAAGTTGGTAGGTTAATTATGGGACAGGAAAGCTCAGTAGATAATCTCTACATAGTGGAGGCTACAGAAAAGGAGATAATCAGTTTATCTGTGTCAATGCGCAAGTGCCTTCAAATCCTGGCGACCAGACCTCCTGCCCCTGGGGCCACCTTGCCTACTCTAATGTAGGAAGCCTGCCTGGGCTCACCAGCTGGAACCATCTGTAAGAGGAGCACCGTCCCTACATCCTGAACACTACACAGCAGTGTTCAAATACGAAAATGGGGTTAATTTCTGTCAGACCCCTGGGGGTGGAGGAAGAGATCAGGAAATGGGGGAAAGGAGTCACTGGAGGCGAGGAGGGGAGAAAACCAACAAGCAGCTGCTCCAAGAAGCTAAATGCCAAGGAAATATAGATTTGCCCAGAGTGGAGGAGCAGGAGGTGCTGTGTGGGGTGGTGAAGGCAGATGTCTGGAACAAAGCGGGGTGGAGGGAAGCTCTGCTGGGTTGCCTGGCAGCAAGTGACTATCTTCCAGCAAGGAGTTCCACGTGCCATCCGCCAAACCATACAGGACTAACTGGCCAGGAGGGACTCTGCAGCCTAGGCTCTGTTCCCAACAACCAACTGGGGAAACCAGAGGCTACGGTATATGCCCCAACATGGCACAGTCTATCCAGCAGAAGAAAAGAGAAATGGGAGATGAGAGGATACTGAGGCCTCTCAGGTGAGAATGGAGGAGAGCCAGTCCTGTGCCTTGGCAGGAGCTGCTGACCTCACTTTCTCTACTATGTGTACAGATCCCCAGGCTCTCTCGAAACTGCCTACTGACGAAGAGCAAATCCCAGTGCCTGTTCCACTGGAGAGATGCTTCAGTGCCATTGCCCTCGGTGCACAGACTGCCCATCTGACCAGAGGAGACAGGTCAATAAGCTACTTAGATTCCCAAGGCCTTCCTTAAGCATACCCGATCCATTTTGTGCCATGTGAAGTCAGCCAGGCTGGCACCTTGGAGCTCTTGTCCTTCTTCCCTCCCCCTTCCTCGGAAGATTCCAAGGCATTTGGAAGCCGCATATGCTGGCAGCGCCAGAGGGTTGGAGAGGTGTGCGTTAAGCTCCTAATTGAATCACAGGATCTGCCTCGTGAGTGTCTCACCAACCATAACATGAACAAGACACCTTATCATTCAATTAGGATCACTGCTAAGACCATCATCTCTACATTATGAAATAGTTGGTTTAAATTTAAAGTGGGGGAGGGGGGGAGGGATATGGAAAGGTAGACAGGAACAGGACTTTTAAATGAGTCGAATACTAGATAAACACCATGACAAACAGCTAAGAAGCTTTTACTATCACCAACAGGCAGTCAACACAGGTACAGAAGCAAGAAGCTATGTTTGTCTCCCAAGTCATGAAGGAATCATTTTCTTACCTGCCAGGACTCTATTAACAGAGGAATGAGTGGCCAACCCGGGCTGTCCTCGTTCATGGAAAATCCCAGCATAAGGCAAGTACTCCGGCAGCAAGAAACGCCTACAGAGAAAAGTCATCACATAAAAAGTCGACCATGGACTATTCATTACAAAACAAGTGGGATCTGCATGGGTTCACCTACTAGGCCCAAAGGTCTGAGGCTCTAGGGACCTAAAGCCATGCTGGAATGAGACAGGGCCCCCAAGACTCAGGTTGATGACGACCATGATAAGAATGACAGCAATTCACAATAATTTAGCATTTTAACATTTACAAAGTACTTTTCATACATTATCTAACTTATCTTCTATCATATCTCAGTCTTTTCTCTGCTTTTCCTAGTTGAATAAAACCTCTCCCTTACTGTTTTCCCTCTCTAAATTGCCTTCACTTAAAGCATCCTATAAGCCTCCTGTCAATTTCCAAGATGGAAGCCTACAGTTTCCAAGGGAGGATCCCAGTGAACCTCAAAATCCCTGAACTAGAAGACATCTCAGAGATCATCCCTTCCAAGCCCTCTATGGATGGATATGGAAACAGCCTCAGAAAGAAGTGACTGTGGCTCGACAACACGTATAAAGTACATGACAAAGCTGGGCTGAGAATCTAGGTCTCTGGCATCCCAACTGTGGGCTCTCCCTCTCCCTCCTCTGCCACTCGGATGCAGGGCTAAGTAATTCCCATCATTACTAGTCCCGGGATCAGAAATTAACCTTAACATTTCTCCTTGCAAAGACCATCTCCTTGGCTGCCTGCACAACTCTTACCTGGGGACAAAGCGTCCAAGTGAAGGGGCGGACATTCTTGCATTACGTGGTGCTCGGTGCCTGGATCTGTCTCCATTGTCCCTGAAGGAGGAGAAAAAACCAACAAATTAAGGGAATCACTTGAGTCAAATCACCTTTCAGGCCAAAGAGCAAGGAGCTGACACGAGCGCCTCTGGGTAGGAGAAGATTCCATGATTACTCTCTGCTCATGCGCGCTCTACACGCCTCATGAACCCCAGACACATTTGGACTTTCCAGAGCACTGTGCCTACGAGACTTCTAAGCGCCTCACCAAGCACTTTCATTAAACCATTAGAATGACCATCAAACACATCTCAGAACAAGATGGAGGAACAAGAGGAGGAGAAGCTTCCTACAGCCAATAACCTGGGAATTTTGTCAGGTCTCAATTTGGAGTCAAGTACGGTGTCTCCAGAGAACTGGAGTGGAACAGGCAGATTTCTTTTCCTGGGTTAAATCAGGCAAAATGACTTCAATGTCAAGGGCTCCTGAAGAGGAGAAAAATCACCTCATCAATTCCATTTAAAAGCTGATTCCCCCTTGGGATTCATTTTAGTCCATGGAATGGATATGAGAACAAAAGGGCAAAAAGAAGACAGAATCTCATTCTTGTAGAGAGTAAGACTGGAGGAGACCAATGGGGGACCTCAAGGCTACTGGAAAACACAACGCTAACCCAGGTCCCCTGGGCCTGAGGGAGGAAGAAGGCAATGGCTAATGATGTTCTTTGAGGATCACAGGCTACTTTCTGTCCTCCCTTATCAAGCATCATGATAAGAAGTGTTGGGTTTGCGGCTGGGAACTACCAAGTCCTGTTTTCTTCCACTGCAGCTGCGAGAGGGATGCCCTAAGTGGGGGTGGGGGGTGCCCATACCATCTTGTGCTTGAATCACTGACTGGAAGCCACAAGTGAGGAAGAGCCAAGATACCAAAGATGGCTTTGTGTTTTCTTCCAATGAAAAGCCAAAAGTAAAGAGGTCTAGCTGGACTGCAGTTAATTAGGGCCTGACCAGCTTCACAGAATAACTGAGCCTTTCTGAGGCAAGGTGGACCACCCCAGTTTCTGAATTCCGTCCTCTGTGTTCGACCAGTGAGATTCTGCTGGAGCTGGCCTGTGGCCAGAATTGAAAGCTCCTTTTAGATTTTGAGGATCCCCAGGGGAGATCGCGAAGCCTAAAAGAAAAAGCTCATCTTGGCTCTTGTTTGTGGGTAGAATGCAGCCCTTACAGATCAACAGCAGGAAATGGGAAGCCCATGCATTAACCAGTCTGGCTGTTAGTACTTCATCTTTGCTTCCCAAACACACAGTGCTGCTTTTTTCCCTCAGACCTTGCAGCCCTGCAGACAGAAAGAAGAAAGAGGGACCAGGAGGGAAGGGGCAGGCCACAGGGGAAGTGGAAGATACCTCAAACAACTACAGAGAACCACTGCCAAGCCAATCGACTTAACCAGTTGCTCCTTGAGACGGGTCTGTTTTCTCATAATTGTATTTCAAGGCCTATTAACAAAATCTGCTGGACAATTTCCTTCTGGACAAGAGTAAAAATTTTACTCTACCTTTCTTTAAGTCTCAAACTTTCTAATGAGTAAACAGTTCTGCTAGGAGAATTCAGAGGACCAGCCAGAGAAGTCAGCTCTTCAAGTTCACTGCCTGATAGCAGCCCGTGCACTGAAGACACCATTCTGATGGATGGGTTAAAAACCATGAGAAAACAGTGCGACCCTGCAATCAGAATCTCAGATTTCTGGGTGAAGGAGAGCTTGGGCAAATGGCTCTGTGATTCCTTTCACAAATCAATCAAAGGAAGAATTTTTTATATCTCTATGTCTCCAAACAAGAGACACATATTCAAATCCTGAGGAGATGATCACAACCTTTTGTTCTCTCTGGTGATAAAAAAAAAAAGTTGTCATTATTTTCTATTTATTCCTAGCAAGGACAAAGAAGTAGTGGCCAAATAACCATCATCCCTTGCTCTTATGTCCGTTTTCTTAGTGCTGCATAAATCCTACAAGATATTTAAAGATGGTCGGCACAGTCTAGAGCAGAAAAGTCAGATCACCTGAAGGTAGCATCCTAGCTGTATCGATGCTTATATACACAAATCTGAGAAAACATCAATGTCTTTTTGACTTGGTTTCTCCATCCTACAGAAAATAAACACTACCAGCAGACTGTGGCTCTTCAGTGCTTTGGAATTCCTAGGGAATGCTTCTGCATAAAAAGAAAATAATGCTAACGATACCAATTGGCTTGGGCACATGAAAAATCACAGCCTGAAGGCTAAGCCAAGATCTATAAGCAGAGAGTAATAAGAAAACAACGATGGATCCAGTAGATGGAACTGACTGGTGGCTGCCCAAAATATCAACGTATCTCCCTAGGCCTTATTTAATGTTTTTATTAATAACGAGGAGGTAGAAGATAAATGGCATTTTAATGAAATGAACAGAAGATTTCAAATTGGGAAGTGATAAGAACTCTTAAAGAATGAAAAATCACAGAAATAAATACAGAGCGATCAGAAAACTGTGACACACGGCAAACACACACTATAGGAAATAGACACCAATGAGTACAGTGGGAAGAGTCTAGACTTAGAGGGCCTGAGTTCAAATTCCTGCATTGCCTCTCCCTGTATGACCCTGGACAAGCCATTTAAACTTCACTGGGCCTCAGTTTACCTATCTGCAGAATGAAGGGCTAGTACTAAACGACTCTTTAGGAATCATCTAGCTCTAAATCTATGTGGTGTAATATAAGTGGGAAGAGTAAATGAAGTCATTCCTAGAAAAATGAATTTTTATAAAGCTCAAACATGGACTGTTCAGGAAGGACCCTAAATACAATCCTGACAAAGGGAGCCAACCCTTCAATCAATAAGCATTGATTTATTGACTGACTGATTTTTCTAGAAGAGGAGGAAGGCAGGGCAATTGGGGTTAAGTGACTTGCCCAAGGTCACACAGCTAGTATAAGTCTAGTATCAGTGTGTCACGTGTCTGAGGCCAGATTTGAACTCAGGTCCCCCTGACTCCAGGGCCAGTGCTCCATTCACTGTGTCACCTAGCTGCCCCCAAGAAGCATTTATTAGTCACTTGTTTTGTGCCAGGGGCTAGAGACAGAAGACAAAACAGCCCCCCCCCATTTTGGGGGCTTCTAGTCTCTCTGGGGAGACAAGAGGTACATAGAGAAGTCATTTCAAAAAGATAGAAGGGAGAGCACATTAGACCTTGGGGGGCTTGGAAAGGCTGCATATGCCTCTGAGCTATACTTCTAGATGCAGCAGAGGCCCAGAGATAAAAGATGTGGCCCAGGTATGAGGAGCAATAAACAACAGTGTGATGGTACCACAGACTGGGTGAAGGAGGATGAAATGTAGGAAGGCTGGAAAAGTAGGAGGACCCAGTTGTCAAGGGCACTAAATGGCAAAGAAAGCAGCTGATCTCACTCCTAGGGATAACAAAACCACTGAAGTCACTGAGTGAGGGAGGGCACAGTCAAGCCTGTGCCTTAGGAAAATGGCTTTGGCAGCTGTCTGGAAGACAAGTTGAAGACACAAGAGACCCAAGGCAAGAAAACAATGAAGAAACCATTGCAAGAATCTAGGCAAGCTGTGATGAAGGCCTGAGCAAAGGTGAAGCTCCATGTGTGGAAAGAAGGGGACTGGCCAAAGTAACATCAGGTCAAACAACAAAACCTGGCACTTAACTGGATCTGTGGGGTGAGGGAGAAGTCAAGGCCACAATCCTGGGTAAGGGGAAGAATGGCGGTGCCATTGAGAGAAAAATGGAATTTTGGAAGAGGAGTGTGTAGGAAATCATGAGTTCTCTTTTGGACATGTTCAAGGTGAGATACCTACAGTGTTTAAAATGTCCAACAGGCAGTGGTAATCAATGTGACCAGAGCTCTGGAGACACACTGGCGCTGGACATTCAGATGAGGCATATGTGTGATAATGAAACCCCAGAGAGCTAAGGAGGCTGCCAAGTGAGTGAATGCACAGAGAAGGTGGCCCAAGGTCAGAGCCCAGAGACACTAAAAGTAGAAGCAGAGAACCAAAACTGACTAAGGTCACAAAAACTCAGCCAGGAGGGTACCCAGAAAGAAGGGCTGAGAAGGAAAAGGACTAAGAAAAGGTCATTGGCAGGTATGGCCAGAGCACCGTATTAAGCATTTAGAATAAAGACAAAGGAGAATGCAAAGGCCCCAAAGAGCAAGCAGTCTAACAGGGCAGATGTCAAATAAAGCCCATGAATAACAGAAGATCTCTACTATGTAAATGGGAGATAATGGGGGGAAGAGGGGCAGGAAGAGCTGCTGGAAGGAGACAGAGTGCCTAAAGATGCAAGAGGAATGGCTGGAGGACAGCAGAGAGTCCACTGGGGCCAGGGAATGCAGGGCTTTCATGTCTGATTCTGGAGGTACTGGGGAGGGAATGGAGCTTCTGAAGTTGGAAAGGTGACACAATCCTACCTGAAATCCTATCCCCTCCCCTGGTGAGCAGCGGAGTGGAGGCTGCACAGCAGGATCACCGGGCCTGGCACACCAGTCAGAGGTGGCAGGAGCCCGGCACGAGAGTGGCAGCCATGTGATCAGAGAGAGCACAAGAGCTTGGGAAGGTGGAAGCTATAGGTTTTGACACCTGCTTGGATCTATGGAGCAAAAGGGAGGCCTCAAGAGCAACACAGCAATGTCAAGTCTAGGTGACTAGAGGGATGATGGCAGCCTCGACAGTAACAGGGAAGTCCAGAAGAGCTGGAGACACTTATGGGTCACCCAGCCCAACATTTCTAAAAGGTAGCTGGAGATTTGAAACTGGGACTCAGGAGAGCGGTTAGGACTCGGTCTACAGAGCTGATGGGTGAACTCTCCAAGTATCAACAACAATGAGAGCATCTATACAATGCCCTGAGGTTGGCAAAGTGTTTCCCAAGCTTCTCATCGGACCCTCACAACTCTGAGAGGCAGATGCTATCACTGGCCCCATTTTATAGCTGAGGAAACCAGAGCAGGCAGAAGATAAGTGACTTGCTCAGGATCACACAACTCGTCAGTGTCTGAGGCTGCATTTGAACTCAGGTCTTCCTGATTCCTAGCAAGACAATATAAAAGGAGATCAGAATGAAGATCAAAAAGCCTAAAGGGACAGGTCAGAAGAGAGTTCAGAACAGAGAGAAGGAAACTCTGGGCCTTAAACATAAGAGTGCAGACATCTCCGGACAGGAAGGAAGCAAACAACTAAGCACCAATAGCGCACCTTCTCTCTGCTCAGCGCTGTGCTAAACTGCTGGGAATACAAGAACAAAAGTGAACTGGGGCCTGCCCTCAGAGAGTTTATATCCTACTAATCCGTACGTAAGTTCTTACCCAACCAAGTGCTGAAGCTGAGGGAGAGCCTGGAGGTGGGCAACAAAGATAATGACTGATCACGAAGTATGTGGAAAGGGGAGTTCTATGTCATAGGGAAGGGGAGGGATGTGACTTGCAAGAAAAGGTAAAGAGGACAACGGGGCTAGAACACGGATGTGCTGGGAAACTGCCCACCCAATGAGTCTCTCGACAACATGTATCAGAGCTCTAGGGAAGGAGAGGAAGAAAGTGAGACAGGCTGAATGCCAGGAAGGGACTTTCTGACCAGGAAATGCCTGGAGAGACTGTTTGCTGGAGGGAAACAGGGAAGATTGAAGTGCTGAGGCTAGATGTGGAGCAGACCAAACGGCCTGGAGGGGTCCTTCCAACTGACGGGTAAAGGTCACAGTGACAGGAGCCTCTTTGGGCCTGCCCCCCACCTCAGAAACCTTACTGTGATCCTTTCTCAGGAGAAACTTCTTTAGGGAAACCCCAGAGGAAATCCTCATCCACTGATGAGGCAAGGCTGCTGTAAGCCAGCAGGAGAGGAGTTGGCTGGGTTATTAATGGCTTTCCTGGGTGTCGAGCTGTGCACAGCTCTGATTACCTCTCAGAGGGACATTTGGGAAGGGTAGGGGGGCAACAATAAAAAAAGCCTTTATGAGACAAAAACCTCCCTTCAAACAATCAAGAACGCAAGACAAGTGCCGAGGCCAAGAAGATTCATCTCCAAAACAAGAGAAAACACAGCAGCAGCTCTCCTGCTCAAGGCTTGGGATTAATTGCCTCTGAGAGAGGCTGTAATTTAAAGGAATGAGAAATAAACCTCTGGCTCAGCCTGCTGCCTGTGTCCTGACCAGACAGTCAGGTGCTCACTGCTTCTGGCTGACAAACAGCTCTAGGCCTGAACCTTTGTTAAAAAAAAAAAAAGTGAGTTAAGTGGAGCAAGAAACTGAAAAACAAAACAAAACAAAACACATTATCCTTCTGACAGCACATGGCTGAAAATGTGGAAAATTAATCCACTCTTAATAAGGAAATTCAGAAAGAAAAAGAACCCCTCCCTGTACACCTACATTCTGTCCAGCCCAACTTCCACCATTCTGGGTCAGCAGCCCTGGCTAATGCGGCCAGACCCAGCCTCAGCCTCCTAACTCAGTACAGCTGCCCCAACAGCAGCATATCTCACTCTCCCAAACTAAATGGCATAAAAGCCTGGAAGCAGCACCTGCCATAAGGCTTCCTTTTCCTTAGGAGCCTGACTAGGGGAATCTCTCCTAGAAGAGAAGAAATTCTTTGTCTCTGGAGATCAGTTACATTAGGTAGAGAGGATGAAAACAACCATTTACACATTGGGCCCCTCACTTTCCATACCTTTTCATTTTATTGGCATATATTATGCAACAGTTTAAGCTCTTCTTATGCTCTTCGTATTAAAAAATAAATTCTCTTTAAGTGATTACTTCCTGAAGGGAGGAGGGGGGAGATCTAGGCCTTCTTTTCTTCTCTTCTATCCATTGCCAATTCCCTCTTTCCCTAAAGAACAATGTTCGTATGGACTCAGTCCACAAGGGGAAGGTGCTTTTGTAAAGCTGCCAAACAACTGGTAGGAAATCCCTAACGAAAGACTAGGATTCAACACACCAGCCACTCCTTGACCACTTTCAAGCCACGAGGCACACCTTTGTCAAAGCACGAGTTTATTTAGCACCCCACATGTGTTATCTCATTATTCCTCACAAGAACCCCTGGAGGGAGGTGCTGTTATGATCCCCATTTTCCAGACGAAGAAACTGAGGCTGAGAGGTTCAGTGATTTGCTTGGGATCACAAAGCTGCCAAGTGCTGAGGCAGAATTCGACTCCAGGCGCCAATGCCACAACATTTTAACCCCTGGGCTAAAGAGCCAACAAGGTCTCTGCCAATGGTCCCACATGGATCAGCACCACTCAAGAAGCCACTTACTCTCCTTGTGAACTGCGTTAGCTCATCATTGACTCCGGGAAGGGACTGAGGTTGATAAAGAAAGGGGCTTTGTCAGGGAAGCCCCTCCCCCTTTCCTTCCCATCAATAAGGCTGGAAAGCTAAATGCCAACCTCCCAGAGATCACCTCCATAGGGTCCATCGCTTAGCAATAACAAGCCAGAGAGAAGATGAACGAGGAGCTGACAGGGGTGGAGCATCCACAGAAGATGACGCTCTTGAGAAAAGCCTTTGTACTTAAGACTAAACCTAGACAAAAAATAAAAATGTGGGTGGGGTGGTCCAGAAAGGGGGATGGCAGCTTGGTTCCCTCCCTCCTACCTGGAACACTGCAATCACTGGATTCATGTGGCTGCTGGGCGGGTTGACTCCAGGTCAGCCTGGTACAGCCTCACCCACACTTCAGGCTCTCGAGAGCCCCCAGTCTGGATACTACAGGATGAGAGGGAGTCCTGACTGTTTAAAGCAGTTTCTATTTAAAAATATTTAGACAGCATTTTGCCCAGAAATTCAGATGGGGCAAATCTCTGTCCCCTTCCTTACAGGCCTGCCATTTATTTAGCATCAGGGTAGCCCCTCCTGCCCACATCATCAAGCAGTTAAGATATTCTTATCCTTGGAAATTCAAGAGAACAGCATAGGGAGCTGAGGCAAGCAACACTCTACCATATGAAGATGCTATTTATTAAGCAGGGATATCCACCCTGTTAGAACCTTTAGCTTTGGGATCAGAAGGCAAGAATATTACTCCTACAACCATGAGTTTTAATAATAATAATATTAAAAAGTTAATAATACCTAGCATGATATGTGTGTGTGTACACACACACACACACACACACACACACACACACACACATACGCACACACACCCCTTTACAAATATTTCATTTTATCATCACAACAAACCTGAGAGGCAGCAGACTGAGGCAGGCAGAGGTTAAGTGACTTGTTTGGGATCAGTATCTGAGGCTGGGTTTGTACTCAGTGCTTCCTGACTCCAGGCCCAGAGATCTCTCCACTGTATCGCCTTGTTTCTCATTCAGGAATCTTTCTCTTAAGGTCCACCTGCTTCTCCCACTGGTGAGTCCCCCCTGGAGCCTGTATTGTGGCAGAGACCTGCTCTTCTCAAGCCCTTCCTGGCCCTGTTCCTGGCTTCTAGCTTCAGAACCATTCCTGCCTCCACTTCTAACGTTTTCTTGGGGTTGGCCTCCCCCATCAGAATGCAAGCTGTCAGCAGGCAAGGCTTCTCTCTCTGTCCTCAGCATGGGGCACACAGTAAGAGCTTCATAAATGCACGTTTCCTTCCTTCCCTGGGAAGACCTTGCTACAAAACCAACAACACATATACAGGATCTCTGGGTGGGAGGAAAGCAAACACAAATGGTGGACTAAGAAGATCCATCTCTCAGCTGAAGGGAGAGCACATCTCTCAGGGGGTCTATACTGCCTCCAAGCGAAAGCACAAAGAACAGGTCCCGCATCAGCCACATTAGGCAGCCCAGGACTCATGCTACTTGGCCTAGGAGCAGCACTGAGGGAGCCTGGTGGGAAGAGGGCCGAGCCTGGCATCAGCAAGACCGACTGGCTGTGTGGCCCTGAAGGAGTCACTTAACCTCTCTCTATAAAATGAGAATGACAATCACACCTGCTTCCCAGGCCACTGGGATGACAAAATGCAGTTTTGTTTGTAGAGGGCTCTGTGAACCCTGCTAACTCGATTATTACTGTTACGGTTGCTGCTCTTATTGCCAGGGCTGGTAACTGTTTCCAAAAGTTCGGTCTAACTTATAATTATCTGGTGCATGTGTTGGGATGACAATACCACCTACCTCTAATGGCTACTTTGGGGATCTGATTAGACAATATATATAAAGTGCTGTCTAAATGTCAGCTCTCAACACCACCGTCCTCCCCATCACCATCAGCCTATGCAAGGCCACTCAGAAATGCCAGCAAGCTCTTCGCCCAGGCTACCTCCTGAAGTGGAGAGCAAAGACACTTTCTCTGCCCATAGCAGAGGCTGATTCTGGCTTTGTCATTAGTTTTGGGGTAGCCACTATCAAGAGGAATGCAAGCAAGAAAGCTACATGTGACCTGTACCTTGTAGCTCTCCTCCACTCAAAGGGATGATAGAAATGAAAAAAAAGGGCAAAGTGGCCTTGAGCTTTTTGCCCGCCTACATTCTTGGAAGTGACCTGAGCTTAAGAGAAGAGGGACAACAGCACCGGTCACAACGCCCCACAACCTCCCCACTTCTCTGGAAAGCCTTATGAGGCCACAGCTAAAGGGCCACAGAGGAGATCTCTGGAAGCAGATCAAAAACTGCCTGAGTCAAGATGTCAAGTTCTTAGGCTCTGACCAATTAGGTATCTGTGATCTTTCTCCTTCTCACTGTGGATGAGACAAGAGAGATGGATGGCAGGAATTCAGGACAAGAAACTACTTTTGCATACAGTCATGGTCATCCATCTGGAGTCTAGGAAGACAGAACTCAGCCTGCTATTGTCTAGCTTCCAAAGTTAACCTCTTTACCCAAGGGTATGCTTCCACAGTAGATTTATGAAGGAACTTACCTGTGTTTCTTGCAAGAGATTCTAAAAAAGTTTGGACACTTACAGGACTTCAAAAAAGCAAAATGCTAAAATCTTGGGTTTTTTCTTTCACGAGAACTCATTAACTCATACCACTTTCCTCCTTTTGAAGGCAAGGGGAGTCAGGAGACATAGTTTATCAGAGTGGGGAGGAAAGGGGCAAAAGAATGATCCAAGAGTTAGTGAGTGAGATAGAGCACTGGAGAGAGGCAGTTTTAAAAAATTAAGGGAAATAGAGTCAGGGGTGTGATACTATACTCTGATAGGCAGCCCCTAGGAGGATCATGAGAAAAGAAAAAAGCTCAGGGGCACTGTTCTGAAACATATGTCATGCTGTGCTACAGTTTTAGAAGCCTCTAGGCCTCCTCCGGCACATTCCCCATTATACCTCCCTCTGGGCAGCCTCTAAAAGACTTCCAGAGAAGAGCAGCCGACAACAGAGGGGGTAATACTCGGTGTTCACTGATCTAAACAAGAAGAGCTGTGCATAGTGAACCAGTATCAACCAGCCAGTATCCTTCCTTAGAAGACCTGGCCTTGTTGTGCGTTGCACAGTGACTAATACAAAGGAGCTATTAAAAACAAGATTACAGCCCTCATCAGCCCAATAGGGAAAGCAAGCCTTCATGGGGAGAGATTCAGGATGGGCATCAGGGAAACTACCTCCTTCCTACTAACCAAGAAGAAACAAAAGGAAGGCCTCAAGAAAAAAAAAAATGCAAGAGATCAGTATGAGAGTTGTGCTCTGGTTGTGCTGAAGCAAGAAAGAAGACAGAGCAGAGGTGGGTTGTGAGGAGCAAGGGGAGGAAGCTGTCTGGCAAAGGGAAATGGTGGGGAAGGAAGGGCAAAGGGAGGAGGTGGCAACAGGAGCAGGGAGGGCGGGGGGAGAATATTTTAGAAGAATATTTTAAGTTAAATACAGAACTCTATTGTGAAGGACAAGTCACGAGGCAAGGTACAGCTCAAAGGCACGGGCTCTGCCTTTTCACCATCAGCAGAAGGTAACTCAACAACCAAAGGCAGCAGGGGAGGAGGCCTGATAATCCCCAGCATTAATTCCAACTTCCTCAGGAGCAGAGAAGAAAAGACACACACGAGCTTGTCATAGGCACCGAGTCGCGGCAAGCTCGGCAGGTCTGTCAGAGCTGCTTTCGTGAATGGACTTCACAACTCGAAAAATACTATCGACAGGGGAACACACTTGCCTGGTACTCACCTGGCTGGGGAATGGAAAGAGCTGGCTGCCCCTCTCTGCCAAGAAAGCCATTGTCAAAGGTCCCCAAGGATGGATGGGAGGGAAGCCCGGCTCCTTCAGGGCTCTGATTCTTTAGCTCCCCACAAAGAGTCTGACAGACTCCTGCCCACCCCAACCCAGATGCTTCGGGAATGCCACTGTCATTCCCACACTTCTCACCCTCATTTGTATCTTATACAAACAGGGTCACAAGGAAAAGGGAGCGATGCTTTCTCTTATTTTTCTCTTTGCTTCCAAGTGTACAATTAGTGGAGCATGAAATTCCATATAATAAAATTTCATAAAGACTGTCTTGACCCCTTCATCTTCCCCAGCAAAAGGGTTCCTTGTCTACATCACAGAAGTTCTCCGATGCCTCCCAAGGGGGGAGAAGGGTATTCCTGAACCCCGATAACCTGCCCCAACTCTTATGAGGAAAGGAAAGAAGGAACAAAGCAAAAGGATGGTACTCCATTCCCAATTTAGCAGATCAAAACATGAAAAGAATGGGAAGAAAAGGCGAATGTGAGGAAAGAAGAGGAGTACTTTTCTGGGACCATCCTTTCCTCCTACCATTTTCCAAACAGCAAATCCTAAGAGAGGAAAAGAGGAAAATAGCTCAGATATTCTGCCTTCTCTCTCATTCTGGATAGTGTTTCAAGACTACCTAAATAAGAGTAATGAAAACAAAGCCCAAATGTCCAACTTAGAAGCAGCCAGGAAAGCTGACTTCCAGGAAGGAAGAGATCACATGATGAATGGATGGAAAGGTCAGGAGCAGCAAGATAAAGAAAGGAAAACAGAAGGGTGTGGCCCTCTGGCTCAGCCACTCTGCAAAGACCAGTAGGAAGAGGTAGATCTCCATGAATAAAATTCCCTAAGACACTTGGCCAACCTTCCAAAGCTTTCTTGAGGGCAGGAGTTGGAGAAAGTCTAGGCAAGATAAACAGAGCCTTTAAGGGGGAAATATGATGAAGGCTGCCAGGGCACAAGATCCTCTTCCTGGAGATAGGCAGTGACCCTTTCTTTTCTCTCTATCTCAGTCAAGCTGGGAAGAAAGATGTACCCAAGCAATGCTAAGTTAGCTCATCAGAAACCTTTCCAAAGTCAATGGACACATGTAGGATGCAAGATGGAAATCTTGTGTCTAACCCCAGATATCTTTTTTCCAATCTGATCTTCATCCAATCAGTTACCTTTTGACACTGGCTACAGTTAAGGTGGCACTCCAATTTCCAGGGAAAGGAGTGATCTGTGCCAATTAAAAAGGTTACTGAAGGCAGGCTAGCAACACTGTCCCTCATCCCACCTACAAAATGAATGAGGGGTTTGAAGTAAAGCCCCAGAACAAGATACAGCTATCATGCCTGGATAGTGGCAACTTGGAAGAGACTATAGCAAAGGATGGGGGTGGGGAAGAAAGCAGGCCAGATATGTACTTACTCAAAGTCCTCAAACTCCAAGTCGTTTCCCTCTACTGATGGGCCTTGGTTGTCTGAGGAAGAAGAGGAGGTGGAAGAACGGAGACGATTCTGTTGGTAGCGCATGGAGCGCTGGCGAATACTGTCTCTTCGAGAAAGATATTGGATCATCCTCTGGGCGTAGTATGCAGCAGGAGATAACCTGAGAGAAAGGGAGATGGACAGATACAAACTAGCACTAAGGACAGCTCCGGCTCTTCCATGCCACCTGCCGGGCAGAAGCTACCTCCAAAGACCTCTAGGGTGAAGGCTCTCCCATGGACCAGTGGGGTCCCTCATACGGTCTCCAGCTTCTATTCAGAGAGGTCACAGACCACATCTGCTGCCAGAGCTGCCCAGATAAAGAGCTAAAGGATGACTATTTCTTCTTGGAATACCCTAAGGAGCCAGCCAAACTTGCAGAGGTTTTCCAACCACCTATCCAACCTCAGATATTTATTTCTCTTTAGAATCATCACCCCAGAACTCTTGTTACTGACTATCCAAAGCAGTCTGAGAGTCAAAGGGCAGAAAGACTTCTTTGTTCCTTGCAGTCACAATACCAGGATCAAAAAGGAGAGGAAGGGCACTAAAGCACAATGGCAGTGAACTAGATGACAGCCAATTCTTCTCTCCTTCAGGATCTGTCCCAGAAAATAACTATTTTGCTCATGGGTTCTTCTTCATCTGACCTGGTGCTGCTCTTCAAACTGTGACCCTCCCTACTACCTGTCTCTCACTGTACCTCTTCTTTATACACACTCATTCACTTAGCCATACCTTCTAGGGTTATAGATCTAAGTTACCTATAGTGAGTGAGGGGCAAGGGAAAGAAAAATATTTTAAATGACAGCATCAAAGGATGCTATGAGGAATCTTCAAATTCTCAAAGTGTCTATGTAGTTACTTGAAAATTAAGAGAAAAGCATTTGCAAAGGCACTTGTAGCCCTCACATTATTTCATAGCTTGGATTTAGTCTATGGGAAAATCCTCACGGAAAACATGAACGTGGCCAAAGGAGCCCAAGAAAAACTTGGCGGTAGGCTTGAATGTGGCTCCGAAATGTCTCTGTCCCTGAGGAACTTATCTACCTGGACAATAATCAGATGAAATTTTCTAGGAGGGAGGTTTGACAACCTCTAGAAATGGAAAGTTCATAACCATTAGAATAATATCCTGCATTAGGCACTCTGGGGTCCAAGTTGGCTTTGTACAACAAGTAAGAAGAGAATGAACAGATCTATTGACCAAGAAGATCAAGTTATAAGAGAGGCTTCTTACAACTTTGTTAACTCTCCCAAGAGCCTAATTCCCTGCCATCTGCAGTGAAAAACCAGGGAATCCTGAGCTTCTTAAGAGAAAAGAGTCAAGACACAATTGTTCCTACCCACCACAAGTCATTCAGAATTCTATGTTCAGGAACCATTTTGGAATCTCTCAACTCAGAGGATGGAAGAGAAAGAAGCAGGGACCAGCTTTGGAAGTAGGGGGAATAGAACCAAGTGCTTTTACAAGAGCTACCTCCCCACAGTTCCTGGGGATAGCTTCCCGTTATCCAAAGTTTCACTTCAACCATTATGCAAATAAATAAGCAATAACAAGCCTTACAGGAAATTACTTCAGAGCTGTTTTACTCAGAACCTACTACTCACTGCGTGCTATGAGCTCTCTGGACTACTAACGAATGAACGAAAAAAGCATTAAGTGCTTATCATGTACCAGACCCTGTGCTGGGGAGACAAATGCAAGAAAGAAAGATAAGTGAGCCTAAGACACCATGCGGCAGGGGCAGAAAATTCTTGGCAAAATAAGAGAGCAAGAAAACTCTATCACTACTTTGAGGGCCTATGGAAGGAAGGAGGCAGGGAGTTCAAAATGCTGAGAAAGTGGCACACGAGGTCTTGCACTTGAACCTCATCTGTCTGTCAAAGCTTCAACATGAGAGAAGGAAGAAATGAAAACAGCTTGTGATGAGCTAATACCATCCCTAAGAATTTAAACATGAAAAAACCACAATGTATTCAGAGCTGAAATTTAAATGTTTAATTAAATCCTCAAATTTTTATCTGAAGACTCAAGGATAAAGATCTCGTTCATCCCCAAGGACAAAACGGCAGTTACCTGCTTCTCTAAGGCATCATGTTCTTTTGTTTTTTTTTTTTTGATGAGCTAAAAGATCAGATGTAGAATAACCCAACAATCTTTATTGGAGGAAAAGAGGGTAATTCAGGATCTTTTTCTACAGGACTTTGTCCAGCCAAACATCTCATCATTAATGGAAATACTTGGGACTGGGGATGGCCTAAGAGAGACTCTTCTAGAGACTAGAAAGAACTGAAAGCTCGCTCTCTCTCTCTCTCTCTCTCTCTCTCTCTCTCTCTCTCTCTCTCTCTCCCCCCTTCCCTCCCTCCCTTTCTAACTATACAACTCACCTTAAAAATTCATCTTCCCTCTTCTAGGGTTTATAGCTTTCAAATATCAGAAACTCACCCCTCCTCTTGCTGCTTCAATTATCATCTATAGTACACATCTTTATTTTAGTCACCAATCCAGACAGCACCGGACGAATTTTTTCTTATTTCTTAGGTATGGAAAGAGGATTTCCCTCTGACAGAAATATGTGAGGGTCACTATACCAATTATCACAGAGATGGAGTATTCCGGTCCCAGACATCAAAGTCCACAAGACTAATACTTCAGTATCAAAGTTATCTCTGAATGGCACAATCTGTGTTTGATAATCTTCCAGGTAAATCAACAATTTTGTCCAAAGTCAAACTTGCCGTTCTCTATGATTCACATTTCTAATCTTCCCAGTCTCCTATATAAGTCTCCCCATCATTTCTGGTCTAGCAAATGGCCTAATTTATTGGATCTTTGAATTTAATGAAGGCTTCATTTTCTCTTCCTTTCAGAACCTTAACAGAACGGCCAGGCATACTCCATGTGCCTTAGAGACTGCTCTACAACCTGAATGCTCTGGTTTAGTAACATGTATTGCTTTATCTTTAGGAACTAGTTTCAGGAAGATGCTGAGTTGAGCCAATCTCAATTTCTTTTTTTTCAAAAGAACTATCTGAGCACCTAGTGATTACAGGAGGAGCAAGAGTTTTACCCAAGCTCTGGCCTGCTTTCACTACAATCTTTCTTCACTCTCCTCCTCCTCCTCCAAAGAAAACTCACTAAGATGTAAAAACTAACGGTACCTGTTGGCCACCCTATGATTTTGTGGAAGGCCCTCACAAATGACTGCCTCTTTGACTTAAGAATTTTTCCACAAAACTGATGATGCTGTGTTTTACAAAGTAAATTTGTGTCTAAAAACGCCATCCATTTGACCAGCAGAAGAATACCAAGTGCTTCTAGTCACAGGACAATATGCAGCATTGCTTCAGAACTCTTCGGACCCTCCCTGAGATCGCCTCGATCAGAGATTATTTTGCCGCTCGTAATTTTGTAGAAAGAGCTCTCATATAAGACAAGCACTGTCTGCCAAAACCATATACCTGCTGAGGTTCTGTTCACTTACCTGCTGTCTATGAACTACTTTCCAGGCGTGTGAGCCACCTTTATTAAAACGGAAATTGATGGGTATAAGAGCTAGAGTGTAAGGTATATCCAAGGTGAGCAAAGGTGGCCCTTCACACAGCTCAGCAGTGCCTGCCTTCTGCAGGGGCGGCTCAAAGGATCTACTCCCTCCCACCTGAGATTGCTTGGGCCTTACCTCGCAGGGTCTGGATAAATGGGGTGTTCCCGGGATCCTGCTCCATCATAACGGGATAATGAAATGAGGGAAGACTCCAGCAGCCTCCTAACAGAGATTAAAAACAGAAGGCAGTCCCTGTCAAACACCAACTCAGAGATCATACATTAGGTAAAAGAGTGGGAGGGACAAATCAAAGTCCTGTTCCTGTCGTCTTCCCAGATGCCACACCCTAAGGGACATAAAATGTCTACTAAAATGAAGAACTCAGATCTTTGCCCCAAGGTTCCCAGATGAGGCTCACAGCCACAGGGATTCTCTTCAGTGCTGTTCACAGACAGCACTTCATTTACAAAACTCCCCAGGCAGTAGGCATGGCTCTGGAACAGAAACAGAGGGCTCGAGCAGAGTGCTAGTTCTGGTCCACTCTGCTCCTCCTGCCCTGCTGAGTCCTATACGCCAGCAGCAGTATCCCCCTGGCACCACTCACATCCAACAATGACTGATGGCAAGCCCTAAATAGAGACATCATCACTGTCAGAGTCTCCACTCAAAGAGTGCCTCAGACATCAGGTTTCTCCCAATAAACAATGCTTAGGGGAAATGGCTTTTCTATGCCCCTGGAAAGAAATGCATGTGGGAGATACATTATCCCCTCTTCTTGTGCATCTTGCCTGGCACTCTAGAGAGCAGACCATTGGCTTGCTGCCAGGCTCTTCAGCAGAGATACAATAAAAGAGCAGCAACTAATTTCTTCCAATAAAGTTAGTTCACTTAACTGTCACAAAAACTATCTAGCCTTGGGTACAGTCACCTGACAGGCAAAGAGGTCAGTTATCACAGCAGCCAGCCAACTACAGCATCGCCCCAGAAGCCTGGAGAGATACAAACTCCCAACAGAAACAAGCCAACCTGCAGTTGCCATTCTCAGCATGAACCCACCTGCCAAACTCTGCCAAACATTTTTGATTAAATCAAACAGACTAACCACTGCAGAAGAAAGGGTTATGAACTTGCAAACAAGGAAGACAAAGGGTTTGAGAAGTGAATTGCTAACACTGTGCAATATAGAGAGGAAGCAAAGTTTTTAACTGAGAGGGGGAGGTGCTGATAGAGGTATATGGAATAGGGGATAAAGGAGAGGATCAGTAAGCTCAAAATAAAGGAGCTGACAGCTATGGCAAAAAAACAAAAAGTCTATTCTAGGTCTCCATGTTAGGATTATCTAAGACTTAAGAAACAAGCTCAGAAAGTCTACTGTGATGATGGTGAGGGGAAAGGTTGGGGCAGGGGAAGCAAGAAGGGGATGATGCAGAGAGAAGACAATGAAGGCAGCAAGGTCTGTGAGCAACTGGCTTCTCCTGGGCCAACTGAGCAACGTTCCTGACACAATCTGCTCTGGAGGCGGGCTATGCCACTGCTAGCGAAGAACCCTCCTTCCAGAGCAAGGATCATCCAGCACCCAGGATACGTAAAGCATGTTCATGATAGGCAATCAAGGGGAGCACTGTGCCAGGCATAATTATTTCGGGACATAAGGAGTCCTCAAGCACAGACAAGATGGTCACCTGTGGGTGATGAGGGTGGGTCAGTTGTCAAGGGAGTGGGTGTTTTAAGCTAGAGAAGCACCTCCCTGAATCCTAGAACAACTCTTTGTACAGAATCTTCTGACTGTAGAAAAACATTTGCATCACGCCTGTGGTGTGAACAGGAAAAAATCAGATGTCAGTGCCTTCCAAGGCTGGCCAGTGAGGCGGCTATGAGCGGTGCCTGTCCTGGGGCTCTCCCACAGCTTCACGGGTGAGTGGGTGGCCCCTTCATTTCAAACGTGCACAACTGCCCTGAGAGCAGTGCATCCAGGAGTGGGGCAGCTAATGAGATAACGGGACGTCTGGACGCTGGGGCAAATTTTAGCACCTCTGGCCCACACAAAATGCCCTGGATAAAGAAGACTTTTCATAAATACTGGCTGAACGAATTCTTCTAAGTCTCGGAAACGCGTGCCAGATATGTAATAGAGGGAAAAGCCCCCAAATGCTGAGGTTTTCCTGTTTCAGACTAGTTGACAGAAACTAATTAATGAACAAACATTTCTTAAGCAGGCACTAAATAACACCTCCCCCCAATGCCATGACCGCTCTGCATCCTGTAACACTGTCCTGGAGATGCTCTTCTCTCTGCTTTGCTGCGATGCTGTTCTCTTGTGATTTTCTCCCTACCTATCTGACCACTCCTCCTCAGTCTCAATCCGGATAATCCTCCCATCTCTCTGGCTAGCTCTAAGATCTCTCCTGACCTCCACTCCTGCATCTCCAGTCGCACACTGTGCATCTCAAAAACACCTTGAACGGGACATGTTCAAAACACAATTCATTATCAGCTTTCTCCCTAAACCATCCCCCAACTCCTGACTCCCCTTTTACTGTCAAGGGTACCATCATACTCCTAAAGGGTATCTCCATCTTCCTAAAGAAGAAGCCTGGTCATGTGACTACCCAGCGGCAGTTAGGCTGCCCAGTGAACAGAGCATTTGTTGGACCTGGAAGACACGAATTCAAATCTCAGACACTTAAACTGTTATATGACCGGGATCCCAGCTTCCTCAAACATGAAATGGGGATAGTAAGAGCATCTACCTGATAGGATTGTTGAGGCTCAACTGAGATGACATCCACAAAGGGCTTAGTATGGTCCTTTCCCCCATTCCATATTTAATAAATTCCAATGGCTTCCTATCACCTCCAGAATCAAAAATCCAGGCCTTTGCTGGGCTTTCCAGTCTTTTTTTTACCTTCTCCCCTTCAGATACTCTGTAGCTCTGGAATACCGGCCTCCCTGATGTTCCTCAAACATAACCATCCTGCCCCCCAACCATGGTCACTGGCTGGCACTCTGTCCAGCTAAAGTGCCACCTACTGAAAGAAGCCTTTCTTGGCCTTCCTTAACCTTTGGGCCTTCCCTTTGAGAATGAACCCAATTTATCCTGAGCAAGGCTGGTCTGTGCATACCTGTTTGCTTCTTGTCTCCTCCATGAGTCAGGGAGCAACCTGAGGGCAGGGACTGGCTTTTTGCCTTTCTTTGTGGCCCTAAAGTGCCTAGTTAGTACATGGCAGGAATTTAATAAATGCCTATCACTGACTTGACATTCTAAAGGTGCAAATAGATAAATCACAAATGTAAAGTTAACATATACGAGTGGTCATTAGTATCAAAAGCTACACAGAGGTTGAGAAGGATGAAGACGGAGAAAAGCTCACCAGACCTGGCAATTAAGAGATCACTGGTAACCATGGAGGGAACAGTTTCAGTTGAGTAAGGACATAGGTACCCAAACTGTAAAAGGTTCAACAACCTCTCCTTTGAGGTTCATGCTATTCATGTCTACCACCCAATCAAAATCCTGGAAGCTTCGGTCTACAAACCTCCAGGTCCCTTCCCTTCCTCAATGAGCACAGCACATAGCTCATAATTTTTTCTCTTTCTCAACTCCTGCTATAATATTTGCGAACTCCAACACATATGTCGATCAGTTCCTTAAACTACTCTTTCCCATCTCACCGAAGCCACACACACAAAGATGGTACTACTCTTGATCTTGCTATCACCCATCAAACTGCACCACCTCCACATTCAAGAATTCCAAAATCTCCTTATCAAACCACAATCTATCAGCTTTCTACCTCTCCCTCTGCCTTCCCTCACCAAACCCTACTCTTTATCCACATCTTAACCTCCAATCCCTCAACCCCTCAATTCTCTCCCAGGTCTTCTCCTCTGCACTAGCCCTCTTTCCTCTTTTCTCTGTCTTGACCCTTGGTGAGCCAATTCATTCCACACTGTCCTCTTCTCAAGTTCCTTAACCCCTTATCAAATCCCCAGCTGTGCCGTGCCAAGCCTAGCCTTGGATCACTCCTACCATACAATGCCTTTACTCCTACACATGTGCTGTTACCTGAAAGTAGAGGAAATCATGGACCTATTCTGACTGGGTCTGCTACAAATTTGTTAAACAACCTCAAATGGGCCTTTACCACTGTTAGGCAATTCCATTACACTTTCCTTATCAATTCACTATTCTACTACTCTTCCAAACCTTTTTTCATCTCTCCTTAAATATCCCATGGCTCCCACTCCCTCAACTCTGTCAGATGAGAACCCTGACTCATATTTTGCTAAAAAAAAATGACAGCATTCACCATGAACTCCTTCTTCTTTCTTCTTCCTCATCTTCCATCACTCAGGTACCTTCTGCCTCTACCTTGTCTTTCACTATTGTTTCACATGAAGAGGCAGCCTTCCTCCTTACCAAGGCTAACTCCTCTACCTATACAAGCAACCCCATTCTATCCCACTTCCTCCAGAAGACTGGCCCTTCAGTCTTGTCTGCTCTCTCACTTCACTTCCATCTCTCCTCTGTGTTGGCTGTTTCCCTATTGCCTACTTAGCAGGCCCTACTATCTCCTCTATCCTCACAAGACCCACACTTGACCCTTCCAGCTAGCTTTTGTTTTATAGTTCTTCTGCCTTTAATAGCTAAAATTCTTTGAAAAAGTTATCTGTAAGAGGTGCTTCTACTGTCTTCTTAACCCCTTACAACCCTGTTTCTAACCTCATCATTCCACTGAAACTATTCTCTCCAAAGTTACCAATAATCTTTTAGTTGCCAAATCCAATAGCCTATAGCCTTTTCTCAATCCTCATTCTCCTTGACCCACCTGCAGCCTCTGGCTCTACTGACTACCCTTTTCTCCCTGATACTCTCCTCTCAAGGTTTTTGGGACACCACTTCCTCCTGGTTACCCTCCTTCCTATCAGACCACTCCTCCTCAAGTGACTTTTGGTGGATTCTCATCCAGATCACACCTTCTAACCTTAGGTGTCCCTCAAGGCCCTCTTGTCTTCTCTTTATGTACCACCTCACTTGGTCATCTCATTAGCTCCCCTGGACTTATCTGATCATTCTGAAGATTCTCAAATCTGCTTATTCTGCTCTAAGCCTTCCTGCTGGCCTCCAATCTCAAAACTCTGTCAAGACATCTCAAACTAGATGTCCAGTGGACACCTTAAACTCAACATGTCCAAAACAAAACTCATTATCTTTTTTTTTTGGGGGGGGGGGGGAAGGCAAGGCAAAGTGGGTTAAGTGACTTGCTCAGCGTCACACAGCTAGTTAAGCGTCAAGTGTCTGAGGCTACTCTGGTACTCTATTCACTGCGCCACCTAGCTGCCCCCAAACTCATTATCTTTCCCTCTAAAGTTCTTCCTTCCTCCCCACCCTTCAGTACCTCAGATTTACAGCCTATTCACTCCCAACTCCTCACTCTCTCTGATCTCCCATATTCAAAATGTCACCAAGGCAAGGCCTCCTGACATCCCCTTTGCCACCTCTCCTGAATGTCTCTTTCTTCTGACCCTGCTGCCACTCTGAAGGGGTAGCCCTCGTCACCTCACACTGGGAGCACAGTACTTTCTTTGATGGGGACACGCCATGCTGGCTACTCCTATGTCAGTGCCTCCCATGTCTCACAATTGATTTCAAATTTGAGAGTGTCCTTGTATTCTTCTGACCTCCATGCAAACGCTTGCTTTGTGTGAATTCTCCATAAAATAATCTTTTAGGCAAATGTATGTTTGACATTCAAACAACACGGCCAGCCCATTGGAGCTGTGCTCCCTCCTCTCTGAGGTAGTCTGAATGTTTGGCAGTTCAATTTGAGAAAGGATTTCACTGTTCTGGGCCTTATCATACTTGATAAATGACAATTCCTGAGAGACACAGCTTCAGGGTAATTATTACTCAATTTACTAATTATGCCAATATATAAATCAATAAATTGAAGTCAGTGGCTCCTTTCAGCAACCAAAAGATCTACCTCCCCCCCCCCCAGCACTAAATGCCTAAAAACCTTTGGAAAAGGGGTGTCTCTGAGAGTAGAAATCAACTATCAATGAGCTGGGTAGACAAATTAAGGAAGAGGTGGGCAAAGTCTTGAGCTCTTCCGGCTGAGACCAGGACCTGATCCTGAGACTCCGCTGCCTCCAGCAATCTGGACAAAAGAATCCATCTCCACCCAGACCACTCTCCTAGGCTTTCCCATTCATAAGCTGGGTCACCTTAAATTCTAATGGAAGGCTCCAAGGACTGGGGCTTATTTCCTAAGGGTAAAACCTCGACTAGACTGGATTCTGTTTGTAAGGTCTTTTAGTTGGGTGGAATCTCACTGAAGATCAAGAAGCACATACCCGGATGATTTGGGCAATCTCATCTATTAGCAATGTCCTTCAGAGACTGGTTGAACGACCTACAGGGGCTGGTTTCTGAGTGAGGAAATCAGATGGGAAACTTTAGTCCTAATTTAATAACTGGTTATTAATATAAGAGAAAAAAACAATCATTACTTTCACTTGCTAGTGATCTTCAGAATTTTCTTAAGAAAATTCAAATAGAAGTGATTCAGTTTCCTGGCATGGTACTGGTACACTGTCCAAATTTCACCGGGATACAACAATGAGGTCAGCACAATGGCTCTGTGGACCTTCAGTTTGGCAGTCAGTCTAATACCTCTTTTCTCCCATGCTTTCCTCCAGAGCCTCCCAAACACTGAGCTAGCTCTGGCAATGTGTGCATCAACCTCATAATCTATGTGTGCAGCCTTGCAAAGTATGCTGCCAAACTTATCCACACAAATTTCTCCATTTACTGTAACGGATGCTTCCATGTATGGATGGTGTGGTGCCGACTGCTTTCTTGGTGCTGTTAGGCCAAAATTAGCACAGCAACCAAGAACTGATCCTTATCCTATTGCATCTCAGCCTCAGGGACTGCAATGAGTTCACTATCATCTGAGAACAAAAAAATCATGCACCAATGCTCCTTCCACTTTAGTCTTCTTGGCTTATAGACTTTTCAAGTTAAAAAATTTACCATCAGTGCAGTACCTAACTTGGATGCCTTTTTCACCCCTGCTGAAGGCATTCGACAACATCTCTGAAAACATCCTGCTGGAGAGGTTCATCAGCATTCTACGTCAGTTTTATGATGGCATGCTTGCACAGGTTCTGGATAAGAGATGTTGAGGGTCTTACATTTTCCCATTCACCAATAGAATGAAGCAGGGCTGTGTGCTTGTTCTCATGCTTTTTAGCATATTTTTAACACGATGCAGCATGATGATGATGTTTTCACGTGACACATAGTAAGCACTTAATAAATGTCTATTAACTATCTACTGCTTCCTGGCAGCTAAGTGGCACAGTGGATAGAGTCAGGAAGACCTGAGTTCAAATCCGGCCTCAAACAATTTAAGTATTAGCTGTGTGACCTTGGGCAAGTCACTTAATCCTCTTTGTCTCAGTTTCCTCATCTGTAAAATTAAGGAAATGGCAAACCACTCCAGTATCCTGACCAAGAAAACCACAGATGGGGTCACGAAGAGTTGGACAGAACCAAAATGATTGAACGAAATAACTGGTTCCTTGGGATCAGGAGGCAGACGCCTTCCAATCTCTCTATCTAGCCTATATCTCTCTCCATCTCCAGATGAATATTGAACAGTTCAAGTTCAAAATGTGTCCATCAGTGTTTATGTTCCCCATAAACTTTCTGTTCTTCCCAACTTGCTTATTTCTTTTAAAGGTACCGCCATTCTTCTAGTCTCCTAGCCCCGGGGCATTTCCCTTCATGGACCCTACATATTCAGGTGTGAAATCTCGTCATTCTCCTTCCTTCACATCTCTACCATCCATGCCTTCTCCCTCTGCACACAGCAATCACCCCAGTTCAATTCTTTCTTCATCTCACCTGGACTATTACAACAGTCCCCTAACTGATTTCCCTGCCTCCTTCCCTACACTCCTTCATATTCCACTCAGCTGACAGAGATTTTCCTCTAACACAGGTCTGACCATGTCATTCCCAAACTCAATCATTTCCACTGCTTTCCCATTGCTTTCATGATCATATATAAACTGCAGCTTTTAGAGTCCTTTAAAACCCGACCCCAGCCTTTCTTTCTAGCCCTGTTTCATGACTCCTTCCTTCACACTCTGAGCCCCAGTCAGATGGGCCTCCTTGCTCTTCTTCCCCTACCACCTCTGTACCTCTGCCCTGGTGGTTCTCAGGGTCTAGAATGCACTCACCTTCCTCCTCACCTCCAACTCCTAGAATCCTTCATTTCCTCCAACACTCGGCTCAAATGCTGCCTTCACACAGTCTTTCTTGACCCTCCCAGGTGCTAGTGTTTCCCTCCTCTCCTCCTTACAGAATGCCTTGGATTCCGTACATATTATTATGTATACTCTTACTGTTCTCCCTGACTGAATGTAAACACCTTTACAGCAAGGACCGGCTCCTTTTGGTTCCTGCGTCTCCGTCTCCCGATGCCTAGAACAGTGCCTTGAGCATAGAAGACATTTAGTAAATACTTGTAGACTGCCTCATCAGCTGAAGAAAACCAGAATGTTTAGCCCAGAGAAGAGATCCAGCATGGGAATGGGATAATTATCTTCTTGTCTTTAAAGAGCACTCATTTGTTCTACTTGGCCCCAAAGAACATAATGAGGATGCCCATTACAGAAAGGTTGAATTAGGCTTGGAGTTCCCCACAATGCAGGGGCCTGCCACTTCAAGAGGGAGTGGATTCTTCCCTTTACAGACTGGGTGATGTGAAGGGGCTTCTTGTGGCTGACAGCTCCTGAGGTTCTTTCTAACACAAAGTACAGGGTTCTGAGATGAAAAATGTTCAAGTTTAGGTACCAGCAAAAAGGAAGATGGCTTAGAAAAGAGTGAGATGGCACCTTGCCACCTCCACTGCACTTCAAGTGTTCAGAAGAAAAGAAAGTGGGCCCAAGGGATCCACTCCAGGTATGTCTTCTTCCTCTGGCTCTGGCAAGCACCTTGTCCCATCAAACTTGCCCTCCAATTTCCCCTTCTTTCCTCAATCATTCCCTCTCTGCCTATCACACATGCTCAGGTCCGCCCTATCCTGAAAAAAAATCGTCTCTCCCAGCCCTCCTACTCCAGCTCTCCTCCTACTTCTGTGACTTTCCTTCTCTGGCTGCACCTCCTGCCATCTCAGAAATGTAGGCATTAACTCAAAGTTGGCCTTAGCTCTCTCTGTATATAATTTCTCCTTTGGAGATCCTACCTACCTCCATGGTACAGGAGCTGTCACCTAGACAAAGATGACAGCCAGAACTCTTTTTAGCCCAGACCTGTCTCCTGATCAGAACCACATTTTCAACTGCCTGCTATTCAGCTCCACCTGACTCTTTCTTTTGCACATCAAATCCAATGCATTCAAAAATTCATCATTTTCTCCAAAAAAATTCTCATTCCTCTATTTCTGTTCTGACCACCATCTTTTTCTTAGTCACCCAGGTACAAAACCTGTTGTCTTTGAATCTTCCCCTTTTCTTGCTCCCCACATTCAACAGACTGACAAAACCTGTCAATCTTATCTATGAAATGGGTTCCTGTCTTTTCCCTTCTCACAACCATCACCCTAACAGCTACCCCACTAATCTCCCAGTCTCCAACCTCTCCCTATCCAAGCCACCCCGTTCACTTACTGCTACCAAAATCAAAATTCTAAAGCTCTACTCACATCACTCCATTGGTCAAAAACCTTCAATAACCCCTTGTTATAAGCCAAAAAGTCCCAAGTGCTTAGCCTACCATCTAGAGTCCTTAGTAATCTGGTCCCAAATACATTTCTAACTTTATCTCCTACAGTCCCCACCACCTAGCCTCAGAGTCAGCCAAAGGGAAGTAATCATCATCACCCCAACATGCACCATGCTTTCTGACCTTCATGCCTTCAGTATTACCTGTACCTAAAACGCTGCCAACTCCAACTCCACCTCAATCTGTCATAATCCCATTCCCCCTTCAAGACCTCATTCAAACAAAACAGCTAACATTTATTTAGTGTCTGGAGACTTATAAGAGGCCCCAGGCATAAAGAACAAAAAGCTGGCCATTTAAGTTCAGAAGGCCTCGGTTCAAATCCCATCACTGACATACACTGATAAGTCACTTGACCTCTCCGTCGTCTAGGCCAATGCTGTTAAATTCAAACAGAAACAGAAGCCATTAATCTGTACATATGGATCCCTACAGACTTAGTTTCAAAATGTAACATAATCTGTATCTTACTGGATTTTAAATTTATTTTCCTAAACATCTCCTCATTACATTTTAAACACTCCAGAGTGTTGTGGACCAAGCATATGACACCTCTGCTGAAGACAAGCCTCTAAGACAGTATGTAGCAGAGAAGGGATCACCCAGCATCGATCAGTAAAAGGAGTTGCCTATCCCAATGACACCAAAGTCTAAGTCCTATCCTGAGCCTAAAGTGTGCAAAGCAATTTCCTCACCACAACCCTGGAGAAAGAAGTGCAAGGATGAAGAAGACTGAGGCTTGAAGAGGTTACCTTGCCGAGGATCCCACAGCTACTAAGCATCAAAGCCAGAACTCTAACCCAGATCTTTCTGACACTTGCTTTTTGACCTTGGGCAAATCTTCTATGCTCTGAGCCTCATCTTTAAAAGAAGGATAAACATGTGCAACACCTACCTTCTCGGGTAGCTGTGAAGGTCGAATAAGATGGAAGACACAAAACATCTGATGAGACTGAACATTCTATAACCATGAGCTCTCATCTGGATTCTCCATCCAGAGCTCCCTTCACTACCCACTATCCCACTGCCTTCAAATGCTGCCTCTCCAAGGAAGCCTTCTCTGAGCTCCTCAACCCAGATAAAGCTCTTGCTCCTCCAAACTTCCACAGAACCTCGTGTCTCATACCACATCTCAGAAGCAGCTGGTGAAGCAGGGCAAAGAATGAAGGCTGGGCCTACAGTCAAGAAGACCTCAGTTCAAATCTGGCCTCACACACTTAATTGTGTGATCTTGGGTAAGTCACTTGACCTCAGTCAGTTTCCTCATCTGTAAAATGGGGGTAATAATAGCACTTACCTCCCAGGACTGTTGTGGAGATAAAATGAAATAATATTTGTAAAGTGTTATAGAAATGTTAGCTACCACTTTTTTTAACCTCACCCTTCTCTGAAGGGACCATGTTTTATTATTCATTGTACACTCTGCAGCACGATGAAGATAGCAGGCACTCCAAGAATACTGGTTAAGTCAGGGAATGAAGTATCCCTGGATGACCCAACGGCTCTCGCCAGAACGTATGCGGGCCTTCGCTGAGGTTCACTGGAATCACTCAGAGAACTTGTAAAGCAGGTCAGGTTAAAGGGCTGACATAGTTACCCTATTAAGTGCATTACGGCCTAGTCCCTATGAGACTTATTACATGATGCAGTTCGAGAAGAGCTCCTTGCCTGGGGATCTATCCCGGCTGCTTCTGTACAGCGAGAGATGGGGGTAGGGGAATGAGGACTATATTCAGGAAAGAGATGAAAGGCCAAGAAGGCAAACACAAACTTGGCAGTCTTGTTCCGTTCTTCCTCTGAATTCTGCTCTGCAGGCCCCATTTCTCTGCCTTGGCGCATGCCTGCATGTGAAGATGACAAGCCCCTACTCTTTTGTAAAAAATAATTGTGTGTTCTCAAATGACACTTCTATTATGATTTCCAAATTGACATATCTTCTTTAAAGCAGAGGCATCCAAGCCTCCCCAGTTTCACACACTGGCAATTAGTGTTAAGTTACCCAACCCAAAAGGCACTCTCTCGGCTGATCGCTGCAGGGCCCCGTGTCCTATGATTTCACTTGAAGAGTCCACAGCCTGGCTGCCAAAAGAGTCCATTTGCCTGGCTGGCCATGCTAGCCCTGCTGAGGGATAGGATCCATGCAGGGTAGGATAGCCCCAGGAAGAAAACACTGGCAAACACCCTCCAGGCCTACTCAGAAAGGAAATGAGGCAAGGCTGCACCATTTTACTGCTCATAAGTAAGACTTTGTGCTGAAAACAGTACCTTTCACCAAAGGAGCTTAAGAACCTTTTACAAAACATAAACATAATCCTCCTGGTACATCTACATGGTGGGTAGATGACAAGCATTTTCGTAGAGATAGGATCTAAGGCACAAAAAAATCCAAGCTAGTTCCATGAAAATCCTGGTCAAAGAGCATAGGTTCTAAATAGAGTTAGGGTTAGATCTAAACTAGACCATCCTGGGCACATTCACTGCTCCGTTTCTGAAGAGATATACTGGATTTATTTCAAACGTGCCTGGGAAATGGATGCTTGGCCCTGTCCTTGTCATGTAAAGCCCTCCTAAAGATAATATTATTTTGAAGGTTATGTTTCAATTTACAGCCATCTATATTCTAATTTCAATCAGGCCTGAATTAATCTGCATGGCCAGAGTACTGGCTCCTGTATTCATCTGAGGTGGCTCCCATGGAGTCACTGTTAAAGGAAATCTCCTCCACTGGACAACTGAGACTTAATAATACTTGGCCAAATAACATGTATCTTGATGGAGGGCTCCCCCAAACCCCAACAATCACTTAAAGTACTTGGCAATGTTGAAAATGTTTCTCTCCATAACAACAAGACAAAATCATCAGCCTAATTTGAATCTGCACAACCATGTTGAGATTCTGAAAGGTCCTCTTCGATATTCCTAATTCAACAAAGAACACACCAGTGTGTCCTTAATGGCCTTAACAACCAGCAAATGAGTTTACTCTTTAAAGGGCTTATTTTTCATCTTCCCATGTCAAAACCCAAATCTTCATCTAAAATGTTTAACTAAAGGATGACACACCTTTAAAAGATCACATGATTATAAATCTAGCCTACACGTAAGTGCTTCGTGTTATGAAGTAAAGTCTTCAAGCCAATATTAGGAAGGCAAGAAGAGTTAGCAGATAAAGCAAAGACAACAGCAAGAGAAACAGGACGTGCACAGCAGGCAAAGTCTTCTATTAATCAGAGGCAAAGAGGCAGCCCTCCTGGCTAGTGTCTGCTCAAGTAAAAGGGTTTCAAGAGCCTACAGAAATAGAAGGGCAGAGATTCCCACAGAGACCTGAACAACTCCCAGCCTACAGACTCCAGAGCCAGCACAAAGACCCAAATGTAATCACCACAGACTCCATTCCGGAAACTTCTTCTGCACGACATTTGACTTTCAACGCCTTTCACCTCTGGAGTATCTGGTAGAGTTCAGCCATCCACCACACACCCCTGGGGCTGGGGCTCCCCCGCCACACACACACTTACAACTACCCTCATCCCCAACTGGCCTTGGCACTCAGTTCCATTGGTACCACTGCTCCGCCATTTTGATCTGTCTAGACAAAGTGAAATCATGTCACAAATGACATGTAAAGTACAATTAACAGAGAAAACTGCAATTTCCACTCTCCGCCCCCATTCCCCCAAAGAATCCATCCTCCAGCTTGTCAATCAATACTGCCATGATGAAGATTAACTCTGCAAAGCCTGGGAGATACTTCCTTTCCAGCTTGGTAAAATATTTCACCTTTAAAAAAAAATTTCTCTCTCCTCCAAAGGCATAAATGGGCTCTCCTCTTCTTTCTAGAATCAGGAACTCTAAGCTTTGTGGCCTGGGGACCTGTTGGCTATCTGTATGTGTAAAAACATCATTACAAATGGCACTCTACCCAGTGTGATTTGATTGTGGAGAAAGAAAGACCAAGACAAAAAGAAAATAAAGAACAAAGGAAAGAAGCCAGACATTTAAGAAGATCAAGAACAAAACCCAGGCAGTACTGGTGAAACTAAATGGAATATGAGGTGACTGTGCCGCAAGAAGAGGCTGAGGCATGGCTGCAAAGGCCTCAGGGTTCTAGCCCTGAAAGATTAACACCCCCAAGTCGCCCCTCCCTGCACCTCCTGGGTGGTTTTGCAGTGGCTGGGGGAGACAAAACTATCCCTGGGCTGTGGCCCCCTCAGCCACCTAGCTCTACAACTCATGCCTCTTTCCCTGGATGCCCATTTGAACCTGTGGCCAGTCTAAGCCCAAAGGCCTCTGAGCTGAAAGAGGAGGAAAAGTCACCCTGAAGTCATGAAGGGGGGGAAAGATGGAGTCAGCATTAGCACCTGGACTATCCAGAGATGAAATGACAATTGATAAGCTAACTGTAATTTAATACCAAAGCTGAACTCGTTTGGCAGGAGGGTCACCCTATAGGGACATCTGTCCACACACACACACACAACCCCCCAAAAAATAAGCCCTGAAAACGAGGGTCTACATATGCTTGTCTTCTAGGACCATGAGCTCTTGGGTGTGACATGAGAAAGCCAAATTCAGGAAGGTTTTCTGTTCTTCAGCTGAGGCTTCATGCTGCCACATTCAGCCTGATCTTACTTTCTCCCAGATCCTCTGACTCAGTCTCAACCTGTACCCAAACAAGACTCTGAGAAGGCCACAGAAACGCTCTCGGGGCTGGGCTCCTCCCTCTATCTGGGTTATAAACGCTGCTGCTTTCCTGGGCATCACCAGAGCACAGCCGTGGCTATTGGCAGGACTTCAGTGGGTGGGGGTGAAGAGGAAGGAGAATGAGCATCTCTAGAGCGCCTACTATGTGCCAGGCACTGCGCCAAGCACTTAATAGATACTATCTCACATAATCCTCACAACGATCCCAGCAGCCAGGAGATCACAGATCTATCTCCCTTACATGGAACCACATTTTTTCCAGATCCAAATGACTAAAGGAATAACCGCAGTCTTATACCTGGTCATTTCCTTGGTCCCTTTATGTGACAATATTCCCCTTAGACCAGTTGCCTTCGAAGGAGTCTAGAGATACCCCAGAGGCTCCTGGCAGTTCATGTGAGCAGTCAGAAGGTGCCACTAGCAGGCTAAAAGGAAAAGGTAACGAATACTGACTGAGCATGGAGTAATAACAATAAACGCAGCCCAGTCACTAGCACCTGGAGAGCTCTCTAAAGTTTGCTAAACTCCAGACATGTGCTTTCTCATGTGCTCCTATTTCACAGATGAGGAGGCTGAGGTTGAGAGAGGCTCAGTGATCTGCTCTGGGTCAACACTCAATGTCTGAGGCAGGACTGAAGCTCAGCTCTTCCGGACTCTCATTTCAGCTCCTAATCTACTGCACCACTTGCTGCTCTGAATAATCCGTCAAGGAAAAAGAGTGAGAGTTATTTGTGAAAAAAGGAGAAGCTGGCCACATCTCCAGATGTTAGGAGAACAGAGCAGCCCGGAATCAGGAGGAAGCAGGGCAGGTATCTTGGCATGAGCAGAGCCTGCATTCACTTAAACAGCTGGGCACCCTGGACAACCCCCTCACAGCCTGTTTCTTTACCTCTAAACTGAGGATGCTAATAGCATCGCCCTCACAAGGTCCTCGTGAGGATCAAATGAGACCATCTGTGGAAGGCATTATGCCACCCATAAAGTGTTATACAAAGTACCATGCAAGGAAAAGAGATCCTGGAAAAGGAAGGCATGAGGCTAAAGGGCAGTGAGTCTAGGTAAAGCCACTGGAGCTTCCCCAAAGAGGAAGGCATCATCAACAGTGATCCAGGCGAGCTGCGCCTCATAAGATGTGCCCTCCCCTTCTGACCACACCAGATGGGTTGGACACTTCTGACTCACCAGTGCGGTAAGAGGCAGCAGTCCTCTCAGTGAATGAGAAAACACCTGTAGAGCACTCTGCAAACCTCACAGTGAAACAGAAATGTTAGCAATTACTTCTTATTATTATTAATACAGAATACAGTTGCAGCACAGATTGAAGTACTTGATAAATAAATGCTTGATACATGTGACTGCCCTTGGTTAGTTATAAAATACGTGGTACGATGTCAAGAACCTTGGCTTTGGAGTCCAAAGGCCCGGGGTCTGAACCTCAGCTTGCTCAGCTCTAACGAGCCAGTTGGCTGAGATGGCCTTGGAGTTCCTCTCCAGCTCTCAGCCTCTGATCCTTTGTTCCCAGTGGGGCACTTCCTCCCAAAGACATCACTTAGGTGTGGGTTGGATAGGGGAGAGGGGATGTAAAGAACAGCCTAGATTTCTGTGAAGACAGGAGACCCAGCCCAAATTTTTGCTGGAAAAAAAAAAGACTTCTGCTGAAATTAATTTTTTAACTGTTATATATCCACTATGACTGAGAAGACAGGGGAAAGCTAAAGCTACCTTGCAGGAGGCAGGAGACCAGAGGCAGGGAAGGAGAGAAGGGAAAATGAGGCTGAGAGCTAAGTGTCACCAGTCCACAGCTGGTCATATGTACAACACAGGAAAGGGGTGCTCTGTGAACAACCACCGTGACAAGCTCATACGTTCAGCCTCTAATCCCTTTGTCATCACCACTATCTGCTTTCGCTCTGTCTTGATTTTCCTTCCTGGCACACGACCCTGAAGGAGTAACAGGGTTTTTTCTTGGGGATTCCCTCCCACACACACCTTCCCAACCTGGTTAGATGCTCTGCTCCCACTCACATGAGGTAGGATGATTCCTACCTCAGAGGTACAAACAACCCTTGCTACCCTGGAACTAGTGTGCAACCAATAAAGGAGTCAAGCCTGGCACCTACACATCCAAAGTGTAAGACTTCAACTGGGTTGGAGATAACTGAAATGTTCTGGTTCCACAAGTCCTTCCCTGGGCATGAAAAAGGGGACAAAAGTTTTCAGCCCTGAGTATTAGACTCTGACTGCTGTGGTGACTTAGAGGGTCAGCCAGCTCCTCTTGGCCAGCCATCTGCCTTGGTATAATGCTGCTTTCCCAGATGGAACCAGCCAGCTAAAAGGATGAGAAACTCCCACTCTCCTTCTTGGGAAACAGGAGGAATTTGGCTATTGCTTCCATTATAAGTAAGTCAGGCAACTTCGTAGGTGAGGGGGCCTTCAATATGTCAGCCCAAAGCCAGCAGGGGAGCCCAAGGGGTGAGTCACACTTTGGTGGGGGTGGGGTACAGGATGCTAACACAACCAGCTCCTTCCATGGAGGAGCAAAGCAGTGCCACATTTGGGAAAGTCTCAGTTATATACATCCACAAATGGACCAATCTCTCTCTCTCTCTCTCTCTCTCTCTCTCTCTCTCTCTCTCTCTCTCTCACACACACACACACACACACACACACACACATACATACATACACACACACACACACACACACACACACACACACCCCAATATAGTTTGGGCCAGTTTAAAAGAATCATATACTGGGAAAAGATATATATATCTAAGAAGATTTATCAGCTTGGCCCTTAGTCCCAGACAGGCCAGATCCTCCAATCCAGGATCTGACTATAGCAGCCTCTGCAAATGTGTTCAAGCAGGTCCAGGGGGAGGAGCGGAAGCCAACTGGCACAGCTAATGGCTGGGAACAATCACAATAAGCAAAATACATTATGCAAACAGAACCCCATACATACACCTGGTGTTATTGTCTAGGAAAAACCTCCAACAGAACAGTAAGAGCATTAGGTTGAATAGTTACTGGTGGGGAGGGAATATGAGGGGGGCCCCCGTGTTCCCCAAAGCCATAGCTCTTCTCCCAGGCCTGCTGCCTTCCTTCCCAATAAGGAGCCCGCTCCCTGAGCTGCCAGAGGCGATTACATCTTTTCAAGTTCTCAGAGTGTGTGTACAAAGCACAAAGCGGCTCTCCACCAGGAGAGAGGAGAGAGGGGGATGAGGGGGTAATTTGGGTAGAACAGGTGCTAATTTGGCCTGAGGTGGGGAGAAGGGCTGCCTGCCAGGCTTGCTCTCTGAGGAAAAGGAATCTGCTCCTAACCCTATGCCTCAGACAGTGTGAGGTGCCCAACTCCAAACTGCAAGTATTTCCCCTGGGAATCCCTGTAGAAAGGAGTGAAGAAACTACCCTCCCAAGAGGGCCCTTTATTCTTCTACCCTTTACAATGATCCCAGAAGACAGAAATCTATGAGCCAGCAGAACCAGCCGCTTAGAGCAGTATACAGTCTAACACATACACGTATACTCAGCAGGAGGGGGGGGAAGCTCAGGTCCTAGACCCAGAGGACCTGGCTCCTTCTAACGCTCCTGGCCACATGACTTTGGGCAAGTCCCATGCTCTCTGAACCTGAGTTTCCTCATTAATAAAAAAGAAATAATCATACTTAAACACCCCCCACACACACACATACAACACTGTAAAGGAATCACTTCCTTGATCACAATACACTTTAGAAAGGTCAAACCCAAGAAAAGCATCTCTTCACCCTAAGAGACGGTACAAGCAGTCAGTACTTCCATCTTTCTCAGCACCATGCTCTCTCGGTCTGTCTCTCTCCCTTCCTTCCTTCCTCCCTTGCTCTCCACATCCCTCTCCCTCTCTTTGCTATTCACAAGATAACACTACCCTGCATGGATAGCACTTCATTGTTATCAAAGAACCTTTACCTCCATGATCTAGCTACCCATAGGATTAAGCTTGGGACTCACCAAGACTTTAAAAGGAGGGGGGTAGGCTATCCTTGGGAATCAAAGTTCTCTATAGTCAGTTTGGCCTCCAGCTCTGGAATTGGGGATAATTCAAAATAACCTTATAGTACCACAGGAATCTGAGCTGGAAGGCACCCTAGCAACCATCAACCTCTTCATTTAATAGATGCTGGAGTTTAGGCACAGAGAGGGGAAGGGATTTGCCCAGAGTTTACAACTAGTAAATAGCAAAGTCAAGATTTAAAACCAGGGCCTCTAACTCTACTCTACCAGCCTAACATCCCTGGCAAGAAATGAGTTCCAACACCACAACTGAAACTGCCTTGGAAGAACAAGGCATTCTCAGGACTCGTCTAATTTCCTAACCAAAGACCCAAAGAAAACAAGCGGCTCAAGGTAATGAGTGAATAAGAGAGTTTGGGGGAACCTCAAAGGTTTGAGGCTCCCAACTCCAATCTACAGTAGAGCCAGAAAGCTTCACTACCTCCTTTGGGTACTGGTGGGTAAAAGAGAAGAACGTTAACTCCTCCTGGTGGCAGAAATTAGGAGATAATAAAAGCCTCAAGGAGAGGATGAAAAGGTCCCAGCTTCCCTAGAGCAAGCAATCATCTTCTAAGGAAGGAGGAATGTAATGAAATGTGGGCACATTCTAAGCCTTCCCAAGGAAAGAAATGATGGGAAAACCAAGTTCATCTTGAATCTGAGAGTTTCTAGTAAATGCTCACACCTCAAACATGGGAACAAAGGGGAGTACCTGCTTGTTCAAACTCTGAAGCTCATTATACTATAAGCTGATCACATTTCTGGCCTAACACAACCACCCAAAAAGGGTACACAACACCAGTGGGAAACAGCCCTCAAACCTAGTCAGAACTATATTAGAGCCAAGGATAGATGTTTAGTAAGTGGTAAAAGCTTTAAGGAGAAAGATGGCAAAAAGCACCAACTGGCAGGAATGTTAAAGGCACTAAATGATGCCAAACCAAATACCACCAGCACAAAGTTCTATGTAATGCCAGGAGACTCAAAGAATGTGCTGGGCCTAGGTTTTCCCAAGAGAACTGATGTGAAAGCTGGCTGACCTGATGCATGAGCAGCTGAACCACAACTGGGCAATAGCAGCCCAGAGCCAAATCTTAGGTGCCACAAATTAAAATTATGGAAGGGAATGCCCATGAGCACCCCAACAGTATGGCAAATGAAAAAAAAAAAAAAGGATACCATACAAAAATGTTTCAGTTTTTGTATAATCATAGAATGTTACAGGTGGAGAGGAATGCTCTCCAGAGAAGCGAGGAGTCCCAGAAAGACACGCTTTCAGAATCTCCACTCTACAGATGAGCTGTACAGAAATAATAACAGCTAACATTCATACAGTGGTTTGAAAAACACCTTATAAATGTCATCTTACATAATCCTCACATAACCCAGTAACACAGTAAGTAAAAGGCAGGTATAGGTACTGTTATCCCCATTTTCCAAATGAGGAAACTGAGTCTGAGAGCATTTAAGGCACCTGCTGTCAGGTCAGAGAGCTAGTAAAATGGAAAAGCCCACATTCGAACTCAAGTCTTCTGACTCTGGGTCGAGGGCTCTTGTCACACACACTGCCTCCCACACATTACTGCCAGGCTTGGAGAACTGGCATTTTCCTTCCTCAGTTGTTTCTTTTTTGTGGACATAATAATAGGAGTTAAGAGCATGTATCTGAGTCCTCCAGACAAAGCCATTTGCTTCCATCCCACCACTGTTCTAACTCTGGGTACCTGGGGAACCTAACTAATGAATCCAAGAAGCTCAGACAACTATTAAAGCTGCAGTTTCTGGAGGCTTAAGGCTACTCCATCCTCTAAAGAAATCTACCAACTGAAAATGAAAGAAATTCAGAATTCTAAATGAGCACCTTTCCAGGTCATTAATTTTTCCTATGAGTCCTTTCACCTGTCATCATCTTGCCCCCTAGCCTTCCTTAGCATAAGAGAAGGAAAGAACTCCCAGGGGAATATGAGGCCTCCTACTTAGAGTTAGTCTTTATGTAAGTGCCCAGGCTCCAGCAAACCTCACACTGGGGTAGAGAACAAGGGAACAAGAAATGTTCTGACGCTGCCTTGTACCTCTGGGGTACCTGCAATTTTAATAATGAACACCCTCAGAACCAATAGCTTTCCTAGGCATGATCACTGAGAGGATTGCTGGGAGTGAGGAAATTCACTTAATCCCCAAGCAAAAACCTGTTGGCTCCAATTTTGCTTGGAGAGAAGTATGAACCAAACCCCAGGGAGATCTAATGTCTTAGAACATATCAATTAACAAGTATTATTAAGTGTCTACTTTGTACCAGGCAATGAGCTAGGCACTGGACATACAAAAACAATGAAGAAACCATCTCTACTTAATTACAATCCCCACATTTGTAGAACTCTTCAAGGTGAGCAAAGCACTTGACAAATATCTTGTTGGAGCCTCACAACAATCCTGAGACGTAGGCGTTATTACAATTCCCATTTATGGATTAGGAATGAGGCTGGGAGAGGTTAAGTGACTTGCCCAAAGTTACGCAGCTTGTAAGTGTCATATTTGAACTTGGGTCTCCTGACTCCAAGTCCAAGAACTTGGCCATTACATTACAGACCACCTCAAGGAAGTTACTCTAAAAAGGGAGATGGGGGTGGCTAGGTGGCGCAGTGAGTAGAGCACCAGCCCTGGAGTCGGGAGGACCTGAGTTCAAATTCAGTCTCAGACATTTGACACACTAACTAGCCATGTGACTTTGGGCAAGTCACTTAACCCCAATTGCCCTCCAAAAAGCAAAAAACAAAAAACAAGGGAGACACTCTCTCTCTCTCTCTCTCTCTCTCTCTCTCTCTCTCTCACACATACACACACATACACACACACAAAATGACTAAAGATAAATACAAACTAGTTAAATGTAAGGTAGCTTACAAGGAAGGGGATCTAGAAAGGGTTCTTATCAGAGGTGGTGCCTGAGCTGCATCTTAAAGGAAGAGAGAGACTCTATGAAGGGCAGAGGTGAAGATAAAGAAATTAATATTTTATCTAAAAGGCAACAGGAAAGTACTAGAGTGGATTGAGAAAGAGGGTGACACAATCATATAGTGCTTCAGGAAAGATCACTTTGGCAGCAGTATGCAGAACAGGTTGAAACAGGGAGAGACAAGGCTCATGAATAATCTGGGCCAGAGATGGTGAGGGCCTGAACTAAGGTGACAGCTGTGTTGCAGCCCTAACCCTAAGGCTGTGAAGGTAGAAATGGCAAGGTCTGATAAATGATTGGATTTGTAGGTGAGGGAGAGTGAAGAAAGGAGAATAAGGCAGAAGTGACAAACCCACAAGGCTGGCTGGACAGATGGCAGTGCCTTCAACAGTGACAGGGAGGTGGGGAAGAGGAATGGGTTCCAGGGCAATGTCCAGTTTGAGATGTTTCCATAACATCCAGTTTGTAACATCCAATAGGCAAGTGATGACATGGGAATGAACTTTCAGGGAAGATGGGGCTGGATGTAGAGATCTGGGGGACAGGAATTAAAATCATCAGAACTGATGGGGTCACCAAGAAAACATTAAGAGAGAAGTGTATGGGGGCTAGCAGACCTCCTTGGGAGGTTAGGGAGCAAGAAGTGGATGACAAGCCAACAAAGAAAGGGATGTTCAATCAACTGTTATCCTTAAGTAATGCAGAATCTAAGTGTGACACATAAAATTACTAAATGACCAAAGATTCTAACCATTTTCTCTGTCCCCTAATTTAGAACTTTTAGAGCAACGCATCTTAATTTAAGGTTAAGGGGTCTGGAGATAAGTTTCAGGGGGCCTGTAAACTTAGAACTGTTAATACTTTGTAACTCCACACAGTTCTCACTTTATATAAGTAGATGGTTCCAAAGACCCCTTTTACGTGCTGTGAATTTGCCCTCAAATGCAGGGGAGGGAGAATTCTGGCACAGGGTTCAAGGACACATGGTGACCGAGGACAGAGAAGGAAGAGTAGGGGAAGAACACATGGGGGCCTTGCTGGAACCTAGCAGAAGAACATGGTTGGGAGAGGAGGGCTTGGGAAGGTCTGCAGACATGCGGAAGCCAGACACGGACACAGAGAGGAAAGGACAGGCAACATGTCAGGGCCAAGGACAGACAGGCAGATAGGCAGATGGGCAGATGAGTGGAGAGGGCAAAGATCTCTCAGTGCCTGAGGTCTCGAGTCAAGCCCCTAGCCATTCTTCTGTTTTCACTTTTGAAGGCATTTTCTTTAAAAAACTTTTTTTTTTTTTGTGGGAGGGAGGCCATGGGCAACCAAGCCAAGGTGCAGAAGGGGAGAGAGAGCAGGGTCCTGTACAGAAAAATGAACATAGGCATTTTGGGGCATGTGGACAGCTTTCAGAATCCTTTATGTAAAGCTGAATCTGAGTAATGCAAATTTAAAGCAAAAAGTGTCCGTTATTTCTACGTAATTGGTTTTAGAGATTAGAGTGACACCTGCCGGAGGCAGTCATAATGTCAGGTGCTATTAGGTGCTGAAAATTGTCTTTAAAGCCTCAGCCTTAGAAGAATGAAGCACCAAATCTGCCCCGGCTCAGGAGCTAAGAAGCTGGAAAGTGAAGGAGGAACTGAGGAGTCATGCTACACAGGCCGCCTGTGAACAAAGGCAGATGAGCTTGGGATGCAAAATTAGCTCCTGCTGCCCAGCTCAGAGCGTCACAGAGACGCCCCCTCCCCTGCACATGACTATTAATACTCTTATTTGCCAACAACACTAATTAGCTGGGCATCACCAAAGATGAGGCTGCACCCAGCTCTCCCCCAGAAACCAGAGCAAGCACAACCACCCTCCCTGGTCCCACTTCCAGTTCACAGGGAGGAGGCTCAGCTAGGGGACCATTCAGTTCTATTCCCTAGGATGATCACTGGCAACAGTCACTGTCTGCAAGTGGGCAGCTCACACACACAGTAATAACCCCGAAGTGGCACTGAAGCCTCCCAGGGGTCTGGGACCCATGTATGTGTAGGGGATTCCAGGCCAGCAGGCGATACGGAACTCAAAACCCCTCAGCCCACAGGAAAAGCTGGCTGCCTTCCCTGTACCCAGACATACATGGAATCCTCCTTCTCCCAACACACACACAAAGCTCGGGTAGCTTAAAGAGTATGTGTTTTTGTTGGAAATTGCTCAATAAAACCTCACCTGAGCTAGCCTCAGCACATTCCAGCACAAAGTCAAAATAGTTCCTGGGTTTTCAGCAGGTTTGCTTTAAAAAAAGGGCTGACATTACAGCAGAGAGCAGAGTTTCACACAAATTTATAAAAATGCTATTTCTAAAGGAAAAATAACCCATGTGTTCCTTGAGTTTCTGCCAAAATAAGAGAGGGGAGAGACTGGTCTGGGGCCTCAGATCCCAAAGCAGAAATCAGACCTAGAAGCAACTTTCAGTGGGTGCTGGGGACAAACCCTGGCACTACCAAAAGGCGACACGCACTGACTGGGCACTTCCTCGTTCACACCTGTGTCATGTGCTGGCTGCCTCAGGGTGGGGGCCTGGACAAAGCAAAGGAACTAGGGTGGCTCTAGTTCAAACTGTCAAATGCCAGGGCCCTAGCCGAGGTCCTGATCCAGCCCCCTCTGTGGGCACGATGCCTGTTCAGAATACCTTAGCTTGCCCTTACCTTGGTCAGTGCAGTCTCCCCCCCTTCCCACTCACGCCAGTCGCTAACTCCCCTCCATACAGTCTGCTCACTTTTTACAGGCTGCTCTGCCAGAATGAGTCACTTCCCTCTTCTGCCCTCCCCCTCATCTTGTTTATTTATCAGAGCTTCCTTCAAGTACCACCTCTTCCAAGAAGCTCTTCCTGATGACCCAAGCCTACAACGATCTTTCTCCAAAACTCCATTGCAGCACACGGTTTTGTTGTAACTCTACAATGCTCTGTTATAATTGTTTCAAGCTGTAGATCTCATACCCTAACAAGACCAGAAGCTCCTTGAGGAGAGGTAGAGATAATGTGTCTCAGGCTTCTTTTTTTTTTTTTAATAGTATTTTATTTTTTCCAGTTACATGTAAAGATAGTTTTCAACATTCCCTTTTTTTTGTTGCCCAGCCTTCCCCCCTCCAAAAAACAAAGAAACAAAAAAAGGGAATGTTGAAAACTATCTTTACAAGTAACTGGAAAAAATAAAATGCACCCCAAGTTAAGAGGGAAAGGTTGAAACCCCAAACTCCACCACATACTAACCCAATGACCATGGACAGGGTACTTTACCCCCTGTGAGCCCTGGTGGCCTTCTCCATAAAACAAGACTGGACAAGATAAAGTTCAAACTCTGATGATGAGCCCCGAAAGGGAGCAAATGGTCACTTGAGAAAGCCAGTTCTCAGCATCGTCAGTTAGGTGCTAAGTCTAAGTCACTGTACAAGGACAATACTTCTCCTAGGAAACCCAAGTTCTCTTCTCTATCTATGAGAGACCAAAGTATAGTAGGAAGAGTGTTGAAAGATCAGCACCAACCCTGAACAACTGAAACAACTGCCCTCCTTCAAGAGGGACTGCTTCTCTCCCATCCTCCTTTTCAACATAAGCCAGGATCCTGTGAATCCCTCCTGTGTCAGGACAGAGTGCTTCAATCATAGCAGGGATGCTTCCTGTAGCCTTAGAAATTATTATCCTGACATGCCCAAAAGAACATCATATACAGGCTAAGACATGGTCAGAAGGTATACAGGTTCCTCAGGGAAAAGTGAGTCAAGACACCAAGGCCTATCTGACCTCTGGTAGAAAAGCAAGGATTTCTCAAAAGTTAACACAGAGGCCTAGTATAATGGCCAGGGCACTGGAGCAGACTAAGGATCTATGATTAACTAGCTTACATCCCCTTTGGGAGGTCACTAAACTCATCTGGCCTGGACTCCATTTCTCAGGTTCCTACACAAAGCCCAGGCCCAGAAGACTGATGGTCCTAGAATCCAAGCAGTGCTATCTACAGTAGCCCTGTGAAGAGGTCAAGGATGGAAGGCAGGGTCACAGTGATCTTACCTCCTGAGAGAATCTTCCTCAGAACTTTCCTCAGGCATTTCCTGGTTTAAGGCCTCCTGTGATACATTCCCAGGTCTGCTGGCAGCCGCCTGGCTGTAAACTCGTTCCCAGTGGCCTGTCTCCTGGTTGAAGGCCACTCCCACAGTCCTCTCATCCTGTGCGCTGGTGGAAGTGCTCAACTCCAGCCTGCTGGAGCTGGGGACTCGCCCTCCCTCAGTGCCATCGGCAGGGGGCAGCTGTGCTGGCAGGCCCTCCAAGGCACTGGGGACCTGCCAGGAGGAACTACTCTCACCAGGTGAGTAGTTAGGTGTGGTTCTTTCCCAGCGCAGGGTGTCATTGTTGAAGGTCAGGAGGTTATGACAGGCACGGCAGCGATTCAGGTGGCCCCGTGAAAGGTTAGAATTGTTCTCACTGCTGTGCGGAGTGGGCTGGTGGGAAGGACCTGGCCTCTCCGGCTCAATATTATTATTGAGCATCTCCTGGGCCTGCTGGGTTGGAGTGGGATCTCCCCCCAGGCCTGGGTCCAGCTCCTGGAGCCGGTCATACTCCAAGAAGAAGCGTCTCAGGTCACACTGCAGCTCGTTTCGGATGCTGCCTGAGTTATTACTCTGGCCCGAGCTACTGCCGGTGTCAGCCTCAGCTGCCAGTCCTGCTACTGAGAAGCCCCTGCCCTCAGTGGCGGAGGTGTACACCGACGCCTGGGAGCCGCCTTCCTGCTGCCTCAGCACAGACAGTAAGCTCACTGAAGAGGCGCTGGTCCTTGGAGGGGGCAGAGTATCTGCCTCAGCGTGAGAGTCCATACTTAGCACTGTTCGGGTCCAGTCAGAACCTCCGAGCCCAGAGGCTATTTCCCTCCCAGCCTGGTGATACCTGGAAGGGTGGCTGGAGAGAGGGCCACCCAGAGAGCGCCGGGTAGGCCCCAGGCTGAGGTTCCGGAGTGTGTTACCCGCAGTACCACTCTGCACTGTGCTGAAGGCAGATGGGCGGTTCAGGAGGCCCTGGTCCTGCTGCGCTGACGAAGCCTGCTCCGGGGCATGGTAGGGCTCGGTCTGTACAGAAGAAAAGGAAGCAGTAGTAGCCCCAGCAGAAGTAGAGGGGGCACTGTCCTGGTGTGGGAAGAGGGAAGAAGGAAGTCGAGCACGAGAGCAGCGGCTGCAAAGGCACAGCATCCCCAGGGGCTGGCAGCACTCGGCTGGGGGGTAGCTGACCCGCTCTCGGAGCCTGGGGTAAGCAGACGTCCTGGTGCTCTCCGTGCTGGGCGGAGGGGGAGGCGGTGGAGGAGGCGGGGGTGAGGGGATAGCAGAATCTTGGACTGTGCTGTGCTCTCCCACCTGGATGCCAGAGGAGCGGGAGGACAGCATGTGCAAGAAGTTGTGCAGAAGAGGCGTCCGGCGGACAGGCTGGGACTGCAGGAGAGCACGCTGGCGGAAATGAGACAGCTCCGCGCCATCCACAGGGATCTCTGGCTCATCATCACTCTGGAACAGACCACGTTGGGGAGAAGCAGGGAGACAGGGGCAGGGCAGGACTCAGCATCTCCAGGAAAGCTGAGAAAACTAGTGACTACACTACATTACCCCAAGGAGACAGCCCCTTAATCCTGGAGCACAGGCTTCTCAAAACTACCTGACTTGGGCCTCTACTCCATGGATTTGGACACAGAATTAAACAACACCCTTTCAGGGTGGAACTAAGCCTAACTGAATAAAGCAGGGAGCCCAGTCTCTATGTCCAAGCTACCTCCTCCATGACAAGGAGGTCAGTGTGCAAGAGAAAAATGCCAGCCAGCCAAAGTCACGGCAAGGAGAGGCACCACCAAAGCCTTCCTATTGGTGACAGAAGGGAAGGCTGTCATTCCAAAGGAAAGCCAGGGCTGAATTTCCTGGGATGAGTGTAGCTCTGACCTCAGATATACAACCTGCTGCTGATTCTGGAACTTGTCTGAAAGCAAAGACATATTCAGCAGGGGAAAAAGTAGGCCTCAGTAACCTAGGATAACCCAAAGTTTACAGCAGCTTAGGGGCTCTGGGGAAATCATCAATTCAGTTACCTGTTGATTGGAGGGGTTAACAATTGCTGTGAGTAAATAGTGTCCGAGGGGGTCAAACCTCACCAACCTAAAATGAGAGAGACAGAGATGAGAGACAGAAAAAGAGATAGAGAAAGAGAGAAAAAAAGAAGAGGAGGAGGGGAAAGAAAAGGAGAGGAATAAAATGTAAGAGAGAAGAGGAGTGAGAAAGTCGGTGTTAATTCAGAACTCAGGAAATACTGTACTATACATCAACCACTACTGAAAAACTCGGAGAATACATACCTAGGTATTTATTTAGTTAGAGAGACTTCCAAATCTTTGTACAGACAGAAAAGATTCAATTCTTCTTGCTACCCCTCCCCACCTGCCTCAGAAACAGGGTTCCCTGAAGAAGCAGCAGCTTTGGGAAGTATCACCAGATGCCCTCATCCCTGGGAGCAACAGCAGTTGGCTCTCCTGATGCCCAGCCTGCTTCTCCACACAAGGGCCCATCCTGGCTGTAAGGCACTAGGACCCTCCCATCCCCCTCCTTGGGATCAGTTCACCCTACAATACACCTGCTGGAAGCGTGAGTCAGGATGGCATTTTAATAGCCCCAGCAACAAGTCCTAATGACCGAGACTAGAAAGTGAGTCTGTGTCCAATCGAAACACCATTAGACTTAAAGGAGACACAATTTCTCTACTTTTAATCCAGGTTCAAGTTAGAAACATGTCTTAAGAAAAGACACATCCTGTCTGGCAGTTTTTGTTAGATGCTTGACTTCTCCAAGATTCCTGTCTTGCAAAGATCTGATAGAAGCACAGACAGGAAAAAAAGGAATTTCTCACCCCATGAAATATGCGAACATCTTTCTGTCTCCTGACAGACTGCTTCTGCCCTTCAGCCTACTCAGCTGGTACTCTGAAAGCTATGCCAAGGGTCCAAACGGACACGATAAGGTACTGCAGGGAGGCCTGCAAGACACAACCACTCTCTGCACAGTCGTACTGCATGGATGCACACCCTTAGAACCTAACTTCTTTGGCAGTAGGCACAGTTACTAGAACCATACCAGATCCTGGCAAGTTAGATTCCCTCCACTCCAGGCCTGTGCCACATGGGCTGTCCTCTAATGGAACAAACTACTCACCGGACCCTCTCCATCTCGCTGGCTGTCTTCACCACTGCAAAAGGTTCCCGCCGGCTCCAGTCCCAGAAGTGGATCTCATGGGCCGTGGCAATCAGCAGGAGCTGAGCCGTGGGGTGGAAAGCCAGGGAGGCGATGGCATTGTTGCTGTCTGTGAACCAGCTTTCGCTGCCACCCTACGGATGAACCATTCCCAAATCACTACCAGGTTAGACAATAAGCTCGAGGCAAACAGGGAAACACCGATTTCAGAAGGCCTCTATTTAACATTTATTATACACTGGGCCTTTCATAAATAGGACCCCATGAAATAGGCAAGCAGCAGTAGCCAGCCCTGACTGTACGACCCTCAATGGTTAGTCCTCTTCAGTGACTCACGTATCAGAGTCCTTCGCAATAACAGGCAAGAACCACACCCATTTCTCCAGTGAGGCACCTGCTCAAGGCCTGACAAAATGTGGGCACATCAGTCGCCTACGCCAGTCACCAGCAACAAGGGAACATCTTCATATTGGGAAAAGCACAATCCTCCCTATTAGCCAGGCCAAAGGACATTCAGACAACGCCTGATGTCCCCAAAGAATCCTGGAGGACATCCTGGGGCTGCCTGGGAATGACACAAAGGGCAGTTGACACAGACAAGGCTTAGGAGCCAGGCTGCCCCTCCAAGAATGGAGGGGAGAAAGAAGGGGGAGCAGGATGTGCCTATCACTGATTCAACAGGTCATTCCTGTTCATCAGGGAGAGTCCTGAAACAAGAGCAAAGACTAAACAAGGTGAAAGACAGAAAATTCAACAGTGGTGAAGTCACAGCAAAGCCAATGAGCCCCTTTACTGCTACTGAGCCAAGGGATTGCTCTCACTCTCAGAAGGCAATATCAAGTAATATATGGAAGTTATACCAGCAATTCTGCTACTAGGTTTATAGTCAAAAGAGATTATTATGAGGAAGAAAAGATAATATTCAGAGCAGCATAATCTGTAAAAGCAAAAGCCTGAAAACAAAACTTTTACCCCATGACTGGGGATGGGGATGACCAATGGATAGAATCTGAAGACTTCCCTGAAGCAATGCAGAGTGTAGAAAGCAGACCCACAAGAACAACAAAAACCCTGACTGCCACTATAGAAAGGAAGACATTAAATGGCCACAAAATTGAGACTGAACGCTGTGAACCACTGGACCAATCCTGCCTTGCACCAGATCTGGCACAGGGTCTCTTCCTTTTCAAGGAAGATTACATTACAGAAGAGTACAATGGCATGTGCCACCAGCTCTCACTTTGTGGTGATCTGCCTGAACTGCTGAGGCACACATTTGTACTTTGGCTTCTCTATGTTTGCCACTAAGTTGAAAAATAATCTGTCGATTTTTTAAAAAGATGACCCAGAGCCTGGAAGTAAAGGAGTTTGCTTCTCCCCCTCAAACCAATGGCAGGAGGTATTTAGCAATCAGCTCAGCCCAGGTCAGAGCAGCCAAAGGAAGTACTCACATGTAAATCCCAAATCCTAACCTCCCCATCAAGGCAGCCAGAAGCAATGAGGCCTGGGATGGTGGGGTGAAAAGTCACACACCACGGTGTACGTCGATGCCCAACCAGAGAATGAACACACTTGCCAGTCTTCACCTCCGTAATGTAGATGTTGTGGTTCACATGGGTAGAGGCCATGAGCGTCCTACAAAAGAGAAGGAATGAGGACCTAGGCAGGGAAGGAAACACTGCAGAACCTGTTTGGTTCTGGCTGACCAATGTGGATTAGCACCCATCCTGAATGGGAAGAAGAATCCAGTAGAATGGGGTAAGTTTTGGGCAACAGATATCACACTTGCTCATCAGTGCCCTGGATACTCTATCCTGGTCTCAGCTGTCACAAAATCTTTCTAAAGCACAGGTCTGACCATGTCACCCTCCTACTCAATAAACTCCAGTGGCTTCCTATTACCTCCAGGATAAAATATAAAATCTTGTTTGGCCTTCAAAGCCCTCTCTAACCTGGCCCCTACCTACCTTACACTTCTTACACTTCATCACCCTACATTCTGTTTGCAATCCAATGACACTGGCCTCCTGGCTATTTCTCAAATGTGACACTCCATTTCCCAACTCTAAAGTTTGTCCCTATTCCTTGAACACTCTCCCTCCTCCTCTTAGCTCCCCTGACTTGTTTCCAGTCCCAGCTAAAGACAAGCAGCTTTTCCCAGTCCCTCTTAATCTTAGTGCCTTCCCCCTGTAATTACCTTCAATTTACCCTGTCTACGTCTTGTTTGTACATATCTATCTGCATGCTGTCTCCCTCATTAGACTGGGAGCTTCCTGAGAAGGGGAGGCTACTTCGGGCCTTTTTTGGGGTTCCCCAGTGATGGCCAGCACAGTGAGTGGCACACGGTAAATAAGGCCTAAACAGGAGAAACTTTGTGACTATTGTTCTCGATACAGTGACCTACTTGGTGTTCCCCACGTATCCCATTCCAACTTCTGTCTCCTTACAAAGAATAACTTTCATTTACAGAGCACCTACTCTGTGCCAGGTAAGGGGTTAGAAACCTTACAAGGCCATACCCCATGACTGGAATAGACTTTCTCCTTCACTTGTCAGCTCAGATGCCATTTCCAATTTCTGCTTCACATCCCACGCCAACTCCACCACCCCCCACAATGGTTCAATTCACTCTCGGACATTCTGTGTTCACTGTCTAGGTTTTGGCTTTACTCCTCTGAACATGTTCTAGACCCTCCCAGGAGCTGTGATCATTTCATTTCTGTCTCTGTGTCCCAGGGCCTGGCAGAAGGCCTAGTACACTGTAGGTGCTTACTAAATGCTTGCTGAATGAGGATGAATTTTGAAATGCTTTTTGGCTGGTCTACCTCATCCCGAGTACCACCTTTGGAGATAACAGTCTTTAACCCATCCAAAACCACAGTGCTACCTCTCCATCACTGGCCGGCCTCAAACCATTACTAAGGGATTGGTCTGTGTGTTGCTACTTGGAAAGGGCAGGACAGGGAGGCAGGATTCAGGCGAGGCTGAGCTAACTAGATGGTACCACCACTGAGGGTGGTAAAGTTAAAGCTGTTGATAGGAGCAGAGTACCTGTCTGGGCTGAAGGCCAATAAGAAGGTAGATCGTGGACTGTCAGGAAGTTCAACTTTCTGGAGGAAAAACAAAAGAAAACAGTGATCAGAGTTCCCTGGAGCCATCTAAGAACAACCATTAATAACCCTGCTTCAAAAGCCACATCTACATTCACAGTCTAGGCTCAAACCATTAGGAAACAAGGCTCTGAATTCTCATCCCCACTGGAAAGCGGCTCCTGACGTCGGCTGCCCCCCTCCTACTTTTTCCACTGACCAGTTGAGTTCTGTCTCTGTTTCTACCCTTGCCTGACCAGCGCTGGGTTCTCTCTATGAACCCTTCATCCCCAGCTCCCAGGACAAAAAGTATCTTGCCTTTCCTTCCCATTTCATCCACCGAGTTTTATCCTCCACCAGCTCCTGCAGAAGCCGCTGAGCCCCTAAGGCTTGTGTGCCCCTTTCTCTACCCCAGAGAATCCGGACAGCATTCTTCTCAGGGACAACCTTCATGGCTCTCAGGCACCACTACCACCCCAGGCACAGAGGAGGGTGGAGCAAGCACTGGCTCCAGGTTTGGAAGCAGCTAAAATGGGGCCATCCAGGTCCTTGGAAGTTATCCTCATGGAAATCTGTAGAAATAAAAATTGCATTAAAAGATTGTTCCATGGCTGGAGAAACTTCCCACTACAAATTCAATTCTGCTTCAATGGGGGATGAAAATGGAAGGAAGAGGAAATAAGGAAATTTCTTCCATACTGGTGTTTTGAATGTTTTTATCCTAAAATAAGACACCCCATCTCAACTTCTTATAGGTCAATTCACTATTAATCCACTTTTCCTCTTGCTATAAGGTATAGGCCCCAATAAGGGTTCCTGCAACAAAAAATAGCAACAAACTTAGCACTTTATCAAACAAAGAAGCTTTTTAAAATTTTTATTTTTATTCTGAACTCAAACACCAAAAGAGCATGTCCACATATAAAGTAGGCTGTGGATAGCTTGCTTTTCCTTTACAGAAAAGCATAAATTTCACATATAACCTTTAATTTTTTTTAATTTTTTTTTTTCTTTTTTGCTTTTTGGAGGGCAATTGCTGACTTGCCCAAGGTCACAGGGCTAGTTTTTGTGTTTAGTGTCTGAGGCCGGATTTGAACTCAGATCCTCCTGACTCCAGGGCCAGTGCTCTATTCACTGCACCACCTAGCCACCCCCTCACATGTAACTTTTAAAGGCGTTCTGCTTGCCTGTATTTTTTTCTGGTCTTCCCTCTGTTCTCTTCTATGCATTTTTAATGCATCAATGATTATCTTTCTTTTTTTGTTTGTTTGACAGCACTATGACTATGCTTTTTACCCCAAAAAATTACAGGAAAGGGAGAAGAAAAACAGAACCAAAAGGAAACTTTCTGCTATACCAGGACCTCAAATCCTACCACTGTCATTTTGGACACTGCCTTTTAAAATACAAATTGAAAAAATTATACTAGCCACTATCCTTCCAGGCAAAAGGCAGTCTACTGGCAGACAGACAAAGCATGGATTCTCTCAGTGCTCCAGGAAACACTCCAAGACTTGAAGTTGCCCAAAAGTGTGGCTCTGCACTGGGAGAATGAATTTCCTTCCCTGGGAGTTCCTTACACTCAAATGTTCAATAAGCATTTATTAAATCCCTCTGATGTGTGTGCCAAGCTATGTGTCAAGTCCCAGGAATAGATATACAGTGAATGAAACAACCTCTGTTGGCAAGTCTAATGTAGGAGACAACAAAGGCATTCCTAAGTATCTACAGACTAGATAAAAGGTGAATAAATACGAATAAAGGTCAAGGGATTAAATCCAAGGTTGTCAGGGAAGGTGGCCATTAGCAGCTGGGGAGAAGCAGGAAGGACATCATGGAGGAGGTGGTGCTTCTGCTGCATCCTGAAGGAAGGCTGGTATTCTCCAAGAAGAAAGTGCTGGCACGAAGCATGAGGAAGAGGGAGAGAGCCACCTGGGACGGGTCAGAGCATGCAGGAGGGAGTCATGTCCCATGAGACAGAGTGGCTGGCGCCAGGTTGTGAAGGGCTTAAAAAGCTGAGCAGAGGCATCTGGATGGTCCCCAGAGGCACAAGGGAGCCTATGGAGAGTGCCATGGTCAGATCTGTGCTTAAGACAAATGGATGTGGGAGGAGTGTGGAGAAACCTACAAACCACCCCCTGCCTATCCAGATGTGCCAGGCACTGACAAGATAACAATGAAAAGGGAGATAGCTTCTTACCCTCAAGGAGCTGACACAGATAAGTATAATACAAAGTAGAGGGGTGGCTAGGTGGCACAGTGAATAGAACACCGACTCTGGGAGTCAGGAGGACCCGAGTTCAAATGCGGCCTCAGATACTTAACACGTTCTAGCCGTGTGACCTTGGGCAAGTCACTTAACCCCAACTGTCCTGCCTTCCCCCCTCCAAAAAAAAAAAATACAAAGTGGAATGTGACAGAGGCAAGGGAGAGGTCCACACAAAGTCAGGAGAAAGACTGCTGTCCATTGGGGGAATCAGGATTCCAAAAGCAAAAGAGAAAAACCCATATATACAAAAATAATCACAGCAGGACTTTTTGTTGCAGCAAACAACTGGAAACTAAGGGTGTGTCTATAAACTGGGAGAATGACTTAAATTTTGTTATATGAATTAAATGGAACATTGTGCCATAAGAAATAACGAAAATGACTATTTCTGAGAAACCTGAGAAGACCAGCATAAAATTATATAGGATGAAGTAAACAGAACCAAAAGAAAAATATATATGACTACAACACCATCAAGAAAAACAACTCTGAAAGACAAGAGTACTCTGATAAATACAATGACCAACTATGACTCAAGAGGAACAAGGACGAAAGAAGCTTCCCACATTTTGGGAGGGAGGAGGTCACAGGAGGTACCTTGGGACTTCCTCACTTTAGGTCCTCTTGAAGGTCAGACAGGGTTAAACTGGAAAGCCTCAGTGGTTTCTTCCAACTCTGCAATTCTGTGATCCTAGAACAGGAGGGCCCACTATAAAGCCTTCCAGGGAACACATCCCCATTTTATGACAAGAGATGATCAAATAGTACAGACAATAGGGAAGGAGCCACCACAGAGGTAGGAGGAACACCAGGAAAGTGCTTTCTCCATTATATGACACTAAGGAGGTAAAGTGAGTAGGAAAATCTCACCACTTACTCCCTCCCTTCACAACTTTTTAAATCCCAACTAAGAGGATAGCTCAAATGAGCAAAATCACCGATTAAAATGTCAACTAAGTTACTCCTAGCACTGCACTTGACCCTAAAAACTTCCTGTGTGGCCTAAAATCAATAGGACTAAATTCTTCCAAAATTAAACCAAAGGAACAGCCCCTACTCTGATTTTGTATGTACTTTTATGGGCACATATGTATATGTAACTGTCACTATGAGGAATATGCCAGGAAATAAGTTACAAACACAGGGATTTCTGGGTAGCGATGTAGAATGGATAATATGACTTTGTGCTGGACCCTGGCAGGCAGGGCTCCTCTCATTTAGGTCTTTGTATCTCCAGCGCCCAGGTCAGTGTCCAGCACACAGCAGGTACTTAATTTGGGAACAGCTAGGTGCATTTTAGGGGCAGCTAAGTGATTCAGTAGATACAAGGCAGGACCTGGAACTCAAATCTGATCTTAGCCTCTTATCAGCTATGTGACCCTGGACAAGTCATTTAACCTGTTTGCTTCAGTTTCCTCATCTATAAAATGAGAATAATAATAGCCCTGACTTCTCAAAGTGGTTGTGAGAACCAGGTAAGATGATAACTGTAAAGCACTTAGTTAGCACAGTGCCTAGATTAGAGTATAGTAAGTGCTCTACACATGTTAGCTATTATTATTACTCATGTCATTTTTATAATGCACTTGTTTGATTGACATACTCTGAATTGTATGTAGCATTTGTCCTTAACAAGGTACACTGCAAAAGCCAGGCTTCAGTCTGACTCGCTAACAGCTGAAAAATCTACCAAAATGCCCTAAGGAGATAGTAGTCAGGGCATCTTCTTGTTAGCCACACATGGCACCACATTTGTGTCAGCCAGAAAGTTAACAGCCTATATTAACAGGGGCAGATATTCTACAAGCGCTGGGGATGACCCAGAGGCAAAGTTCTTCTCTGTGATTCTAATAACTTATGTACACATACCAAAGAACAAGGACCAAGAAGGGGAGTGGGGTGAGGGAGCTGCAGAGGGGATACTCTCACTCGACCAGCCATACAGTTTTTTAAATTGCCAGTATTAAAAAAAAGAAAGAAAGAAACTGCCAGTGTTAATGAGCAGTAAAGAGTCTATCAATTATTTTTAAATTAATGTGAATTTATTAAATACTTTTAAAAAGCTGTACTCAATTTCAGTTTCATACAAAATCCTTTTTTCTCCTCATGTATATGGAAATGTTCATGTTTGTTAAATTTGGAATAGTAAACTTTTTTTTAAAAAAGAAATTTATTTTGGCAGTTGTGTGGAGGATGGTCTGGGGTGGAGACTCAAGATGGGCACACCAATTAGAAGGCAGTAGGGATGAGGCTCTGACCTATGGTGGTGGCTATGAGAATCAACTCTTAGGAAAGGGCATATAACTAAAAAAACCAGAAAAGTAACAAATTAAAAACCCCCATTAAACACCAAAATAGAAATCCTGAACATCAAAGGAAAGATTAATAAAATTGAAAACGTAAAAAAAACAGACCATGGAACTCAGAGCTAGTTTTATGGGAAAAAAAAAAAAAACAGAAACCATTGGCTAATTTGAGTTTTTTAAAAAAGAAAGAAAATCAGATTATCAGTATCAAAAATAAAAAGGGGTGAATGTACAACCAATGGAGATGAAGTAAAAGCAAGTATTAGCAGCTATTCTGCCCAAGTACATGCCAATAAAAATGACAACCAAATGAAATGTATAAATATTCAGAAAAATATAAATTGTAGATTAAGAGAGGAAGAAACAGAATACTCAAATAACCCTATCTTAGGAAAGGAAATTGAATAAGCCATAAATGAGCTCCCTAAGAAAAAAAAATGCAGGACAAGATGAATTTACAAGCAAATTCTATCAAGCATTTAAGGCAGTGATTCTCAACCTTCCTAATGCCCCAACCCTTTAATACTCATATGTGGGCTTATCTGCATGTGGGCAGACCCGCCTGGAGACGGACAGAGGAGCCGTTTCTAGGTTTCTAAGACCATGGGAAATATGTGTTTTCCAATGGTCTTAGGCAACCCCTGTAACCCCTGTGAAAGGGTCGTTCGACCCCCAAAGGGGTTGTGATCCACAGGTTGAGAATCATTGATTTAAAAAATAATTCATTTCAAAACTAAGAAACTGTATGGAAAAAATAGGTAAAGAAGGAGTTCTACAAAATCCCTTCTATGACACAAATATGGTTTTGATACCTAATCTAGAGACAGCCAAAACAGAGAAAGAAAACCATAAACCAATTTCCCTAATGAATACTGATACAAAAAAAATAAATATTAGCAAGGAGATTGCAATAATATATCACAAAGATCATATACTATGATCAGGCTGGACTGAATTCAGGCCTAGTTCAATTTTAGGTAAACTATTAGCATAAATGACCCTATCAATAACAAAACCAACAAAAATCACATAATTATTTCAACAGATACAGAAAAAGTTTTAACAAAATACAATACCCATTCCTACTAAAAACTAGAAAGCATAGGAATATATGGGACTTTTCTTAAAATGATAACCAGTATACAGCTAAAACCTAAGAGCAATGGAGATAAGTTAGAAGCCTTCCCAAGAAGACAGGAATGAAGCAAGAATGTCCACTGTCACCACTATTCAATATTGTACTAGAAATGCTAGCTATAGCAATAAGATAAGAAAAATAAGTTGAGGGAAATCAGCATAGGCAACAAGAAACAAACTATCACTTTTTGTAAATTATATGATGGTACACTTAGAAAACCCTAGAGAACCAACTAGTCAAAACAATTAACAACTTCAACAAAGTTGAAAATCATAAGCATTTCTCTATACTGCCAACAAATCCCCAGGGGAAGAAGGAAAAAAAGAGAAATTCCATTTAAAATAACTTTAGACAGTATGAAACAGTTGGGAGTCTACCTGCCAAAACACACAAATGGACACAGTTTCAAAACGCTTTTCACACAAATAAAGACAGATCTAAATAACTGGAGAAATGTTAACTGTTCATGGACAGGCCAAGCCAATGAAATAAAAATGACAATACTAGCCAAATTAATTTGCTTAATCAATGCCATACCAATCAAAACACCAAAGAACTACTTTATGGAGCTAGAAAAAATAATTTAAAAATTCATCAAGAGGAATAAAAGGTCAAGAATATCAAAAGAATCAAGAAGAATTAGATATGAAGGACAGCGGTCTAGCAGTACCAGACTGCAAACTACACTACAAAATGGTAATCATCAAAACAATTCGGTACTGGATAAGTACCGAAGAAAACAGAATGGCTGACCAATGGAACATATTATGTATACGATATACAGAATCAAAACGAACACAGCAACTTAGTGTTTGATAAACCCCCAAATCCCAGATATTGACTGGGGCAAGAACTCACAATGTGACAAAAAGTACAGGGAAAACTGGAAAGTAGTTTGGCAAAAAGTAGGCAAAGATCAACATCTTATACCATACAGCAAGATAAATTTAAAATGGGTACATGATTTAGACATAAAAGGTGATATCATACACAAATTAGGAGAGCATGGAAGAAATTATCTCTCAGATCTATGGATAGGGTAAGATTTTATGAATAAACAAGGGATAACGAGGTTCACTGGAGGTAAAATGGATAATTTTGATTATATAAAATTTAAAAGTATGTGTACAAACAAAAACAATGCAGTCAAAATTAGTAAGAGCCAGGGGGGAAAGTTTATTATAACAAGTTTATCTGATAAAGGTCTCATTTCTCATATAGTGAACTGAGTCATATTTTTTTAAGAATTAGAGTCATTCCCCAATCGATAAAAATGGTCAAGGCATATGGAACAGGTAATTTTCTGAAGAAGAAATCAAAACTATTAACAGCCATGTTAAATAATGCTCAAATAACTAATAATTAGAGAAACACAAATTAAAATAACTCAGAGGTATAAAACTTCATAGCCATCCCATGGCCTAAAATGACAGAAAAGGAAAATGATAAATCCTAGAGAGAACGTGGAAAAAAAGGTCCACTAATATACTGTTGGCAGAGATATGAGTTACTAGTCTAACCATTCTGGAGAGCAATTTGGAACTATACCTCAAAAGCTATACAACTGTATAAAACTTTGACCCAACAATACCATTATTAGATCTATGCTCCAAAAAGGTGAAAGAAAAAGAAAAATCACTCATATGTACAAAAATATTTAAAACATTTCTTTCTGCAGTGGCAAAGAATGAGGAGATGCCCATCAACTGGGAAATAGCCAAACAAGTCATGGCATTTAAATGTGATGGAATACGATTATGCTGTAAGAAATGATAAAGGATATAGTTTCAGAAAAACCTGAGTAGATTTGCATGAACTGATACAGAGTACAGTAAGCAGAACCAGAAGAACAATTTATATAATAACTGCAATACTGTAAAGATAATCAAATGTAAAAAGGTTAGTAATTTGATCAATACAATGATCCACCATAATTCCAAGAGATTTATGATGAAAACTGCTATCCACCTCCAGATAGAGAACTGATGGACTCAGAATACAAAATGATGCATATTTTTTTCTTCTTTCTTTTTCTTATTCCCACAGGTAAAGAAACATTCCCCCCTCGCTCTGTGGGGAGCCCCCCCCCCCCCATAGCTAATGTGGACATTTGTTCTTGCCTGACTTCGTGTTTGTAAAAGTTTTTATATTTCTTGCTTTTTTAATGGGTGGGGGAGAAATTGTGGGAGGGAGAGAATTTGGAACTGAAAATAAAACTGAATTTTAAAAGCCTTAGGAAAAGCAACAGGGAGAATACAGTAGAATAGATTACACATTTATTAGGCATTACCATGTGCCAGGCATGTGCTAAAGTGCCAAGAACAAAAATACAAACAAAAAGACAACCCTTGCCCTCAAGAAACTTTTATTCTAATGAAGAAAGAAAACATAAAGAGAGCTGGATGGCATCGGAATGAAAGTAGGACACTGAAGCAGAAAAGTTCAGAGAGTCAGGAACAGAATCCAGAACCAACCACGAGAGAAAGGAGCATGGATAACCTGAGCTGTTCATGAAAGAGTAGTCTTAGACAAGAATAAACAGAGAAAGTCTACAGGGTGGAGGCATCTTCAGGATGAGAAGGCTGTTTAGCACAGAGGTAGAAGAGAGTGCAGAGCAAGGAATGAGTCAGTCAGGAGTTGGAAGAGAGGTGTTTGATGGCCTGGACTAGGAGTGGGGAACCTGTGACCTCAAGGCCACATGTTTCCTTCTAGATTCTCAAATGCAGCCCTTTGACTGACTCCAAACTTCACATAACAAAACTCCTTAATAAAAGGATTTGTTCTACAAAACTTGGACTCAGTCAAAAGGCCACACCCCAAGGACCTAGAAGGCCTCAAAGCTCAAAGGTTCCCCACCCCTAGCCTAGGCCCTTCATAAAATATAGGTCTATACCATTCAGTTCCCCTCTGCTGTCTGATGAGCCTTCATGAAATCAAGAGAAACTTCTCTATCAACAGAGAACACCGGATAGGCTTTGAGAGGCCCTTTATCCTAATCACATCAAAGACTTTTCAATTGAAATAAACTGTTTTACACTAGAAAGTATAGGAATAAATGGAGTTTTCTTTAGAATAATAGGTAGCATCTACTTAAAGCCATCAGCAAATATTATATGCAATGGAGATAAGCTTGAAGCATTTCCAATAAGATCAGGAGTGAAACAAGGATGTCCATTATCACC
>CM053592.1:180400023-180426243 GCA_028646515.1 Pseudochirops corinnae
GGGAGGGGAGAAAATCTGAAACTCAAGTGATTGTGGAACTGAATCTTGTAAATTAAAAGTAAATGAGTAAATTAAAAAAAAATTTTTTGAAAAAAAAAAAAAGAAATAAACTGTTTTACGTTTTTAACAGGATGTAGAACACTGCAAATGCTGCTGGAAAGAGCAGTCTGAATCCTAACCAAACCTGACCCTCTGACCTCAAGTAACCCTGGTGAAGGAAGAAAATGGTTTTTTGAAGGGCTCTTGGATGACACTGAAAGCTCTGTGAAAGCACCTGGGCTTCTTGTGGGTGGGAGAGCCAGAAGGAAGAAGGCACTGGATCTGAGCATCAATAAAATGGAAAACAAAAACCCAAAACTCAGATCTCCAGGTAAACTTCCCTAGAAATGCCCAGGAACCAAAATCCTTTCATTCTAAGGACTCCCAACAAGAAGGCATAACCAGCAGACTAGAGTTCTGAGAGAATACAACATAAATAGGGATCTCTCACTTTTGTCTAGAGTAAAATATTTGCTCTGTTCCTTTAAAAATGAAAGGACTTTTCTCCTGACTTGCTCTAGGCAGCCACCTGGAAAGAGATTTTTGTTTTGCTCTCTCTAAAAAGAACAAAGGGAACTAAACCAAACTGAAGTCAGAGGGGCCTGTAGCTGAGCAGGAAGTGCCAGTCAAGTATGTTTTTCATTCTGTTTTTTAAAAAAGAAGGAAGAGACAAGTTTCCCAAATCTGTCCTGAAACCAGACTGAGACAAAGGGTACCAAGAATAGCGCATTCCTGACGGCATTCACCAGTCCACAAAACAAATCTCTAAAGCGTTTTTCCAACGATAAGGTTCTGTGAGTTAGACTATGCTTAAAATCATGGCCTGCCAGCAACCCACCCTCCTATTAGTGTTCTGCCCTTAATTCTTCTAAAAAGCGCAGAAACATAATCACCTTTAAAAAACACTTACTCTGGCAAATTCAGGAGCTTTAATTAATCTCAGTTATTGTTAAATACAAATACACTAGACAGCAAGTGCCACGGCCCAGGAAACGCCAAAGCTAGACAGAGACACTTCCTCCCCCCAGGACCCACTTGAGCAGCAATTTCACACCTCTCCAAGGGCTGGGGGAAAGCCTGCTCTCCTTCAGAAAGAGACCTTTCCTTATTAGCTGCCAAATACACAGAAAATAAGCAAATTACTCTCAATCTAGAAATTCCAAAGCATAGTTCTGAGTAGTAGAAAGGACATAGTGGATGTGAAGGCCTGAGATGTTAGTTCAAATCCCAGTCCCGCTAAGTGCTTTACACAAGTCACTTTATTTCTCTAGTTTTCCAGGTGCTCATCTTTAAATAAGAAGCTTTCCAAGGTCCTGTACAGCCCTAAATTCTGACATTTAGATCAGAATGAAAGGCAGAATGATACCACAGAAAAAATAGCGGATTTGAAGTCAGGAGACCTAGGTTTGGATCCCACCAACTCAGGTTACTGAGCAGGTAATTCCCATTTATGTGGCGTTAGCCGCAAGCAGTGTCTGGTAAACTCTACAGATGTCTTCTCATAATGATCTTGTTTTTTAATATTGAAGGAAATGCTAAATTTCCACTTTGAGGCCAGTGAAAATAACTGTGTAATTCTTTCCCCTCCAGGTTAAGGGGCAGAAGTGAAACCTATCCACAGGAGTTCAAGGATAAGGGGGAGAGAGAGGATGGAGGTTCACCCAATCAGTCACTGTTGTCTCTTCACACATACCAAACTCCAATGTTTAGACAAAATGTTATTGATGTCTAAGAGGTTCCTTCAAAATCTAGAAGCAAGGAAAGGACGGCAACACAATCACTAAGTTTCCAAGGAGCATGTGAGTGACTGCTACTAGATAACAAAGCACAAAGTAGCAAAAGTCTACTTCATGGAGAAAACGGTAAGCTTTGGGCTACAGTGTAAAAGTGAAATGATTAACAAAGTATACTGAATAATTCTCACCATTCTCTCTAGGTTTGGGGCTAGAGAGGAGAGGGAACAACAGTGTATACATGCAAAACCTTAAGGCTGGAAGGGGTCTTGGTAGAGACCATCTCTCCAACTGTTTTTCACAGATGATCTTGAGAACTGCTCCCCATCTTTCTTTCACTTTGCAAATGCAAACAAGATCTGTGCAGTGACAGATATCACCCTGGGCTCAAGTTTTTCTTTATTTCTTTCTTTCTTAAAAAAAAAAAAATCTGTTGGCCTTCCTACTGCTGCTTCTTGGCTTCCCTCACTGACTCAAGTGAAGTTCAAAAAACAACGGAAAGGCTAAACACAAAATGTCAAGCCTTGACTTCAAGGCCTTGAAGTGGCCCACATAAAAACTCCGCATAGGTGGAGATCCCAAAGGGCTTCTCCAATGGAAAGCTTTGTTATCACCGGTAAGGGCCTTCCTAGAGGGGACTTCAGGCCATTCCAAAAGACACCATGTGGCACCCAAGGCCAAAGCCAGAAGGGGCACTGGCCTAGCTGCTGCACAGCTCAAGCCTGACTCCTAGACAGACTGTTGTTCTAAGATCAAAAGAAGTTAAGGATTCATAAGAGGTTACAAATAAAGGAAGTGCCCACTAGAACCTTTTAAAGGCACAAAAAAATAAAAAGCCAAACTCCAAATTTTGCCTGCACTCTTCTGGAACATTTCTTAAGTACGTACTATACACACAGAGACCATTATCTAAATGCTCCCTAAATCAAAAAGCCCTCTGATGTCAGCGTCAATCATACTGTTGCCTAGGAAAGGCAATCCTCCTCCCCCCCCCCCAAAAGGATCTTCATTCCTAGCCTCTTAGTCAAACCCAAGGGATGTGTCCATGGTTACTTTCCATGGCTTATAAAACCATAAGCTTAGAGGGTCACAGATTTATAGCTGGAAGGGACCTCAGAGGTCACCGTGGTTAAGTAAATTGCCTGAGGTCCCACAGGCAGTAAATATCAGAACCCAATTTCCACCTGCCTTCATTCCCTCCAAATCCCAGCCACCACATCAGTAATAATTTTTAAGTCCTATCTGAGCTTTTAGTTGTGTAATTCTACTTATCAGACATCTGCCCTAACTGATTAATCACAAAATCAAAAGATCATAAACAAATAGTAAAATGCAAATACAGCCCCAGTGGGTCTCACCCTTCCCATACATTCCACCATTTAAAATTATTTAAGTCATAGCAAGATACACTAAGATTTCTTTATGCTAGAGAGGAAAACCAATCACCACCTCCCATCTGTTTTAATTTGGTGCTCAGTGGTTCTGGAATCCAGTACCTTAAATACAGCAGGCATTCCACTAAATCTTGACTGACTCACTCATCTCATCAGAATTTCACTTGATTGTATTTTTAACTATAGCCACTTACAGCTGAAAAAAGCTGAGAGTAGCCTGTGACCACAAAGGAAGTGATCTTTCTCACTTTGAGGAGTGGGGGACATTAGCCCTCAGAGGTATCTCAGATCACAGATCAAGAGGTGGAGGGAACCTCTGAGGCCATTCAGGAAGATGGTGATCTATACAAAATCATTCAGGTAATAAGCCTTGATTCTAGAGCAGAAGTGCTTCCCCCTATACCATAAGCCTCTGGTTTTTGAAGTAATGCTTATCTTGAGTCAGAATCAGGTGGTGTAGTAGGAGTATGCAAAGGCTCCCATTAACAAGGGATCTCTTCACTGCCAAGGTTTGGGTATGTCTAAGTCTCTGTGTTAAGGGTGGAATGGAGAGGTTTTGGGGGAAGAACTGGATCTTGAAGGAGCCCTACAGAGAATGAAGCCAGTTAAATTTGTTGGGAGGAAAATATTAACTAATTAGGCTAAATGTTCCAGTCAGAAGACAGGCTTTTTCTTTGAATTACCAGCACCTTACCACTGCTATATCTCTACGTTCTCTTTTCCTCGAAAATAAATGTCCTAGGAAAAGCAGGTGTGTGGTCTAAAGTGTATGGTAAAGGACAAAGGAGAGAGAAAGAGGTCACAGGAGCCAGAGCAGCCAAATACTATGCTAGCAGCAGGTGCCTTCTGAAGTTTCAGAGCCTTAATAATAGTAGGGTTGACAAGTGAGCCAAAGGAGAGCTTAGTTACATGAAACCAGAGATAATAATTCTATGAGTCCAGCCAGAAGGAAGGCCCCAGCAACCCTCCCCAGGTCAGTGCAGAGAAAGTTTATTCCCTGGGAAGTAGAGATCACCAGGAGGGTCCAGAATGAATACCTTACAACTAAACCCCAAAAGTAGAAGACTTTGGGTTGGTCAGGGAGTTATGAGGAAAGAGTCTTTCTCCCTCTTCTCTTATCTCAGCCAATTAATTCTTCTCTATGGTTTTCAAACATCATAGAAGAACCTAGAGCTATAAGTGAAGGGTCCTCAGGGGCCATCTAGCAGGCCTACACCTTTTACAAATGAGGAAACCAAAGCCTGGAGAAATTAGGCCCAAAGCATACAGGCAAGAAGTAACCAAATTTGATGGTCCTCTCAGATGATGAAGTAGATTTCCTAATCTACATGGAAGAACTTTATCCTAAAGGTAACAACTTTTAAGGCATCTCAAAAAGATAGATTCTAAAAGAACGGGAAAAAAATCTCAGGTTGTATTATTAGGTGATCAAGAAGACTTCAGGAAAAACTAATCTATATGTCTACTTTCTCACATCTATAAAATCTAGGAGAATGGTCAAAGTAGCATTGGAAAACAGTCTTGATGAAAATGAGAAGGGAACTAGAAAGCATATTTCTAGGTGTTTTTTTCAACAGCAGATAACAGTGTTCACCATCAGACAAATGAATAAAAGGTAAAAAGAACACCAGATCCCACTGTGTCTGTTCATTACATGCACATACACAAATGAGCTTGGTACAGAAAATGCAGCCTTAAAGACTCCTCCCATGAGCTGCTGAGGCAGCTGCATACAGAAAGACCATTGGTGACTCCCTGAAAGATGACACCAGAGACATAGTTCTGTTCAACTCTCCTCTGATGAGGTGAGACGTATTTGACTCTACTGTAGCTTCAATAAGAAAACAGCAAAATCTTCCCTAGAAAGAGCTCTTAGCCACTACTACAAAGAAAAGTAGATTTTCTGAAAGTCAACTACTATACTTGGTAGGATCACCCCACAAATCCATCAACATGTAACAAATACTAATCAGGTGAGATTTTATGGACTTGGTGCAGGACTTAATTCTGTTTGCTAGTTGGGCTCGAACTAAAACTTCAAAGTAGAACTGGTACAGAGATGTATCTTAATTATATCTGAAATGCTCTGTCAACTATGAAATGTTTCAAACATACCACAAACACAAACCCAAGACAAGTGTGGCCTCACCCCAATACTTATCTCACCTCCCTTCCTACTATACACAGCACTGACCTATCTAGCTCTGCCAGCAGAGGCCCCAAATGCAGGATACTTCATGAATAAATAATTCAGCCTCCTACCTCATTAGAAGAACATGTAATTCCTCAGTGCAGATAAGCCGGAGAAAGCCCTTCCACCAGACAGGTAACAACAAGGAACCAAAAAAAGGCCAAATGTGCCACACATTTAATGACCATTTATTCTGTGTTCAAAACAGCGTTGACTTTTTCTTTTTTTCAGGTAACTGAAACAACTTCAAAATCAATTTTCTTCAAATAGGATCCTCTCTGAATATGCCCAACACTAAATGAGATTTTGGGGAATTCCAAACCAATCACTCCAACAACTCCAGAAAACAAAGATGAGTCTCTGTCTAGTGTTTAGCTAGAGGCTAAATAGCCAGTTAGTAATTTAATCCAATAAACCCTGAGTGACTACTAGATGCATAGCATGTGGACGAAATGCTCAATGTGCCTGAAGTCACAAGTGGAACCCTTACAGGGATCGGTTAGTCTGATATGAAGAAGACCTTGTTTTATACTGAAATACAGTCATAAAATCATCTTTCCATCAAAAAGTCATGCCATCAGGCCTGGAGTCAGGAAGACCCAAGTTCAAATGTGGCCTCAGACTCTGGGCAAATCCCTTAACTTCTGCTTGCCTCAGTTTCCTCATCTGTAAAATGGAGATCATAATAGCATCTCCCTCCAGGACTGCTGTGAGGATCAAATGAGATCATTGTAAAGCACTTAGCACAGTGCCTGGCACACATAAATACCGTATAAAATCATCATCATCATCATCATCATTATTAAAAGTATGCCACCATTAGTCATAGGAGGACATAGGTAAAAGAATGTAGCTGGATCACAAGAGACCACCACTCCTGGGAAAACTCACAAAGAACAAGACCTAGATATAGCAGCAAACATGTAGGTCTTTCTCATATTCAGGTAAGAACAGGTACATAGAGCCAATGGACGGCCACAATAGAAACCAGAACATTAGACAAAGAATTTCCAAATTGGAAGGAGGATCTCAGAGGCCATCTTAATAACTCTAAAATTAGCTTAAAAAGACTTACATGAACTGATGCAGAATGAAGTGAGCAGAACCAGGAGAACACTGTACACAGGAACAACAACTTTGTGTGATGATCAACTATGAGAGACTTGGCTCATCTCAGCAATACAATGATCCAAGACAATTCCAAAAGACTAGTGATAGAAAATGCCATCCACATCCAGAGAAAGAACTGTGGAGTCTGAATGCAGATCAAAGCAAACTATTTTCACTTTCTTTGTTTTACTTTCATGGTTTTTTTCCCTTTTGTTCTGTTTCTTCTTTCACATGACTAACGTGTAAATATGTTTAACCTATATCATACTGCTTGCGATCTTGGGGAGGAAGAAAACAAATTTGGAACTCAAAATCTTATAAAAAATGAATTTTGAAAGTTATCTTTACATGTAATTGAAAAAAATGCTATTTACATTAAAAAAAACTCTAAAGTTTGGGAGCTTGTAAATTTCATAATTTCATCCTAATTCCATGATAAACAAGTACTGTATACCTGAAATTTGTTTTACATACTATCAAACCCACAGCTGAGCGCCATTTAATAAGCTTTAAGTCTGATAAAAGTCTAAAGATATGTTTTTGATTTCTGGCTTCACAACCAAATTGTTCATAATCCTAGGCAAGTGAGATTCTCTTCAAATTTCAAGTTTTCTTCCACATACAAACTGAAAGTGATAATAACTCTTTTCTTCCACCATCAGAATGATGAATAATGATTGATGAGACCATCTGTAAAGTTCTCAGAAGAACAAGGTGATAGAAATTCCAGGCATGATGACTACTCATCTACAAAGAAGCCAAGTCAAGGCCCAACCTTAATGCCATAGCACAATCAGGCTCTGCCAATAGCTAAGACCCCAGCACAACTAGAGCCTGACACCCATTAGGGAGAATGCAATGGGACAATGAAAGGAGGTCTAAGCTCCACTCTGGTTCTATTACCTGCTACCTATGGCCCTACTCCCAAAGCTCTGGGCTTCCATTTTCCTCATCTGTCAAAGAAGGCAGTTGGTCTAGATAACCTCTAGGGTCCCTTCCAGCTCCAAATTTATGACCCTCAGATCCTGTTCTAAAGCACAAAAAGCCCAGGAACAATTATAACACAGAAATCTGCATCACTATTTGCAGACTTCAAACATATTAATGCTCAGAAAAATAAAACACCTCAAGACAAGATTAGACTGCACTGAGCCCCCAGAGCAACAAAGTATCAAGACACCCTCCACCCCCACCTCGCCCCTCCTACCCCCAAAACTGTTTCAGAACCAAGTCATTGTCCTAACCTTTCTCTTTACCTCACAATCCTGATCTACAGAATGGGTGTCAAGCAGTCCTCTGTACAGGAGAGTGTATGGGCTGACTAATGACCAAAAAATGCTTTGAAGATATAAAGCTACATAAATGTTAATTACAGTTATTACAGAAAAGAACAAAACATATCATTTTGTTAGCTGCAAGTCCGACTTACTACGTCTTCTTACACTAATGCAGTCAAATACCCCAGACATACTTTTTTTACCCAACACCAAAGTATGATTCAAACTGGAAGTGGAAGGCAGACAACATAAAGTTAGGATAACAACCATTTGCAATGAAAGGAAAATGAATGAGGGCCCTTCTCTGGAGTGTCTTATGGAGAATGGTGTTCTAAGGAACAGGAAACCCAAGGGAAGAGCAACCTTCCAAAGAACAAATAGGACCCCAGTTCACTGGGTAGCTCACAAAAAATCAAAAGGACAGTTTTAAATGCTCAGATATGGCCCAAATACGTTTTGCTAATGGACAAAGAAGAACATTTGATGAAACACAACTTTTGATGACAATCTCTATGGAGGGAAGAAACTGCTTCACCCTAGATAAAGGAACTGAAACCACTGTCTGAGACACAGAAGAGCAGAGGTTTTGTCCACAACACAGCTCTCAGCCAGCAACAATCTAGTTCAACTAGGAAGCACCCATCTCGTTCTGCTTCTGTATACGATCTCCTCCACAGGCTGAGAAAAAAATGGAATCCACCTCTGCTCCCCAAGGCATTCCTGAAAATTGCCCCAAGACAACTACTGGAAAAGCCCTTGGTGCCAGGAACAACAATTCACCCAGCTCTGCAAACATTAACCCAGAAATCCTCCCAACCTCAGGACAGATGGGATTGACCCCTCAGCTAACAAAAAGGAAAGCCAAGCCCAGAAAGGGTTAAGAAATTCAAAGGGGCACACAAGATGCATCCTTCTTCACAACACAGGCTTTTCCTTCAGACAGGACCAGTGCTTCTGACTTGCCAGCCTGGGATCTGACCGCTCTCTCCAGATACCACATGCACAGTCCACCAACTCTCCAAGTCAGCCCAAGTCAGGTTCCTCTTGGCTAACTGGACTGAGGAAGAGAAAATTAACTCAAGACTTCAGTAAAGGCAGAAGTCGTTTTTTTAAATGGAGAACTCTCAGAAAAAAGGTTCAGCCATCCCTCACCATCTTGCCAGCTGCATATATACCAGTCCATCAAAATAAGGTATCAGATCTAAAAGCATAGACATTTTAAGTCACAATTCAATTATCTTTCTTTAAGATTTAGGAGGGTAGGAGGAAAGATGCAGTAACAATGCGAATATATTAAGACCAAGACCACCACTCTAAACTTATGAACACTATAAATGGAAAATATATGTACTTGTCCTTTTGTTGTTCAGCCATGTCTGACTCTTTCTGACCCCATGGACCATACTGTTCATGGGGTTTTCTTGGCAAAGATACTGGAGCGGTTTCTCTAGTGGATTAAGGCAAACAGAGAGTAAGTTACTTGTCCAGGACCACATAGCTTGTTTCTAAGGCCAGATTTTAATTCAGGTACTCCTGGTCCCAGGCCCAGCTGAACCACCTAGCTACTCTCTATACTTGTCTTTATGTTATAATATTATGGTAAATTTTATTTGTTGCTTTTAAATAATTATACAATAGCTAAAACTTGGAAAAGAATTCAAACACATCACTGCTTCAGTCAGTCAACAAACACTGATTATTAGAAGGCTATTATAGTATTAGCTGTGTTAGTGAAGAGAAGGAGACAACAGAAGAACTGTTGTGAAGGTAAAAAAGCAAGATTTGAAAACAGATTGGATGTGCAGGCTGAGTGAGAATCAGGAGTCAAAGATGGGCCGTGATCCTTGGGTGACTAGAAGGAGAATGATGTTCTCAACAGTAACTGGAAGGTTGGGAAAAGGGGAGGATTTGGTGGCAAAGATCAGGAGCTGTGTTCTGGACACGCTCAGCTTGCAGTGCCTATGGGACACTTGGTCTGATGTGTCCAAAAGGCAGCTGCCGATGCAGGAGAGGAACTCAGGAGAGAGGTGAGTTCTGTATATATACATCCAGCACTTACCAAACAGAAATGGCGACAGACCTCAAGGTATCAGGATAACGAGATCACCAAGCAAGATTATATAGGGGAAGACAGGCAAGTCCCCGGATACCTGGGCTTCATCTACCCATCTATAAAATTACTCATGTGTCATGGCATTTAATCACTATGTGTAAAATTCAAACAAGATCAGCAGATGACAGGGAGTAGGGGAATTGAAGTATCATTGTTATATGGATGCCAGCACAAGAAATCAAGGTGACTGAGTTGGCTATAAACAGCTGGGAATCAGAACTGGTAGGGTCTGAACTTCTTAAATGGGAAACAAAATGGAAGAAATCTCACACAATAGAGCAGATGCAATATGTTATTTTCTGACCATGGTGTGATGTGTGAGTGTGTGTGTGCGCGCGCGTGCATGTGTGTGTGTGTGTGTGTGTGTGTGTGTGTGTGTGTGTGTGTTTTCCTGTCAAACCTAAATGACGTTTGCTGATTCTGATCTGGGATAGCTGTCAGTCATATTTAAGGGGACTTGGAGGGAGAGGAGAGGTGAAGTTTCTAAACATTATTCCCCCAAATTCTGGTGACCTAGGAGAGAGAAAAGCACTGGTTACAACCCAATTCTCTGCCACAATATGCTCCTTACTGCTGCCCTAAAAATACATCCAATGCTGCAGCCCCCATACATGAGACCATAAGCTGTCACAAAAACTTTCAACTAAGCAAGTGTTAAATAATATTTCTTTTCGAAAGGAAAATACAGGAAAGACAATTTCTGTCTACAATGAACTCATGCCACAGTAACCAGGAAACAGACGTCTTACAAATACTTAAGAACAAAAATGAATACATCCCTTCCTCATATAAGCCAGTGAAGTTATTGTTATCATTAACATAATGATGATGCACAAACGCAAACACAGAACTTTACTATAAAAAGCAATTCCATTCAAAAAATTTCAGGTCCATGGTCAGAGTGATTGTGAAAAGGTAATGATAAAAACAAATGCTGTCAATAAAAGTTCATTTATTTTAAAAAGAAAGAAAAGCCAGGGGAATTTGGGAATGCTCAAAAGTGAATTGGGCCAGTAGGGGACAGAGTGGAGAGCACCTGGCTCAGAATCAGCAAGACTCATCTTCATTAACTTCAAATGTGGCCTCAGATCTTTACCAGCTGTGTGACCCTGGGCAAGTCATTTAACTGTTTCCCTCAGTTCCTCATCTGTAAAATAAGCCACAGAAGGAAATGGCAAACCACTACAGTATCTTTGCCAAGAAAACCCCTCAACGGGGTCACAAGGACTTGGACACAACTGAAAAAACGACTCAACAACAACAAAGGGAACCAGTTGGAGCAGTGGATAAACCTGTTTTTTGAAGAGTCAGAAAGATGAGGGTTCAAATCCCGGTTCCAATACTTCCCATGTGTGACTCCTCTGACCACTGGGCAAGACACTTCACTGTTCTCAATCCAGCCTCTGTCTGCCTCAGTTTTCTCACATGTAAAATGGAAGTAATAACAGCACTTAGTTCACAAGGCTGTTTGGGAGGCTCAAACAAGGGAATAGACACAAAGCTCACTGCAAACTCTAAAGTACTAGAGAAATATCAGTTGTTATTAACTTCCAAGTCCAGATGCTGAGGGGTTAGTTTTGCTCCTTTCCCATGGATTCAAGGTGTGACTGCCAGTCTCCCTCTCCATTCCAATTCCAACCCTTCTGGCAGGGGATTTCAAAAAATTCCAATTTCAATTGGAGGGCAGGGGGCCCTCCAATGCCCCCAATTTCCCAGGTGCTTAAAGAGCTCCTCACTCCACCTTCACTCCCCAGAGAAGGAGCAAAGCCCTGATCTCACCATCCACCACCAGGGCTCCACTGATAGAAATCAATAGTCAGCCACTAAATAATTAAGAGCCTATTATGTGCCAGCCACTGTGCCAAGCAGAAAAGCAGAAGACAGCCCCTGATTTTAAGGAGCTCACAATCTAAAGAGGGAGACAACCTAAAACAGTTATGTACAAACAAGTCACAGACAGGATAAACTGGAAATAATTACCAGAGGGAAGGTACTAGAATTAAAGGACATCAGAGAAAAGATCAAGAAGGACATAATTCCTTTATCATATCACAAACTCCTATCCCTCCACTCCCGATCTGAGCCTAACTCCTCCTTAATCCTATCCTTGGTCCAGCCCACAGCTCCCTCCCAGATCATCACCTCTACTCCAGCAACACCCTCTTCCCTTCCCCATGTTCACCTCTTGGAGAACAAGGTCAACACTGCACTATCCTCTACCCTGGAATCCCTCACTCCTTCATCATATCAACAATCATGCCTTGGACACGCCTACTCCAAACTAGTCCCACAATCCCATTCCTCCACTTGTCTGCCTCCTGCTCACAAGCTTCCTGACCTGGGCTGGAAGAAGTTGTACAACTGCACTGCCAGGGGTCACTAAAAACTGATGGCATCTCATCTCCACCCAAAATGCAAGAAAAAACCATCCTTTTACTTCTCGATTTATTCTCTATCTCACTCATAATAGCGCTTTAAAACCTGCTCATCTCTCCTTAAGCCTCCCATGGGCACCCCTCAGCTGAGGACCTTGTCTCTTACTTTACCATCTGCCATGAATTCCCTCTTCCCTCCTTATCTCACAATCTCCTGACATAACCCACCACTATGTCCTTCTTTAATCCAGTCTCTGATGAAGAAAAAGGTCCTTGTCACTGCCAACCACCCTTCATGTAACCTTGAATCATCTTTTGGGGCGGGTAGGTGACACAGTGAATAGAGCACCAGCCCTGGGGTCAGGAGGACCTGAATTCAAATCCAGCCTCAGATACTTAACACTTCCTAGCCAATGACCTTGGGCAAATCATTTAACCCCAATTGCTCTGCCTTTCCCCCTCCAAAAAAAAAAAAAAAAGAATCATCTTCCCTTATCTTCCATCTTTTATTGGTTCTTTCCCTGCTAACCACAAATCCATGTCTCCCCATGCTACACACACACATACACATACACACACACACACACACACACACACCCCACTCATTTTCTACCACCCCTTACAGCGACCATCTAATATCTTTCTTCCTTTTCTCATCCAAACTCCTTGAAAAACATGCAGTTAAAGAACATTCAGTTCTTCCACTTCCTCTCCTCAGACTCATTTCTAAAACCTCTGCAATCCGGCTTCTAACTTCATCACTCAACTGAAACTGTCCAATGACCTCAGCTGCCAAATCTAATAACCTCTTCCCTGTCTCCGTCCTTCTTTACCTCTCTGATTGCCCTCTCCTACTGGCTACTCTTCTCCTCACTTGGGTTTCGTGACACTGCTCTCTCCTGATTCTTCTTTATTTGTCTGGCCACTCATCTGTTTCTTCATCCATGTTACACCCCCTGGCTGTGGGCACCCCAAAGGCTCTGCCCTCAGTCCTCTTCTCTCTCTACATTCTCTCCTGGTGATCTCATTAGCTCCCATGGCCAACAGTGTCATCTCTATAAGGATGATGCCAAGATTTATACACCGGGACCAAGTCTCTCTCTGACCTCCAGTCCCACATCAACAACTGCCTATTAGATATTTCAAAGTGGGTATCCCAGACTCGTAGGGAACCTGTGGCCTTCTAGGTGTTTGGGTACAGCTTTTTGACCGAGTCCAAGTTTTACAAAACAAATCCTTCTATTAAGGGGATTTGTTCTGTGAAGTTTGGATTCAGTCAAAGAGCTGCACTGGATGACCTAGAGGGCCACATGTAACCTCGAGGCCACAGGTTCCCCACCCCTGCTCCACAGGCATCTCAAACCTAACAATTCCTAAACAGAACTCCTTATCTTTCCCCCCAAATCTACCCCCTCTTCTCAACTTCCCTGTAATTGTTGAGGGCACTACCATCCTTCCTGTTACTTAGGCTTGAAACCTCAATGTCACCCTCAGCTCCACCCTTGAACTCCAACCCACATATGCAATCGCTTGCTGATTCTTGTTTCTGCCTCCATAACATTTTTCAAATATATCCCTGGTACAGGGTCCTCACCACCTCAGGCTGCAAGTACTTATAATCAATAGGTTTCTAGTTATTCTCTCTGCCTCAAGCTTCTCCCCCTACTCCAATCCATCCTCAACTCAGAGCTGCCAAATTGATTTTCCTAAAGGACCCACTATATACATATATCTGATTCTGTCATCTCCCTCCTGTATATGCTCTGGCTCCCTACTGCCTCTAGGATCAGATACAAATCTCTGTTTAGCATTTCAAGCTTTTGACACCTTGGTCCCTTTCTCTCCTTGCAGTCTTCTCACATATTACTCCCTTCTTGTACTCTACAATCCTTTTACACAAAAGTACAGATATGTTCGTCCATCTGTATCTCTGCACTAGCTTTCCACCATATTCAGAGATGGTCTTCCTCCTCATCTCTGCCTCTTAGAAGCCTGGGTCACCTTGAAGATGCAGTTGCAGTCTACATAAAGCCTTTCCTGGGCCCCCAGCAAGGCTGCTCTATGGTACTCATTTTGCACTGATCTCATATATACTTATATACGTACACACAAATTGTCTCCTCTGTTAGAATTCTAGCTTCTCAGGGGCAGGGACTGCTTCACCTTTGTGTTTGCATGCCCAGTGCCTAGCACATTACCTGATACAATATACTGACTAACAAATGTTTATTGATTCTATATGTCCACCCTTCACCCCCAGTGTCAATCTCACATCAGCTTGCTCTCAGTTATTTTCTTTTCACTGCAATTGCAAACATTCTCTAAGACAACAGTGTTACTCATCCATACATCAGGATTCCAGTGAGTGACTTAGCTTTAAAATGTAACATGTTTTATTGTATTTTTAATTTGTTAAATATTATCTCCATTTTGTTAAATAATATCTCCATTACATTTAATCTGGTTCAGGCTACACTGATGCTTCTGCTCTAAGTTACAGTTGTCCCTTCATGGTCTTAGTTCAAAAGATGCACAGTCACTTTATTCAGTGGACAGGACACGTACAATAGGTGCTCGATGATTCTTGACCAGACTTATCTACTCAAGTCTATTTAGATCCCAACCTAGTCTACAACAGGAATATTAACTATGTGATCTTCGGAAGGCCTTTGTAACCAAGTGATTGCTACATAGTTCATACTGGGGCCCAAAGACAGGAAGAATGGAGTTCAAATCCCAACTCAGACACTTACTAGCCCTGTGACCCTTAACTTGTGTGTACTTCAGTCTCCTCAAAATAGCGATAATAATAGCACCTACCTCTCACTGTTGTGAGGATTAAATGAAAAAATACTGGAAAGTGCTTAGCACCAATGCCTGGCGCATAGAAGACACTTAATAAATTACTATCCCCTTTAGCCCCACATCAAAAATTATAAAATCTGAGCAATCTCTAGTTTCTTTTTGCACCCAAAGAACTATAGTCCTGAAAAGGCTTTTGTATGTGATTTTAGTTTAAGTCTCTTATTCTATAAGAGAAAGGAAGTGTAATTTGCCCAAGGGCAAACAGCTCATGAATGGCAAAGCCAGGACTAGAACTCACACCTGTTTCCCAACCTTGGGCTCTTTTCCCTACACCATAATGTATTTTCTTAAAGTTCAATGTGTATACTTTTCTTATTTCAAACACGCTAACTGTCCCTAGGTCTATATAATGAAAGCAGCTGAAACAATTTCATCTTATCAAGAAGCAGGTTAGATATCTCCCCATTAGATATCCACTCCAAATGGAAGGATTATCTGGTTTTGCTGAGAAAGGAACCACATCATCTTTTTGGTTTTGGGGGGGCTGGGGATCATCACCATATATTACACTATAAAAACCCAAGGCAACAAGTGAGAAAAGCTTTATGCCACATGTGCGGAAATGTTTCCATGTCATTTTGAGCTCTGACACAGTTTTCTAGCTGACATTTCTAAAAATCAGTCTCACCATCCCGCAGCTCACAACAAGGGCTATTTTTCTCTAGTTCCTTTTGAGGGTAGAAGAAACCTACTTCAAGGCAATCCCCTTATATTCCCAGAGTCTAGCACAGTGCCTCATATACAACAGGCAGGCAATAAATGCTTGTTCATTGAATAGGAGACCAGAGATTTGACCTCTCCATACTCCACCAGCTGATTAAGTATCTTTCCTCTTTTAAGTAAATTCAAGTATCTGTTGATACGATGATATTCCTACTTCCAGATTAGTCAAAGAAATGCTCTCATATCTCCTACCACTAAAGTTAGTTAAACCCACCAGACATGTGCTAAAATTATCAATATACATAATTACCCCCGCCTCAGTTTCTTAATGGCTTAACTTGTACCAAAACCATGTCAATAATAAGAAATTTCTTCTAGGATGTCCTAAGATAAACACTAAGAATGAGGCCCCACCAAGAAGGCTAACAACCAGATCATTAGTTCTTTAGCCACAGCAAATCATGAAGCCCCTCTACTAACATAATTTAGTAGGACTGAAATCTGCCTGCATAATGGGACTACTCTCACCAATGAATTCACGATCTTTATAAGAAATGAAGAAACATGAAGCAGATAAACTTTAACTTTGGCATTTCCTGAACTGAGAATTTAAGCTGGCGCCCATTCATGAGTATTTGATTTCCATTTACTACTACACCAGCTGGATTTGGTGTTCAGCCATCCTTTATTACCCCATCTTTTAACCTTCAGTTTCTCCAGGCCTAAAACCCCAAAATATCTAAGCATCCCTTCCCCAAGCAGTCTCAGACTGGACTAAGCATGGTCATTAAGACTCCATTACCCTAATCTGTTATTGACAACTTGTTCCCATTTATATACATGCAACTGAAACCCAAAACAACCAAATCCATTTTTATAAACTCAAAGATACTCAGTTCCAAAATAAACCCAGCTAATGGCTTTCAACTCATACAATCTATGGTAGCACTCACTGCAGGAAACAGCCTTAGTCCCCATGGTTGAAGAAGGCTCACAACAGTGCTATATTTAGAACCAAGAAAATACTCACCCAAAGCTGGGAGTATTTCCCTATGCTTTCAACAAAAGAATAGGAGCCAAGGAGTCTCAAGGCCTCTTATCTTGTATTTTAATGGATGATTCTGGCCAACTCATGTATACTCTCAGATTCAGTAATTGTCATTTGAAAAAGTGGAAATATATTCACTAACATACATATCACTAGTAAATTAAACAAGAAGGGAAATCAGAGTGGGAACGAACTTCAGATCATTTAGCCCCTTCACAAACATCATTTAGCTAGCCATACTTCTACATAAGGCCACATCTGACTATCTCCAATTGTCTACCCTTTTCCTAACTCTCTGAAGAAAGCATTTCACTAATCCCATCCATTCGACTATCTCACCACCTCTGTAGTCAGGAAGTAATCTACATAACTTCTGCTGCAATTAAAGACATTCCCTCCTGTCTTCTCCTCAGTGGAAAGAGAACATCTGCTTCCCACCACCTGTGCAATCTCCCTTCCCAGTGATTAAAGTGTTCAGAAAATAGAGGAAGGCCCATTTCCACTTAATGCAGCATCACTCTAAATGAGTTAACCTAAACAGAGAACACAATTAGGAGCCCTCTATTCCCAGTTCCATCACTGGCTTGCCATGAACCCTGTTGGAAGTTAAACCATTCAGCTTCCCCATCACTAAGATACAAATAAAGCAGGGATATTGGAAGATGTAATAGAGATAATGCCCATTAAGTGCTTACAGCTTCTCAGCCAAGTCATCATCCTCAATCCAAAGTGGGATTAGATGTATGCTAGTCTACATCTCCACTCTCAATTTTTATCCCAATGCACCTAATTAGATCCCATGTACCAAGAGCAAAGCGTAAATGAAAAATAAAGTTACAGTAAGTCAAAATGCAGTACGCCTCCAAACTCCTATAACATATACTATGTGACTTGGAAGGCAAAGCTAGAAAAAGTTAAATAATCACCTTATCTGACTATAGAAAACAATGGGATTATAGAGAGGAAATTTTAAAAATTTAAGATGAAAAGTGAATCCAAAACCCATTAATATGACCAAAGGCAAAAGGATAAAAAAGTACCCCAAAATATGACTTCAGTATGAAATGGCTATTAAGACAAATCTATGAAGACCATTCGACAGTTAACTCAACAGCTAAAGACCAGATAGAATGAAAAAAGGCAATAAACAGAGAGGAAAGGAATGAGATATAGATGAATTCAACATCAACTGAGACTGAGGCAGCCCACATGTTGTGCCAGCTAACAGGCCACGGTTTTTTCGGGGGAGAGGGGACTTCATGGGGGGGGGGGGGGGTTGCGGTGTCTTCTTTTTGAAGAACTTTTTTTTTTTTTTACTTTTTCTTGATATTATTTATTTTTTATATCACCTTAATTTCTGAATCTATCCTTTCCCTATCTTCTTTCCATGAAGGCATCTCTTACAACAGTCATGGGTTCATTGCAGATGATACAGCAACTTTGGCTGTCATATTAATGTCCTGCCTTCCCTCCCTCCCATCATTTCTTCCCACTACTACTCTGTCACCTCCCTTCTGCTTCATGAAGGATCCCATCTGTATCCTGTCTCAACATCAAGAAGAGGGGTTATCTGCACCCCATTCTACCCAATGACACGTCTTCCCAGAGCGCAGAAGACATGGGCCTATCTGGCTACCAAAACTCATTACAAATTCCTCTATAATCTGCCATCCAGCTTGTCTCATGATCTCTTTCCAATCCTGTAGCTTTCCAAATTTCTTCTGCCCCCTGAAAATTTTGACCTTAAAAGTTATTAGGACCCCAGGAGATGGGGGGAAGGGAGAGGGAGAGGAGAAGAGAAAGAGTTTCTTTAAGTATTTTTAACTTTTAACTCCCCCTTTTCAATACTATCTCTTCAGAGTTATTCAAGAGTGAAGACATAAAAGGGGCTGTTCTTGTCCTTGGGAAATTATGTTCTGTCAAATTTCTACCCATACCAAGTAGGAAGAAGCATTCCTACTCAACTCTAGAACTGAAATATATATATATATATATTAACCAAACTGACTATTTAGGAAACTTACCAAGTTAAGACTTAACAGAGCTTCAATTGCCTCACACTATAAATGCTTCCACACAGTGACTCAGGATAATGCATTTGAACATTGCACCAGTTCAGCCCACTGATGAAAATACAATGCTAGGAGTATTATAATTATAGAACTTTGACTTAAGCAGAAAACTCCATACAAGATCAAAGTATTATTAGGTACACACTAGGCAACAGAATTATGTTCAGCCTGTAATTTCTCTCTTGAGTTCAGCTATGACTCCTAGTTATATACTCTTACATATCCTGGTTTATTCCCTGACACAGATCCAGTTCCATTCAACAAGAATTTACCTCCCTAATCTGCACCTTGGCAGGGCCCTGGGAGAAAAAATCAAAACCAAAGCAGTCTACCCACAAGGAACCTATATACTATTGGGGGGGAGGGGCGGAAGCCGAGGGAAACAGTATATCTACGGAATGAGTAGCCCATACAAAGTATAACAAAGTAATTACAGGGTGAGAACAGTGCTAACAACTGCAGCAATCAGAAAAGGCCTTATGTTAGAGCTAGCTCTTAAGTTGAGCCTCAAAGGGAAAGGGCACTCCTGGCATGAGGGTCAGTCAGGCCAGGAAAAGGCCTGGTGACAGCAGATGAAACTGTGTAGACAGAAAAGCAAGGAGGCCACTGTGGTTGAGCAGAAAGTGCAAAATGCATAATCAGCCTAGAAAGATAGGCTGGCATCCAATCAGGAAGAGCCTGAAATGCCAGAGATGGCACATTATCCTGGAGGCCACTGTGGCCACCCAGAGAAGCTTCTTCAGCAGGGGAGGATCTGAATGTCCCACTTTAGAATGATCTTCTTAATAGAAGAAATGTAGGTACTGAAAACTTTCGATTGATGACACTTGGAAAGGGGCTTTATCAAGGTAAACAACACTAAAGAAACATTATCATTTGCCAGTGCAAGCTAAGAACCGCTGGGCCTTTCTATATGATGGAGCTAAAACCTCCTTCATGTTCTATCTCCCCTCAGAGAAAGTGAGCTGCCTTGTTTTCCTAGTTACATCCTCAGAGTTTACTCTAGTGCTTGGCACACAATTGTCACTTAATAAATGCTCATTCATTCAATGACTCTTAAGATCCACTTCACTTAGCTGGCAAAAACCAATGTCACCACACATATGGCAACAGACACAAGATACTGTCCTTCCATCCACCTGAAAGAGGCATGAAGATGGGATGGCAGCAGATGAATTTCAGTTTCCTGGATCATGATGAGCTAATGCTCCAACTTAATTTTTTTAGTTGAACCATTGATACCACAATTGAAGAATAAGCACCCTGGGGAAAACTGGGGGACCGAAAGGAACCTGAAAAGGCAAAAGCTCAGCCACACAAAAAATTACAGCTGAAACTCCTGGCTTCAGAGTGACCAGTGATTGCACTGCTGTTATCTAATGGCCCCCTCTCAAGATTCATCTCCCTTCAACACTAAATCCCATCCTCTCATCCTCAACACTCTCTAATTCTGTCAGTTTTTAGGACACTGCTCTCGTCTAGGCCCATCCTAGTCTGTCTCTTTTACTAGACTATCATCTATAACTGGGTAGGCCTGTCACAGCTCCTCTTCTTTTCTCTCTACACTCTCTCAATTACCTCATCAACGCCCACTAGTTGAATACCTTCGTCTATGCAGAGGATTCCCAGACTTATAGAGTCAGCTTTGGTCTCCCTCCTGATCTGCAGTTCAGAATCACCAATTATTTATTGCACATTTCAATGTGGATGCCTCTCCCTTTCCCCTACAGCATCACTAACTCAAAATGTATAAAATGGAATTCCTAATCTTTACCTCCCCAGACCCTCCCCTCTTTCTACAAATGTACTATTGTCCTTCCAATTTCCCAGGTTAATAGACTTGGCATTATCATCTGCCTCTTGCTCTCTCAAACCCCTCTGTTTAATCCCTTTCCAAATCTTGCCATCTTTATCTCTACAATATGATTTGCCTATGTCCTTGCCTCTCTACTCAAACGGCCCCAGCCTAGCTCAGGCCCCAATAACCTCTTCTAATAGCCTCTTCTTGGATCAGCCTACCTCAAGTCTTTCCCCATTACAATCCATCACCCTCCACAGTTGCCAAAGGGATTTTCCTAAAGCACAGGTCTCACCATATCATTCCCATACTCAATAAAATCCTGTGGCTTTTTATTGCTTCTAAGATCAAACAGAAGTTCAGTTTGGTATTCAAAACTCCTTTCCAGAATTTTTCCCTCTCACTCAGAGGGTCTAACCAGACTGGTCCTCTTCCTCTTCCTCACACATCACTCTGCCTCCCACCTCTCTGACATCCACTGGCTGCCCCCCATGCCTGGAATACACTCCCTTCTTGTCTCTGCCTCTGAGAATCCCTATTTTGCCTTCAGAGCTCAGCTTCAGCTGCACCTTCTGTATGAAGCGCTTCCTGACGTCCTCGGCCTCCAAAGCTGCTTGGAATCTCTTCTGTAAGTGTTTTGCATCTACTTATCTATGTATCTGTGTGTCTCCCCTAGGGAGAGGCCAAGTCAGCAAACATTTATCAAGCACCTACTGTGTGCCAGGCACTGCTGGGGATACAAAGAAAGGCCAAAACGGTCCTTGTTCTCAGGGAAGGGAGACAACTTATAAACAGTCCAGTACAGAGAAGGTAAGCACAAGATACACTGGGAGACAGACTCCAAGGGAAGGCACTAAGATTAAGGAGTGAGAAAGACTCCTTGCAGAAGGAGGGATTTTAGCTAAAACTTGAAGGAAGCCAGGAGGCCAAGGTACGGAGGGAGAAGATTTCAGGTATGGGACAGAGTCCATGAAAACGAGCAGAGATGGGGGACAGCATCTTGTGACAGAAACATTGAGGAGATCAGTGTCAGTGGATCACAGAGTTTATGTGTATGTGGGGAGGAGCAGTTATTAAGATGTAAAAAAGACTGGAGAGGCAGGAAGGAGCCAGGTTATGAAGGCTTTAAAGATCAGAGATGTTTTATCCTTGATCCTGGAGACAAGAGGGAGCTATTAGAGTTTACTGAATAACGGGGTGTCATGGTCAGACCTCTCCTTTGGGAAGACAGATCTAATAGCTCAGTAGAGGATGGACTGGAGTGGGAAGAGACATAAGGCAAGAGCCTGCTGCCAACAGCTGGGGCACAGGGCGATAAAGGCCTGAACCAGAGCAGTGGTACTATCACATGAAAGAAGCGGGGTGTATGCAAAGGAAAGAAGATACAAAGGTAAAATCCACAGGCATTTACAACAGATTGGAGGGAGAAGTGAAAGAATTTGAGGCCACCACATGAGCCTGGGTGTTTGAGAGGTGGTAGGGCCTATCAGTAATAGGGAAGTTTGGAGGAGGGGAAGGACGTGTTGGGCATTCATTCCAGAAGCCCACTGAGCAGTTGGAGACACAAGACTGGAAGTCAGCAGAGAGGTAAAGGCAGGGTATGTAAATCTGAGAATCATCTACATGGAAATGATGATTCAATCTATAGGAGCTGATAGATTACCCTTTACACATATTAGCTCATTTGACATTCACAACAACTCTGGGGTAGGTACTATCCTCATTTCCATTTTACAAGTAAGGAAACTGAAGTTAAGCAATTTGCCCAAGTGCTAAGGTCCTGAAGCCATCCAGACTCACTCTCAAGTCGGCTCTCTCTCTATCCACCACACCAGGAGAAAAGGAGTCTACTATTAAGAGAGGGGAAAGTTTAGGTTAGAACATTCAATAACTGACACAGCCAAGAATTTCCCATCCCTGAAAGTTGGGGCAACTGAGAAGATCAACATTTTGTCTGACAGAGCAACTCAAAGAAAATGCCTGCTTGGTCTGAGACCAAGGAGAAGAACACTGACAAATTACCCTGGGCCCTCCCCAATTAGCCTTCACCTCCCGCCTGCCTGTCCTCACACCCTTAGAATGTACACTCACTTCTTCTGGCCAAACGGAAGAGCAGTACAGGACTCTGTACTAGGTCAACTGTCTCTATCGCTCAGGCCTGCAGGCCAGAAGCAAGCTCTCTGAAAGAAATGGTGGACTCTGTCTACACCTACCATCTACTAGCTCACACACTGTCTAGCTTACTTAACACAAATACTTTCTCACAACCTTACCATCCATAACTAATACGAACTTCATGGTAAACTGGGTAAAAAGAGACAAAATGCCTGGAAGAAGGAAATGGAAATCATCCGTCCTAAAGCATAGATGATAACATTAGACTACAGTACAGTACTCAACAAGAACAAAAAACATGACAAGAAAGATTCCAATTTTGTAAGTGATAATGGGGAAGAGGCAAAAAATTACTAGGAACTGAAGAAACTTTGGAAACTTAATATATTAGTTAGCCACCTAGGGAAAAAAATGTTCACCCCCTCCCATTCCATAATAATTCTATCAATATTGATGCAACTCCAGAAGAGGCCTCCTGAAACATTTCTTCCAGTTCCTTAGGATTCCTAAGGATTTTTCATATCATAATGCCCAAAAAAAACCGGGTTAAAAGGGTCTTCAGAAACTATCTAATCCAGCTCTTTCGTTTTACAGAGAAAGAAACTGAGCCCAGAGAAGTTAAATAATTTGAAGAAAGTCACAGAGGTAATAACTAATAAGCAGAACTAGGATTCAGACCCAAGTATCTCACCTCCAAGGTAGGATGCTCCTTCTATAGTCATGGAGTATTAAGGTAGAAGGTCCACTCCTGCCACTACCACTGGAACACCTAGACATGTGCAGTGTCTGGCTTCAGGACTGATAAGCTGCATGGGAAATTCTAAATACCTATCAATAGGTAGCATACCTCTGGAACAGCAAAAGCATGACTCTATTTTTTACACGTAAGGCACCAGCCTCTGTCCTGGACCTGATTCTGAAGCATATTCAAAGCACCTCCCAACTAGAACAATCCCAAACAAAGTCCTCATAAAAGAAGAAAACCCAAAACGTGACAAGCTTGTTCAGAGCAGTCATCAAGCCAATCACCTGCTGAACGTGCAGAAGAAAACAATAGCGTAGCCTTAGTTTCAGAGAGTGAAATATATTTCAACTATACCAAATAAAAAGCAAATAAAAATCTCACTTCCAATTTCATATAAAGCAAGAAAGACAATAATTTTAAAAATCTATGGCCTTACAAACCCGTTCCTGATTTTCTCCATAACAAGTTTTTTGGTCATTATTTCAACATTATCCCTTTTGGCAATGATTTCCTCTAGGAACATAACTGGGAGCCCCTAACATTCTCTCTCTTAGTGACATTCACAGCAGCATAATGTAGACCTTTGTTCCTCTAGGTAGAAAGCAGTTCTCTCTGAACGTTCACAGTCACCAAAGAGACTGAATTCTAGGCAGGCACAGGCTAGGTACTTACTTCTTCAATACTCTAGAGAACAATTTGATACTCCCATTCCTGAACTCTTCCTACACTTCACTTCAGCCACCTATGTCTCCCATTCCAAGAAAATGAAAGTTCTTAGCCTGGCTTCTTCCTATTCTGGAATGGAACCTGCTGGTCCTTTGCCTTTCACCTCTGATTTGGGGGCACCGATGTCCTGGTTGGGAATGAATGTATGGACAAAGTGCCTCTTCATTTAGACCTGACTGAAGACACCAAAAACTAGAAAACTCAAATCTTTTACAAAATCACACCCTGGAAAACTTTAAAGTCATCTAGTGCCTAGTTGTCCCTTTGGAGCTTCTTTTGCCTAAGAAAATCAGGTTTGGAGACAGTCCTACACACACCAGCGCTGTTTTTGAAAGGCACCTTCCTTCTTCCTAAAGACTTCTCCGCTGTTCCTTCTACAACGTCTACCCGCCGAGTTCCCCAAAGAGCACCTTTTCTACAGAGATGAAATGAATTAGGAGCACATCACTGATGTGGCTCTGATGAAAAGGAAATGGAGGGGACCATGACAAATGCATGGCCTAGGACCCTGTCACAGGCATCATACAGGAAATTACTGTTGAAATAAAAGTGATACTAAGACTCCTGCGTCTCTGAGATACTATTGTTCTACATTTGAAAAAAGTTTCTAAGTTGGAAAGACGAGTGGGAGAGTCACGCGTCGCCTGGAGCTCGCGGCTCTTCCGTCCCTCACACACTGCCGAGGCTGATCACGGACCCGAGCCCGGCACCGTCCCCAGAAAGCCCTGCACTTTCTCCGAAGGCTGCTTAGAAAGCACGGCACCCAAGGCCAACGGCGAACTCCCCACGCGGCGGCAGGCCGGCGCCTGAAGATCTCAAGGGCCCCCAGAGGCTCCTTCGTAGGGGGACACGGGGAAGGGGCACGGGAGGGCACGGGAGAGCCCCGGCCGCACAGCGGGGGGCCGCGGAGCACATGGCCTCCAGCCTGCTCGTCAAGGCCACTGCATCAGCGACCCCGACAGCCGCCCGCAACGACTCAGGGGGCCCCTCTGCCCCTCCCCCACACAAGCGCTCGGACGCGGGGGCCGGGGGGGCTTGGGCGTCCGCTCGCCGACGGATGTCACCGGACCCCGAGGGCGCCCCCGCCAGGGTCACGGGGGCGGCGGCCCCCACACTCGCGGGGGGACACAGGAAGGCACGAGGAACAGAGCACGCGGCTGGAGCCGAGGCCAGCCCAGACGTGGGTGGGGGACGGCCGAGGCGAAAGCCTGCAGACCCTGGACCGGCTTGGGCTAGCCCCGCCCTCTCTCTGGCCTCAGTTTCCCCGAGTGTGATGGGGCGGAGTTGGGACCGGAAGGTCGCAGAGCCCCACTCCCTCCCCGTCCTCCCTCGACGTTACCGGTAAGAAAACTGAAAGCCGGGCCGGGGAGGGCCGGGCGCGAGGGGCGGGAGCGGCGCGGCCGTTGTCCCCAACGCCCGGAACGCCCGGCCCGCCTCATTTTCCTCGGCCGGGGCCTACCTACCTGCCTCCCTCGGGGAGGGCGGACGGCGACGGCGGCGGCGGCGGCGGCGGCGGCGGCGGCGGCGGCGGCGACGGCCGGGCCTGGGCTCGCGCGCCGGCCGGCGGACTGCGGGGGAGGGGAGGGGCGGGCGCGGAGGCGCGCGGCAAGGGGGGGCGCGCGGCAGGGGGGAGGGGTCTGAGCGCGGGGACGCGGCCGAGCCTTCAACCCTCGTCCGGCCCCGGCCGCCGCCGCCGCCGCCGTCGCCGCCGCCGCCGCCGCTGCTGCTGCGGAGACATCGAGCGAGCAGGCCGCGCAGCCGAGCGCCGAGCCGGGAGCGCCCGGCGTCCGGCCAGGCAGCACGCGCCGAGCGCCGAGCGCGTCCAGGCCCAAGCAGTAGAGCCCAGGCTCCATGGATAGAGCCCGAGAGCCCAAAGCCTTTCTCGTTTCTGAGTGCTGCGAGACTTAGGAGGCACACTCCGAAAACAGTTATTTTTGTTGATGTCTTTTGTTCTCC
>CM053592.1:180434467-180455973 GCA_028646515.1 Pseudochirops corinnae
AAGATACCCAATTTAGAGTGTATGTCATTCCTTCCCTAGGCCAAATTCAATGAGAGTAAGGTCGACCCATTCCTCTTTGCCTTCCTGTTCTTCCCCTCCATTGTAACAATTATCCCTTGCCTCTTCTATATGAGCTGATTAACCCCATTCTGTTTCTCCCTGTCTCCTCTCATTCTATTCTTCTGCCACCTCTCAATTTCATCTTTTTTTTCTTTCTTTCCTTCTTCCATTCTGAAATGTCTTCTTGCACAAAATGACTAATATGGAAACATTTTATATGATTGCACACCTATAACATATAAGCTTGCTTACCATCTCAGGGAGGGGAGAAGGGAGAGAAGGAGGGATAGAATGTGGAACTCAAAACTTTAAAAAAAGAATGTTAAAAAAATTTTTTACATATAATTGGAGAAAAAAATAAAATTATTAAGAAAAAAAAGCCAGATTATGTTTGCCAGCATGATCAGCCCAGGAAGGAATGTGGGTAGTGCCCTTTGGGGAACACACCCACTGAGTGGAACAAGGAACTCAGATTCACCTGTTTGGAGGAAAGGTAATGGCAGAGCAGGAAATTAAGTCATTCAGTCTGGAGAAACAGACTCCAAGAAGTCACATGTATAGTGAGCCTCTTCTGCTACTCCTGTCTTATGTCCCACAGACCTCAGGGTGTACACTGGACTGGGAGTATAGCCATTTTCATAAAATTTTTAAAAATATCCTGACAGGCCACTAAGGTGGCACAGTGGAGAGAACACTGGGCCTGGAGTTGGGAAGACTTAGGTTCAAATTCAGCCTTAGTTTCCTCAACTATAAATGGGGATGATAACAGCACCAACCTTACACAGTTGTGAGGAAAAAGTGAGATAGTATTTGTCAAGTGCCAAGCATACAGTAGGCACTTAATAAATGCCTGTTCTTTTCTGCTGCCCTCACAGTCCCATTCCTGCACTTTCAGGTATAACCCTCTTTTCAGTATATGCAAATACAGGTACCAGTTCTTTTTGGTGTCTGTTAAATTCAACCTAAAAATAAAAATTAATTTTAAAAAACTGCTCTCTACAAAGTGTCCAATGACTCTATTTGCCTTTCCTCAGGCCTCAACCTTATGGACTTGCCACTGCTGGGCCTCCTTTTCTGGATACTCTCTCCTCTGTGGGTTTTCATGACACCACTCTTTCCTGATTCTCTTCCTCCCTGAGCCTTCAGAGAATCCTCTGCAGGATCTTCATTCAGGTTATAGCTATTAACCATGGCTACCCTCCAAGGCTCCATGCTAGGCCCTCTTCTCTACTCCTTCTAGACTATTTCGCTTGGCAATCTTATTGGCTCCTGTGGATTCAACTAGAGGATTCTCAAATCCACTCAGCCAGCCCTAACCCCTCTCCTAACCTCCAGTCTCAGCTGCCTATTGGTATCTTGAACTTGGTGTCCTATGGTCATCTCAAACTCAACACGTACAGAACAGAACTCGCTCTCCTCCAACCCTCTCCCTTCCCAACCTCCTCATCACTCTCAAGAGCACCACTCTCCTCTCAAGTCACCCAGGCTCACAGTCTCAGAGTCATCTCCGCTTGTCACTGGAACTCATTCCACAGAGCCAATCTGTTACATTTCTACCCTCCCAATGTATCTCCTATCCATCTCATTCTCTCCACTCACACAGCTATCACCATAGTGCAAGTCCTCCCTCCTTAACCTGGCCAATTACAACAGCCTGCTCACTTGGCATTCGAGCTTCTGCAAGAGATTCCACCTTCTGCAAGACACCTGTACTGGTTGTCCCCGCACTGGTGCCTTCCCTCTGAGATGAACTCTTACGGACACTGTGTGTAGCTTGTATGGATCTGGTTGTTTGCATGCTGTCTTTTCTGTTAGAATATAAACTGCTTGAGGGCAGGAACTGTATTTTTGCCTTTCTTTGTATCCCCAACACCTGGCACACAGAAATAGCTTAATAGATGCTTGCAAATGATGAGAGGTAAGTAGTCACTTACTCGAGTCACAACATTAAGATGTGTTAGAGGCCTTCTTGGATCCAAAGTCTGTGTTCTATCCCCTGCACAAAAGTGGCTCTCAGTGATACATGAGGTCAGAGTTCATCAGGATCTCTTGTTACCATATCTCACTTGTTACCATACTCTGTGGACATCTGAGGCTCAAAAGCTCTTTTATTATTGGTTCCTTTCTTCCTACTAAGCAATATGTTCCACAGCCAAGTTTTTAAGTGTAAGGAAACCACATCCTTGGGCTTCTTTTGTGTCCCCCCACGCCCTATGGTATGGAGCTGGACACACAGTGGGACTTTCACACATGCTCCTAATTGAACATTCTTATCACTAAACACGTCAGCGTTTGCAGTTTTAGATTATCCATGATACTATTTCTTAGAAACTAATGGAGAACCTGGATTACAAATAGTCAAATAAGGTCACAGTTTCATGAAGATAACAATAGGGGGTGGTTGGGTGGCAGCCTTGGAGTCAGGAGGACCTGAGTTCAAATCCAGCCTCACTTAACACTTACTAGCCGTGTGACCTTGGGCAAGTCACACAACCCCAACCGCCCCTGTGAAAAAGCAAAAAAAAAAAAAAGATAACAATTTAGGGGATGATAACAGCGCCAACCTTACACGGTTGTGAGGAAAAAGTGAGATAGTATTTGTCAAGTGCCAAGCATACAGTAGGCACTTAATAAATGCCTGTTCTTTTCTGCTGCCCTCACAGTCCCATTCCTGCACTTTCAGGTATAACCCTCTTTTCAGTAAATGGTTAGTACAGTGGTTAGAGCAGGGGCCCTGAAGTCAAGAGGACTTGAATTCAAACCCCTATGACAAAGGCTGGGGAACAACTGGAAAGTCAAAGTAAGCATCTTCAGTGAAGATACTGCCCCTGGAAAAAAGGTCTAGCTAGCTGGGCAAGAGGGGAGAGATTAAGAATGACTGTTTGAGGGGATGGCAGGTCTAGTGAGGGGTTTTTCTAAGATGGGGGATGCTAGGGGATGTTTAAAAGGAAGTAAAGATGACTGAGTGTGCATGCTGTGCAAAAGAGAAGAGGGGATGGAATCAAAGGTCCATTTTGGCCTCCAGAAGAATGGCCACCTCACTGTAAGAGAGGGGAAGTGGAGCAGCCCTCAGCTACTTCTCTCAAGTGACTGGCTATGACATGAAGAGCTCAACCCAGTGGAGAACCAGAGTTCCAGGTATCAGGTTTTTTCTCCCTACCTTCAGACTTACCAAGGAGCCAGCAGTCTTTGTGCACCCCTGCTTCAAACTGACTCCTCAGGGCTGACTGCTGCAAAACAGCCCAGTCCTGGAGGCTGCCTGGCCAGTTTGTCTCCACATTCAGCAGAGCCCCCCGGATGTCACACACCATCAGACAGTTTAAAGAGTGCAGGCCCTTACGGTTCACATAGGAGAGGTCTTCAGCATTGGGAGCCTTGATCCCTACATGGATGCAGTCGACTACTCCAATCACCCCTGGCATTCCTGCTAGCCCATAGAATTCATCCTTCAGACTCTGAATAGAGGTTTCATCTGCTGGGAAGTGGATGAATTGGGAGGCTCTTTCCACCAGGGCTTCTGTGACGTTGGCAACACAGCGGCTCATAGAGGCCTGACTAATCCCAATAGTATCTCCCATCCGGGTCTGGAAGGAGCCAGAAGTGTAAAAGCCCAGGGCTGCAAGAATCTGGGTCTCTGGGCTGATGGCCCTGGACCGCTGAGTGGGGCGTGAAAGGCTGGTTCCTAAGAGATCCACCAAATAGTAAATAAACTGGCGTGGAAACCCATACATGGCCATAAGGTATTCATCAGTCACATCATCCAGCTTAAAGCGGTCCAAAGTTCGGTGACCTCGGCCATAAAGCAAGAGGTCACAGTCCAGAACCGTTATTGGTATGGCCATGCTGACCTCAGCAGGCCTGCAGCACTGTCAGGACAGCAAGAAGCTACATAAGGAATACTCAACAGGCATCTTTAAAACAGTTTAACGATTTGTCATCTTCTCCCTGCGGAGATCAAATGGAAAGAGGTCACCAAAATAAAGCAGAAACTGGAAGAATGCTTTTTTGGTCATGTCTTTGTGGGGTTTTTGAGGTAATGTAAAAAGCAGTGGGTGACAGGCTAGCCTTGGGTTCTGCTCCCCGTGATGAGCTGATTCATTTGTGACTCAGAATTCAGCCTCTGCTCTCATTTAACAATTAAGCTATTCCCACACAAGGACAGCAAAAGTCTGATGGTTGTGATGACCCATAGCACACACTGCATATAATGCACAGTAAGGTGGGAAGAGAGGAATGGGAGTCCACACATCTGAGCGAAGTCTGGTTCTAGCACTAAGGGGGCACGTGGCCATGGCCAAGTCCCTCTGGCCCCCTGGGCCTCAACTTTCTTATCGGTAAAATGATCCTTTCAAGCATTTTCCTAATTCTACCTATCCCCTTAGAAATATGGTACACACCCAAGCCAAGGAGCAAGAGTCCAATGCCCATTCAACTCTCAGCTCCTAGAGAGCAAGGGCCACCTTTTCCTTTTCCTTTTCTTTGTACGCCCAGCATTTATTATCGTGCCTGGGACATGCTGTGGGATGGGGGGGGAGGACGGGAGAAGAGGGGAATAAGCATTTATATAGAGCCTACTGTTTGCCTGCCAGGAATTATGCTAAGCACTTTACAAACATAACCTCAATCATCCTCAAAGCAAGCCAGCACGGTGGGTGCTGTTATAATTCCCCATTCTACAATTCCACACAGGCTGGCTTGCCCTCTGAGGCCAAAAAGATTTAAGAGATTGACGGTCCAAAAAGGAGAAGGGGGATAACGCCAGGCACCCAGACCCAGGAGCCCATTGCAACATCTGGGTGCTGGGAAAAGAAAGCTGCCTGGCACCATGGAGAGGGCATTCACTGGCTTGGGAGCCCGGGGGCCTGGGTTCAAATGCCATCTGGGCCACTAGGTCCCTGGGGGGCCCTGGCAGAGCCGGGGGAACCTCTCTGGGCGTGGCTTTCTCCTTCCGATAACCGAGGAGGTTGGGCAGGAGCCACATTTCAGGACTCTCCCAGTTCTGATCCCATCAAAGGAGGGGAGCCCACTCAATCCTCGACGAGACGCTAGGCCCTGCCCTCTAGGGGCTTCCTGGGTCCAGGGGTGGGGAGTGGCGGCCGGATTGTGAAAGGCCTCCGTTCCCTGCTCCGCGAGGGCCCCGAGGGCGAGGAACCACGACAGACTTTCGTGGTCTTCAAGGCCCTCCTCACCACCGGGCTCCTCCACCCTGCCCCCTCCGTGGGTCACCCACCTTGTCCCTCCCCAAAAGCGGACACTCGCGCGCCCGCTCCGCTCCAGCCTCACCCCCCGCCCCCCAGCCTCAGGGAGGCGCCGCACTCCGTGCCCGCCACCGCCGAGCGGGGACCTGCGGCAGCGCCTCCGGGGGTCCCTCTGCCAGGGCGTTAGAGCCCGGCTGCCGAGTTGCGCCAACTGCGCCGCCTCCTCAGGGCAACCGCCACCCGGCACGCCGAGCCCGGCCTACGCCAACTCCGCAGAGGATCCTCCACGCTTGGCCTGCGCTGCGCCGACTTTGCAGCCGACCCGCCGCCCGGGGGCGACCGAGCGGCGTCTCCAGAAAAGTCACGCCAGCTCCTGCGCAGAATCGCCGCTCAAGATGCCCCGCCTCCTTTCCCTTCCCCCGCCCCTCGCCGGATCCTAACAGCCCCCGTAGCCTTTAGTTTCCTCTTGACAGATTCCACACGGCGCCCGGTTCCCCTTTCCCTTCTCCTGACCCTCGCTTCTCGGTTTTCTGCCCATCCCGAAGTTTGACTTTTGGTCACGGGAAACTTATAGTCAAGGCAGATGGAACTTAACGGGGACCGCGGGCCGCGGAAGGACAAATGGAGGCTCTGGGGCCGGAAGCGAAAGTGCGGCTGCGTTTGGCCCGCGAGCTTTTCCTGGGCCTTCCCCTCCCCCCTCGGCCAGCGAAGCGGATGAAAACAAACATCGGCGATGGCGGCGCCTGGAGCCGGGAGGCCGCGGGGCTGGAGCGAGAGCAGTGCGTGACGAGCCCGGACCGGGAGGCGGTGAGAGCCGCAGCGCGGAGACCGGGGAGCACAGGCGGCCGGCATTGAGCCGAGGCTAGGGCAGAGCCCCGCGGCCCGCGAGGAGGGAGGCCCCAGGCGCCCAGCGGCGGGGCCCAGGCCGAGGCCAGAGGAGGCGCCCCGGGCCCCGGAATGCGAGCTCCGAGCCCCACAGGTACAGCCTCCTCGACCACCTCCCCCGAGTAAGCCGAGGCCGGAGAGGCCCCGGGGTCCAGGAGCGGGGCCTCTTGTCCTGTCCTCGCGTTTACAAGGGGGGAAACTGGGGCGGCTAGGTGGCGCAGTAGAGCACCGGCCCTGGAATCAGCAAGACCCAAGTTCAAATTCGGCCTCAGACACTTAACACGAAACTAATCTTGTGACTTTGGGCAAGTCGCTTAACCCTAATTGCCTTCAAAAAAAAAAAAAGAAAAAAGTGAGGAAACTGAGGCCGGAGAGAGGACGTGTGTCCGTAGGGGTCAGGCGAGGCAGGGGCATTGCTCCGATCCCGGGGGGGCGGCCTGGCGCGAGGGCAGCCCCCCGATGCGGCCCCAGGGGACCTCGGGGGGCTCCCGGCCCCCCATGAGGAACCCGAAAGGGGAAGGGGGAGGTGATATCACCCTGCAGGGAGGGAACCTGAGACCGGGAGAAAGGGAGGCCCCTGGCCCAGGGGGCTCCTTAGATGACCTAGTCAGCACTGGGGCTTGGGTCCTCCGAGGCCCTCAGCTTCTCCTCGCCTGATCGCCGGGCCCGAGGGGAGTAGAGGGCGGCCGGGTCCGAAAAAGGTAACAAGGAGGGGGTGGGGGAAGGCCTGGTTTGTCCTCTGTGAGGTGTGAGGGTAACTCGGGGACAGCCCCTGGAGCCCATGGGCATCCCTGGCCCCTGCCCACTGCTCCGAGTGCCCTGCCTTCGCATGCAGGCCTCGGGAGCACTGCACCCACAGCGCTGGGCACACTTTGTTCAGTTCTCTGCAGGCCTGTCTATGACCCAGTTTTGTTTTTTCTTGGTAAAGATGCTGAATGGTTTGCCATTTCTGTCTCTAGCTCATTTTACAGAAGAGGAGACTGAGGCAAGCAGGGTTCAGTGACTTGACCAGGGTCACCTAGCTGTAGTGTCTGAGGCTGGATTTGAACTCAGGTCTCCTGATTGCACACCCGGCACTCTCCCCACTACACCGCCTGGCTGCCTTTGGGCCCGTGATAAATGCATAATTAGTGCTGCCCGCCCACTTACTGCAGACTCCTCAGCTACCGTAGGATTCTGAAATGAGCGGAAAGATCCCCCTCCCCCTTTCTTATTTCCTGAATCTTCCTTCAAGCCCCCTCCAGCGGGCACATTGGACACTGTTGAAACAGTGTAATCAGATGGCTAGAGCGCAGAGCCTGGAATGAAGAGTGCCCTCCCTGGCTGTGAAACAGGGCACAGTGGTATCCACAGTGCCAGCCTCACCTCTGGGTAAATGTGGTCAGATGGTCCAATTCAGTGCAGCAGGTGTTTATTAGGCATTGTAGGAGAGGCTTCATTGTATATTGGATGGAAGCTGGAGGACTTGGGTTCAGGTCCTGCCTCTGACCTTGGACAAGCCAGTGCTGTAAGCCAGCACTTGTTAAACTTTTTCTGCCCTCAACCCTTTCAGTGCTTCTTAAACTGGGTCGAGATCCCATATAGAATCTTACTTAGACTCTAAGCACCTCCGTTAGACTAGACGATGCAGATAAAGTGCTGGCCTGTGTTGGTTAGAAGGAGTTTCCTGGTCTGGGAATCCGAATCCCTGTGAGTCACATTTCCTATTGGGGACTGCTGCCAGGTGGGTCCTGGGCTCCAAGTTGGGGACCCAAAGAGAAATGGTAGTCACAGTCTCAGATGTAATTCAGCTCTCCTGGCATGGGTGTTCCAGGGGATGGTAGACTTTATCCTGAGCGTGACACCTGGCAAACTACAGAAAGTCCTTATCATTAGTGCTGGAAGAGACCTTAGAGTCATGGAGAGCAGTTCTCCCTTTTTTTTTCATGTGAACAGTGAAGTGAATTCTCCAAGGTGAACTCTGGAAGCAAATGACAGAACTAGGGCTCCTTCTCACTTCGCATTCTGAACTTGCTTGTTTCTGCACACTAATACTTTTTATGTTTACATGTTGTTATTCAACTAGACTGTCAGCTTTTTTCATTTCTCTTTTCCTGTTAGAACAGTAGGACCTTTGTAAATGTTTAATGGTTATTATAGTACTGTAAACATTACGTGGGTGCCTAGTACATAGACTGGAGATAGAATGGCTCGTACGTAAGACTTCTGCACTGGTTGGTGTTTGTCCTTTGTTCTCAAAGAGGACCGTGATATCATGGAAGTGATGCCATGACTTGTAAGTGAATTGGATTTAAGCAAGGGAGGGGCGTGCAAGGTCACCAGTCTCACTTTTTTCCTCCAAAGCCATCTGGGTCCAGGGGCAAGATACAGATCAGGACTGGAGATGGCCCTCTGTACTGGTGGATGTCACAAATTGAACGTGTAAATTGCTTAGACAGTGAGGCCCTGTCTTCTGGTTTTCCATTCACCTGAAAAAAAAATTCAATTCAGCAAACAAGTGCCTCCCTACCTTAGTGAAGATGTTGTGCTAACTAACCACTGGAGATAAAAATGGACCTATCTCTGCTCTCATGAAGATTCTGTTCCCAGTACTGTCTCCCTGGACATTCTCCTTGGGGACTACACAGTACAAAGATAATACATGGTAATGGTCCCCTTAACATTTTATTACTGAAAGAAGAAATGACGGGGGCTAAAGTGGCCCATCCAATTTAGATTTTATGAAATCACAAATCCTTATACTTTGATCTGCTTTTTTGTAGGTATTGAGAGTTGGGAAGAGTGATTATTTGAATTCAAGTAAGCAAACTTCAGTCATGAACTTAGGCATATTCTGGTTTGAGGTCACTGGGCTGTGGAAGGGATTGTTTTATTTCAAGACAAATAGACCACTAACTACTCCCTGCCCCTGTGCTGGATAGTTGGGCATGGCCTGTGGCTCTTGATTGGAAAGGCAGTTCTTTATCTTAGAGACCAAACAGACATGATTTACTGGGAATAAGAATACCTCCAGTATCCTGAACTCTTCAGACTCCTCATTTGGCTGTAATACTCTGACCACTTTACAGAACAGACTAAAGAATGTCCTGGGCATGTACTGAGCCATCAGTCATAGGGTGCCCTATGCCATCATGACTGTAACATCAACTTTTAGAGTTTTGCCATATTTCAGGAAAAGCTTCTTTCTTTCTTTCTTGCTAGGGTGGTGGGAGCAGTCTGAAGCTATGATTTCATTGGTCTAACTTTTAATCTTTGAGAGTTGCCTGTGTATAACATTGGAAAGTTAAGTGACTTTCACACAACCAGTCTACATCAGGCAGAACTTGAGTCCAGTTCTTCTGTGCTTTGGAACTTTGTGTTTTTGAAATGAGACCCTTGCTGGAATCTGAATAATCCTAGAATGGATTGTCTGTAAACTGCATGTTCATGTGTTTGGGAATTTACTTTTAAATGGATGCCTAAGTCTCTGAGCAGAACAGAAGGACTTGGCTTCATAATAGCATTCTAAAACATCCAACAGGATCCCTCTAGATTAGAAGCATATTGGTGCCTACCGTGTGCTTAGCACTGGGCTAGATGCACTGATAAAAACAAAATGGTGCCCACCCTTTAGGGATCCTACATTTCATCTGGGCAAAGACAAAAATTAGACTAAATGTTCACAGTTAGGTGGCCTAGTGGCTAAAGCACCTGGCTTGGAGATAGGAAGACCTGTGTTCAAATCCATACTTTTAAGTACTAGCAGCGTAACCCTAAGCACATCACTTCACAGCTCTGCCTCGGTTTCCTCATCTGTCAGATGAACCGGAGAAGGAAATGGCAAACCACTCCAAGAAAACCCCAAAAGAGGTCACAAAAAGTTGGACACAACTGAAAATAACTAAACCAACCAACAGAATCTCTGGTGGGAGCGCTAAGGATGTCTGAAAGGCTTTTTTTCAGGAAAGGGATGGGGAACCTTCCTAAAAGGCCACCTGGGGCAGGTTCCCCACCCCTGCTCTAGGATGAGGCACTTGAACAGGTAAACTCTGAACTATTGCAGTTTTCCTTGTAAAGGTGGGTGGAGGGAGACTCCTTCTAGAAGCGGTGAGGAAGAAATCTAGGGAAAGTGGTGAGCAGCTTTTCAGCTGTTAGTATAGCCTTTGAAATTGCTTCTGCTTGTTAATTGATGGCTTTATAAAATGGTGCAAATGTTTTCCCCATTGAAACTGAGAGCCCTAGGCTTCCGCATTAGAGCTGGCCCGCCCTCCTTTCTCTCTGCTGTCCTTGGTCACTGAGGAAGTGTGAAAGAGTCCAAATCACCTGCCACAAAGGAAAAAACTCTGAGCGTAGGTCAGTGGTGTCATCTTGGGGATGCCACTGCTCACTTATGGAAGCTGCTGCCTTGGGAGTATTACTGTTTGAGAATGTTCATTTCTTCCCTTTTAAAAATTCATTTGTATGTACAATAATAAAAATAGACATATGGTGCATTTGGTATAGTAACACCTGTGGTATTGATTCTCGCTTTACAGATTAGGAAACTGAGGCCACCCATCTTAGTCAATGAGATCATTAGTGCTTCCAAGGCCTCTGGTCCACCCAAGCCCACCTGGACTACTTTACTAGATAATCCTTAATCCCATCTGGACCCTTCCTTGTTTTGCCCCTGGCCCACCCCAATCTATTTACCACTTGTTAACCCCATCAAGATCTTTCCCATTAACCCGTTTCCTACTTTTATGTATATAAGTATCGCTCCCATCATCAAATTTGGTGATGTCGCTTTCCTTGGTTTCAAAAATAAACCTCCCTACTTTGACTGAAAGAAGGCTTGAGTGGTCAGATTCTTTCGAGGCAGACTCGCCCTGTACCCTTTTATTTTAGGGTTCCCAGCACCCCAAATTGCAGCAGTATCAGAGGCAAGTCACTCCTAACTCTACAGGTCTCTCACACTTTCCATGACACAAGGATCAGCAGTGAGTTCTGTTATGGACGTGTTAAGTTTGAATTGATGACAAGACATCCAAGTGAGATTGTGCAGCAGACAGTATACTGTGGGAGTGCAGGGCTATATATATATTTGGATGACTTGAGAGGCATCAGAGGTGCTCTATAGTGATTGATGAGATTTGTGAGAGAGAAGGCTCAGGACAGAGCCTTGGGGCCTACCTGCTCCCTATTAGGTCTTGTTGTGTGAGTTGGGGACGGGGTGATGATTTGGGGAAGGGAACAGAAGCCATTCAACTGAAACTGCTGTCTCCAGAGCTCCTCATCTTTTGATCCCACATCTGATGTACTTCTCTTAGTCTTCATCCTCCTTGATGCTTTCTCTGGATTTTCAGGACACTGCTGTCTCTTGGTTCTACTAGGTTTGTGACTGTTCCTCAGTTTCCTTTGCTGCATCTTCATCCATCACACTCCTGGGTGTGAGCCCTCTTCTCTTTTCCCTCTACATTACATGGTGATTTCATCACCTCCCAAAGATTCAATTATCTCTTTGCTGATGATTCTCAAATCTGTTTATCCAGCCCTAATCTTTCTGTTGACTTCTAGACTCTCCTTCTACCTATTGGACATTCTAAACTGGATTCCATAAACATCTGAAATTCAGAATGTCCAGGAGAAGCTAGGTGGTGCAAGTGAATAGAGCACTAGCCCTGGAGACAGCTGGACCAGAGTTCAAAGCCAGCCTCTGATATTACTAGCTGTGTGACCCTGGGCAAGTCACTTAACCCCAATTTCTGCACAAATAAATAAACAGCTAAATAAATAAATTAAGCATGTCCAAAAATGAACTCATAACCACCCCCTCCCACACACAAACATACACACACTCCTCTTTTCCTTTGGAAGGAACTCCTTCCTCCCAGTCACCCAGCCTCAAAACTAGCTGTCATGCTCAGCTCTTCACTCTTATCTTCCCCCACATCCAGTTTGTTGCCAAGGCCTATAAGTTTTACCTTTGTCTCCTCTGATACTGTCACCACCCTAGTGCAGGCATCACCTTAAGCTAGACTATCCCAGCAGCCTTCCAAGGCCCTCCTCACTCCGTTCTGTCCTCCACTCAGCTATCAAGGGAACTTCACCAACTGTAGGCCTCACCTTGTCAAGTAGCTCCCTAACATTTCCAGGATCAGATATGAAATCTTGTTTGACGTTCAGAGCCCTTCTGAACCCCTCCACCACCACCCCTTTGCAGTCTTCTTACTCCCCAGGCCCCTCAGTGACCCCGTGACACTGGCCTGCTTGTTCCTCATAAGGCCTCTGTCTCTTGGCATTTTTGCTGACTCTCCCCCATGGCTGCAGTGTTCTCTTCATCTTTGCCTCCAGTCTTCCTTCTGGTCCCAGATAAAATCCCACCTTTTCCGAGGACGCATCTTTGATCCTCCCTCATTTTAATGGCTCTCCTCCATTGGTTGTTTTCACTGTATCTTGTCGGCCTTGTTTGTACCCAGTTGTTACCTTGTTATGATGGCAGAGACTCTTTGTATGGCCAGCACGGTGCTCTTCGGGTAGTGGGCACTTAATGTTTTCTGACTGATTAGGAAGAGAACCAGAATCACTTGACACTCCTTTCTTTCCACATAAATTTTGGGTTTGCTAGTCCTCAAGTCTTATCTTCAAAGGAAAAAGTCAAGCAGGGTTTCCGTTTCCGTCAGTGGTGCAGTCTCTAGTCTCCCCAAGTGAATGTGGTGCCCCCGGGTGGGTCACTGGTCTGGACCTCGGCTGAGCAGGTTGGACTTGATGATCTGAGTCTAACAACAGTGGTCGTCCTGATGATGCTCGGGGAGGTTTGCGAAGCACTTTTACACGTGTTCCGTTACTGGACCATCACAGCAGTCCCAGGAGGCGGATACTATTGTCCCCATTTTACAGATGAGGAAGCCGAGGGGCCGAGAGGCCGAATGACTCAGCCAGCTGGTAAGTGCCTGAGGCGTCACCTGCACCACCTTGCCACCTCGCCTGTGACTGTGCTTCTTTCCTCGGCTTGGCCTTGACCCTTCACCTCCTCACACCAGACCCCTCTTTACCAAAAGATCTTGGCAAACATTGGCCTCAGTGACCCGGCCTCTCCCCTTGTTGGCTCCTGTCAAACACTAGTCCCTGGGCAGTTTCCCATTTGCCCCATCACAGGCCCTTTGTCTCCGCCCTTTTCCCAGGCCTGTGCTCTAGCTCAGTGCTTTCTAACCCACTTGGCTTGTCTGACTGATACCCATTTTAAAAGGAGCAGCCCAGATCCTATTCCGTGAAGCCTCTTCCTTTCCAACTAAGCTGGATCCCTCTTGGACTGTCTTTCCACTGTTTGCTATTTCATGCTTTCTGTTTCCCAAACTTGATAAGAAGTTTTTGAGTTCAGTGTTATACGTATTTATTTCCCTCATAGCACCTAGCACAGTGTTGAGTACATAATAAGCATTTCACAGACATTTAACACTTGCTCTATGCGAAGTACTGTGCTCAGTAAATACTGTTGGAGATTGGGGCAAGGACTTTTAATTGATAGTTTGTGTGAGCTTGTGGCACAGTGGCAGGAAACTTTTCTTCTGTAAAAGGTCACACCCACAGGAAAAAAATCAAAAGCTATATACAAACAAAAAGGTGTAGGCATGCCTTTAGTTTTGAGGGAGAAATAGAAAACTTCCATCTCATAAAACTTTATTCACTACATTCAGCACATTTTCTTCAGTTCCACACTGTGGCTGTTGGCGTATAAGGAAAGGACAGAAAGAGGAAAAACAAAGGGGAGAGATTCTTCCTCTGCCAGTACCCTCTGGTCTCCTCTGTGTGGGATAGTTAGGAGAGCCCTGGGCAGTAGAGTACCTTTCACATAATTGTGTTTAATCAGTGTTTGTTTAATCCAGTGGCCCGGGTTTCAATGCCAGCAGCCCTTCCCTGCTGCTATCAGCCCCACTCCCATGGCAGTATTCCTGAAATCTGCTTTTTCCCTTTCAGAATTTCAAATTCATTTTTCATAAACAATGCAATTCTAATTGTTATAATACAGAGTTTTCATTAATGAACTACTTGCCACCTCCACTTTAAGGTGAGCACCCTTTGAGAAGTATGTACTACTTTATAATGGGCCAGCCGTGGAAAGAGCACTGGATTTGGACTCAGAGAATCTCTGCTTCTTTATTCCCTGTTTGACCTTGGCAGGACTCTACCACCTCTGTGTCTCAGTTTCCTCATTCATAAAACTGAGATAGGTGGTTAGACTCAGTGATCTAGCCATCTTTCTAAGTTGAGCATACATGGTATGGATGAGCTATTTGGGCAAGAAATAGGAGAGCTGGGGGGCAGGTGAAGGGGGGGGGGAAGTTGGCATGCCCCCTGCCCAGCCCCCAGTCACCCTCCCAGCTGCCCCTGCCTCAGAGGTACACACTGGGTGTCTTCAGAGTCAGTCTGTTCACATGTCTCAGTTGGCACTTTTTCTTTTTTGCCGGTATGTGTGGTAGACTTTCATGCATTACTTTTTCCTGTGATGCTGCTTTTTTTCAGTTAGCACTTCAGTGAATAAAGATTGGCAATGAGCTGCCATTTGTCAAAGCAGATCCTTTTTCCTAAGTTGATGACAACCCAGACCCTAGAGTCCAGAAAGATGCACTAATAAACCAGGGTTCAGCTTTTGTTCTGAAATACCTCTGTCCTCAAATCTGTCATTTAATCAAGCTCACTGCTTCCTCAGAGCTGATTGCCAAGCCTTTATAATCTAAATAGATGGCTTTAGGACTGTTACCAAGGCCCTGCAGCCAACTTCATGATGTTTGTGATGAAAAATATCTTTCATCCTTAATTTAATGAAAAGAAATAAACACCGAGATTTCTTAGGATAAGAACAGGACTTTATTCTCTTCCCTGGGAGAAGAGGGTGGTCTTCCCCATGACTCATCATGAGAAGAGGCAAGTTACAAAAGTTAGTGCTGGAATTTATAACCTAACTTAGTCGAGACCCCTCCCCGACTGTTTCCTCTCTCATTGGTGGAGAGGCATATTCACCAAATTCTTCCCCAGTTGGGACAGCAAGGAAAGGGGGGGGGGGTTTCCACCAAGGCCAGAAAACAAAGGAAGATAAAAGTGATTGACAGAAGCAATTTGAAAAGTTAACCACCCCAAATTGAGAAGTTTTCACTTATCCCATATAATGATGAGCCCCTCTAAACTAGCTGGGCTGCTCTTGTGCACCGGGGCCAGTGGGCACAGGCCTGGCACCGGAGCATTGCCAGCTTGAACATTTCAGTGCTTGTGCCCTTGCCATAGCTTCCAAGACCCACTTGTTGCCTTCCCACCCCAGGGAGCCGTCAGAATGGGAGCAAAAAAAAAAATGGCTTATTTTATTTTTTCAGATGCTTATTCAAAAGAAATCTTTAGGCTGGATTGCTGTTTGTCTTGAGGACGACGTACAAGATACAGTCTAGGACCAAATAGAAATGTTTATTTGGGGGTCCGTAACCACACAAAGCTGGAAATGGGTGTTTTATTTGTATACATTGTCAAGAAGAAAGGCACTAAGGCTGATTTTATTTCTTTTAACTGCTCTATGAATCAGTCTCTAATCCTGGAAAGTGCTAAGTGGGAGTTAGGGTAAACAGGTGAAGTTGAGGCTTAAAGGGACCCAAGACACACAGTTGTGGAAGCATTGGGATATGGAACACTTGCACATACCAGGCCTAAAGAAGGAATTTCAGAGAAAGTAAGATTTGATCAGATATTATCATGTAATGGAGAGCTATTCATTTTTCTCCTACATATCTGTAATTATATATGGTAATTGGCTTGTGTCCCCACATTGAATAGTTTTAGTTTTCAAAAAGGCTGCAGGTCTCTCAAATGAGATTACAAATCAGCTTGTTATCAGAAAAAGAGAAAGGAAATTGAAGAACTTGCAGGAAAGTTTTGCCATATGATCAAGAGAGTAAGATTTTTGGATACGAAGTCTAAAAGCCTGTGACGTGACCCATAAAATCCAGCCTCTGGATTGGTTCTGAGAGCTGTCTGTGGGTAGTACCTAAGATTCAGACTCCTGGCCTGTCTGTCTCAAAAAGAAGGTACAGTTCAAGGAAGAGTTACCCAGCCCTTGACTGGCATCCTGTCAGCCCCCAAGACGCTTACTTCCCTTTTCAGCAGTGGCTGTTTGGTTGGGATCATCCTCACGTATCCTTGGATGATAGCTCATGTGGCTTCTCCAGGCTGGACATCCTTCGTTTTTTCAGCTGGTTCTCATGACCTTTCACCATCCTGGTTACCCTCCTGTGCACACTTTCCATCTCTTCCCCGCTTTGTAGGAAAGTTCACCATGTGCTCACTGTGATGCACCACAAACACTGATGACCAGAAGAGAATATAGAGCTTAGGATGGGGTATGCCCAGGACAGAGTACAGAGGGACCATCCCCACATATCATCCTGCTGGCTTGTTGAGCTTGCAAGCCTGTAGGTCTTTTTCTTCCTAACCATACACCCTCTCACCCCGTCTCATCTGGTCTTAAGGCATTTGCTTTTTGAACCCAACCGTAAGATTTTGCATTTATCCTTATTGAATTTCCTCTTTCTAGGTTCAGCCTATGGGGTATGGAGACCCCAAAAATGCCTTACCCCAAAAAATTTAAAAGTCAGAGGTATCTTGAGGAAAGAACAGAAAGTTTTATTCAGTTCTCTAGAAAAGAGGGTGCCCCTTCCACCAGTACGAACCAGCAGAATGAGGTGAGTTAAGGAAGGAACAAGAATTTATACCCTAATACGGTCAAGCCCTCTCCCAAGCCCTCTCCCACCGCTGTTCCTTCTCCCATTAACTGGGAGGTAGACTTACAGTCTGAGCATGAAATCTCCAATGGTAAAAAACAAAGAAGCCGTCACTGTCTCTTAGTGGCTGGGAGGCGGGCTTACGAAGAACAAGGAAATAGGGGATAGCCAATCCAAGTGTACCTAGCCTTATTTGGCTGTAAGAGATTCCTAAGAGCTTAATGCTGGTTGACAGCAAGGGAAAGGAGGAAGGGTCTGGAATTGTGTAATTTCTTAGGAAACCCTGGGCTCAGGTCTGTCCTTTCTTACAAAAGTCTGTCTCTGGTCCCTCCTTTGGAGGAGTCTTCAGAGAGGGTGCAGAGAGAGAGTGTACCCCACCCAAGCCCAGCGCTAGCACCTGTCCAATCCTATTGGATCCTCACTGTCTCATCTGGTGTGCCAGCTCTTTGGTGTGATTTCTAACCTTTGTGACATCTGCTTTTATATAAGTCATTTTTTTGGAAATGTTGACTAACATAGGACCAAGCACAGGTTCCTGGGACATTCCCTCAGAGATTTCTCGCATGTCGACATTGAACCATGAATGGCTACTTTTAGATCCCAGCTAGCCACCCAGTTTGGAATCCATCTAATTATGTTACCATTTACATTCTAGACCATGTGTCTTCATATTTTCTACAAGAATAGTGTGAGATATTTTTATCAAAAACTTTGTGAAAATTTAGGTAAACTAGATAGATCTGTAGTGCCCTGCCCTGGCTTCCTAGTTTATTAGCTGTAAAAAAGGAGGGGGAATGAAGTTACTTAGAATGCTCAAGGAGACTGTAATCTTGGAAGTTGTAGTTGCTGAATGACAAAACCAAGAAGGTGGTGTGGTCTGCGTGGAGTTTAGAGGGACAATATGGTGGACAGCCTGTGTGGAGGCAGCCCAGTCTGGAGAGGGACAGTTGGAATGTTTGCTATGCGAGGGGACGTCAAGTGAAAGTCCGCCAGAGTCAGCTGGAACCTAACTGGCAAGGGTTTGAGATGCCAAACCCAGGAGTTAGTAGGTAATGAGGAGCCATGGAAACATTGTGGGGAAGGGCGTGGTGTGTAGCATGGTGGAAAGTGCCGGATGAGGAGTCGGGAGACCATCTAATTCCAGCCACAGATGCCTGATGTCCTGGGTCTCTGGGCCGACGTGTGGGGATGTTGTTCCTAAAGTATTTTGTAAACGTGAGCTGTGGTCATTACTGGACAGTAAAGGGGAGAAGAAGCTGTAGCCAGGCTGCGGTTTATGTTTGCTTACTCATGTGAAGCCATAGGTCTAAATATAAATCATGGACTATGCTGATAAAAATATCTCACACTATTCTTGTAGAAAATATGAAGACACATGGTCTGGTGTGCTGGTGGTTGGAAGATCCTTAGAATTGATGCCTAGCCCTTTGGAGGGCTGGGGCCCTCAGCTGAGAAGCACTGACTCAGGAGTCCTTCAGTGTGGTGGGGATTTATGGGAGGATGTAGGCAGTATGACACAGGAGAATGGGTGGATGGGTTGGGAGTACACGAGGTAGGAGAAGCCATGTCCTTGAAATAAGAGCAAGAAGCTAAGGAAAGAGTATAGGGTCTCAGCTGGGGAGGGGGACAGCATCTCCTGGCTTCAGATCCTGAGTTAGACAGGACTATGCCTTCTTTATTTTAGAGGAAGGAAGTGTATTCTTTTCTTTTTTTTGCTTTTTGGAGGGACAGGGCAATTGGGGTTAAGTGACTTGCCCAAGGTCACATGGCTAGTAAGTGTTCCATGTCTGAGGTTGGATTTGAACTCAGGTCCTCCTGACTCCTGGGCCAGTGCTCTGTTCGCTGCGCCACCTAGCCGCCCCCAGGAAGTATATTCTTACCACAAGAGCACTCAACCAAGGCAAACACTTAAGATTACAGATGGTACCTGTGACTTGACGTAACTTCAAGTGTGTGCAGCTATAGTTATTAAACTAGAGGGATGAGGTCACCTCTGGAAAGATCCTTCCTCCAAGGCTTTGGGGCTAGTCTGGTGCCGAGCTCCCTCAGTTTTTATGGAAAGCTTTCCTCCCACCAGACTGCTCCTTCCTTTGCATCTGTTAAGGCTGTAGACACAAACGCAGAAGTGAAGCCTGGCTCAGTCTTCCAGGAGCTTAAATGCTAGTGGAAGAGACACAGAGAAGAGAGATGATCCAGAAGGGGTGGTTTGGTTTGGAATGACAAGTGGGAGCTACGGAAGATTAGATTAAAATGCCTTTTTCAGGAGCACAATTGATTTGATAATTGGAGGGGGAGTAGCAACGCAGGGAAGTTGGTAAGATGGTAAGAAGAAGACTGGGGAGTAGGAGTCAGGCAAAAGGTGATTGGGGCCACCTGAAATAGGGGCTTAGTGAGGCTTTCTCTGATCACAGTGGGAGCTAGTGGTAGGCTCAGCCAAAGGCCACTGGGGAAAGATTAAAGCCCTGCAGAAATTCTCTTTCCTTTATGTTTCCCGCTTCCCTGAGGAGTTTTAAGTGGGTGAGTGGGGTACACTCTCTGCACCCTCTGTGAAGACTCCTCAGAATGAGAAGGGAGAGAAACTATCTGGGAACCAGAGATAGACTTGTTTAAGACTGGACAGACTTGAGTCCTAGGTTTACACAACCTAGGACCCTTCCCCCTTTCCCTTGTTTGTCATCTGCATTGGGCCCATTTCAGGAGTTTTTGACCTCCACCCTTGCTTGTGACCTTTTCCCTCCCTTGCTTGGCCTTTCGCTGGGGGACCTAGAATTGGTGCAGAATCCTCAAGGCCTGGCTGGAAAGTACCCCCCAGCGCCCTGACAGGCACACAATTCATTAGACAGTCTTTACTACAAGTGGCACCTCCACCAACTCACACCTGCCCAGTGCCTGGCACCCAAAAGGCGGCCAAACACTTTCACAAGCTCGTGCTCCCGCAGAGAGAAATCACTTAATGCAGTATGCAAATACGGCCTTTCTTCACATATACGGCAAGGACACAGATGATACCTTGGCTCCCTGTCCCACCTCCCTGCCAATAGGAGATAGTAGCGGGCTTCTTTGTTATCCACCATTGGGTTAGATTTTGCCCCAAGACTGAGAGCTCACCACCTTCCAGCTAAAGGGAGAAGGGACAGCCGGGGAAGGGGGCTTGATGGCTTTAGAGTATAAATTCTTGTTCTGTCTTTTGTAACTCCGCCTCCTCTCCTTGATCCCCACCATGGAGAGGACCGCCCTCTTCCTGCTAGGGAAGAGAATAAAACTTCCTGTTTCTTCAAGATACCTATAACTTTTGATTTTTCTTGGGTAGGGGATTTTGGGGGTCTGTATACCCTCCTCAGATGTGGGGCACCTCCATTTTAGGTGCCTTTAAAAGATAAGGGGTAGAGAATTTTGACCAGTCACTCACCCTCTTTCAGCTTTAATCTCTTTACTTTGAATCTTTTTAGGCTTGTGTCCTACTATAAAAACATTCCCCGGGATGTGTGCCTGACAATCCCCTCATTCCTCACCGACCAGCCACTCACTTAGTAGTCTCTTCTTTGTCCCCGTTCCCTCTGTGCACCACTCCATCACCTCCCAGTTTGATAGCCTTGTCTCAATTTTTATCTTCCACCTGCCCTCCTCTTCCAGAAACACTCCTCCTATGCCTTCTCCTCCCTCGTGTTGGGGAATTCCTCAAGGGTCCCATTTCTACTGGTCCTCTTGTGCTGATTTAATCTACTCCTGTTGAGGTCAGAGTTCCATAAAATGATGAGATGTATGGTTAAGGGTATTTGAAACCGCAGAATACTAACAAGCCAGGTCCTGCTTGAATGAATTCGACTCAGGTCTTCTCTCAGCCAAAGAAAAGTAAAGTTTATTAAAAGTTCGCCATAGCAGGCAGACTCTTAAAGAGCCTTAGGTATGTGGGACGCTCGCATTGGGCAAGCCGGCCAGAGCAAGTGTGTGCTAGGTCATTCTATGGTGCTCTCACACCACATGGTGGGAAGATGGGATCTTCTATACCGAAAAAGGTTGTAGGAGGACTTTAGGGGTGGTCTAGAGGAGAAGTTTGGGTGGGTCTTCAGGAGGAGTCCAATGAGGTCAGACCCCAGTAATGAGAGGTTAAGGGTGAGAAGTAGCTGGAGGCTACCCAGAGATTACAGACAGTGGTGCGCTAGGTTAGTTTAAGGGTGACAGATTTGGGCATAGACATTTTGGGAGGATCTAGGGTGGGGGCTGGCTAGTAAGAGTAAGAGATATGGGCCTAGCTCTAAAGAAGGGCTTAGGGCCTCAGGCAGATGCCTCCTGTGGGAAGATTCAAGGAGAGCCCCTGGGGGTTCCCAGAGCCTGTACCTTATCACCCCCATTGCCCTGGATATCACCTGGTGTGTACCCCAAAACTGCAACAGAGATCCTTACCCAGATAATACGCAGAGGCTTCTCAAGGTAGGAAGCAGAAAAGAATGGTTTATTACGATCTTGGGAAACCCCCTTCTGACAAATGGTCAGGGAGGAGAAGCAATTTACAAAAGGAAATGGCGAAGTTATAAAGCCCTAGCAGGGAATTCTACCCGCCTTCTGACCCTCTTCTTCCATCGGGCAGGAGTCGGGGGCACGCTCTAAGCACGGCAGTCTGCCTCGAGACTGCCTCGAGCAC
>CM053592.1:180456473-180489522 GCA_028646515.1 Pseudochirops corinnae
TTTGAGAAAGCCCCTCTGTCCCTATTTGGCATCTCTTATGCTGAGGGGTCTGAGGAGAGGGATGACTCCCTGCCGCTCGGAGTTCTGAGACCTTGTAAATCGTGTGATTTCTGGGGATGGGGAACTCGGGCCTGTTTCCCACGAAAAGCCTTACCAGATTTCAGAGTATAGTCTGAGCAGTTTTCACCGCTCTCACTCAGTCTCAACACACCTGACTCCTGAATCTATCTCTAGGCACAAACTCCTGAATTTCACTTCACTTCTGACTGCCTGACTGACATCTCCCTGGCTTTCCTCCCGGTGCCTCACGGGGTGGGTTTGAAACCGCATTCCTCGTCTCCCCTTCCAAGTTAGTTCTTCGTCCTCACTCCCTTATTTCTGATTCTTTCACCACTGCTGTCTAGTCACCCGGCCTGAAAACCCTGGTGCTTTGCCTCCGCCCTAACACCCTTCACTCCCCTCAGCCTGGGTGATCTTTCTCTTGCTGTCGTCCTGGATGTGCAGTGACACTTAATGGGACGGGTGACCTTTGTTGGGCCGGACATTCTGTATGCTGTGAATCCTAGGAGTTCTTGCCTTATGGCTGTTACCTCATGATGAATACGATATCCCTCACTAGTTTAATTACCTACAAATCCATCCTCAACTGCCCCAGGCGGTGGCGTTCCTGCGGCGTCTTTCTGATCCCCCCATCCTTCTTTTCAAACACTTTGACTCCCTCACGCCCACTGGCTTAAATGTTCACACGAGGCTCTTTGTGCTCCAGCTCCTGCCCACCTCTTCAGAGTTATGCTTCTGCCCTCTTACTTAGACAGCACCCTCTATTCCGAACCTGTCCAGCGTCACATGGCTCGAGTGTCTGAGGTAGGCTCTGGGTTCGACTCTTCCTCACTCCAGGCCTGGCGCTCTGTCTGCTCGCTCCGTTGACAGTCTGCTGAGATTTCGAGGCAACACTAAGGGTTGTACCCCCTTCTTTGATCACTGTAGCAGGAAGCAGTTGCTCCCTTCCTTTGATTATTTGGCTCTGGTCTTTTCTACTCAGTTATCAGCTCCTGAGGTCAGAAACCTGATTTCTGCTTTGTGGGTACCCTTAGCACGCTGTAACATTTCTCTAAATCCTGTGTAATTTTAGTTATGAGACACCTTGGTGACACGGGACAGCTCTATTTCTTCCGCATCGGAGTTTTTCCTTGCCAGGCTTAGCTTTGCTCCGCATTATAGAACGTAGCTGTCACATTTGCATTAAGTGATTGCTCTCTGCGGAGCACGAGCTTGTGAAGGTGTTTGGCCGCCTTTTGGGTGCCAGGCACTGGGCAGGTGTGAGTTGGCGGAGGTGCCGCTTGTAGCAAAGACTCTGATGAATTGTGCACCTGCCAGGGGCTGGGGGCAGCGGGGGCTGCTTTCCAGCCAGGCCTTGAGGATTCTGCACCGATTCTAGGCCCCCCAGCAAATGTAATTTTAGGGGACGTGTGGAAATTGCAGCTTCCTAGTTTCTATTCATTCTACAAATGAAATTCATCAGTATTTGGGGAGAAGATCATTTTCCCTGGGATCCCTTGAAAATCAATGCTTACTCTCCCCCAACACCACAGTGGGTGACATGGAATCTGCCATCCTTATCTTTTTTGAAAAAAAAAACTTTTGTCCTCATATGCACACACTGCAGTTAACTGTTGGTATAAATAAGCACAATTTGAGTTTCTAGTGCACTATCAATGTACAAGGTGCTTCCCTCTCAGTGTGCCACCACCTGGGGAGTACAGATGTCTGCATTTTACAGAAAAGGCTACAGAAGCTGAGAGAGATTAAGTAAAATGTGCAAGCTGTGCAGCTGCCAGAGCCAGAATTTGAACCTAGAATCCCCCCTCCCCCCAGCCCTCCACTTCAAGTGAGTCACACTCTGTCCTGCACCCATCACCGCTCTGTGTATGTACACACACACGGGTGTAGATGATACCTCCTGATACAAGGCTTTGGTGACCAGGCCTGGATCTAATCAGTCTCTACAAAGACTGAGACACAGCATAAATAGCAGTGAATTTGTGGCAGTGTGATTCTTTTCTTCCCGGGGCACCTTCTTACAGTTCAGTTAAGTTTGTTGCGTGCTGGCTTCCCATTGAACACAACTAGATTTCATCTTTCAGAATTTTGGAAACCCTCTAGTTGGCCTCGATTTTTGCCTTAGGCCACACCCATCGTGCCCCTACAGCTCCGTGCATCAGTACAAGTCTTGGGAGGAAGGCCGAAGAGAGGCTTATTACTGGACTTTTAACTCACCAGAATGTTTGATCCTCCAGAAGCTTATGTTCACTCAACACATAGCATGTTTTCTATATTTCTAGCAAATTTTGATGCTCTGCCTTTGTCAAGAAGAATGTAGTGACAGGCCGTCTTATCCTCTGTGCCCCAGGTTGGTGTGTTACGTGAGCTCTAATCCTTTTGTAAAGTAGATTTATGTCAGAGAGGGTGAGCAGCGGGCCGTCCCTGGACTGTGCCGTGACATGGCCAGTGGGGTGGTTTCCTTTAACTCACCTTCTCTGACCCAAGTGGGCTCTGTTGGAGGGGAGGTGTCTTGAAAGGGGGTGCCTTGCCAAAAAAGATTATCCAGCAAGCGCTGTTTAAAGGGCAGCTTTATTACCCCCCAAAGGGAGTTTCTGCTCCTCGTCCTTTCCCCTTTTGCCCTCGTTAGTTAGCACAAGACCCCACTTCAAGCCTTCTCCTTTACCGTGCAGACACTGAAGATGTGGCAGTTCGCTAAGAGCTGGTTTACACACGAGTGCCAACCTGCAGTCATTGTTGCCTCTTTTCAGGTCTGTGTGTGCCATGGACTCTGATCTCAGTTCCCAGGACAGGAAGGACCTGGACAAGTTCATCAAGTTTTTTGCCCTGAAGGTGGGTTGTGTGTTCCTGATCCATTGATCCCCAGAGCTATTGGAGATGGCCCCGGAGTTTCCCCTAGGCACAGCCTGCACCACTCCTGGCAGGTTGCGGATGTCCCATTTCGGGGGTCACGGGCATGAGTCTTGTCTCTTGTACCCAGCCTGTGAAGGAGTAGCTTCCAGTTTTCCAGTGCCTTGCTCTGATGGGGGCCAGCTGTAAAGCCCCAGTTGTGGCACGGCATGTTCCTATGCGGTGGGAGGGAACACAAGTGTTGAGTAGTAACTATGAGCACCTTTTAGGCATCTTCCCTTAAGCGCATACCCCACCTGACATTCCCATTTTTTTATTTTGTTTTAACTTCTTGGCCAATGGGAGTTTTTAAATTAAATGTGGAAAGCTGTGCAAAGTGTGTTTTCCTAACTCTTATGTGAAGTTCCCTCATTATTGCTGTGCTCAGCCAATCCAAACATAAAATCTGCTTCTATAATAATTGGGGAGCCTTTTGCCATCTGGTTACACCTGTGTGACCATGTAGTGCTTTCTGGTTTAAGCCTGTATGAGTTAATGGCAGTGCACATTCACATCCACAATTGGGCTTGTATTCTTGGAGAAACCATAGCCACCATGTTCAGCTTTCCTTCTGCCAGGTGAGAATATCACTTACTGCATACTGGCAAACTACAGGCATCGCCACTGATTGGCATTAGATCTCCAAGAGGGTGCACAGTACTCTTTTCTTATGCTAATTGGCATTCTCTCCCCTTCTGTTCTTGGGCCATCTGACCTCTAGTAGTCCCTCTAGTAATTGTAGGATAGGTTGGTTGCCTTGATAGCCTATCCTACTAACACCTCAGTGTTCATGGGGAGCCACATTGTTATGTAAAGACCTTTAAAAAATCATACGCCTTTGGGGTTTTTATTTACCTTCTGCAGACAGTCCAAGTGATAGTCCAGGCACGTCTGGGAGAAAAGATTTGTACTCGATCTTCATCTTCCCCAACAGGATCTGACTGGGTAAAAAGCCTTATTTTTCATGAGATTATATGTTCTCTGTTTCCCTGGAAAGTAAATTGAAAGTATTCAGAACAATACAGCTGCTTTGCAGTTTGGTAAGCCAAGATTTGGGGTCACTGAGCGGCAAAGGAAAGCCTGCGCCCCACTCTCCATGCTCTAATGTTGAATTTGGTTCTTGGCTTCTTGCAGCCCAGGACAAAGGAGGTTTGGAAGAGGAGAGCCATAGGCTGGGTTTAAAGACAGTTCACGTCCTGTCTTGTCCAGCTGCTCGTTTGGAGCTCTATCACAAACACTCACTTATGAAGAAAGGGGGCTGTTGGTGAGGGTTCTCACTCACTGCAAGCAGAAGAAGCCTGCTCCCTAAGAATAGCAAGGCCTCCCTTCAAGTGAAACTTATTTGGCATGCTTGTAATTCTCCTTCAGACCAGAGTTCTATAGGTATTAACAAGAAAAATAATCCTATTCTTTTTGCAGTTCAACTTGGCCATCAAGGATATCCCAGAGGTCACACATGAGGCCAAGAAAGCGCTGGCAGGGCAGCTGCCTGCCGTGGGAAGGTCGATGTGCGTGGAAATCTCACTCAAGACTTCAGAGGTGACAAGGCAGCTGAGCTACAGATCCTCAGGCCAGCTTGGGATGTTTGGGTCCTAAAGAAGTCAGGGCTTTTCGTCTTGTGTGCTCAGTCTTCATCCTCAGGGACCCATAGTTGAACAGGGAAGCGAGATGGCCTCGTACCTAAAGCAAAGCTGCACTTTGAAGGAGGAGGCCCTGAGTCCACATCAGACCCTTGACTAGCAGGGCTGCTAGCAGGGCAACTCACTCTTAACGGCCCCTACCTCACAGATCACATATGATCATGTGTCCAAAGAACTTTGTCCCCCTTAAAGCACTGTATAAATACCATCATCTTCGTTGTTGTCACTGCTGTTACCGTTGTCATTGGTAGCATTGTTGTTGTGTCTCCCCTCCTGGGGAAACAGTAGAAAAAGCCGTGTTCAACCAGGTACACGAGCAGATTTTGGATCTCAGCTCAAAGCTTCTCCTCTTATCTTGGATCCTGAGAGAATGCCTAGTAATCACCACTTGACTCCCCATTTTCAAAATGAGGGCACAGGAAGTTTGCATTCCTTCTAAAGTCAGTGCTAGTCTTCTACACGCTTGCCTGATCTAAATTCATTCCTAAACCTGAGAATTTCTATCCTTGTTTCTCGGTCTCCCTTAAAAAAAAAAAAGGTTTCCTTCTGTGTAGATTTATGTCTCTCGCACTCACTTGGTGGCACACAGAACACTTGGTATTAGTGGAACTGAAGGGCTGTCACTTCAGTCTTTACCACCTTCTCCTTCATAGCCATTGGGCTCAGGTCTTGTTTTTAGATAAATTGTCTGAGGGTGGAGGGAGAGAGAGAGTGAATGCATGCACACGCGCGCGTGCGTGTGTGTGTGTGTGTGTGTGTGTGTTCGATCACACACTCCCCTGTCACCAAGAGTCTCTGCAGTTAATAGCGTAGTGCTTCAGGTGACTAGAAAAGTGATTGACATTTTCCATTCATTATTTACAGGGAGATTCCATGGAACTAGAAATTTGGTGTCTTGAAATGAATGAAAAGTAAGTGTTTCCTGATTCCAGAGTCTTGGGGGTTCTGTGAGGGAGCAGAGCAGACTGTGCTGAAGGGAGATCAGAGGCTGGCACCCAGCAGGCGCCAGACTGTTTCAAGTCAGGCCCTGCTGAGGGAGGACCCTGCTCAGGAGACTTCCCTTTCACAGAAAAGGAAGCAAAAGAGAAGGGGGGAAAGATGTTTTGCTTTCCCAGAGGCCAGGAGACATTCTGATGAAATTCCTTGGGGCCCTCATTCCCTCAGTACTTCTTCTGTCCATTCTCTGTGTGATGACAGACCTCCAGGTGTGTCCACTCCTAGGATTTTCCTCTTTTTTTTGTCCTTTAGAAGTCAGCCAGCCAAGTTCCTATCTAAAACTTGAAAGAAAAATGTACAGAGAAATTAAAGAAATATTAAATGTAAACCAGTTTCATCAATATATATGAGTTCTGTATGGGTTTATTTTAAAACGGAAAACTGTCATCACCTCGAGGTGCCCACACTCGGGCTGATCTCCCACAGCTTTCTCATTCAGTTCAGGCGGCTCTGATACTCCTCTCAGGGAGGTACAAGTAGTGCGTGAGGTCTACATGTCTGCTCTGTCCAGTTAAACTTAGGAATCGCTGCTTCTGCAGGGAGAATAGCTGCTTCAGAATTAGTGGGGGTGGGTGAGGAGAGAAGAAGGGAGAGAATTTGGAACTCAGAGTTTTTGAAAACAAATGTTAAGAAATTGTTTTTACATGAAACCAAGAAATAAGATATACAGGCAATGGGGTAGAGAAATCTATCTTGCCCTACAAGAAAGTAAGGAGGAAAGGGGGACATAAGAGCAGGCAGACTGGAGGAAGGGGTCATCAGAATGCCTGCCATCTTGGGGTGGGGGTAGGGGAGAGATGGGGAGAAAATTGGAACTCAAAATCTTGTGGAAATGAATGTTGAAAACTAAAAATAAATAAATTCTGAAGGAAAAAAAAGAATTAGTGGATGGGGTCAAGGAAGTACCTTCTGCTTCCTGGCTTCTCTTACTGGCTTTGCCTGGCACATTGATCAGTAGGTTGAGAGAGGGCTCTGATTCCTTCTTTAGGAATGTGTTAGCATCACCTGTTGGTAGCTTTTGATTCTCCGACTACCAGTGGATGTTAGGCTAAAACAGTGATATCGTTCCAACAAAAAGGTGGGATTCACGTCAGCTTAATGGGAAGGGGGGAGGGCCGGCCAGGTGGACTCAGGAACAGGTTCCATTTTCCATTTCTTGGGAACATTTCCAAGTTCATCTCACCACCCCCACTCCCAGCTGTTTAACTGTCTCCTTCCAGTGCATGCTTTCTGGATATAATGGGAACAAACTAACCCTTCTCAATGCTCCTGTCCAGGTGCGACAAAGAAATTAAGGTTTCCTACACTGTGTATAATAGGCTGTCATTACTGCTGAAGTCTCTGCTTGCCATCACTAGAGTGACACCAGCCTACCAACTCTCCAGGAAGCAGGGCCGTGAATATGTCATACTCTACAGGTAAAGGGGGTCCAAGAGCTCCTGAGTCCTCTCCACACTTGGTGTGGTGCTAATGTGGTCACCTGACTGGCCTTGCCCACCAGCCTCTGGTTCCAGTGGACTTAGCACGAACCAGCTTGTGTCTTCTGGTGCATGCAGTGATAATAGGAGTTTGTGGTGCTCCTGCCCCTTCCTCCCCCAAGCCCACTTTGGTTCTGGAACCATAGTCAGAGCTCTCTGTGCCAGTGTTCCTGCATAGCCTTGCTCCTCTGTGGCCCCACTCAACACCCTGTAACTTTCTGCATCAAAGGGCCGCCTCCCTGCGCCTATTCATTTTCCAACTTGTAATGGAATATCCTTAGGGGCATGGATTGTCTTTGCTTGTTAAAAGTATCTGATTATCTCTCTGTTGGGCACACAGTAAGTGCTTTTTCACCCACTCACATTTCTTTCCTGTTTCATGCTTTACAAAGCTCTTTACTCATACCTTCCCTACATGGGAGGGAGATGTGTAGCTAGTGATATTGTCCCTGTTTTACAGATGAGGAACGTTACCTTCAGGAAGGGGCCCTTGGCCTCTCTGCTAGGGAGTATCTGAGGCAAGACTCCCAATCCAGTGCCCTTTCTACTGTACAGCATCTCTGTTTCAGGCTTTATCCGTGTGGACGAGCTTTTAGGTTCATACTAACAAATGAATGCCTCTGGGAATTATCAGATTAGAAAGGTCCTGAGAAGGTCATCTTGTCTACCCTCTTGCCTCCTTTTTGGGTTTTTTTTCTTTGTGGAGGGAGGAAGGCAGGGCAGTCAGGGTTAAGTGATCTGCCCAAGGTCACACGGCTAGTACAGTGTCTGAGGTCGGATTTGAACTCAGGTCCTCTTGACTCCAGGGCCCGCGCTTTATTGATGTCTTTTGTTTCTATGTCACCTACATTTCCCATTGTTTCCTTCCTCTTGCTTCCTCCCAGAGAGCCAGTTGTTTTAAGAAAGAATTTTTTAAAAGAAAAAAATAAGTTTAGCAAAACTGAGCAACATGTCAAAAAGCTGCCATTATAATACAGGAGAGAGAACCCGTCTTTGGAGGCGGGCTTGCCCATGATAATGTCACTGCATTGTGTTTCTGTCATGATGGCGTTCTTTACATTTTCATAGTAAGAGCCATCGCGTACGTCGTTCTCTTGATTCTGCTCACTTCTCTCTGCATCATTTTGGCTCTTCCAGGTTTCTCCATATTCATCATTTCTTATAGCGCAGGAATGTTCTATCATGGTCATGAACCACACTTTATTCAGCCATTCCCCAGGCAGTATCCAGTTGTTTGCTTCTGCAGCAAACGTTTCCTGCCTCCATTTCTATCCTAAATAAATGCTAGTTTCCTAAGAACCACCAAAGATTCCCAATTGGAGACAACTTGAAAACAGCAAGGTAGATAGGTGACTTGCAGGGATCCATGTGTACAGTTTAGTGGCCCTATTTTTCTTTGAATTTGGCACCTCTGTAGCTTCCTAACTTGTTGATGAAAGTACTGGGAAATTTAAATGTCTCAGTGGATTCAGTCTCCTTCCTCATCCATAATGACCTGCCACCTGTGCTTCAGAGAAGGGAATGAAATGGTTACGGCACACTCAACTTCATTCCTCCTCAGGCTGGGGCATCTGTTTTCTCATCCTCTTCAGAAGAGTTTGCTAACTTCGCAGAACCTCAGAGGGCTTCCACTGATACAACCAATACTGGTAGCAGTAATCCTTTGTACAGCATCCCAGGCTGGTGGGCTTCTTGTACCCTTGGGCAAGAGCTCCCACTGCCACCACCCCCCCATGGAGAGAAGCCACTACACCCCAAGGTGGGCCAACCCGCCTTTGGACAGCCGTGACCATTAACCAGTCCTGCTAGCCTTCTTTCTGGGGCCAGACAGAACAATATCAATACTTATTCCACAAGCCCTTCAAATACTTTAAGACTGCTTATATCCCTCTCCTTTCCCCTGCCAAGTCTTCTCTTCTCCAGGTTAAACAGCCCCAGCTAGCTCTTTCACCTAATCCTTACGTGGCCTGATTTTTAGACCCTTTAACAGGCCTGGATATTTCTGCCTTATTCTCACACTTTACTGAACCCAGAGTGGCTCATCTACATTGATGCGAGTTGTTCCTGTCCTTTTGTTTTTTTTCTTTCAGTCTTTTGGAGAGCCTGATTCCTACGAATTCTTTTTGTTCTCCCTCCCAAAAAAATTTTTTTCCAATTACATGTAAAAAAAATTTAACGTTCTTTTTTTTAAATTTAGAGTTCTAAGTTCTCCCCCTCCTTGAGAAGGCAGGCAGTTTGACATAGGGTTATACATGTGCAGTCATGCAAAACATATTTGCATATTAGTCATGTTATGAAAGAAAACAAACCACAAACAAGGAAAGTAAAGTTTAAAGAGTGTGCTTCAGTCTGTGCCCAGACTCCATCAGCTCTCCCTGGAGGCGGGCAGCGTCTCTCACCACGTCCACCACCACGTCCCCCACGACTGTCTCAGGTCGCTGCATCGCTGAGAGCAGCCGAGTCATTCACAGCTGGTTATCGTACATACAGCGTTGCCATTAGTGTGTGCAGCATTATTTTGGTTCTGCTCACTTCACTTTTGTATCAGTTCACGTTAGTCCAGGTTTTTCTGGGAGAATCCTGCACAATAACATTCTCTCACAGTCATATACTATAGCTTGTTCAGTCATTCCCCAGGTGATGGGTATCCCCTTGATTTTTTTTTGTGGTTGTTGTTGTTGTCTGGAGAGGGGAAGGTAGGGTAGTTGGGGTTAAGTGACTTGCTGAAGGTCACACAGCTAGTTTTTTGTGTTAAGTGTCTGAGGCCAGATTTGAACTCAGGTCCTCCTGACTCCAGGGCCAGTATTCTATTCACTGTGCCACCTAGCTACCCCCATCCCCTTGATTTTCATTTCTTTTTGGTGGTGGCAAATAATTGGAAATTGGGGGGATCCCGATGAATTCTTTAAAAATAGTACCTGGGCAGTCTATAAGAGTATCTGCCAGTTCCCTGCAGAAGCATCTCATTTATCCTGACGGATCAGAAGCCCTCCAGGTTTTTCTCCACGGTTATCTGCTTGCTAATTTAGATCCTTCTAAAATTCTAAAGCAGAAGAACTATGCTCAGATTTATCTTTGCACTCTCAATGGAAAAAAGGATTTGCTGAGTTAATGCAGGTGGGAACACAGTTGTAGGGATAGATGCTTAATGGTCCATAGAAGAGGGTAGACTTCATTATAATGAGGGAGGGAGACCCACAACCTGGTACCTCTTTATTAGTATTTAGCTTCTTCCTTTATGTCTTGAAAATAATTAAAAAGGATTTCTTTTAAAATGTTCTGTGACTCAGACTTTTCACTAATGTCAGCTTCCTGAGATTAACAGAGTCAAAGAGGTTTGTTAACTAGATTTTTGAAAGCTAATTCTTCCAGATCAGAATTCTCATTGGATTAGAAAATACAGTTTCCCAGTTACGTGCTTGTCTTGTTTTTAAGGGGAGCAAAGTGTGAATGATGTCTCAGCGACTCAAGCTCCTACCTTGTAGGAGAACCTTAACTATGTGGGAGGCCTAGGTGCTTTTGGTTCTGTGGGCTGCGAGTACATGGCTGACAGCTGGTGCTGGAGAAGGGAAAAAGGTGACCATGAGTTCTTGATCTTTCTTCACAGTTGCAATTATTTCATGACTAAGAATTGGGTGAGTTCACATCAGACACTGTGCAAAGTGCTGGGGCTACAAGGAAAGGTGACAGTCCCAACTGCAAGAAGCTGCAGCAGTGTGCGTGTGAGACAGACCCTGGGTGGATGGATGGTTGGCCGGGAGGCACGAGCCTTAGCGCTGTTGTCTTGATGACGGTGACGTGCTTCTCCTGGGATTGCTAAGACTAGGAGTTTTAACTGCAGTCCTCAGGACACCCTCCACTGAGGCTGAGCAGACCAGCTGTGGACCCACTCTTCTGCTTGTTGTGGGCCAAAAATACATCCACATTCACGTAGCATTCTTTTGTCTCCTTCCCACAGGATATATTTTGGAGAAGTACAGTTGAACGGCTTAGGAGAAGGTACTGTTCTGTCTGCGTGGCCTGTGTGTTAGGCTCCTTTCACTCTGGGGGGTCGCTTCCACTTAAAATGTGGCAGCTATGAGTCCATCCCTCAGTGAGGATGACTCCTGAATGTGCTCCTTTTTGGCAGGGCAGCTTGTGGGCACCCGCCCCTCAAGTGCATAGCACCGAATGCTGTGTGGGCATGGTCACAGGAGATTTCTTAGACATGGACCTGTCCTTCCTCCTTAAAGCCAATGTCCTTCCAACATGAAAATATTCCTTATTCCTCAACTATTTGTTGCCTGTGGAAGAAAGCAGGGGCCTAGGACTACATTGAAAGAGAGAGACAGAGAGAGAGAGAAAGAGTGTGTGTCTGTGTGTCTGTATGTGAAAATGAGAAATGCTCATTCTTTGAATGAGCATTATAGAGACATGGGAAAGAGTCCTTGATTGAGGGAAAGGCTGGCAATTGAGAGGCCTGAAGGGAGTCAGAAAAGCTAACTTTCCTTCTCTTCTAGGTTTCCAGACAGTCCGAGTTGGCACGGTAGGCACCCCAGTGGGCACCATCACTCTGTCCTGTGCCTACAGAATTAACCTGGCTTTCATGTCCACCAGGTGAGCAGGAGCCAGCAGCAGCATCCCTTTTCTTGAGCCTCCACACCAGCTCTCCTCTCCCTCTGTAATACATCCCCATAGCAACCTTAAGATCTTTGAAGGAGAGACAGAAACCAGCCTGAGTGGAGCAGCTCAGTGGCCCAGATCCTGTTGGTCCAGGATCTCCCGTTTGATGGAGGGTTTGTAAAGTTGCCAGGCTTAGGATGCTTCTGGACCCTGCTAGCAGATGCCAGGGAAAGGGCCGGGAAGACATGCTAACATGAAACAATCTGCTTGTTGCCTTGCAGACAGTTTGAGAGGACCCCACCTATCATGGGGATTGTCATTGATCATTTTGTAGACCGTCCCTACCCCAGCTCCTCGCCCATGCATCCCTGCAACTACAGGTGAGAAAACAAGAAGGGCCCTGAAAAGCCTGCCAGGCCCCTGCCTACAGCCCCCAAGGGTGAGCAGCACGGCTTCCTCTGTGTCAGCTGTGAGGCAGGCCCCGCCCCAGGCAGGATCGCCTCTCAGAACCCTGGGGTCTCAGGCCTGGCTTTGGATTGTCTTGGGAGCAAGGTGCTCTGGGGCTCTTGATTAGCAGCTTCCTTGGTCAGAGAATGGTATCCAGAGGCTTAGCTGGCACTAGCCGGTTCTGCCAGGGGCTCAGCAAGGTCTTACAAAGTGGAAGGGTTTTTTAGGAATGTGAACAAAGGTGTATCACCCAGGGCGCCGCTATTTGCACCTCTGAGTATTTGAGGGCGCTTCACTGGATGTCTCTCAGTGACAGCTCATACAGATAAGGATGCCCTGCCCTTGGTCCTTTTGTGGCATTGGTGAGGGATAGGGAGAGACCCTTTCCTTTGAGAGCAGGAAGTTAGCTAGAAGAAAGCCAGGGACGACTGTGTGGACTGCTGCCCTCCTCTTCCTCTGTTGGTGGTGATGGACATCGCTTGCCTCTCTTGGTAGCCTTAGACAAACTCTTGACAACGAAACATTTCTAGATGTTTGTCTTTCTCTTTTTGACCCTGATTCTTTATGTGAAACCTTTCCTTCCTTCCATTCCCACAAACCCACTTGTTTTTGTTCTTCAGAGGCTGTCCACCACTGCCTTGAAACGTTCTCTTTTCTGTCACTGTAGGACGGTGGGGGAGGATGCCGGGGTAGCATACCCCTCTGTGGAGGACTCTCAGGAAGTTTGCACCACCTCTTTCTCAACCTCTCCTCCATCCCAGGTAGGAGGGAAGGGGAGATTTGGGGATCTCTTGAGAGCTGACCAAGTGGCTGCCCTGGGGCTGGTGGGTGGGAGGATGGGGCTCACCCACCATTTGCACCTTCAGAGTGAAGCACAAAGGTTCTCTGCAGATCCTGTGGGCCTCAAATGTCAGGAAGGTCAGGCTCGCACCTGGGGCCTGATGCTGGCCCAGGGAGGGCCAGTCTCCTGAGTTGAGCCATGGTTTTCCTAGAAGTGGGGATTATACAAAAGACACAACTCAGCTGGAGACAAAGCCCTGGGAACAGGAGCAGGCCCAGGGTTCAGACTGCCTGTCTGCCTTCTGTGTGAGCATTCTTAACCAGGAGCTTTTCTACCTGAGATCATTCTGTGTCAGCTGCCAGGTCAGTTAAGGCAGGCTCCCAAGGGTGGTGTTTTCAGCAGCCTTGCTCAGGAAGGCATTCTGCCTATTTGTGCCCAGGGGTGTGGGCAGTGAGCTGCAGCTTTCACTGCTCTGCCATGGAAGAGTGTCTCTGCCGTGGCTCCCACACTCTCTTACCTCAGTCTGGTTCCTCATCCCAAACTCCCTAATTACAGGGTGCCCCTGCTTTATATTTGAGGTGACCCCTCACTGCGGAAGGCTTCTCTTCAGTTCAGCAGAGAAGCAGCTTCCATAGGACACCAGCGGAGCATTCTCATCCCTTTCTCTTAATATATTTAATGTAGAGAGGCTGGAGTGCTCATGCTCGCTTCAGCTGTTGCTTGAGGGGGTTCTCCAAAGCAATCAAACATTTTAAAGCAGTTGGCATTTTAAGTAGTACTTGATGGGCGGGGCCTAGCTCTGAAAAACCAGTTTGGAGATAGACCAGAGGGTATCTAAGCCTTCCATAAATTGGATTTAAAGAAATGAAATTGTGTGGGCCTGTCTCAAGAGGTTTGGCTCTGGTTGTGGCCTGAGTGACCCTGCTGGCCCTTCCTCACGAACATTGCAGGCAGGACCTAGAGAATTGGGTTTCTGTACACTCTGCGGGCCCCCTTGGGCAAGAGACCGAGCAGGGGGTGCTGGCCTTTCCCATGGCTCTGAGCCACTGGGCCGCATCTTCATTGGAAACTCACCTCTGATGCTGTGGCTCCAGGGGGAAAGGTCCTGCCTCTGGTTTTTGCTACACAAAGTGAGGCATTAGCTCCCCTAATTAGCTGATTGATGTGCTTTGTTTTAAAGCTGCACCAAGAAGAATACTGGAGAAGGTAGAATTTTATTTGGGACTTAACAGAAGCCAGGAAGGTCAGTAGTCAGAGCAGAGCAGGGGAGAGCCAGAGAAAATACCCAGGAAGCCAAAGCTTCTGCTGGGGAGTAAGGTGTGAGAAGACCGGACACGTAGGAGGAGGCTTTGCATGCCAGAGAGAGCATTTCGTATTTGATCTTAGAAGTGATAAGAAGCCACTGGAGTTTTTTTTAATAGGGGAGTGACATGTTCTTTAAGAACATCACTTTGGTGGCTGAGTGGAGGATAGATGGGACTGGGGAGAAGCTTCAGGCCAGCAGATCCCCGCAGCAGCTCTTACTGTAGGCCAGGGCCTGAGGGGATAAGGGTCTGCACCAGTGTCAGAGGAGAGAAGGAGGCCTGTTAGAGAAATAGTGCAGAGGTGAAATCCACAGGCTTTGGGAGGAGCCCAGGGTGACTCCTGGGCTGTGACTGGGGGCCTGGAAGGATGATATTGTCCTCTACAGCCATAGGGAAGGTAGTTAGGGGGAGGGGGGGAACGTCTGAGGAAGGAGTTCTGCTTTGGACATGTTGCGTTTCAGGTGTCTATTGGACATCCAGTTTGAGATGACTGAAAGGGGGCTGGAGCTGGTGATCAGCAGAGTGGGAGGTGGTAAAGGGAGATTGGGGAGCTGATGCCTTCACCACATGAGGTGGTATAGAGGGAGAGGAGAGGGCCTTGGGGCACCCCCAAGATGTTAGAGGGCTTCATCTGGATGGGGATCCAACAAAGGAGACTTAAGAAAGCACAATCTGCTAAGAGAAAGAAGATGGAGGAGGTGGTGTCCCCAAAACCTCCAGAGAAGAGAGGGCAAGGGGGACCGAGAGAAGGCCTTCTCGAAGACTTTGAAATCCCCCTAGCTTGGGCCAGCAAGTGTCTCCTGTACATTCAAGGATACCCAAGACACAGCTGGGATGAAGGCAATGGAGGATGTGGCTTGGGGTCTGCCCTAGTTGGAAATCCCTGGGCCTGCCTCTAGTTCACGGACGGCCAGATGGGCCATTTCCTCAGCCACTCCCATCCACCACAGGTTCTACTCTTTCACCTCTTTTCTACTTTGTTCTCAAGTCCTTTTCTGTTCTTTTCCTTCCTCTCTTGTTTCTCCTGTGTCTGTGTCCGTGTCTGTCTAGTGTGTGTTCACTGTTAGTAAGGCACATTTTCAGACCCCTACTCCGGTGGTGACAGATACCCTGAGGGTCCCCATGGCAGGACTGGCCTTTTCCCACCAAGTGAGTCCACATGGGAAGAGAGGGAATGATGATATGGTACCTTAAAAAGCCAGTGTGAATGATTCTCCCCCATTTTGTACTCCCACGTGTCCTTTGGGATCTAAGGGATTGTTATTCTGGAACGGGTGGCTTGTTTTAAAGGGATGTAACCAGGACCATGTCAGCCCAGAATAGGGCCTTGAGTTTGCCCCTCCTCCTTCCATTGATGGGACATGCACAGGGAGCTAGTCATATCTTGCTTCCCAATAAACAATTCAAGGCAGGTAGTCTTTCCTTTTTAAAATATAAATAAAAGCCCTTCCCCATTCAGAGTGAAAGAGGTTAGATCTGAAAGGACAGGCTTCTGTCACAGAAGCATGCTAAGGACAGAAGGAAGAAGAGGGTTTTGGAAATACTGGCTGATATTAGTGACTTCAAGAGAGCCAGCCCTCCGGCCTGGTTCTCTGGGCTGTGACCCCTTTGGAGCAGACTAGTCCACCCATAAATCCAGGCTTTTTCCAAAGAAAGCCAACCAGCCTTTTACCCCACTGCCTTTCTGTACATCCACAAAGAAATGGCCTGATCTGTTGAGTCTTTAGCTCGGGTCCCTTTTCCATCCCACCTCCCATCCCCCAAGAGGGTGGGCTGGGATTCCGAACTCTGCTCACGCTGCTGGACTCGTCCTGTTTTCTCCTCCTCTCTCCTTCTGCCCCTCCCCCCTTGCCCTCTCTGTTTTTCTCTTGCTTAGCTCTCCAGCTCCCGCCTTTCCTGTCAGCCCGCTGCTCTGGGAGTTGGATCAGCTGAGCTGACCAATCCAGTGGTCTTTGCTGCTGGCCCGGGCGCTGCCCACCCTCACCAGGTATCCCTGAAGTCAGGAAGGAAGGGCCTTACCATGTGGCCATGGGGAGGTGTCCTTTAGCCACACAGGAGCATCATGAGTATTTGAAGCCTCCAAATAGATTTCACTCCCCACGGGGGACCTACGGGGCATTCCACCAGAGAGCCTCAGGCTGGAGGTGAGATGAGTCCAAGAGGGGAAGAAGTTTCTTCTAGCTGTGCTGTTCTTTCCTTCTCCCTGTTGGGGTCACTGGCTTGTTTATCTCCAGCTGATGTAGTCTGGAAGCAGGAGTGGAGGTTCCTGCCCACAGGATGGCAGCATTGCTAGGGGAAAGGCTTGAAACCAAATGCCTTTAGAGTAGGATGGGAGGTTCCCCCCCCCCCAGCTGTCTGCCATGCTGTAATCGCTAATTAGATCTTTATTTGTTCCTCCCTGGAGTTAATGGTTCCAGGGAAGGAAGGTGGGGTGCCCCTTGCTCCCAGCCAACCTGCCCACGGCACCCAGGCCGACCATGAGAAGATGGCAACCTTTACCCCTTCCGATGGTGCCCACTACATAGTCACTCCTTCTAGCAGGTATGTTTACTAACAGTATGCTTTCAAGCCTCACTCTCTTCCTTCTTGGGGGCACACACTGTTCAGACGAGCAAGAACTCTGTCCTTTGTGTAATCCTCCATAAGTGAGCTCCTGACCAGGCCTCCTGAGCCCACTGTGGGAGACCTGGGGGAGGTGGCCTTCCTCTAGCTATGGGTCTAGCTGTGGAGAAGTAAGTGGTTGTGTTTCTTAATTCATTCCAAGAAACAGGAAACTTTCCTGGCACTTGTCTCCTAACAGATCAAGAGTGGATTTGCAACAAGCAAACCCTCCTCTCTTGTCAAACCTTTCCATTGAAGAAGGCTTTTCCTGGTACATTTCTCCTGGCCCATATTCCTTTTCTTAGTGTCTGTCTGCCTTGGTTTCTTGAACAGTAGCTTAACCGAATGCAGGGACAGGAGAGGAGCAGGGGGCAGAGACTGCTGGAGTTCTTCGTGATCCGGGCTCTTAAGAACCAGATCCAGAACCTGGGTCTTCATGAGGACAGCAGGGGGTGGTGGTGATTGAGCAGTGCATGGTATCAGGAAAAACCCCATATATTATGCTAATTATACATAGAGAGTAGGAAAGAAAAGAGAAAACTATTCTGAGAATTAGCTTGGCACCATCCAGAACATGGTGAGATGGAGGCGGTTACCAGCCGGTGTGCTGTCTCTGCTGTGCTTGTCGGGGGTACTTGCCCTGCACGTGATGGCAGCTTAACAAGGGGGCGCAAGAGTCCATATTGCAGTTCATCAAGGCACAGCTAACTTCATTTTCTTTCCCCAGTGAAGACACCGAAACTGTATCCAACAGTAGTGAAGGCCGAGGCTCCCCCCATGATGTTCTGGAGGCCATCTTGGTTCGGAAAGTGGGAGCGCTTGTCAACAATTCAGTGGATCAGGTGACTCCTCAGCACTGCTCTTTGGGGGAGCTTGCTGGTAGAGCGCCATTCATTCTTCCTCGTGTGGGGACCAAGGTTCCCCAAGTTCATTTCCATGAATCTGCCGCTCTCTGGTCCTGGTGGCACACACTGCCAGGCCCAGCGTCGAGCAGACCTCGCACACTTGCTCTGTTCAGGACACTGCTCCGTGCTTGGGGTGAAGAGCATGCTGACCTCGGGCAGCAGGGACTGTCTTGTGTCTTTGCATCTTTTCCGGTCCCAGGCTCAGTCTGTTTGCTTTGTAGACTAGATGGGTGGAGGGATGGAGGGGTCAGTGAGTAATCACTGACCCACCGGGCTCCTGCCTTTACTTCCCTTTGCCTAAGGGCCTGCATGTGATCCACTTTTCTCATGTCTTTGCAGGTGACAATGACCAGTCTGGACATCCCCTTTGCCATGTTTGCTCCCAAGAACTTTGAGATGGAGGATAATGATCCCATGGTGAGTTTCCCCCTGAAAGCTCCTGGTAGGACAGAGTAGTCACCAGTGGTCCTCCCTCTGTGGGCTTCCCTGCCCCCCAGGAAGTTTACTGCTCCATTTTCCTGTGGAGTCTAGCCAATGTGAGGTCCCAAGCTTGCTAAGGCAGCCTTTAGCCAGGGGACTAAAACAAGGTCTTTGTGGTTCCCCGAGCAGGTAAATCCTCCTGATACCCCAGACACTGAATCTCCTCTCCAAGGCAGCTTACACTCCGATGGGTCCAGCGGTGGCAGCAGCGGAAACACACATGATGATTTTGTCATGGTTGACTTTGTAAGTTGCCACCACTCCTTGCCTTTTGTCACCTCTTGCCACAAAGCTTGACAAACAATTCGAAGGAAACTCGATTCCATTGGCAGGGATGGTGCCACCGTGCACTGAGTAGGTTGGTGCTAAAGGGATGGCGTTTGTTATGACCGGAAGTCTTCCTCCCCCGCAGCCACAGCTTCTGGTGGCAAGTTGTGAGACTGGTCCTCTAGTGGGGGCCTGTCACTACTGTCCCAGAAGCCTTTGAGCTCTGTATAGGCTCTGCCACAGCTGGTGTGTGACTGCCACAGTGACCTCTGTGCCACTGTGATGCATTGTGAGAAGGCATTGCCAGAAAACAGTGGCACGGGTCCTCCTCTTCCGTGCTGGGTACGTTCTGGTAGTGAGTAGAAGGACTGGCTCAGGGTGCTGGACACAGCATCTGAGGTGCCAGGCAGGCCCTCCCAAGGTCCGCTACCACTTGGCTCCAGGCCTGCTTCTTGGAGGGTTGAGAAAGAAGCATTCTTAGGATGAGGCCTTGGGCTTTCTTCTATAAGGAAGTAAAAGCAGATCTTGAGAGTATTTAACCATTAGTATCAGTTTAGCTAAGCTCATGCTAATGGTGCTAAGGTTAAAAAGAGAAAAGAACTCTTTTGAAAGCAAAAGCAAAAGCTTCTGAAGTGGCCTCAAGAGAGAAATCCTCCTTTGTGAGCTTTGGAGGGGCCTTTCCCTGGAGGAGTGAGAGAGGAAAGGAAGTAGACTCCTATCTTGTCTCTGTTTCCCTCTGAGATCCAAGAGAGGGCCTGACATCTGCTTGTCTTGCTTTTATTTTGAAGAAGCCGGCCTTCTCGAAAGACGACATTCTTCCCATGGACTTAGGGACCTTCTACCGGGAGTTCCAGAATCCCCCGCAGTTGAGCAGCCTCTCCATTGACATTGGGGCTCAGTCCATGGCTGAAGACCTGGTAGGAAGACCTTATTGCACCCCATTTTCCCAAGAATCAGCAGTCTAGATGTGGGAAAATCATAGCATCTGAAATCGAGCAAGGTCACACAAAGTCAGTTGGAGACCATGGCGAGACGCACGCATACACACACACACACACACACACACACACCACACACACACACACACACACACACACACACACACACACACACCCCCTACCTACCACCCTTCATGCTCGGAAATAGCCTGACAGAAGTTCTGTGCCCCCCCCAAAAAAAAGTTAGGAGAAGGACCCTTACACACTTCATTCTCATTTCTTCAAACTTTTTCTCTGTTACCATCATCCTCTGCGTTTCTTGACCACATCTCCCACTTTCCCATGACCTCCCTCAGGACTACTTAGAGCTACATGCTTTTGTTCCTCTGCCCGTTTCCCTAAGACATAGCTCCTTGCATTTAGCTGTTTAAATTTTCAGGAAGCCCAGCTGGGCAGGTTCCCACACAGCGCATGTCTTGGTGTCCTGAGTAAAAGCATCCGACCCTTCCGTGGGATCAGTGGTTTCCTGATGTAATAGAGGATTCTGAGCACCACAAGCAAGGTTTCCTGTTGAGAAGCTGGATGGCCCGTGCTCTCGTTCTAGGCCTGCTCTTTATTGGTCTGTGCCTGCAGCCAGTCAGCACGGGAGCCCTCTCCACCAGGGCATATGGCAGCCCCTCCCGGCCCCACTAGACCCTCTTCAGGACTTGCTGTGGCCAAAGACTCTAAGGGCCTCTTGGTCCAACCTCTCTGAGCTTCCCACATTGGTCCTTAGTCTGCGCCGTTCCGCGGTGAGCTTCATGCCTTCAGTGACGTGATCCTTGAGGCCTCGCCCAGTGAGTGAGTGCAGGATGGCAGCAGTGTGGGAAGGTTAACAGAACACTAGGGCAGTGGGAGGATGGCTGTGCTAATGCTGAAGCTGAGCTAACCATGACAGTCACACAGGCTGACCGTGAGTCTCGGGACTTGGAGCCTCACAGATCTTGAGCTTCGTGTGCTATACCCCGTGTGGATGGAGCTGTGGATGGAGCCTTGGAAGACAGTGTGGGCCAAGTTTCCTCTTACTGCCCCCCCCCCCAAAAAAAAGGAAAGGCGTTGACTTGAGTGTCACAGAATCCCATGGGGGTCACCTGGGCCCTCCTCTGCCTCCATGCAGCCTTTAGGACACATCCTGTTCTCAGCTTGGCTTAGGAATCCAGTCCAGACCCTCCCTGGCCGTAAATCTGGTGATACTGAAACCCCTTCATGGTATGTCATCCATGGAGGGAGGGACCAACTGGTCAGGATGGTTTTTTTTTCCCAATAATAATAGCTTTACCTACTTGAAAAACAGCTCATTGCCCCTTGGCCTCCTCCTCTGGGAAGAAAGAGGCCCAGCTCCTTTTGCATTTCCTCACAGTCCTGTTATATAGGCTTTTAATCCTTTTTGTTAGCAGCCTCTCCAGTTTCCCAAGCTCTTACGAAAGTGCCACCGGTGCCCTGTTTGTACTCTGTGTCCTTGTTCTCAACCTTGTGGTCAGTGTGGAGCCTGCTGGGAGGCCCCCGAGTCATCCTGTCCCAGACTCTTCTCCATCATCTCACTGTCCTCTTCCTGCTCTGCCCTAGAACAGTATCTATTGGGGGGGGGAGGGTAGGATAACGGTACTAAACTCTCAGTCTCCACTTAGGACCGAATGCACCCGTGTCAACGTTGGACCAATCCCGGGTGGTTCTGACCCAGAACCACTCTGCAGCATCCCACAGGATGTGAGTGTTCTGATCTTTCCCCCTTCCTTTTCAGGACTCGCTCCCAGAAAAACTGGCCGTGCATGAGAAAAACGTCAAAGAGTTTGATGCCTTTGTGGAGACGCTACAGTAAAGCTGTTATCCTCCCCACACCCCAACAGCAGCAGCAGCAGTCCCTTTCTTGGACACCTCTGAGGACAGAGACCATTCCACCTATCTCTCTTCTCCCCCTCTCTCATCTATTATTTATTCAGCTTCAATCCAGGCCAGGGGGTGGAAGGCAGAGGGAAGGGGCTCCCCTATACCTACCTTTTGGCTCTTCTCTCCAATCAAACCCAGGGGCCAGCAGTGAAGACCCCAGTCCCTGCAGCATTTGAGTTCTGGGTTGTAACCGACCCTAAGGGTCAGGAATAAGCACAGCTGGTGAAAAGGGGGGCTTCCCCACCCCCATCTAGAGCAGAGCAGCCAATCTCCCCCTCCTGCTCAGCCATCTGAACATTGCCATCCAGTTTGGCCTGTAGAATTATGGGCCCTCCATGCCTCTCCCCTTGGTATTGGGGCTCTGTATAGGGCTGAGGACACTGGGTATGACTGGCCTACCCCAGTGACCCAAGAACAAGAAAGGAAAGAGGGAAGTCCGGTCCAGCGGTACCACCCTGTGTAGAGGCTGGGGAGAGGGCATTTTACTTTGCCATGTCTCAGTACTCTGCCCGTTACACAAAATATCTATGTGTTTCTGGCTGCTCTCTGCTCTGGATGACTGAATGTCCACAGACTAACTTTTCTGACCCAGGGCAGTCTGTCTCCCGTGTAGTATAAATGCTTTCATGACTATGCAAGGCTGCGTTGGGCTGCCCTGAAGGACTCGTCAGGTTACCCGTCCCCTGCTCCTGACCCACGACTGTAAATAGAAACCCAGCATCCTACTTTGTTAGGTTGTGTCATTGGGAGTTACAGACCAAGATTCTCCTCTTTCTTTTCCCTTCTCCTGCTACTGTTGCTGCTCTATGCTTATAGATAAGCATCAAACAGTAAATATTTATTGCTTTAAAAGAAATGAGATCATTTTTTAAAATGCACTTGATGTGGGCTGTTTTAACCCAGCTGTGGCTCTGGGAAGGCTGGGTCTTTCCTCTGCCCAGCAGGGCGCTCTTAAGATGCCACAAGCGGCCCTGGGACCTCTGTCTCCATCATATGCATTGAGGACAGAGGCCTAGGAATAACTGTGCACTCGGAAACACTCTCCACTCCCCAGAATTGCATTTCAGCTGAGCCCCCTGGACACTAACTTCTTGAAAGTATGGGGTTCTCCCCAACCCTTCCAAGAAACTTTTTTTGCTGGCTGAGATTGTGGAGTTTTCTTCCTAATGCCATGCTGGCTCCATGATAAGATGGCAGCCCTTGAGAGGTGAGGCCCTCCTCAGTGCCATGCAACATTGCAGAGCCCCAGGCCCCAGATGCTCCTGGCAGCCTTTGGGGGTTCCCTGACAGGCCTGTGTATTCCTGCTACTACTGGTGCCTCTGATCCTGGGGGTTACAACTTGCTTCCTGCTGTCCACCTCTAGAGCCATCCAAAGGGGCCAGAAGCCTGAGCTTGAAACATCGGTCATGGGAGGAAGGCGTGAGCAATTCTACTCCCAGGCTCCACCTCTGAATCTAGGAGACAAGACATTGCCCTGTTGCTTGCCAGTTGGATCAGAAGCCAGAGCCAGGCATGGGGTTGACCCAACCTTCTAGTTGTTAGTTGGCTGCCTCTCACTGCCAGGCCTTACCTGTATGACACTGTCCCCACCTCCTCTCTCTCCACGTAGGGACTATTGGCCTCCTTGAACCCGGGCCATTCTCTGAGGCAGGTGAAGCTTTCCAAGCCTTGGTGCATGTGGGTCCTGAGGGCACAGATCACTTTCTCAAATCTTTCATTGTAAGCTGCATGTGACAGAAATGCTCCGACTTGCACATTCTGCTCCCCCAGTCTGAGCTAAGCCATGTGCCCTATTGATCACCTAGCTGGCGTGAACGTTTGTGCACAGTGTCTGCTATTAGGAAGACGGGAGGGACCTCAGTGGTGATGGGACAGGGGCAACTCACAGGCAGATTTCACTTGGCTCTCTTGTCACTAGAGGCCAGGTTTCTCCCAGCCTTGAAGGTACAATCTAGGTCAGCCTTGGCCCTAAATCATCCCTGATCCGGAGGACAAAGGTGAGCACAACCACAGGGTCGATCCATTGGTTTTGATTCCATGTAGGACAAGGAAGTATCTGTCCAAGAGTTGGCTAGACCAGTTGGACCCCAGGACACCAGGGTTGTACGAGGGGGGTGGTAACATGGACCTTGGAAACGTTTCCCCCAGCCCGGGAGACACCACCTCTGACCAACTTGCCCTTGGCTCCTGCCTGCAGATGCTGTGGCGGAGCAGTCAGTACAAATGTTGCCCTCTGCAGGCAGTAAGTGGCCCATCTCCATCACCAGTTTGCTCAGGGCTCTAGTGGTGGAAGGAGCTCGGAGCTTCCAGTCTCAGCACTCCTATTAGAGATGAGCAGTAGCTTCAATCCAAGCCTGTGGCGGGCAGTATATATATTCCAGAGCTACCCTTGTCAGCCTTGCTCAATGCCAAGGGATTTGGGCCCCGGACTGGTTCTTGGGCTCTATATGTCTTCCTGAGGTCAGTCTAGCTGGTGTCAGCATATCCAGGGCAGACCTGGCTGGTGACTAACGGTTCAGATGCTCAGCCGGGAGAGGAGCATCTTCACCCTTTATCTGGTTTGAAAACATTGAGCTGTTACTTTCAAATATATTCTCGAGAAATTTCCAATAAATTTTTTCTGTACACAGTGAAGTCCTTTTCTTCATTCTCTCCTGGCCAAGGACCCCTGCTCCCCAAAGTGCACTGAGCAGGACACCCTGCCTGTGGTGAGGGGCAGACAGCTGGTGGCTGGGTCTGGAAGGCAGGCTTAGTGCCAGTCCTCAAAAGATAGAGTGCCGCAGCAGAAAGCCAGGGGCCCTGGAGCTTATGTCATTGATGTGGCCATCAGACCAGTGTAAAGGGAAGTAGCGTCAGAGGTAAGAAGGGAGCCAAAAGGGCTGAGCCCTGGGTTGTCTAATCTCTGGGTCTAACCCAAGCTAGCCAGCCTGAGGATGGAGTTCAGTGTAGTCCTTGCCCTCCCCAGGGAAAAGGCCATCCAGCCAGCACAGAGCAACTCCTGCTTCTTGTGTTTGCTGGGAGAGCTGGAGTCCGAAGCAAAGAACCTCTTGTGCACCAAATTCCTGACAAGGCAGGGAAGCCTCTCCTGGTTCATTTGTGGCCTGGACTGCTCCAGTCCCAGGACAGGAGGCCCAGCAAAGCTTGCTCAAACAGAGGTACCTGGCCCTGCTCTGTCACGTTCAAGATCTGGGCAGTCTGGCTGTAGTTTACCTCTGTGGGCTAACTCCACCAGCACCCCTTCCCAGCATCCTACAGCCCTTCAGATAGGCTGCAGGAGCTCTTCCCCTTTGGAATGTCCTCCAGCCCTGCCTCAGAACCCCGGCTAGCTTCCCTCAAGGCCAAGCTCATGTGCTCCCTCCTACATACACACTGCTTCCCCTAGATGGAATGAAAGCTTGAGGGCAAGAGCTATTTTTGTGTTAGCTGTATTGAGATCTGGAAATCACTGAAGACACGGTGGGTAGACAGGGGCAGGACCCCCAGCTAGCTCCCTGGTTGCCAGTTGGTCATGTTGCCTAGCAGAAGAGATATGGCCCCTTCTTCCCATCCTCAGCCCCCAGTTGTTACTGAAGAGGCCCCTCCCTGCTTGCTCAGGCAACCAGAAAAACCAGCAACAATTCCGTGCCTTGCATCTGCCCCTATCTCGATAGCTTTGTCTTTCTGCTCGAGGGGAGTTTCATGGACCACCATGTTCAGAGGTGCTGAGCTGCTCCAAGAGGCAGAGAGGGAGAGGTACCCAGGCCTCTTGTTACCTGGATGTTAGGGTCCAACTGTGCAGTAGGCCTCCCCAGCTCTGCTCCTAACAACGGTTGTATTAACACTGGTTGATGGCCTCTAGGGTCCAGCAAGGCAAGGAAATGTAAACACAGTGACAAAGGCCACCATTATCTCCTGGTTACAATTCACCTCCAAACAGCTAGAACCTAGCCAGGGCTGCCAAGTAAAACATTGCAAAACTCTAGCAGCAAAACAAAAAGCCAAGCCTGGAAACTGCAGCCCAGCTCCCCAAAAGGGGAGAGGAAAAACAGGTTCCCTCTCCCTGGTGACTCCACCCAGGTGTAGACAGCCCAGCTGTTCACAGGCGGGGCAGGCCAGGTTTCCATTCCCGTCCCTTCCCACAGACGCCTTGAGAAATGAAATGGCCGATTACCAGAGTAAGGAATGAGAAGTTCCTTGTACCCCCCTGGCTCTAGATGGACCAAGCCCACCAGATTTGCTAGGGTGAGGGGAGTTGGGATTAGCCTGTGACCTCAGCCAAGTCATTTCCCTTTTCTGGGACTCAGTTTCCTTCACTGTAAAGAGAGAGGGCTCCAGTTTTATCACTTGCTCTCTCTATCCTCCTTGGGCCTCATTTTCCCTGAGGAGATCGAGGATCTCTTAAGGGCCTTCCCAGTTCTAAATGTTTTATCTGAAGGTGCTAGGAGGGAGAGCACGGACATCTCAACCTTTCTCCCTCAATGCCACCGCCCTTCTTGGTAATGTCATTGAAAAGAGGAGTGCTAGAATGTGACTAACATGGACACAAGTTTGTTATGATCACACGTGTAACCCATGTGAGACTGCATCCCATCTTGGGGAGGGGGAGAAGGCGGAGAAAAAAACTGGATCCCAAAATCTTATAAAAAGTGTATGTTGGAAATTGTCTTTACATGTAATCAGAAAAAATAAAATACTATCTTTAAAAGGGGGAGAGAGAGGCAGAGAGGAGGCCCACAGACACAGGAAGGAGCGTGGGAGAGACAGAGACATAGAGACACAAAAGGGCAGGTGGGGGGCTGGATTAGCTCATCCCACCTCTATGTGGCAAGGCAAGAAGGCAAGGAAGGGCAAGGTGAGGAGGGGGCATTATGGCCTGGATTCTGCCCCTTCTCAACCCAACCATCCCATCAGCTCTCACCACCTCTCTCCTCCCTTCCCTGAACTCCAGTCAGTTGGAATATTTTTCAATCTCCATTTTTATTGAAATATAAAAAGTGCAAATGGTGAAATACACGATTGGTGCAGAAGAAGTCACTAAGTGTGAATGTGAACTTGTTTCACAGTCGAGCCCTCCTTCCCCAGAGGCAGACTGGTGGGAAAGGGACCAGACACCGAAAGGCCCCCCCATAAAAGGCAGGGAGGGGCTACAGGCAAATGCAGCACACAAATGAGGACTGATCGGAGAGAGGCAGAGAGGGACAGGTGACAGCTTCCAGGGCCCCAGGCCTCACTCACATTGTACCTGTAACCTGAAGAGGAAAGAGCTCAGCATGGTCAGTGCCAGCCTTGGTTCCCCCGACTGTGGGCAGGAAGGGCTGGCTCGATCAGCTCAGAAGAGAACCAGAGGTGAGCAAAGGCCAGGAGGATGCTGAGCTCCGGGCAGCTCTACTCCAGCCCGGGGATGTGGGGGATGTGGGGCCAGAAGTGCAAGGAACGGGGGCTCCCCCAGGGCTGAGAGAGAGGGGGAGAAAATAGGGACGGGGCAGATCGGTTCTAGACACATAATAGTGGGACATGTCATATGGGACGTTTTTAAAATGGAATTATAGAAGGTTCTCAAGGACAGTGGGTGGTCGGTTCTAGGCTGCCAGGGTCTGTAGGGCTGCACGGGGTCATCATGGCCTCATCTGACAGGGACATACTCAGAGGAACCCCATGGCCTGCAGGGGCCTGGAGACAGGCCTGAAGGGCCAAAGGCCAATCAAAACCATCTCTACCCTCAAGTAACAGCTACAAGAGGTCCTTTCAAACCAAACCCTCCATAAGCCCCTAGAACACGGAGCAATAGACAGAGGGCTCTGGCCCTGGTGTCCTGCCCCAAGGGGCTAACTTGGCAAAAAAATAAGAGTTTAGGCCCAAGGTGACTTGTACCCTAGGTTTGACACAACAGAGTCCACACAAGTCCTGAAGTTTTAGGAATCTTGTCTAAGGCTGGGAAGGAGTAGATCGAGGCACCTAAGGAATGTGGACAGACCTGACACTGACCAAACCTCAGGGAGATGCTCTGTGACTCTGGAGTGGAGGGAGGGGTTTCTGAGCCCCCAGTACCAGAAGCCAGGACCATGAAGGGGCTTCCCCCCCTCCAACTCTGACCGGCCAGAGGACATGGGAGTCTAGGAGGCGGGAAGGGGTGTCAAGCCAGGCACTACCTGACAGGGCCAATGTCACTGAAACTGGTCTCCAAACCAAGAATGCCCAGGGCTGAGCCCCCCAGAGCAGGGAATGGCCTTGGCCTGGCCTGGAACGTGTTCTGGGAACAGGAGCAACTCTCCTGGTCATGCTAAGCAGGAACCACGAAAGCAACAACTGGCCCCAGCGCAGTCATCTACAGATACCAGGGCAACAAGGAGAACAGGGAAACAGCCTGTCAGGGACGCCCCTTTTCCCATCCTGAAAGCCAGACTGAGGCATCAGGGAAACTTACAGCATCCTGGGCACCACAGAGGCAGTGTAGGAGTGTAAGGCTGCTGAGAGAAGGAATGTTTAAGACAGGCCTCTGGAGCCCCAGCGGGTGGGGGCCTGGGTTTGGCTGTGGGCACACAATAGAAGGGTTTCACTGGCTGGGAGCTCTGGACCCATCACAGAGGAGGTGTCTCCTTCCTGAGCACTGTCACCTCTCAGGACCCCAAGGCTTATTCCTGCATGGGGAATCCAATGGGCCAAGGCCAAGGGAGTGGATGGTGGCTGCCAGAGAAGAGGGGGAGGAGGGGTGGGATGGAAATGAGGGGCACTCAGGGCCCCTCTGAGTTGGGGAACAGCTCTGCTTGGTGATCCAGCAGGAACTTGGTGAAGGTGTTGATGGGATTGATGGCTTTGAGAGTGATCGCAGCATCCTTAGCCCACAGCAAGTTGGGCCCGAAGACCACAGCCAGGTTAGTGTTGGTCATCTTGTTTTGGTCACTATGGGAGGAGATCTGGGAAAGGGCCAGGAGAAGAGGGGTTGCAGCAGGGAAACAATGACCAGCCCCTTTCACCTCTGACCCACTCTTGGTGGGGATAAGCAGCAGCTGCCTAAAATCCCATCAACACCCAAGAAAACATGACCAATACTCCTCCATAACTCTCTGGGAAGCCCCACATGGAGGGCCAGGCAAGCCACTGACCTGGGCCAGGAAGGCTGTCAGGAAGCGCAGCACCTGGTAGTTTTCCTCAGGCAGGGTCTGCAAGACTTGAAGGGTCACTGCCACTCTCTGGTCTTCTTCAATATCTGCAAGAGAGAGGGCCAGGCCACAGGGGCAGTTCAGGGCCGAACATCCCAGTGGCACAGCCAATGGGATGAGGAAATGGAGAGGGAGTCTGAGAGAGGGAAGGCCAGCTGAGGGGGTCACTGCGCCAAGCAGACTCTCTATCCTTCCACTCCCCTGCCCTGGCCTGCCAAAGAGGAAGCAATAAAGGAGAGAGCCAAGGTAAGGCACTCACTGAGAAAGCCCACCACGTGGGGGTAGAGGTCAAAAGTGAGCAGTGGCTCGGGCAGCTCCCGGAGGAATGTCTTCAGGATGACTGCTGGGAGGTGTACGTCGTCATACTGCTCAAAGTTCACTGGCAGCCCTGGGGTGACAGGAAGAAGGTGTGAGCCTGGCCTCCGGCCCTGCCTGGCCACCCTGATCCTTCTGACCGGGGCACCAGGCCTCTTGGGAGGGGCTTCTCACTACCCTCAGGCCCAGGCCCAGGGAGCCACAGTAGCCCCCAGACCCTGGGGGACCTCACCGCTTCCTTCTGCTGGCTAGTGTTGGTGACAAAGACATCAGCTGGGGTTTTTAGAGCTTGTTACCAATTCAAGCCATCCCCAAGTACTCAGGACACCATGGGTTGTCCATCCCCAGACGTTTGCAGATGGAGTCCATCACTGGGGACAGTAATAACATAGGTGATCTATGGCAACCCCGGATTTGCAAAGGACCCATAAAAACAGCCCTATTAATGTCCTGGATGACCCCAAGGGCCACAGGTTTTGTAGACACCAAACTCGCCATCTGTCTGAGAAGCTCCCATTGTGCATTAGTAAAGGAAAACCAGAATCCAAGAAGGGACCCTGATCACAGCCCCTCCTCAGCGCGGGGACACTCTGGGCTGTGAGCTGTGTCTCTCCACAGTCAGAGGCTTGGACAGGAAAGTCCAATATCACTAGCCAGGCCACCCAAAGGAAAGGAGAGGGCCCTGGTCACCTGCCTGTCCCCCTTCCCCAGTGAGCAGTACCTGCTCTCTCAGCCTCCCCCGACACCACACGTGGAGGTGGGGATGGACGGTGCCCAGACCACACTCACCCATGTTGTACTTCTGCTGCACCTCCCGCACAACCTGGGTGTTGGCCGATCTCCGGAAAATCCCCTCTGTGGTAAGAGCTGGACGGCAAGAGGAGGAAGGTGAAGCCCTGAGAAGGACGCTGGGCCAGCTCTCTTCAGCACAGCTCAGCATCCTGGCAGCAACGTGGGACACCCCAGACACCACAGAGAATGAGGCCAAAAGGGCAGGGACTCAGCCCCACAGGAAGCTCCTGCTCCCATTCTGGGTTTACCAAGTGCTTTCCTCACAAGGGCCCCCAGAGGCAGAGAGTGCATGTGGGATTCTCCCCATTGCCCAGATAAAGAAGCTAAGGCTGAAGTGAGCTGCCCTAGGTCTCCCGCCTCTTGGGCCCAATGCTGTTCCTGCAAGGCCACGCTGCAGAGATGGGGCAGAAGAAGCCTGAGAACCTGTCTTGCTTGGGGAAGGGCCTCCCTCACCATGGGCTTGCAGATAGGCGATGGTCTCTCTGAGGACAAGGGGCAGGACTTCAGGTTGGTTACTCTTCTCCTGGAGGCTGCAGGAGAAGAGGGAAGGGGGTGAGCTAAGGTGCCCCTTCCATCACGGCCATCCAGCACCCATGGCCCTGCCTGGATACTCACTGCTGCAGTGAGACTCCAAATTGCTGGTTGGGTAGCGGGGGCCGAGGGGGCATGGGCTTGGGAGCTGTGGCCGGGGTTTTCTGGGTGGATTTGAGAAAGTCGTCATACCTGGGAAAGAGGGGTCAGAGTCAAGGTCAGGGCCGGGGCAGGCCACATCCACTCCACTCCCTCCCTTGGCTCCCCAGCCTGGGCATCTCACTTGAGCACTTGACGAGGGATGCCCAGCTGCTCCAGCTTCACGTGCTCACTCAGCTCACTCAAGTAGTTCACATAGAAAATCTTCCTCCCAAACTTGAAGCTGCCAAGCGAGAAGACTGTGTCTCAGGGGGTGTGAAGCCTGAGCTCTGTCTGAGCAGCTCAGCTTCCCCAGACCTGCCTTGGCAGAGCTCCCTCCCCCCAGCCTCACCTAATGAGGGGTTTAAAGAGGATCAGTAGCGTCTTGATGAACATGGTGGGGTGCACAATGTACAAGGCTTTAATGTTCTTCTTATACCTGGGAAAGAAGGAAGACTGGGCAGAGGACCAGTTCAGAGGGCCCAAGGGCAGCCTCTGACCCCAGTCACAGGAGTCCCATAGCACTAAGAGGGACAGTAACAAGCTGGAAAGCATGATAAGAGAATTGAATGAAGCAGCTGAGGATGTTTATCCTAAGAAGGGAAGACCTGAGCGCATGAGATCCATCTGGGGGGCTTGGAAGTGGCCTGTGACTGGGTCTGCTCCAGCCTAGGCAGAAAGGAGAGCAGCAGCAGGGGGAGGGGGGGAGGGAGGAGCTGAGCTGCATCCCCTACCTCCCCCAAGCCCCAGGCCCTCCCTCCCTGCTCCCCACACTGACTCACTTGCGATCAAACTCCCGGTAAGCATCGCGGAGCCAGCTGAGGGAGGGCTTGTTCTCACTGGTCAGGCCATGGTGCAGGTACAGCAGGGTGTAGTCACTCTCCACATACTGATCCAAGGTATGCTTTAGGTACCTGCAGAGACACCCCCGCCCCTGTGGCTCAGGGCCCCACACCTGCAGGACCCTCCACTCACCCTGTCTGACCCCTCCTTCTACAGAGAAGGCAGCCAAGGCCAGAAAGCTCAAAGAGGCCAAGATGAAACTTGAAGCCCTGCCTCCTGATTTCAAACCCAGAGGCCACCAGGAGGTGCTGCCATTCACAGAGCCCTGGCTCAGGAAGACCTATGTTCAAATTCAGCCTCAGACTAACTGAAAAAGTCACTTCATCTGTCTGCCTCAGACTCCTCATCTATGAAATGCGGGTCATAAGACTCCCAGAGCTGTGAAGTTCAAATGAGACAATAAAGCCCTCAGCCCAGTGCCTGGCCCATAGCAGGAGCCATACGAGTGCCAGTCAGCATGACTCCCGTGCTGCCTCTGAAAGCCCTGACTGGATGATGAGCTATCCTCCCTGTTCTCAGCAGAGCCAAGCAATGCGGGCCAGGACCGCCACCTGCACCAGCTGGGCCCCCTGTCTGCACTGGCTGGGCCCCCTGTCTACACCAGCCAGGACCCCTGTCTGCACCAGCCGGGCCCCCTGTCTGCACTGGCCGGGACCCCTGTCTGCACCGGCCGAGACCGCCGCCTGCACCGGCCGAGACCACCGCCTGCACCAGCCGGGCCCCCTGTCTGCACTGGCTGGGACCGCTGTCTGCACCGGCCGAGACCGCCGCCTGCACCAGCCAGGCCCCCTGTCTGCACTGGCCGGGACCTGTCTGCACCGGCCTGGACCGCCGCCTGCACAGGGTGCTTGTCTTGGCCGCAAGGAAAGATTCAATAAGAGGGGAGGAGCAGAGCTGGGGTTTAAGAAAAAGTCAATAAACATAAAAAGAAAGCAGAGAGAGCCTGGCATGCGTGTGCTTCTGTCTGCCTAAGAGCTCTAAAATGCCTGAGTACACGTGTGTGTGTGAGTGTGCACATGTGTGAGACACTGTCTACTGTCCCAAGATCAAGGACCCTGGACCTGAAACCTCTGAGGCCCCGCCCTTACTTTATGGATGCAGAGCCTGGCCGCAGAGGGAAAGGGCTGGGTGGGGCCACAGAGCTGATCAGCAGCACCCAGGCCTGTGACTCCTAAGGCAGCGCTGTCTACACTGGCCTCCACTGACCCTTGAGTCTTCTGTCCTATCCCTCGCCACCATGGAGCCAGGAGCTCAGGAAGGAAGTACAGCAGAACGAGGCCAGCATCACGGGATCACCGTCCCCAGCAAGGCAAGCGTGGCCAAGTGCAGCCGGCCAACAGAATTCAGCCCCACCCTTACATGCTGGATCATGGCACACCTACATAGACCCAGCTCAGCTGACGCAAAGCAGAGGCCGTGCACTGCACTGTTGTAGAAGGGAAGAACTTGTCAGGGCGGCAGGGAGGAAGGAAGAGGATCTGCTCAGGGGGCAGAGTGATGGTAAATACAGTCCCTAAACCTAGGGAGGGGGAAGGGAACTGCCAGGTCTGGGAGCAGCCTGAGCTCAGCCTCAGCCCCAAGCCCATTCTCCTGTATCTGGGATCCCAGAAACCTGGGGCCACCAAACTCTCCCAGATCTAGGCCAACAGCTCCAGGTGGCACAGTAAGCAAGACTTCCTGGGGATGGCTAGGTGGCGCAGTAAATAGAGCACCAGCCCTGGAGGCAGCAGGACCTGAGTTCAAATCCAGCCACATTCACTTAACACTTACTAATTGTGTGACCTTGGGCAAGTCACTTAACTCCAATTTCCTTGCATTACCCCCTCCAAAAAAGAAAAAAAAAAGGGCTTCCTGAAGCCCAAGGAGGCTGGGAGCTGGAATGCTCCTCCCTCAGATGAACCAGGGAGTCACCTGCCAATCTTCTCTTAAGAATCTGGGGATGGGGGGGGGGGGCGGAGCCAAGATGGCGGCATAGC
>CM053592.1:180490022-180512480 GCA_028646515.1 Pseudochirops corinnae
GGTGGGGGAAAGAGGGGGAGAAAATATGTAACTCAAAATCTTGTGGAAATGAATGATGTAAACTATAATAAAATTTAAAAAAAAAAAAAAAGAATCTGGGGATGAGGAGGAAGAGTCTTTGGGAGCTGGATGGAGAAAGCCTGGGCCTGAAAGCTAAGCTAGGCTCCTTGTGGCTACCTGTCCCTCATCCCTGCCCCCAATGTTGTAAGAGTCTGGATGAAGGAAGGGGAGACTTCCTGGGGGCAGCCTTGGGCTTCCCAGAAAGCAGTGCAAGCTCAATCTGAAGACAGAAAAATGCCAAAGCCAACTCTCGTGATCCTCTTCTGGCCCTGGAGGTGGAAGCTAGCTAGGCTTCTGGAAGGACAGGGGTCTTTTAGGCTCAGACAGTCATTTGGAAAACGCCCCCTCCAGAAGCATGCTGTACTCAGCATGTACTCAGACCGGATTTATCTGTGCTATGAAAATAAAATATGGCCATCATAACTGTGCCAACAGATACGAAATTAAAGCAACCACATCAGGACTGCAAAAGTGGAAGGCACTTGTCTGAGTCTCCCGAAAGTAAAGAACTATTTACTAGGATGAGAAAAATTAATCACAGCAAGCAATCCTGTATCCCTGGGCTCTCCCAGCAACAGGGTAGGCCTCTGGACAGCCAGGTGGCATGGGAGAATTAGGAAGACCAGGCACCTGCTAGTTTGTGACTACAGGCAAATCACTTCACCTCTGTCTGCCTCAGTTTCCTCAACTGTAAAATGCTGATAAAAACAGCACCAACCTCCCAGGGTTGTGGTGAGGATAAAATGAGATCACTGTAAAACACTCAGCATGGTGTGACACAGAGTAGGTGCTTAGTCAATGCTTATGCCCTTCCTCTTGCTCCCTCTTTCTCCATGACCCTTTCCCAAAGGAGGAACCTCCCCACCCCTACTCACTCCAGGAGCTTGACGTGGTCCAGCTGGTGGCTCGGAGGCATCCTACAGGCACTGAACACGATTATCTTCCGCCCATATTTGTCGTCTCCTAGAGATGGAGAGAGACCGAGTCAGAAAGAATAGCCTGAAAGCAGTCCAGGCACCAAAAACAAGGGGTGAAGGCAGTCTCCAGGGTCTACGAAGTACAGCCACAAAGTACTAGGATTTTAAAAAGAAAGTCACCAACATTCAACCATCTCATTAAAATGATCATAGTGCACGTTTACGGGACACCCTGATTACAAAGCATTTTCCGTAACAACCTTATACAGCAGGCGGTACGAAGATCATCACCTCTGTGTTACAAAAGGAAACTGAGTCTCAGAAAGAAGAACTGACTTGTCCAGGACCATGCCATTAAGAATTGTCAGACAGACCAGCTATGGTCACCCACATCTGTGGTTGCTGCTCCCAAGAGGGCCAAGGCTGGATGATTTGAGTGTGGGAGTTTTGAGGGACAGGAGGGCGAAGGCAACATGTGTGGCCCAACATGGCAAGCCTCCAGGAGCAGAGGACTACCTTGGCTAGCCCAAGGAAGGGTGAACCAAGCCAGGTCAGAAAAAAAACAAAAACAAGTTGAAGTTTCTGAGGTTATAAATACTGGGGTCAGACCCAGGAGTGGCCATTATACTTCCTGGTCAGGTGGCATGAAACTGATTCTCAAAAAAAAAAATCAGAGACAGGAATCCAGCCCAGGTGGCCTAACAAGCCCAATTCTCTTTCCACTACATGATGGTTCCTGCCCATGAGCTGTGTCTATCTAAGGAGCCATCATGAGAGGCTATACATAAATTCCTAAAATATTATCACTGCTCAAAACATGTCTGAACTCCTCTTTGGGAACTGCCCTCAGAATCAGCTCAGCAGCTTTACAAGGATAAGCATGGATCAGAGATCTAGAGCTGGAAGAGACCCTGGGGCACCTAGTTCAAACCCTTCATTTTATGGATGAAGAAACTGAGGCCTAAGCAGGGGATCAAGCCGCCTGGCCCAGCTCACAGACCTAGTGAGCAACAGAGGCCAGACAGGAATCAAGCCTGGCCTTCTGATTCTAGAGTCAGTGCCCATGGGGCCACACTGTCTGTAGGTCATGAACCCTATCTAAGTCAGAGGCATTTGGGAAGGGGGGTGGGGAGAAAGAAAGGAATCCAACCCCAAAGGCTAAAGATGTGCTCAGCATACAGCAAGTGCTCGAGAACAAATTTTTTGTGTGTTTACATGAAAGTATGTACAAGCTTCTGGTTGTGAAGGCAGCCTCCACATAAGAAAAGCAGAAGGCAGCTGAAGGGGACTCCTTTGAAGAACAATGTCTATTTTGATGTAAAAGTTCTGTTTGTTTAAGTCACTCACAGTCACAGTTGGAATCATTCTGAAGGGAGGTCCTACTGTGGGGCCTTGGAGCCTCTCGGGGAATATGATGGCACCTACTTACATGAGATGCTCCTCGATGGTGAGAACAGACTCCAGGAGTCCTCATACAACATGGCCAACAGCTGTAGTGGCTATCCATCAGGCAGAAACACTACTGTCCACTGCCCTTCTCCTATACTGCCCTCAGGACAAGCTATAATGAGGATGCCAGGAAACTTCACGCCCATCCCAAAGCAGCCGCAAGCCCCAGACTTCTGAAGCCAGCCGGAGGAAAGGGAATCAGGGGCTTTGGAGCCAAATCTGGATCCAGGATCCAAAGATGATTTGCTCTCCAAAGGGAGAGATTTTTCAGCCAGATGCAAACAGTGGTGAGGGGCAGACCTCTTAGACAAGGATAAAAGACACATCTTCATGAACATAGTATAGGAAGTCATCCTCAGGATAACTGGTACTGGGAAATGACCAACATTCAGAGTAAAGAGCAGGAAATGTTTGCTTGGGGTTTTATCTTGAAAATGGAACACAGAAATGCCCTTTTGGTCTTGTGTTTAACGAAATGTAGGTTATTGCAGCTGCGCACAAATCCCTAGGGCAGAGATGGAATCGGGTGCTGGGGGAAGGGCGTGGCAGAGCAATAGAACGGCCTTCATTTCAGTCTGCCTTTTTAGAGCCCGTCACAAGGGGGTCGCCGTTGGGAAACTATTTCAGGTGTCGCCAATTTTCCCAAGACCCTCTCTTACTCTTCTGAGATTCAAATCTTTCTTTTAAACTGAGAGAGTGGATGGTGAAGAATGACAAAGGCAGGGCAGACCCAAGTGTTAAGCCCCAAGAGGCCCCTGGGTGTGCTCGACAGATTAGGGAGCATTGTCACAGCGCGCTGGTTTTTGTCTCCTTTTCCAACCTTCTAGGGAGCCGAAGGGAGACAGCTTCCAAGTCGGCCAAAATGGAGTTTCAGCCTCTGTTTTTACATAAGGACCGCCTGATTTCAGACAAGTCACTGAAGCTCTTGGTTCTCCAGGCAATCTCTACGACTCTAAAGTGGGCCACCCATTAGTAACCTGCACCAATGAAGGGAGTTCCCTCCACTGACAAATGAGGACCCCTGTCCTCCAGACTGTATACCAACTACACACCACCCCGCCTGTTCACTCCCACTCAGAGCCCACCTCAGAAGATGCAGCCTCGAGCTTCCTCACTCACCCTGCTTCCCCATGCCAAGACCCTTGCACTTAGGATAAAGCGTTATGGTGTTGATTTTTTCAGCAGGCCTGGGCTCTTACAGGCAGTGGGAAGGAGGCAGAGAGGAAGTGTCTGTGAGGAAGGCCTGGGTGTCTTTGAGAGTTGGCTTTTCCAAAGTCACCAGCCCCTGATTTAATTCCTAATAACAGGTCCAAGTGAGCCCTCTCCCACTGTCATCACCTTTGGTGGTTCCCTGAATCAAGACTGGAAGCTCCTGTCAACCGAGCTAAAGAGTCCCTTCTCCCCCCACCCCCGCCCCAGGACTTCTCCACAGGCTGTCCTCAATTTTTCGCTCCCACTTGCACGTCACAACTGGCCTGAGAGAGCCCCCTTGGGAGGCTCCTGGATACACTGTAGACTAAGGAAGCAGAGCCGGAGGCACAGTAGCCTGAGTGTGACAGTCCTGGCTGTGGAAGGCCTTATTCTTCACCTAAATGAGCAGGGAAACATTGAACCTACTTAGGCCAATCCGTCTCTACCTCCCTTTCTATTATAAACTCTCAGAAGGAAGAAGTTGGAGCGTGCATATACTTTTGAGGGGAAAAAGAGTTCTAATTCAAGAGCAGGTAGCCCTGGCCCAGCTACCCTGTCTCTACCCCGAAGGAGCCAAGATGGACAGAACAACAGAGCATAAGAGCCCTACGCTTCTCTGCCTGCATGGGGCAAACCTGAGCCAGGGTCAGGCTGGTTAATTTTTGGAGCGGGCTGGAAAAGTGGGAGGTGCTGGGCCTCATGGTGAAAGAGACGGGAGACGAGAGCAACAGCCTCAGAATCTTCCCCACCTCACACAGAGCAGACCCCTGCCTGGGCCCCTCTTGGCAGCTTAAGCCAATGCTAGAAGCAACACGGGAGATCCCCCGTGGGCAGCCAACACCTGTTGGCTTCCAAGGAGAATTTGCCCACTCTGGATTTGAGGGGTAACAAGGAGCAGGTGAAAGGCCTCCACTGGGGATGGCCACTGTTCGCTGAAACTACTTGGGTTGTGTGCCCAGCAAAGCCTCTGGTGCATTCCCCAGATACCAATCAGCTACTCTCCCTGGGAAGATTAGAGAGTTAATCAGCAACAAAAGGGCTCCTGCTACATGGTGGGAAAGGCCACACCCACAACCCCTGAACAGCTAAGGAAGAAGGTCCAACAGGGATGCTGAAGGAGAAGCTTCTATATGGCCTGCATAGCTCAAGAAAGGTGCAGTAAAGCTAGGGAATGAGCCTGGCTGCACATCCTCCTCACTGCCCATCCCCTAGTCCTTCTGTTCCAGATGACCAAGGGGTCCCGAAATTCTTCTGGCCCTCCTGACACTAATGATGTCAGTGATGTCTACACTCCATGGAAGGGATGCCCCACCCAGGGATGTTCCAACCCTGATCTGTCTCAGCTTCTGGATTTCCTGGCACAGATACCCTGCAAATCCGGGGGGGGTGGGGGGGAGGGGCGTGGGGCGGTGAGGTCAGAAGCGGGACAGAGACCTCTCTTCTCTGAGATCTGTTTCCCTTTGCTTTCTGGTCTGGGTCCCTCCCTGGATTAAGTCATTGCTTGCATCTCATTCCAATGCCAACATCAGTCACCAAGAGAGGGGCTACAATCCCGCCAGCACCACATAGCCCCCACCAGAGAGTCCCTCCTGATCAACACCACCAGCGGCTGGGAGCCCCAAAGGCCAGAGGGCAGAGCCCAGGGACCTCACCTACCTGGATGGCCCCCTTCAGGCTCACCACACCCTGGAGAAACAGAAAAATGTTGTAGCTCTACTTCTCCATGATCCCTGGGGTGGGGGAAGGGAAGAGCCCTTTCATCTCTCAGTGTGCCTAGCAGCTCAACACCATGACATCCACAGAATAATCCCATAAGAAGGACTTTCTCTCACAACATCAAACTCAGACACTGACGGAGCTGAAGCCCGTGTCTGGAGGATGCAATGGGTGCCAGAACTTCCACAAGGCCCATATCTGTAGGCTGGGACCAGCCTTAGGGAGTGCTCTAGTCCTTCCCATAGAGACAGTGAAGCCCAGGAGTGAGAACACCTAAGCTAATGTATGTGACCCAGACCCAGGCACAAAAGGAATCCCCAGAATTTTACTGGAGAGGTGCTGGGGTGGGGGTGGTCCCTGCGTTGCCCCTTTTGGAGGCCGAGATCACTGTCTTCCTCTCTAGGGCTCAGTCTGGGAGAAATGAGGCCCCACTCTGTTCCTATATGGGTTCTGCTGACCCCCAAGGCTCATCATGCTGCCCAGACTCATTCAGCATCACTCCCTCCTCATGAAGCTGGCCTTAGCACAGTTTCTCTTGCCCAAAAAGTTGCTCCTGACTACATACAAGACCCCAACTTGTTCTCATGTGAGAGCTGCCCTCCCCAACTTTTCCCATCAGTGGTAGGGGCTTTGGATTTCTTGTTCCAGTGTTCTCTCTCTTCTTTGAGCAATGACATCCCCAGGGCAAGGGGATTCTTTGTGACTCCCTCAGCATTTAGCATAGAGCCATGCATGTTACCAGTATTTGATAAGTATCTGTTAATGACTATGTGAAAAGGTTCTCCCAAGAAAAGGGCCTAGGTGATCCTTGTTACTCCTCTTACCAGACACCACAATGGTCAGGAAGAGCCCTAAGGCTCAGGGTTCTGGACCACGGGCCCCCTGGAACATGGACCTAGCAAGGCTGTTAAAACTGCCCAGAAATTAAAACAGGTGGCCTAGAGTTGGCGAAATGACTCAGGGAGAAGACCCTCATGGAGCGAGAGGCTTGAGCCCAATCCTGGCTCTGCCCTGGACAATCACTGAGCCCTTTAGGACTTCCCCTTCCTCTTCTGTAAAACCAAGGGGTGCCCCAGGAGTGGGGAACCTGTGGACTCGAGGCCACATGTGACCCTCTAGGTCCTCAAGTATGGCCCTCTGACTGAATCCAATCTTCACAGAACAAATGCCCTTAATAAAAGGATTTGTTCTGTAAAACTCAGACTCGGTCAAAAGGCCGCACCCAAGGACCCAGAAGGCCACATGTGGCCTCAAGGTCCCAGGTTCCCCACCTCTGTTGGACCAAGTAAGCCTTAAGGTTCTTTCCAGCTCTAAGACCTGTAACCCTTTGAGCAATGTCTGAATAGGAGGCAGGCCTCTTGGTTCCTCAGAGCCAGCCGGAGAGGGGCCTACCATTATTTTCTCCAGAATGAAAAGATTGCAAAGTTGCACCTCTGGAGAACAAGATTTCTTTTTCCTGTATCCTACCAAGAGGCTGCCCAATGCCTGGGGACCCAGCTTGCCACGGGAAATGCTCACCTGCCACTTCCACGATCTGGTGTCGGGCTATGTCATAGTAAGGGTCGTCCCATTTCAGGTGTGTGACAGGATCCGGGGAGCTGCTCTTGGAATCATCTGAGAAGCAGAGGCAGACACACTGCAGGGTTAGGAGACAATGTGGGAGAAAGGGCTCTCTGTGCCCCACTCCTCACTCCTGAACATGACTTCTCCTAGAGTCCCAGGATCACCTCTTCTGTTCACCCATCTTGGGCTCCCTCCCTTTCCCAGCTCTCTCACTCCTGTGGCTCAGGGTCAGTGCCTACCAGATTTGGGAAAGTCAGGCATTTCATCAGAGGGCCAATTTTTATCATCAATGGAAGCCAGCTTCAGCTGGTTCAGGGCCTCGTTGGTGTTGTCAAACGTTAAGTCATCTTGCAGATCGGAGAGAGGATCCATGGCCATGCTGTCGCTTAGTCTCACCCCAAAGAGCCTGGAAAAGACAGTGAAGGGGTCACAGAGCCAGTCAGTGTACAGACTCTGCCCTGCCGACTATAACTTCTACAGCAAGCTTCCCTCTGGTCCCCTGATCTATGTTGCAAATTGCCTGAAGTTATGGGTCTCCTTGCCTCCCACAGATCAGAGATCTTGCCAGAGACGACAGCTGGGATGCAGGACAGCTCAACTCAGCCCTCCCTTTGAATCTCCCAGCTGGGTGGGGGAAGGGCTGTGCCAGGCTCTGCACTGCCCACCTCCCAGCTGTCCAGGCTACAGCCTCATCATCGTGGTCTCCAGCTATAAAAGGGGAAAGATGGTTCCTTCCCAGCTGATTACTGGGAGGCTCCCTTTCCAGGAGAGCTACAAGAGTAAAAAGGCTGTGTAACCAGCTAACAGGGCAAGGCCCACCTTGGCCTGGGCCCTTAATGGAAGGGGAATGCTGAAAAGCAGAGGCTGGTTGGTGGATGGGCACCCATCAGCTCAGGCCAGGCAGGAGCTGCTGCTGGCCTGGCTCTGGTTTTACTCCTCCAGCCCTCCCAGAAACTCCAGGCCCATGCTGGCCTCTCCTCAATTATTCGCTCAAGGAACAAGCAGTTCAAAGCATTTGCCATGTCTCGGGCCTTGCGCTAATAATAGTAATAGGAAAGGGAAACAAGAGGCGCCCCCCCCCCCCATCTTCTTTAGCCTTCTGGGGGCAAAGACTTTCATAACATGCATGCCGAGTAAATACAAAGTGGTCTGAGAGCTGATAGGGATAGGGGAAGGAGCTAGCCACTGGGCAAACAAGGAAAGGGCTGATGGAGAAAGAGGGAGCCCCGGAGCTGAGCCACGAGGTGCGGATAAGGGGGGAATTGTCTTCCCAGGAGGCAGGACCTCAGGAGAGGAGCAGCCGGGGCCACCGCTGGGAAGTAAGGGTGGGGAAGGGAGTAATGTGGGGTAAGCTTAGAAAAGGGGCAGGAGTCCAACTGCAGTGGGCTTTTAAAGCCAAGCAGAATGGTTTGCGTTTCTTCCTAAAGGCCACAGGAGCCACTAGACCTTCTTAAAAAAGGACAGCACCATGGGCAACCAGCAGAGCATGGATACAGTAAGAGTATAATCAAGGTTTTTCTACTGACTGAGCTTTAGAAATAGCAGTTTGGTAGCCATGTGGTAGAAAGACCTGAAAAGGGGGAGCCCAATTAGGCAGCCATAGCAACAGTGCAGGTGAGAGGTGATTAGGGCCTAACTAGGGGGCTGGCCACATGGCTAGAAGGGGGGCGGGGAGGGTTGGGCATCTATTCTGCCTTCACAAGAGTCAGTAGCTGTCTAGAAATGGCAGGAGGAGGAGGAAGGAGGGAAGAGACAAAGATTCGGATGGCTGCCTCAAAGCCAGGTGTCTGCAAGGATGGTGGTGTTCTCCCTAGAAACAGGGAAGTCAAGAGGAGTGATGGTGGAGAGGGGAGGTCAGGACATCAGTTTAGAGCCCGGTGAGCTCAGAAGAAAAAGTGCAGGATCTCATAGAGGACCCAGTGACTAATGGACCCAAGCCCAGCTCTGCCGCTCCAGGACTAGACACAGCAGGATGAGCAGGCTGGAGTGGAGGTGGGGAAAAAAAAAAGAAGACACATTCATAGCCCTAGGACTTGGGAGAGGAAGATGGAAAAATATTCTCAGAACTAGAGATGTAGGGAAAAGCTGGGCCCAGAATTGGGATTCCTTTGGACTCCCTGGGGCTTGGATTCCAGTCATAGAAAACAGGGCGTGGTCATGTGTGGTTAGGAGGTGGGTTCTAGGGCCTCCCTGCATCCCCACAAAATCCCAGATCAATCTGCTCCTCACTAGAGGTCCCGGGAGCGAGCCTGCTCAGAGCCAGACACATTCCAAGAGCCCAAACAAGACATATATGGTCAGAGGAACGAGAGGAAAGATAAGGAACTCATTGACAAGGCTCTGATGGGGTGGCCGTGAGGAGGAGGGGGGCAGAACCTGCAAGCTCAAGGCCCAGACCCGGAACTCCTCTGGGCCATGAGGTAATGCGGCAACTACGCACTGGCAGTCCCAGCTAAGGACTTGGGATGGCAAAGTGCCTCCCTGCACCTAGCAACCACCACCCTGTAACCAAGGCAACCACACTGCCTCAGTGTTTAAAAGCTGTTCTGAACTCCAGATCAGTTTCCTGGGGAGCTCAGAGCCAGATCTGGATAGCCCCTCAACCAAAGAAGAAACACTCCTGCTTGCACCCAAAAGATTGCTGCTCCCCTGACCTTTCCCACCAACACAAAAAAAATTTTCTTCCTCAGGAGCATTGTTCCTTATATGGAAAATATCATTTTCCTTCTTAGTAACCTATTCTTCCCCCTTCTACTCCCAATCCCCACCCAAGGATCACTCCTCACAACCACTGACCTCCCCAGGTGGCTGCGAGGAGAGTGTTCGGCCAACCTTAAGTCACTGTGTGAATGTGAATTGTTGTTTTTTTAAGGGAGACTGTATTTTACAAATCATAAATCAGGACATTCATTCAGCTTTGCTTTCCTGGCCCACAGTAGGAAAATTACCATTAGTCAACCTGGTGCACGCTCCAGGGATACCTCAAGGCCAGATTCTGCCCTGTCTGAAGGAACACACCTAACACATGTCACTCCTAGCACATCTTGGGCCATGGGATCTTTCCTTTTTGTGCAGTTTGTATAAATTTTTTACTAAGCGCACTGACTTCATTCATTCAGTTACAGGGAATGTTACAGGGAAAGTCTTTGGCACGATACTCAGAACATAGCCCTGAAGTCAGAGGACTAGGGTCCAACTCCCACGAGACCCTGCCTGGTGAGGCACAGGGGCGAGGAAGGCAACACTGTGGCACAGTGGAGAGAGCCGGCGTGTGGTCCCAGAAGGCCTGGGCTGGAAGCTTGGCTTGGTTCCACTTAATAGTGAAGTAACCAGCAAGTCACTCCTTGGCTGACTCGCAGTTCTTTATAGGTGATAAAATTCCCCAAAATTCTAATGACTCAAAACTGGAAAGGACTGCCTGCAGAAAACAGGGGACTCCCTCTCTCCTGAGGTTTTCAGGCGTGGCCTAGAGAGTCAAGACAACATGATGTCTCTGGAGAAAGCTGGCTTTGACTCAGATGACCATGTGCGACCTGTGGGCCAGTTACTTCACCTGTATGGGCCTCGATTTTCTCATCTGTAAAATGTCAGAGTTGGACTAGAAGGCCTATGAAAGCCCTTGTCATTGTAGCTAAATGACCCTGTGCCTGTTTGAGGCTTCAGGAGGCTTCTGGGATTGATGAGGACGGAAGCCCCAATGTTTGTAATTGTGACTCCCCTGGAAAATCCGGGATATCTGGGCAGTAGAAGCATCTCTCACCCCACAATGTGACTCCCCTACTTTCCAAAAAGACTGCTAGAGAATCAAAAAACATCAGGAAGGCCATGAAACCATGCAGTCCGAGCCCACCTGACTTCCTACCAAGTTAGGGGGTCTCCAAGTTGGCAGAGACCTTGGAGGCTCTACAGCCCAAACCACACCTGGTCAGGAACCTTCCCTATAACACAGGACAGAGATGTACAGCTAGAAGGGACCTTCGAGGCCTCTTAGTGAAGGCTGAACTGCTGACCTCTGGAGTTGGAAAGACTTAGGTCTGATTCCCAGCTCTGTCACTTCAGACCCTTGGGACCTCAAGCAAGTCCCTCCCCTTCTCTGGGCCTCAGTTTCCTCATCTCTAAAAGGAGCACTCTGGCTCTGATGATCTCGAAGGTCCCTTCTCCAGCTGAGCCTCCATTCTCTCTAGTTCTTAAGAATTGGAGTGGTCTTCCGAGGCTCAGCTGTTCAAAGTCACCAGCCTCATTTTCTCCTCTGGAGCCATTTGGGTCCAGTGGCCACATATGGATTAGGAGATTGGAGATGGCCCAGGATGCAGTGGGAAACCTTTGCATTTTTTTCCTTCTGGAGAGAGTGATTTACTGGTTCCACCACTATTAAGCGGAGCTGAGCCAGGATTCAAACCCAGGGCTTTGGACTCCATACTAGGACACCACACTGCTTTCCTTGTGCCCACTCAGCGTCATTCAGGCTCTTCCTTGAAGGAATCCCACTGCTCACACTCTTGTGTCCCAGGCACTCAAGATGGCAGCTACTAGAAGACCCATGCCAGATGCTCTGCTGACCCCACACTGAACAGCCCCAGCTCTGCCAGTGGGCCCAATGGGCCTCTCTCTGGGTCTCAGTCTTCCCATGAATGAAATAAAGAGTTATATGAGCTCTAAAAAAGCTCTACAGCTCTAAACTAAGGGAGAAAGCAGCTTGGAGCTCAAGTACATGCAAGGGAGGAAGGAGGCCAACGTTTAAAAAAGGGTTGAACTTGAAATTTCACTGCCTTTCTGCAACTCCACAGCTTTCACTTCCTGACAGCATCCACCCTTCCTGGCTGAGCCCTATCAGCGTCTCTGAAGCTATAGCCAACAAATTCACCCCACTCACAGAAAGATCTCCCATTAAAGAGGGTGAGGAGAGGGTGCATCCTATTGGTCCAGGGAATTCCCAGCCTACATTAGCTCACAGACCCTGATTTGGAAGGGATCTGTCCTGCCTGACTGTACAAGCCACTTTCCACTCAAAGGTTCAGCTTCTTCCTCTCTGGAGAAAAAAACCACCAATGCAACTCCTTGGAGTAAAATAAAAGGTCAGAGGTAATCTGTGCAGTGCCACCCCAAAGTATGCATGGGGGTACCTGGCATTAAGCTAAACTTCTACCCAACCAAAGAATGCTTAACAGCTCAACTCCCTGAGTCAAATTAGGAGCCCTGATACAGGCTTAAGGAGGCAGATTACCCAGACCCTAAACCAGGTAAAGAAGAAGGCTGTACCAACCCTGTGGCTTTCTGGGAGCTCACCTAGTGGCTGTCCCCTACCAGGTCACTCCTACCTATAACTGAAATTTTTGCCTCTCTCTTTTCTCTACCTGATAAATGGGGTGGTGCTACTTTGAAATTCGATGGTTCTCATCTCTCTGGGTCAGAATTAAAACATGCAGGTGCCCCCTCCCCCAGCTTCCTTTTGACAGTACATGCCTCATACCAGGGAAGTCTCCTTTATCTACTGTCTGAGATTATGACAGCAAATTTACCTGGGACAATCTACAAAAATCCCAGCCTAGCAGGGCCTGTTTCCCTGGGGAGAAAAAAGGGAAGAGAAGGGCTGAAGATAGGTATAGGGGCTACAGGCCCAGAAGGAAACCTGACAAAGACTGTATCCTGCTGGGGTAACAGGTTCCCCCACCCACAGAGACCTAGTCCAGCCCCTACCAAGCTGCCTCCATCAAGGCCCTGTCCAACAAACAGCCTCAGAACCCAAATGATGAGGACCTGCCCCCGGGCCGGCCCCACCCCACTCTGGACCAGCTCCTCTAATAAACAGCACTGGATTTGGAGTCAGAGGGCCCAGCGCTGAAGCCTGGCCTTGCTGCTTGGGAGCTGCGAGCCCCACTTCAAGCCCCCTTCCTGGGGGGAGGGAGGGGGACTTCCAGGTTTTCCCATCCCACAGAGGAGGAGGGAGCTGGCACACACGGCCCCTGCTGAGCCTGGCTCCTGGCTCTGCCTCCCAGCTTCTCGGACACCGAGAAAATCATTACGCTCAACTATAAATTAAACAGACATTTACGAAGCGAAGGATCAAAGGCAGCCTGTCCCGCCTCCCGGGGCCAGTGAGCACGGAAGGGCTGGGGGGTGTCTGGGCAGGAGGGCACCGGGCATCGCGGGGTTCACAGCGGAGGCAGGGCCGAGCCCCCGAGGGATCACACCCCGGGGACCGGGATGAGGTCACTCTTTCTGAGGGCGGTCGAGGGCCGCGGACCAGGGACCAAAACCACGGGAGCTCGGCTCACCTGCACCAGGCCCGCACACAGCAGAGCGGCACATCTGCGGGGCCCGCCGCTCCGACCCTGCGTTTTACGGAGGAGGAAACTGAGGCCCAAGCGCAGCTCGATGAGTGCTGCTGACCCCCCCACCCCCACCCCGCAGACGAGGAAACTGAGGCCCGGAGGGGGAAGGGGCGCGTCCTCCGGACCCCAGCGCCAGCGGCCCCCCGCCGCTCCGTACACGGGAGGAAACTGAGGCCTTCCGTGCGCGCTCGCGGCGCGGGGGGGGGGGCGGGCATCCCCGAGCCTCAGTTTCCCAGCCCGGCAGGAGGCTGTAGCCGCGGACCCCGAGTCGGCCCCTCTGCTCAGGTTCGGGGTCCCGATTCCCTCCCGTCCCCCGAGCGGTCCCGGCCCCGCTCACCGCCGCAGCCAATGCTGCCTCTGCCGCCGCCGCCTTCTGTCAAAGCTCCGCCAACATCCGGCTCCAGAGAGGACGCTCAGAGGGAGGGAGCTCGGCCGGGAGGACCGCCGCCCCGCCTGGCAGGGACACTCACACAGACCCACACCCACCCCGGAGCCACCGCCCCGCCATTTCCGCCCCGCCGCGCGCCCCCTTCCGGCCCGCCGCCCCGAACAAACATGGCCGCCCCCTGCGGCCTTGCGCAGGCGCCGCTGTTCGTTACCATTGCCTTCCGGTTCCTTTCCCAGGGAGAGAGGCGGTCAAACAGGGCTCCGCCTTCACTGGCAGGCCCAAGGAATCCTACGCAAGCGCATAGAGGCTCGCGAGAGACGCATTAAAAAGGAAACCAGGAAAGAGGCATCATAAAGGATTCAATGAGCTTAAACTGTCAACGTTCCTACATGGGAAAACGATACTTGTAGCGCCTAAGAATTTTCGGACTATTAGGGCACTTAGAAGGAGTATACAGGGTGTGAGCGGAATATGACGCGATGATTATGTCAAAAATAAAATGAGGGGGGGCTTACCCTACAGGAAAGTAGGAGGAGAAGAAGAAAAGAAAGGGGAGGGCGGGTGGGGGGGTAAAAGTCGAAAACAAAGCACTTGGATGAAAGGAGAGAGAATAGGATAAACAGAAATAGGGTGGAGGGAAATGCACAGTAATTATAACTGTGAAAAACATTTTACAGCAAGTCTCTCAGATAACTATCTTATTTCTCAAATATGTAGAAAACTGAGTCAAATTTATGGAAAGAGAAGCCATTTTTCATTTGATAAATGGTCAGAGGATATGCACAGGCAGTTTCCAGACAAAATGATCAAAGCTACGGTGATAAGAAAAAAATGCTCTAAATCAAACCAAAACGACTCTGAGCTACCAGCCCACACCTAGCAGATTTGCTAATTATGACAGAAAAGGAAAATGACAAATGTTGGAGTGAGTGTGGGAAAACTGAGATCCTAACGCACTGTGGGTGAAGTTGTATACCGAGTCAAACATTCTATAAAGGAATTTGGGACTGTACCCAAACGGCTTTAAAACCATGCATAGCCTTTGACCAAGCATTACCATTCCCAGGTCTGCATCCCAAAGAGATTAAAAAGAAAAAAAAGGAAAAGGACCTGTATGTACAACAATATCCATAGCAGCTCTTTTAGTGGTGATAAAGAATTGGAAATCGATGGAATGTCCGTCAATTGGGGAATGGCTATAAGAAGTGAGCAGGAGGGTGCTCTCAGAAAAACCTGGAAAGACCTACATGAACTGATGCAAAGTGAAATGAGAAGAACCAGAACATTGTATACAGTAAGAGTAATATTGTATGATGATCAACTGTTTATGATTTGGCAATCTCAGCAATACAGTGATCCAAAACAATTCTGAAGGATTTGATGAAAAATGCTTTCCATCTCTAGAGAAAGAACTGATAAGAATCTGAATGCAGATCAAAGCATCTTTTTTTCTACTTTATTTTTCTTGGATTTTTTTGTCTGTTGTCTTTATATGACTAACATGGAAATGTTTTGCATAACTCCACATACATAATTTATATAAATTTGCTTACCTCCTGGGGGGTTGAGAAGGGAAAGGGAAAGAATTTGGAAGTCAAAAATTTTTTCAAACAAATGTCAAAATTTGTTTTGTAATTGGGGGAAAAAAAGAAACTATTAAATGAAAAAAAAGAACCTATCTCGGGAATAGGGGCACCTAAGGGGCCAGGGCTAGAGTCACGAAGATTCATTTTCCTGAGTTCAAATCTGACCTCAGACACCTAATGTATGACCCTGAACAAGTCACTTTACCCTGTTTGCCTCAGTTTCCTCATCTGTAAAATAAGCTGGGGAAGGAAATGGCCAACTACTCCAGTAGTTCTTTGCCAAGAAAATCTCACGCACAGTATGGTCATGAACTGAATAACAATAAATTGTTGAAATTATATATTATATATATCGAATTATATATTACATAAATAACAAAAAATTGAACGAAAGGATCAAATGAGACAATATCTGTAAAGCATTTTGCCAACCTTCAAGTGCTACGTAAATGCTGATTACTATTACTATTATCATTATGAAGGGAACTTCTAGTGGGAACATTCCCTCCCCCAACAGAGACTGCCACCTGTCCTTCCCCGGTTGTCTGAGACTTGCTTGGGGCACTGTATCTTCCCCAGGCTCACCAGCTGAGGATGTGTCATAGGTGGTCGGTCAATAAGCATTTATTAATCGCCTACTGTGTTTCAGGAATTGTGCGAAGCTCAAGGAGCCAAAAGACAGCGCATGCCCCTGGGGAGGTTCCAATCCAATAGGGACTTGACCACAGGGCTCCCAGTGTGCTAGATCCAGAGAAACCTCTTCACTCATGCCCGCCCCCCTCCTGTGTTTCGGCCTCAGTTTCCCCTGCTGTTAAGTGGCTGCTCAGGTCCCTGAGGACAGCGCTGGCTGCCTCTCCCTAGAAGGATGCTAATTCTCCCTCTTCTAACGACAATCAGCCGGGTGGGGCACTGGAAAACCTGTGAAATCCAGCCTCAGACGCTTACTAGCGGTGTGACCCCGGACAAGTCACTTAACCGCGGCCCGCCTCAGTTTCCCCATCTGTAAAAGGCGGAGCTTTCCCGCAGCTCTCCAGGAGAAAGTCCTGCCACGTGCCATGCTTAGGCGGAATCCGAGGAGCGGGCACAGGTTTCCAGGGGGAGTCCTGCGGGAAGCGCTCACTTCCGCCGCCGGCGGAAGCGGGTCTGCTCGGCCGCAGAGGCCTGGGGGGCTGCAGCTGAGGCTGTCGTTGCGCGTCAGTGTGGGGCCGGGGATGGGGGCTGGCCCGGCGACTGCCGCCCTGGCCCTGCGCAGCCTCCCCAGCGGCCTGGCCCTGGGCCTGTCGAGCGCCCGCAGGCGGTGCCTCGGGGTCTGGTGCGTGGGCGCCGCACTACGGCCCGGGCTGCTCTGGGGGCCACTGGAGGAGCGGGCGCCCGGGCTCGGATCCCGGACCTAGCCCGGGCCCCAACCGCCGCAGGAGGTACGGAGGGAGGCGGCGCGATGGGGGCCGAGGGCCATGGGCCTCAGTTTCCTCCTGTGGAAAATGCGGCCGATGCTCCCCGCGCCCGTCGCCTAGGCCACACCTCCGAGCCCTCCTTTCCTTCCCTGGGTCGTGGGAAGACCTGGGTTCAAATCACTGCTGTGCCATCTTGGGCAAGTCACTTCACCGCTCCTGCCTGTCAGGGGTCCCCCGGACTTGTCCTCCCGAGCTGCCGTGGACCCCCCCCTCCCCCAGCTGACATTGGTGTTTGCACCCCAGGCTGGACCCCCGGTGTCCTTGGCGGTCTGGGGTGTTCGGCCGGCTGGCACGAGCCGGCCTGAGCTAGAGGTTCACGAGGGAGAGAAGGCGGCTTTGCGATGACCGGGCCCCGCCCCTTGGGGGGGGGGGGCCGCTGTGCTCTCTCCACGCCCCTTCATGAATATGCAAAGTGCCCTCCTGGCCAAGCCCTGGGTTCGTGCCCTGCTCCCGTAGTAAACCTGGTTTTCATGCAAGTCTCTTGTGATCACCTGTGGATGTGCCTCACTTTCCGTGTCTGTCCGGCAGGTGTGGCCGGAATAGCACCCCCACCCCCTAAACTGAGCCAAAAACCAGATTATAGACAGCCAAGGAAGACCCGGGTCCAAGCTCTGTGATCCTCTAGGCAAGCAACAGGCGCCCAGACTTCCCAATCGGGTAGAATGGGAACTTCCTGAGGGCAGCGAGGGGTTTGATTTGACTCTTGCCTTCAGTTTAGGTGTCTGATAAGTGAGTAAATCCTGATTGATTGATTGCCATTTGACTATCAGTAATTTTTTCCAAAGCACTCTTAGCTCTGATGGTCTTGTCACTCGGTGGTACTTCTTGGAGTGACCTCTGTCTTACTACAATGTCCAGTGAATTCCCTGAGGGGGCTCTTCCTAGACTTGTATTTCTTCTTGCCCCCGGACAATGCCCTGCACAGAGTAGGTGCTCAGTGAATATTGTTGACTAAATGAACTGAGGAAACACTGACCAAGCACCTGCTCTGAGGGAAGCTGGGTATCGGCTAGATAGATGAGACTTTGTCCCAATTCTCTGAAAATTATCCAGGACCGGCCAAACGTCAAAGAGAGAGTCCCAAAAAAATGAAACCTAAGACTGGATGGGGAAGAGATTCCTCCTAGCCAAAGGAACCCAGCACTCACTAGAAATTTTTCAAAAAACAGGAGAGAACCTGCAAACCATCAGTCAAACAAGCATTAAGTGTCTGCTGTGTGCCAGCTAGGACTGATAAAGCACTTCGTATGTTACCTGATTTGGTCTTCACAACCACTCTTGAGTGGTAGGTTTTATCCTTATTTGCGGATGACCAAAGACTTGCCCAGGTTCACACAGCTAGTGAGTGTCTGAAGCAAGAATTGAAATCAGGTCTAAGACAAAAACAAAAGATTCTTTGCCCTCAAGAGTTTACATTCTACTTTGGGAATACCACAGTTGAATCAGTAACAATGAATTAATGAATGAAAAAGCTGTGGGCCAAATGGGAAGGTAGGTGGTGCAGTGGATAAGTGCCAGGCCTGCAATTAGGAGGACCTGATTTCAAATGTGGTCTCAGACACTTCCTAGCTGTGTGGCCCTGGGCAAATCACTTCACCCTGTTTGCCTCCGTTTCCTCATCCATAAAATGAACTGAGAAGAAAGTAGCAAACTGCTCTAGGATCTTAGCCGAGAAAGCTCCAAATAGGGTCACGAAGAGTCAGAGGCAACTAAACAACGAAAAAAGTGCCAAGCACTGTTGTTGTTTGTCCTTCATGCAGGAAGAGGACCGTGACATCAGGCGGGTGATGACACACCATGCAAGTGAATTGAATTTAAGTGAGGCAGGGCTGTGCAGAGTCACCAGTCTCACTTTCTGCTTCTGAGTCCAGCGGCCAGATGCAGATCAGGACGATAGAGACGGCTCAGGATGCAGTGGTGGACCTTGGCCTTTTCAAACTAAGGTTTTTAACTAGTCTCAGATTGACTTGAGGCAACACCCATTCAGTGATTAAGGCTTATTAAGAAATGAGGCAGAGAATGGCCTCTTTTACCTAGTCAAAAAAAAAAAAAAGATCTGGTAGGGAAAGACCTCTTTTCATTCATTCTGAGCCAATCAGGGCCCAAACAGTGACCAAGTAGGGCTTGGCCCAGGACCTATTGGCTAGTCAATGAGGGCCAAAGTGATTTGGAGTTAAGGCTAGTCTTTAAGAAAGAAAGAAAACATTTCAGAGATTAAAATGTACATTCCCATTGGGCAGGAAGGAAGGAAAGCGGCAAGCAAGCTGTGTTACCCAGCTGGCCACTGTGGTCCCCAGTGGGTTGTGCCTTTCCTACTCACAGAGATGCTTGTTTGTCCTTCATTCCCAGAGGACCGGGACATCCGGGAGGTGATGCCACGCCATGCAAGTGAAGTGGAATTAAGTGAGGCAGGGCTATGCAGAGACCAGCCTTGCTCTGAGAGAGAGCCAAGTACCATGCCGGGCACTGAGCTTACAAATAAAAGAGTCAACACATCCCTGTTCTCAAAGAGCCCCAGCTCTGAGTGGTGGAGAGAGAGAATGCATGGGAGAGAGTCCTGAGGGTGTGACTACAGCGTGGCTGACGGCTCTGAGTCCATGGGCAGGGCAGAGGGCCTCAGTCTTACTGGAAGGAGGCCTGGTTGCTAACTCCCCCTCATTAAGAGTGTGAGTGGCCATTCTGAGGACAGCATTTCTCCATGCCTTAATTTGGTCATCTGTGAGATGGGTAGAGTCATCCTTGCCCACCCTATCACACCGAGTGATTCATCCCCTTAGTAAACATTTGTTTGTTTGATGAGAATCAAATGTAAAGCTGTGGAGGCAGCTGTGAATATCAGATGAGATGGTGAATATATAAGCTTGTAAACTGTGAAACGTTAAACAAGTTTAAGGCCGTATTATTTCTTTCAGATGTTGTTGGGCCTGCGCAGGGATGTGCATTTATGTGAACAGAGCTCTGGCTGGGCCAGGTGAGCAGGGGAAGTGAATGAGTCTGCCCCTTAGAACACACAACGCAGGCTTTCGGAGGGTGGGCACTCTGCTGCTGTTTCTTCTCACGATAACATTTAGAAGGGGCTAAGTTCTCAATCAGTGCCAGTATCGGAGAAATTAGCAGGGAGAATATCTAAGTATGTAGCTCCAGGCTTTGGGGGAAAGTGGCTTCATGAACTAACCTCGAGCCTTCCTCACAGGTCGGTGCAGCAGGGTCGATGGGAGGAGTGGAACGTGGCCCCAGTAAGGATCGGCAAGAGGCTCCACCTGCAAGTGTCCCAGACCATCCCCCCTGGCTTTGAGATGCTGCTGTGGTCCCAGCCTCCCAGCACAGGTCCAGGAGACTAACTCCTGCCATGGAGGGCCCAGCCCTGATCCCAGTAAGAGACAGTGAAGCAGAGGAGAGATGACAGATGCCAAGGGGCCCCAGGAGGCCTCAGACACTGCTCTACCTGCCTCAGTTTCCTTAGATGTAAAGATGGAGATGGAACAGGCCCTGCCCCTCTCCAGGGTTGGTGAGCATCTAATGAGATTGTAAAGCTCTTAGCCCAATGCCTGGCACATAGTGGGCACCTAATAAATGCTCATTCCCTTTGCCCTCCCCTGAAGTCCAAAGGTAAGTCAGTCCAGCTGCCTGAAATTCAGTTTCATCAACTTTAAAACAGGGGTCCCAGTGCTTGTATCCTCTGTCTTACCAGATGGCTGTGAGGAAAGTACCTTCTAAACTTTAAACCTCATTTTGTTAAAGAGCATTTTATTTTTTTCCCATTTACATGTAATGACAATTTTTAACATTCATTTTCTATAAAATTTTGAGTTCCAAATTTTCTCCCTGTCTCACCTCCCCTCTCTCTAAGATTTTAAGTAATTTGAGGTAGGTTGTATATGTTCCGTCATATAAAACATATTTCAGTCGTGTTTAAACTTCCTTCTTGGTGTGAGTTGTTGCTCCCTAAAGTGTTCAAACTTGTTGGGCTGGGATTGTGACTCCCCCTGGGATGCCTGGAGCAGCATTTTCCCATCAGTCCCTTCCCCAGAGAAGGCCATCATCATCTCACCTGGGGAGCTGGGCCAGGGTGGCCTCATCTTGTTCTGTGCTGACCCTGCTCTCCTCCCCTTGCCTTTCAGCCACCTCTCCCTGGCTCGACTCTACCATCAAATAAGCAGTGAAATAGAACCCCCAGTTTGGACCTGAGTCCCAGGGAGAGATTCCTATAGGCCCTTGGCCCCCGGAGCACATTGAAGAGGAAGGGAAGGAGGAGGAGAGTGAAGGCAAAACTGTCTCTTTGCCTGACAGCCCTAGAGAGGGGGTGCGGCTGGCCCAGAGAAACCCATCTGTAGGTCAGAGGAGTCCAAGGGCCAGTGATGTGGCCTCCTCACCCATGGCTCCTGGGAGCGCCCCTTGACTCAGCCTCTGCTTGGCTAACAAATCCTGTAAGCTGTTTGGCCCTGGGAGTCAGGGCTTCCCAGGCCTCAAGAACCTGTCTCCCCAAGACCTCCAGGATGGAGAGGCAGGGCCTTCGGGCTTCACCACACTTCCCAGAGGCAGGAAGAGCCCAAAGGGCACTGCTTAACACCTCCCAAGGCACTACCATTGTGCTGTGTGCAGCAAGGCCTTCCTGCAGCTCTGCCACCTGAAGAAGCACCAGTTTGTGCATGCTGGGCACAAGCCATTCCTCTGCACAGAATGTGGCAAGAGCTATAGCTCTGAGGAGAGCTTCAAGGCCCACATCCTGGGACACCAGGGAATCCAGCCTTTCCCCTGCCCCCAGTGTGACAAGGCCTATGGCACCTGCAGAGACCTACATGAGCATCAGGTGGTGCACTCAGGAGCCTGCCCATTCACATGTGACCAGTGTGGGACGGCCTTCGCCCAACGGCCTTCCTTACGGCTCCACCGCAAGATGCACCAAGTGCCTGCTGCCCCCACCCCATACCCCTGCCCCATCTGTGGGCGCCTCCTGGCCAACCAAGGCTCCCTGCAGAACCACATGCGCCTGCACACAGGTGGGAAACCTTTCCTGTGCCCCCATTGTGGCCGGGCCTTCCTGCAAGGACACCTGCACCTTCACTCTGGTGAGCGGCCCTACTGCTGCCCACACTGCACTGATGCCTTCCACTGCACTGATGCCTTCCCCTAGCTGTCAGAGCTGTGGAGACACCTCATCTCTCACATGGGTGAGGCCCATCTCTGCCCAGTGTGTGGCAAAGCTTTGCGGGATCCCCACACTCTCCAAGCCCACAAACACTTGCACTCTGGCGAAAGGCCCTTTCCCTGCCCACACTGTGGCCAGGCATATACTCTGGCCACCAAGCTGCGGCACCACCTCAAGTCCACCTGGCAGACAGGCCTTTCCGCTGCCCCACCTGTGGCATGGGCTACACCCTGCTGCAGAGCCTCATAAGGCACCAGCTCAGCCATCAGAACAAGACCCTCAGCTCAGCCCAGCCCACGTGGCCCTGCCCCAGGTAGTCACCTCAAGTGAAGGGGGTTCCTCCCCTGCCCCATCCTCTCTCCCAGCGACTGTCGTGGAGGTTGCCATTTCAGAGGGTGAGGACAGACACCTCATGGTTCAGGAAGAGTGAGGCCTTGGGCACAGCCTGGTCCTCATTCAAGAGAGTGGGGCAGGGTTTAGCCCTGTGGCTGCGGTGGTGGAAGTGGAGGTGGGCCCCTGACATCCCCACTGGCCCAGTCCCCACACATAAAGACGTCTGTTTTCTTGCTGCTTGGTGTCAAGTGTCTCCTTGGACCTAATCGTCGTATTGTTTGACTGGAACCAGAAGGAGAAGGTCAAATGTCCCTCCCCAG
>CM053592.1:180521983-180671983 GCA_028646515.1 Pseudochirops corinnae
CTGGTCCTAGCAGGGAGGCGGAAGGCCACTTGCTCCTCATGGCTGCTTCCAGGCTTTCCCTTTGCCCCACCACTCTGCATGGTCTCCTCCTCTGGTTTATTCTCCATGTTCACCCCCCATCTCCGAATCACAGCAGCTGCTGTTGACTGGCCCCCAAGCCGCTCTTCCTTTCTCCAGGAGTTCAGTGCCTGGCTCACTGTCCCCCTCACTTTCCCAGCCTCTGCTCCTCGGCCCTAGGGGTCTTCAGCATAGGTGTTGACATACCCTCAAACACTCTGCCCTCCCACTTTGTCAGTATCCCAAGCCCTTCACTTCAGCATACCCTGGGATGGCCACATCCTACCTAGATCAGGTTCTTAGCCTGGGATCTGTGAACTTGGTTTAAAATGTTTTTATAGCTGTACTTCAACATAACTGGTTTCCTTTGTAATCCTATGTATTTTATCTTATTCATTTAAAAATTTGGGGTCCGCAGGCTTCACCAGACCACCTACCCAGTGGGGCCAGGACCCACAAACTAGATTAAGACTGTCTGCCCTACATCTTGTCATTCCTCACAAGTGCCCTCAGTCTACCATCAAAGTCTGAACCCAATTCCCTTCTCTGATCATAACTCCCCACCCAAGACCTGTTCTTGGTTTTCACCAAGCCCTCCAATCCCTCCTTTCCTCAGCTCTTTCTCAGGCTAACCCTGCCCTTCACTTTCCTTTCTTCCTAACCTCAACTGCACACTGTCCCTTGCTCCCCCATGCTCCTTATGCTTTACCAAACCCCAATCCTAGATCAGTCCCACCATCTTCCCCCCACAGAGAAAAGAACTAGAGGAAGTCCTCTAACCCAGGCTGACCATCCACCATCCACTTCAGGGATGCAACCTCAGCTGAGCCCTCCCTGCAGCAAGGGAATTCTGCACACCCCCATTAGCTAGCAATCACACTGGCCACAGAGACTTCTTCAAAATTCCCTTGTGTTGCCTCACCCCTCCAACATCTCCCTGTTAGATGGCCCCATCCCTGCAGCCTACAAACGCACTCAAGTCTCTCCCACCCTAAAAAACAAACAAAAATCTTGCTCTTCCTAGTTTCATAATCTATAAAATGAAGGCTTTGACCTCTGACCTATCTTGGGTGCTCCCCATGGGGTTGGGCATAGAACAGACTCTCAGGAAATTGTCTCTGATGAATTGGTTTCCCCAATTGCTCCAGGAAAGGACAACAGCTTCACTGTGCCTCTGACCCCAAGAAACCCCAACCTGTTGGCCCCAAAGAGCACGCAGCCTTGTGTCCCTGATGAGGGCCGGAAGTACCAGGGACACCTCGCGGTCAGTGTGTCTGGGGCCCCCTGCCTGCTCTGGAACTCCGAGCAGCTGAAGCCTCTTCTCAAGGAGAAGAGTTTTGATCCTGCCGTGTCCCTGGATAAGAACTACTGCCGAAATCCAGATGGCGACGAGGAGGGACTCTGGTGCTTTGTGGCTGGGAACCCCATCCATCCTGAGTACTGCCAGACCACCTACTGTGGTGAGCCAAGGCTGAGGCTGATGTGCTGAATGACTCAGGGGGAGCCAAGGCTTTGGGTAGAGGATGGGGCCCAAGGCCATTGGCCCCATGGGCATCTTTCTGGAGCCTGGGAGAGGTGGGAAGTGGGGAAAGGGATGAGAAAACTGGGGCAAGGGATGAGAAAACTGGGGCTGGAGGGTGGACTATCAGTGAGGAGATTGGCTGGGGGTAGGAGGTAGGGAGGATTCAGAGGATCCTAGAATGGCAGAACCCAGACTTTAGAACCCAATGCCGCACGAGGAGTGAGTGGCCCAGCCTCTGACTCCCATATTGCCATCTTGCTGCCCCTTTCATCCCAAGGGTTCCCCTGGGCTACTGAGCTGGGGACTCGGCCAGGACCCACTTCTTCAGCAATAACCATTGGGCAGCTAATACATGTGAGCGAGGTCCTGGAGAGGAGTGAAGTCCCTACCTTCATAGAGCCTGGGGAGGGAGGCTTGGGGGCTGTGGAGCTCACGGTTTCCCTGCACCACCTGTCCTGTCCCCAGATAGCCCCGTGGACGAGATAGATGGAGATTTGGAGCCAGAGCCGGAGACCATTGCTGGCCGGAGCACAGTTCAAGAGTACCAAGTGTTCTTTAATGAGAAGACCTTTGGTGCTGGAGAAGCAGGTGCAGCACAATGGCCAAAGCAGGGCTGGCACAGGGTGGGCAGGCTGGGGGCGGGGGGAATGCTGGCTGCCTCACAGACCAGGGCCCCTCTGGCTTTGCAGGCTGCGGGCTTCGGCCCCTGTTTGAGAAGAAAAACCTGCAGGACAACAGTGAGCAGGAGCTGATGGATTCTTACATTGGTGGGCGCATCGTGCACGGGGATGATGCCGAGCTGGGCACTGCCCCCTGGTAAGACTCGGGCCTCTCTCCCTGAGCCAGGGGGCCTGCAGGCTGCGTCCTGGCTCTTCACATCCCCAGCCACTCCCTGATTCCCCATGATGGCTGCTTCAGACCTCTTCCTTCTCCCACCCCAGCAGGCAGTCTTGAGGCAGAGGTGAGACCCCTGAAAGTGCTCTGTAAATGCCCTGATGTTATTACAACACCACCCTACCACTCACCCTTAAACCTAATAACCCATTCTACTGCGGGCAGCTAGGTGGCACAGTGGACAGAGCACCAGCTTTGACATGAGGAGGACCCTGAGTTCAAATCCAGCCTCAGACACTTATTAGCTGTGTGACCTTGGGCAAGTCACTTAATTCCAATTACCTCAAAAAAGAAAAATGAGGAAAAAAAATGCAGTCTGCTACTTTATGGGGTTACTTGCTTTTCCTTTTTTGGGAGATTATATTTCCCACCTCCATGCCTTTGCAAAAGTTGTGCTCCATGCCTGGGAATGCATTCGCTCCTTATAGAACTGCCAAGAACAGCTTAAGTGACCCCTCCCATAGAGGAGGCCCTTCCAGACCCAGAGAGAACTAGAACCCTCCCCCCCCAGCACTTGGCACAATGGCTAACATACAGTAGGTGCTTAATTGAATTGTTTACTGAATTAGAGACTGAAGCAGACCTGATATGAGCTGGAGCAGTTGTGTACCTGTGCTCCTAGCCTCCTTCTTTTCCTGCTCTTTAGTGTGACTTAGCCCCCTCCCTGTGCCCTTCACCTTAACCCCCCAGGCTCTACCTGGACTTAGCCCCAGGAGTCACCCTTCTCTGTCTTTCTTTCTCTTCCTCTCTCTTCTCTCTCTCCATCTCTTTCATTCTCCCTCCCTTTCACTGTCTCCCTCCCTTTCACTGTCTCCCTCCCTCTCTCTCTTTTCTGTCTCTGTCTCTTATCATCAGTCTCTCCCTCTCGCCATAACCCTCTCACCTTCTTGAAAGATGGCCTCTCGCCCGGGTCCTACAAAGGCTTCCCACTGCCTCTTCCATCCCTTTGGGCCACAGGACCTCCCTCCCTCCTGGTTGTCTCCTCAGCTCCTTCAATCCGACATCTCTCCGTGATCACATCACATCACCAGCCAGACTCTCAGCTAACCATGGATGAGTGAATCGATCAGTCACCGCCCAGGGCTCAGGTCCCAGCTCAGACACTCACTACCTGTCTGATGACGAGTAGGGAACTTAACCTTTCTGATCTCAGTTTCATCTGTAAAGTAAGGCTAAGAACATTAACATCGCCTATGTTTTCAGGACGGCGTTTTGAGTGTTTTCAAGGGTTTTAAGGGCAGTGCTCTGGCTCGAGGGCCCCGGGGAGCAGTGATGGACTCCAGGTGCCCCCTTTTGTCTCCAGGCAGGTGATGCTTTTCCGGAAGACCCCTCAAGAACTGCTATGTGGAGCCAGTCTCATAAGTGACCGCTGGATCCTCACCGCAGCCCACTGCCTCTTCTACCCTCCATGGGACAAGAACTTCACAGTGGACGATCTGCTAGTGCGCATTGGAAAACACCATCGCTCCAAGTACGGAGTGGGGCCGGGGCGGGTGTAGGGGGACAGCCTACCTAGGAAGTGACCCCTCTGGCCCTGGCCCAGGGAGAGCCAGGGAGAAGTCTGACCCCAGCCACTGGCTTATCTTTGGTCCCCTCTGACGGAGGGCTGAGATGGAGTGAGAAATGGGCCTGGATTCAGGAGACCTGGGTCCATATGTTGCCTCAGGTGCTCACTCACTGGCTGTGTTTGTGGGCTGTTTAGACATTCTGACGCTCAGTTTTCCTCCTCTGTAAAGTGGGGTCCTTAGGATGATGGCGCTCCTAGGATGAAAGTCTGAGATTGTCCTTAAAAATCTAGTCTTCCCCCCTCATTTGCAAACAGCAGAAGTGGCCGCTGTGCCTCATGCAACACCTCCCTGACGAGGGGGTCCTGCTCCCCGCCCAGTCCTGGGAAGCCAAGGCTCCAGCTCCCCCATTCAGTCAGCCAGCTTTAGGGACGGTGACCGTGGCTTTGTCCCAGGTCTAGGGATTTGTTTTTAAAATTTGCTTGTGTTTGTTTATTGTTTAATTAAGAAGCATTCGTTTTGTCCCCTTCCTACCTCCCCTCTACCCCACTGGGGAAAAGAAAACAAAACCATGTGACAAATGATCACAGTCAAGAAAGCAAATTCCCGCGTGTCCGGCACGTCCAGAAATCTCTGTCTCATCCTGTATCTCCTGTCTCCCTCGTTTTAAAGGGTCGAAACCGAGGCTGAGAAGGGGACGTGTCCGTGCTCAGAATAATGGGCTTTCATGAAAGGGCAATGAGGGAAGTCAGCAAGTGTTTATTAGGTTCTTATGGGCCAGGCACCAGGGACACAAAGAAAGTCAAAACCCCGCAGACTCTGCCCTCACGGAGCTCCCAGTCTAATAGCGGAGATGCAGATAAGGGAGGGAAATCACATTCCCCATGCGGGAGGATGGGGCTGCCCCCAAGGCACCAGGACAAGGCCTCCTTCTAGGCTTCCTTCCCGAGAGCCTGTGAGAATCCCCTTCACCCCTATGCTGGGCTCTGGACAGGTATGAACGTTCCATGGAGAAGATCGCCAAGCTGGAGAAGATCCTGATCCACCCCAAATACAACTGGAAGGAGAATTTGGACCGAGACATCGCCCTGCTGAAGCTAAAACAGCCGATCACCTTCACCGACTACATCCATCCAGTCTGCCTGCCCTCCAAGGATGTTGTCCACAAGTACAGCCCGGTCATGGGGGGTGCCTCGGCTGGAGGCGGAGAGCCATTGCAGAAGGGGGGCTGGACACTGGGAGGGGTTAGGCCCACTGATGGCTGGGTTCTACATTCACTCTCCCTCATCTCCCTCTCTCCCCTCCCCAGGTTATTCCTGTCTGGGTACAAAGGGAGGGTCACTGGCTGGGGCAACCTGAAGGAGATATGGACCTCCTCGAGAGAAAACTTGCCCACCCTCATGCAGAAAATTAACCTTCCCATTGTAGACCAGGCCACTTGCCGGGCCTCTACCCGGATCAAAATCACGGACAACATGTTTTGTGCCGGCAAGTTTGTGGGGCGGGGGGAGGGGTTGGAAGAAGCAGCTCAAGGCTCAAGGTCCACTCAAGCAATCAGAGGAAAAGTGGGGAGAGACCAGCTTGGCCTGTTGCCTGGGTCATCTCCACTCAGGTGTCCTTGGAGATAGGCACAGTGGGCAAGGGTCTGATTTCTGAAGCAAATGACTCTCACCCCCTTTCTAGGGTACAAACCTGACGAAGAGAAACGAGGGGATTCTTGTGAAGGAGACAGTGGGGGACCTTTTGTTATGAAGGTGAGTGTCACTTCTGGGTAGATGGACATTTGGGAAAGCATTGGACTGGGAGAGGGCCCTGGACAGATCTCAAATTAGGCTAAGGCCCCTGGAGCTTTGTCCCAGGGTTCCAATATTTAGAGGGAGTTAACAACATCATTCTGGGGTGGGCTTGATACACCCGAAGAGAGATCACTCTCATCCCAGTCCTCTCTTTGTCTCATGTGCAAGAATTACATTGCCTGGAACTATTCCTGGCATGGGATAGGGATGGTGGTTTGAAGAGGCAGTAATAGGGAGGGCAGATAGAGGCATCCCTCTGACATCTGAAACCTTGTCTTCTTTAAGAGCCCTTTTGACAATCGCTGGTACCAAATGGGAATTGTGTCCTGGGGTGAAGGCTGCGATCGGGATGGGAAATACGGCTTCTATACTCATGTTTTCCGTCTGAAGAAATGGATACAGAAAACCATTGATCGATCGGGACTTTAGGGGCCCAGCTGTGAGGCCCTATTCCTGCCCCTGAGCAAGGAGCATGAACTGGAGAGGTCTCCCCCCTCCCCAATGAAGTGAGAAGGTTTAGTTTGTTTTTTATTTCTAAAATATCTATTTCCCAATAAAAGTCTTTCCCTCAATGAGCTCTGGCTTTCCCACTTCTCATACTCAGTTCCTCATTCTGGGCTCAGATAGCCTCCCAGAAGGGCTGCTTGGGACATCTAAAAACCAAGCCACCATATGGACCGGATGGAACCACCTTTGGAAAAGAAATCACCACTGAATGCAGGGGTTCTTGGCCTTTGGGGGGCTATAGACCCCATTGGCAATCTGGGGAAGCCTATGGACCCCTTATCAGAATTATGCTTTTAAACAATTAAAGAAAATACCAAGTTTCATTTAGTGGTTAGTGAAAACAAGGATGACCTCAGTCTCCATTCTCTCTCCCTTCACTCAGGTCTGTAATGCGGAGGTGGCCAGTCTGACCAAGACTAGCCCTCTCCACACATAGACTTCCTTGATCTGAGCTGGCATTTTAAGGGCTGCAAAGTGTTTTACATGTTCTCTGATTTCATCATCTCAACTCTGAGAACTGGGTGTTTTCATAATCTCCATGTTACAGATGAGACTGATGCTGAGAGAGGTTAATAGGGTCACTTGGCTACTAAGTGTCTGAGGCAGGATTTGAACTCAGGTCTTCCAGACTCCAACCCCCAGTCCACTGGGTTGCCTGTTTATAAATTAGAAAAGGAATTGGAACTTATGATTTTTTAAAAAAAATAACAGTTAAGGGGTGTATCTAGTCTTTAAGGCTATCAGAGAGGACCAGTATACCCTCTTGTAGCTTGGGCCAACTGTTGGCAACTGGGCTACATGAACCATAGAACCCTGACACAGGACTGAAATCTCTATGTTCCTGTGGAGTTGAACAAGAGGTGGGTTGCAGGTGTTGGGTTTGATGTCAGCCTGACAAATCTCCAGCAGAATGTCCCAGGGTTCTGTGCTTGGTCTTGTGCTACTGAAGATTTTTGTCAAGAACTTGGATAAAGGCATTGCTGTTGTTTCATTTCCAGTCCAGTCTGACTCTCCATGATCCCATTTAGGGTTTTCTTGGCAAAGATACTAGAGGGCTTTGCCATTTCCTTCTCCAGCTCATTTTACAGATGAGGAAACTGAGGTAAACAGTGTTAAGTGATTTGCCCAGGTTCACACGGCTAGGTCTGATGCTGGGCTTGAGTTCTTGTCTTCCTGACTCCAGGCCTGACTTCCAGACTCCTGCCCCTTGGATAAAGGCACAGATGCCATATTTACCCGATTTGTAAATGACACCAAGCTAACACACTAGCCAAGCTCAGTTACAAATAGAACATGGGGCTGAATTTAATAGAGGGGCTCCCTAAACTCCTTACGCTCTAAAAACTTCAGAAGTAAAAATGCTACACACACACACACACACACACACACATACTCCATCATTTGAGAATTTGGATTTGTTACATTTACTTAGCTTTGTGAATTTTGGATGACCCTTATTTCAACATGACAGGTCCCTGTCTTTCTGCACTGGCCATGGAACGGGGTCTGGACAGAACTTTCTCCTACCTGGGGATGTATGTAAGAGGTCCCCTGGCTGAAGTCACTTCAGTGACTCAATCTATCTCTATTTTCTTGTGGGGTCACGTCCAAACTGTCCCCTCTGCATCCAAACCCCATTCTTCAGGTGACCTTAAGGCTGGGATTACAAAGGCAATCTTCTTAGTTCCTGGGGAGCAGCTGATGAGTTTTTACAAAGTTAACAAGACAGTGGTCATGTTGAACTTTACTAAGAAACATCAACCTTTAAAAATCTGAAATACTAAATTTTTCAAATGTTGCTTTTTGTAGTGGTAGCATTTTTACACAGGGCAGCTGGGTGGCATAGTGGATAGAGCACTGGGCCTGGAGTGTGGAGGTCTTGAGTTCAAATCCAACTTCAGACATTTACTAGCTTTGTGACCCTGGGCAGGTCACTTCCCATGTCTGCCTGTTTCTTCAGCTGTAAAATGAGGATAACAGCACCTACTCCCAGGATTGTTGAGGACCAAGAGTCATATCTGCAAATATTAGGTATTTGTGAAGCACAGCGCTTGGGACCACAGTGGGTGTTATACAAAATGCTCATTCTGTTCTCTCCTCTCCATTATGTATAAAGTTTTAAAAGCTTAAACCTGTGCTGATGGGGATGTCCTATATAATAACATTTGCTTAGGTTCAGATAATGGTTCTCAGGAAGGCGAGATGAATGAGAGACAGGAGACCTCCACAGGTGACCACGGTATGATGTGCCTGTCCAAAAAGCTCACAGGGCCTGGGCAGCACGCCTTTCAGAAACACAATGACCTGTCTGAACTGGTCAGCCTCCAGGTGGTGGCCCCCACACTGTAGGAGGGATGCTGAGAGGGCCACCCGGCCAGCAAAGAGCCCAGGGTTGGTGCCACGGGCATCCTGGCTGGAGGAAGCCCCTCAGAGTGGTGGGGAAGGAATCAGGCCCTCAGGGAGCCAGGAGCAATAGGCAGAAGCTGCATCACGGCAAACTTAGGTTTGATGTTGTAAAAAGGCTTGACAATAGACCAAGTGATGGCACTTACGTGGAACCTACTATGAATATGGCACTAAGTGTTTCACAATTATTCTTACTGGATCCCCACAACCTGCGGGGGAGGTGGTGTTATCATCCCTGCTTTACAGATGAGGAAACTGAGGCCAAGTGACTTGCCCAGGGTCACACTGCTATGAGGCCAATTTGAGCCCTGGTCTTCCTGGATCCAGAACTCCATCCACTGTGCAACAGCCATCTCTCAATTGCAATGGCCTGGAGATCCAAGCCTAAAGGATGCTGTCTCTGCCCTGATAGTTCTACAGAAATATACCGTATAAAGTTGAGAAGGACCACGCAAGTGATGCACCCTAAGCCACACCTGAAGATTACCATGATGTCCCTGATGATGGCCATCCAGCCCATGTGAAAACTTGCTGTCGCCCAGGCCAGCCCATCCATTCCTCTCTGGGGCATGGATGGCTTAAACAGAGATGAGTCAGGAACTCAAGGTGTTCTTACAAACCTCCCTCGGCCCTCTCTGACCTTTTCTTGTGGCCCTTAAAAAAGGGGTGGGATGTTACAGCCACCGTCACATAGCTGAAGGGGTGCTTGGAGGTAAATCAAGTCTAACTCTCTCATTTTGTAAGTAAAAAAGTGGCTCAGTGACATGACTTGCCCACAGTTCTAACGATCTCTCCTCTCAGAGATGGGATTAGAAGCCAGGAGGTCTGGCTTGGGGCCAGTGCTCTCTCCATGGTGAAACATTGCCTTCTAGGCCAGATCGAGGGAAATCCCTTCTAAGAGAGAGAATCAAAATCTAGAAGCAGTCCAGAGGATCTACAGTGTGGTCAGAGGAATTGGCCCCTGGATAACAGCATGATGGGAGAAAGGGACACTGCACTGTGAAGTGCTTGCCACGTGCAAGGCCTTAATAAAACCAGGGGACTGATTGCCTTTTAGTGTGGCCTCCCTGGGGCCCTCCAGAGGATGGAGAGGCCTTGTTTTCCCGGGCAGAACATAAGCCCCTTGATAGGGATGGCTGCACTCCTGGGGCTCTGTCAATGCTGGCTGGTTCTGTCAGTTCCTGGATGCTGAATAAACTACAGATGTGTGTCTGCTTATTTAGATCAAAGCTATTTAATTCGTCTTCCCCTATGATGGTAGAATAGGAGTGAGAGTTTCCAGTTAACAAGGAGAGCTTAGCTCGGGCAGTGGAGCAAGAGGCTAATCAGGCCACCAAGCACACAGTACAAGACAAAGCTGCTCAGAAGCCTCTCCTCGGACAAAGAAGAGAAGCTGACACCCAGTGAAGGAAGGATGGCTGCTCAGGGCTGGAGAGTCCAACAGTCTGAGCTCCCAGTCCCAAGCAGACAAAGTCAACTGCAGGCAGGCAGGGCAGGTCACGGCACATGTCAGACCACATGCTACACCTGTTTCTCTCTCACACATGCATCAGCTGCTTTTGAACCGGTCTTTAGTCTCCTTTATTATGATTTAAGTGTTGGGGAGGACTTACAACACTCCTTAGATAAAGAACAGGTGGATTCCATTTACATTGGCCTCACTGAGCAGAAAGGCCATCCTCAAGCCAATCGGCCCTGAGAAGGCCACTGGTCAGGTGGCCGAGGGCCTGAGATCCCTAAGGAGCCGATTCCCATGCTGCTCCCTGGCTTTGAGACCTGTGCCCTGGGGTTACACCTAAATGATCCTGAGAACAACTGCTTCTACTGAGCGGGCTGGGCCTCTGGCATTGTCCTGGAACCCATGGGCAGACGTGGCGTGGTCACATGGGAGGCTCCTCTTAATCTGAAGACAAGGTGAACCAGAGAAAGGTGCTGGCGTGGCCCAGAACTCCAATGGGCTCCACTAGCTTGAGCAGCAGCTGGAAAGCGAGGGCAGACGCTGAGGAGGTGCCCCTAACAGAGGGAGTAGGAGCTTCCTGGAACCTGCTGGAGAGTCAGGCAGATGGGGTACATGTCCTGCGTCTGGGAGTCAAGAAAAAAGGTCACACTCCACCTGAAGTGACCCATCTGCCTGTGACTAAGTCACACATGTTCCAGGCAACAGTCCCACTGTGGGGCTGGTTCTTGGTAGACAGTTAGAGTTAATGCAAACTTTATTTACAAAAGACACTTAAATTAGCTTTACCATGCCATGCATCCACACAGAATAGACCGACCCTTTAGGGTTACAGAGGAGAGCTCACAAACTCAAAGGAAAACCACTAAAGAGTTTCTAATAGTCAAGAGCTAGGAAATATTAAGTCAACTTTACAAATAGTAGCAATTAAAAAAAGAGAAGAGAACACAGTCTGAGCAGAGAAGGGTGGCTGTTTACAGGTCTGTACACTAAACTAACACACAGACAGTCTTCTATGGGCAGGATGCTCATGGAGAGAAGCAGAATATGTACAAAGAGACTTGTGCCACAACAACTCCATCCTCCCCAAGATCCGCAGTGTTAGACATAAAACCAGTTTGTATCGCCTAGGCCTGGGCAGGCCGCTTTGAACTATGAAGACTTCTAGTTGAGTAAACTAAAGCTGGGGAGTGCATGGGGAGCTTCATTTGCGACTGCTCTTTATTCTCTCCAGTCTTTTTTTCAAGTCATCAATGTTAGCAGCTGTGGGGGAGGAAGAGGAGGAGGTGGTGGTGGCAGCGACCGAGTGTATCTGGTTGGAATCCAGGTCGAGGTGCTGGTGCTGTTCCCGGGACTCCCGGATCTGAGAGAGCTTACTGTGCAGCATGTCTGTGGAGGAGACCACGGCGGGCCCCGATGGCTTGGAGAGCAGGGTCAGAGAAGGCCTGTCATCCTGCTGGTGGGAGAAGAGAATACAGATTCTCAGCAGGCTCAGAAACACTCCGTGTCCCCACTTGCTGTGCCCGGGAGGGAAGCCCCCTCCCAGCCTCGGAGAAAGGCCGTTCTTACCTTGGTGTTCTCTAGACCACATCGCTGCCGCAGGATCTTCAGCCGTTCCAGGTAGACGGAGGGTCCGACCTCCTCTCCGTTTGTGTTTCCCACAGAAGATACTGTGCTTGTAGGAGTGGGGACACATGATACCTCCATCTGAGGAGAAATCCCTAAAAGGGAGGAAGCCCAAGACACAGCAGTCAGGCAACAGGCTTCGTGGCCAGCTGGTATACACACCTCCTTGGGATCTCTCTCATGTCCATGTGTGTCCTCTGTCCTGCTGAGACCCCTGGTGAGGGTTATCTAGACCTCAGGCTTCCAAGCCTACTAGGGCACAGCTTAGGGAGAGAGCCAAAGCCCATCTTCTAGAAAGGACAGATTTTATTTCTAAAACACGGAACCTGGATTGGATGTCATAGCAATAAGATCTCAGGAATTCACTCAGTCCATCCGAAGAACACAGGGACTATGGCTTCTCAGAACTCCTGGGGCTATATAAACAAGCAAACTGTGGGAAGCCTAGGTATTCCAGGATTGGGGCAAAACCTTAGGTATTTGGAGAAACAGCTGTTTCAGGAAGCAGAGGAATTAGAGAAGAAAAGGAGGAGCCAAAATCATGAATATGTGAATAACAAACAGTTGGGGCAGAAAATGCCTTGTAGGGATACACTACTTGATGGGCGGTCCTACTTCCAAAAGGGACAGAAAACTCCTCAAAGTTATATATTCTAAGAGGAAGGTGAAAATTGAACCTTTGAGTACACTTACAAACTTGTGACTGACCGCTTCACATTATATGCTATGTGGATACTGTTGCTAACATTTAAAACTGGGAGGGCAACCAAGCCTTTCTCAAACTGCTCCCTGGCACCGTTCTGTGTGAGCAAATCCTGAGCTGTGGACTTTATGGAACTTCATTTTTTTTTTTCTTTCTTTTTTTTTGGAAGGGGGAGGGCAGGGGAATTGGGGTTAAGTGACTTGCCCAAGGTCACACAGCTGGTCAGTGTTAAGTGTCTGAGGCTATATTTGAACTCACATCCTCCTGATTCCAGGGCTGGTGCTCTATTCACTGCACCACCTAGCCATCCCCAGAATCTCATCTTTCAATTATTCAATTACAGTGAAGAGGCTAGCACATACTTTGTGCACAGGAAGCATGCAGATGTGTGCTGAACTGAATGAATCTAATTCCTATGTTTGATAGTAGTGAGGAGTTAGAGAATCAGTTGCTTTTGTCAGCTTAGGGAACTAAGCCAAGCACTTTCTCTAGATGAACACCCCTCCTTCTGCCACTGCTCCCTCCCCCCCAAAAACCCAATGCACAAGGCTTTATGCCCTACTTCAATTATCCACCTTTTCTTGGCTCTACAAGCAATAAATCTCATGGTTTTTTCTCCTTTGTGGAAACAATGACAATGTAACTGGTGCCTACAAATTCCTGGGCTGGGGAGCTCCAAATGCCTCATGCTTAGAGGAAATCCTACCTGTTGAAGAGGAAATGCGTCCTTTGCCTTCCCTCTCCATCTCTATCACCCGGAGGCCTCGCTCTACGTAGCTCTGAAAGAACTGAGAGGAGTTTTTCAGGAAGGGTTCAATATCAGCATCAGAGTATTTCTTCTTGTATTCATACAGTTCTGCTAGGCCCTGATGAATTAAAAAGGGAGCAAGAGCAGAAGCTGTTAGCAGCAGAGCAGAGACTGAAGGCTTGCTTCCATGAAGAGCATTCTCGCCTGGACTACCTCCTCTCTTACCTCCTTAGTGTTCTCTTTGGAGCCAATCTTTTTAAAGATTTCAGCTAAGAAGTCATTCACTTTGGCCTTTGATGATTTTTCATCCTAAAGAGTGTAAGGACAAGAAACAGTGTTAAGACCAAGGTTCCCAATGGGCCTCTGGTTTTGCACATGACCTAAGAGGTGCCGGCACCTGTGTTGGGCGCAGGGATGATGGTGACAGGCCAGGTCAATCCAGGGGCTGGATCAGCACCACTTATGGCTGAAGGCTCTTGGGGCCCATTTTTCCAAAACACAGTAACAATCATATTTATTTGGTCTTTGATGCTTGAGGTGTAAGAAAAACACTCACACACGACTTCGGCCCACAAATACAAAGGTTTAGATGGATGTCATCGTATAAGAAACTTGGGCTCCACCAAACTCTGTAGAAAAGGAAGTCACTGTGCCCACCAGCCACTGCTACTGGTGAGGCAGATAAGTCTGGAGCAGACAGGATGCAGCATGTGCCAGGGGGCATCAAATACCTCAACAGGCACTTGCTCACAGCTAGAGATATCCTAGGACCCTGAGTCCTGGGAATCCCAGTGTGGGCCCTGCCCTCCCTCACCCTGGCCAATGGCCTTGCTTCCAGTCTGATAGCCACAGGCCACTGAAACAGCCTCTGTGGATACGTGGTCTCCTCACTTCTCCTGCAGGTCCTACCCACAGCCCCCCAGGCCTCCTCAGCAGCCACAATCTGGCAGACTCAGAAAGGAAAGCTCTTAGCAATCATGGTCCTTGGCACTACCGACGGTTCAACATCAGAAACCAATACAGCTTCATTAACAGAACACCAGGTGCTTCTGGCCTTCAAAGAAGGCCAGCCCCTGACCAGAGGGCTTGACCTACTTTCTCTCCCTATCCCCAGTGCGCACTAAGGCTCCCCGTCACTCACTATGCGAGACGCTCCCTTCTCTGTCTCCTTGTCGGACTTGCTTCCCATCTGGTCCAGACTGTGCTTCATCATCCTGCACAGATGGGCCTCCAGCTCAGACTCATTTTTGTTGTCGATCATGGTGAGGTGGTCCAGAATCTGGGTAGAACAGACAGAATGGGCCCCACCAGCAGTGATACCATGCCTCTGCTGCTGCCTGGGCTGCCCAGCAGGCACCTGCTAATCTCTTTGCTCACCTTGGGCCCCTTGAGTTTGCAGAGGGTGTGCAGCAGAGTTTTCAGGGTTCGAATGGGGAATTCGCTTTTACACTGCTTCAATTTCTCCTTGGGGAAGACTTTCATGAAGATGTGGATATCCAGGAGAATCCTGTCCAGATTAATGCTGTTGATGGTATGAGGGAGAAGTCGAACCATTCTCCAGAGACACTATTAGAAACAAAGGGAAAAGGGGTGGCTAGGTAGTGCAGGGAATAGAGCACCGGCCCTGGAGTCAAGAGGACCTGAGTTCAAATCCGACCTAGATACTTGACACATTTACTAGTCGTGTGACTTTGGGTAAGTCACTTAACCCCAATTGTCCTCCAAAAAAAAAGCAAAAAACAAAAAAGGAAAGAAAAGAAACAAAAGGAAAAGCAAACCAACAAAAATAAAAGACCCAAATTTAGCTGCCCACGGTGAGTCGGGTGAAAGATGCTGATTCCCAGCACTTCTCCGCCTGTCAAAGCCAAGGGGTACAACTGTGCGCCCCCACGCCCCACCCCAGTGCGAGGAAGGGTACTTCCCAGTTTACCAAACCCTTTCCTCACACATGTACTACAGTGAGTGCAGGGATCCCTTGGCAGAAAAGGAAACTGAGGTTCACAGAGGCTGAGTTGGGCCAAACACAGATCTCTACTCCAAGACCCATGGATCACTTTGGGCTTCTGCAGTTTGGCCTCATGTCTGGCTCAGGCTGATGAGGTCATGAGGCCACACCTACTCGACTTACGGGCTCCTCAAAACCCCTAGGACTAGAAAATGGGCCTTCATATAGAGATGCTCAAGGGGGCATGGAGCCTAAAGGGCCTATTATGTTAGATCTCAATGCAATGTTCTGCAGGAGGATCCAGAAGGTGTCTTGCTAACATAAGCATCTCCTTTAGGCAAGAAATCACATCAAACATGTGATACAGACATTCAAACTCAGGGTTACAGTCAAATTCGACCAATGTGGAAGGAAATAAGGAAAACACCGAGAAATGGCTCCTCCTACAAACTGGGCATCATGTCGTTACAATGTCCAGGCTTGGCTTGGAAGAACAGTAGGAATGGCCGCAGCCTCCATTTGGGGAGCTGGGGGACTAAGGGCATGACATTTTGTATGTGCTGTCAGATACAGCCAATACGCTAGAGGGCTTTGCTGACGCGCTGTTGTTTAGAACAATCTCTGTTACAAGAGAAAGCTTGCTGGGTAGAGCGGTCAGCAGGGCAGAGTCTGTCCACTTCCAAAGTAGCTGATAACTGACCGAGCTGTTATTATCAGTCAGCAAAAGTGGCAGGTAACCATTAACTGAAGCCACACGTGAGAGGACTGAATTAAGATGGGGAAGACCCGGGATGCCCGCCAGAGGTGGAGCCAAGGAACACTCTCTCAGTTTGAGCCTCTATCTTATTCTCTTAGTTCCAAACGAGTGTCACTGCAGGCAGCAAGGGGGGCACAGGAGTGTGACCCTGGGCAAATCATTTAGCCTCCATTGCTCTCAATTTCTCCAACTGTAAAATTGGAATCATCAAAGCATCGATCTCCCAGGGCCGTTGTGAGGCTCAAATAATATTTGTAAAAAATGCTTGGCACAGTGCCTGGCACTGCTGGGAGGAGCCATGCAGACGCTTGCTCCCTTCTTCCTCCCTCCTCCCCCACCTCCCATCTGAATTTAGACTTCACCTTCATGACCAGCTCAGAGAACTTGGGAGAACCCGCTGTTGCTAGAAGGCTGTCCTGGAGTAGAACAAGCAGGGCACTAGGGAGAAGACAAGCAGCAGCATTCAAAAACCAAAAAGACCATCAATCAGTCAACCTGAATCTGAAATTAAACACAACACCTAGAGGCCAAGGGTGCTGAGAGCTGGGCCACATCTTGCTGGGCACTCTCTACCGATCTAGGAAAAGATAAGGCTGCTGAGCTCACTCCTTCGCATGCCACATATAACTTAAGAGCATAAAGGCCAATGGACTGCCCATTGCTATACCCATCTCTCCTTGGTTTGCAGGAAGGCCTCTCAGGGCCAACGGCTTCTCCTCACCCTCTTCCCAGACCCAAGGCTGTCCAAGAACCCATCCAGAATGGCTGGGAAGGGAAGAACCACCCTCCCAGGGATGCCTTATGCCCTTTACCCTCACCCTCCTCTGGACTGCTCTTAGCTAATCACAGATCAGAATCTGATGAGATGCATGGAGGACCAGTAGGTCATAGTGCCTACCCTGCCACTGACTTCTGGATCTTGCCATCTACTCTGCAGTCCGGCAGCACCATAATCCCAGAATCCCTGGGCCTTGCCACTGACCCAATGTTATACCCCAAGAACCTCCTGGTCCTGCCAATGACTGTTTTATTTATGTATCATCTCCCCCCAATAGTGCTGTCTGTGCTTGCCATAGAGTAAGGGCTTAATAAGTGTTGCTTCATTCAGCCAAGATTTGGCTCAACTGACAAGCCATGGTAGAAGGGCAGGAGTGGAGTAAGCTCATTCTGAGACTTACCACTGCCTGTCCCTGCCCAAAAAGCATGAATGAAAATGTTTTCAACTAAGCCCATTGTCCGTTTCCAAAGTAGCTGAACTTGTATGAGATAACTGACTGAGCTATTACTAGCAGCCAGAAAAACCAACAGGTAATTATTGACTCATTTCTTTTGTCAGCGAAAAGAGGATGGTCCAAATTGTCTGGCAAACCTGAGCAGAGCCAGCAGCATCCTTTCCATGGAAAAACCTCTCCCCTTGGGCTAGGTGTTCTGGGGAAGAACCTGTTTCAGGTTAAACACTGACAGTCAAGGTGTACCTTAGGATATTGGTCTGGTCTGACTTTTCTAGCACCTTCACTACCAAGAGGTTGACAGAACGGAAGACTTGTTGTCCCTCCTCGAGATCTTCAATCCGAGAGTCCAGCATCAAGGTAATGAGTCCATGCATCAGGTCTTTCAGGACACCAGTGGAGGCCTCTCGGGCGAGGTTTTCCATCTGAAAGAGCTAGCATTCACAAAATGAGGAACGTTCAGACTTCTATTCCCAGTAATACAGAGGAGAAGGTGAAAGAAATTGTTCAAAGAATGAAGAAACATCAACTATCTGACAACATTATATGAATATTACACTGCCTAGACGTAGCCACGTGAGCACAGCACTCCTAGGTACCCAAAGGGCATTCAGTACAGCTATTCCACTATCCAACACACAGAATTATGACACATTGTCTCCTGTGGCAATGAGTGCATGAGGTGCAGTTCTAGAGGTCTCAAATTCTCCCAAATCTCCTGGGACACGTAGTAAGGACCTTCCTGCACTGACCACACAGAAGGGAAGGAATGAGAGAGGACAGAGCTCCTGGCCTGGGAGCCCTTAGCCCGGGAGCTCGAGCCTTACTGAGATCATGTTGCCAATGATGCAGCTGTACAGCTTGATGATCTCCTCCTTGTCGAGCTTCTCGTCTGCCATGTGTGTGTTGTAGATTAGTCTCAGCTGCATGAAGGTGGCAATCAGGAACTGGTCGATGTGGCCAGACATGGCTTCTGATTTGTCTTCCTGTCTCAGGACCTCATCAATCTAAAGACAAAATCCCCAGATACGCTGTTCCAACTATGTTCTTCTAAGACAAATGATGAAACTCCAAATGGACTACCTGGCACTGATCAAGACGGTGCCTCCATAAGGCCTGGGTTTAATTTAAAAATCAGCCAAGGCAGGCACATGAAAATGTGCATCTTCTGGGTTTTCTCCATTGGCCAAATCTAAGATTCTATATTTATTTGTCATTTAAAACATGAGGTTCTATGCAAATAATATTGTTGAAGGAACCAAAATAACAAAATGTCAAGATCTTCTGAAATTTTCACCAGAGTAGTCCTGCACAAAATATACACACAAAAAGCTATAGAAAGTGAGCACTGTCCCATACAGAGGAAGGAAGGACCGTGAGTCAGATGGCCCCTGTGCACTTGGTTTGTCACCAGATTCGTACTGAGCGTAGCCAGCATCACCCAATGCTGTGGCCACACAAATGTGCAACTCATCACTCTCACGGTCAGGGGCTGGAGCTCTAATTCAAACACACAACGGCTTCCTCTTACCTGGGTTAGGGCCTGGACGCTGGTGTTGATGTCCCCACTGGCCACTTGGGAGATGATGAAGTTGATTGTGGATGCTGTGTTGCTGTGCATGTCATCAAAGTGGGGAGAAACAGCCCGAATCCTAGGCAGCAGCAGGGTAACGGGGTTAAGTTAAATCATCTAAGCCAGGTGCCAATGTAAGTTGGAAAATGTCACTTTCTGTTATGCCCAAGCCTTACTTACTACCAGGAATATCACCACACAGGCCAAATCAGCTCTAACCAGCTTATATCTCACTTTGCCTGGCTCCCACCCCTACCTCACTGAGGGTGATTGAAAACAGGATTTTCAAAAGACAAAAAATTAAAATTAAAAAAACAAAAAACCAAAAAATACCAAAAAAAAAAAAAAAGAAAAGAAAACAGGATTTTCTGGAGGGAAGAGTTTGGACTTACTTGGGTTCGGGGATAAGGACTGGCTCAAAAATGTCATCCAGTTTGTGCTGGACCAGGGCTGGCATCTCACATCGGACGGTACCATTATCATTTTCTATTTCATCTAGGTCCAGCTGGAATTCACGGGGTACTGTATGGGGTGCTTCAGAGTGCCCACTTAAGCTGCGAGCTTGGCTAAGGGGAGCAAAAAGGGGTTTATTGCACCACTGTAGGATCTCCTCATCAAGTGGCTTGAGTAGGCCCACCAGGGGCCAAAAAGCTTCCAAGCAAATGTTTAACTTCTGGTTTCACTCAACCCCCCTGTTTGGCTCGAGTCCTTGATCAAGGCTCTCAGCAGTTAACTGCCCTGACTCAGAGATATTCTGAAAGGGGAGCTGTTAACTAATTTACACTCAAAGATGAATGCAATTTTACTTGGAGAAGAACCAAGACTGTGTCTATATACCCATATGGCACCACAAACTGGCTTAGAGCCCACCTCTTTATGACTAAAGCATAAAAGGTCAAAGAGACAGCTCTCCTGCCCATGTCCAGCACCAAACTCACTGGTACTTAGGATATCTTCATTGTGAGGAGCAGTTCAGGCAGTGTTCAGAACAGAGCTCCCACAGATGGAATTACTTCTTTTCCAGGGAATATTTGTGGCAAGGAACAGATGCCAGTTCACTTGAACTCTGGATGTTACCACTTCAGGGGCTCATAGGAATCAGTGTAGTCCTTGCGTATGACCCCTAGCTGTGTGCCCCATGTGCTGAGGCCCCGAGCCAGCTCTGGAGTGTGCTAATTTATTAGCTGTTGCCCCCAAACAGAATCTACCTATTACTGAGAGTAACAATGCACAGGAGGAAGATGGGCTCCTCGCACTGAATGGCCACCTCTACTAGTGGTGAGGCTACAGATGCCTGTGAGCAGGAAGAGGACTCAACTCTATCCATCCTTATGGACACCCCCACCACCTGCTTATAAACTCTAAGCCAATCACCCTGCAGAGGGGATGAATCCAAGTCAGAAGTTACAAAGATATAAGAGCCCTGCTAACAGGAATTAGCAGGCAGTACTTACATCCTATAAGTGCGATACATAATTCTGTCCACGGAGAAGCAGTGAAAGAAGGCACAATACCATTTAGAAAAGGTTTTAAGACAAAGACAAAGACAATGAAGACGGAAGGATCAAACATTGTTATATAATATTTGCCCAGACACTGTCATGCAAGACAATGGTTACAAGAACTCAAGATCCCATTACAGGACAAGCTCTGAGCATAAGAACAGAGACCACAAAGAAGTCCTCAGATGGTCACTTCCTAGTACATACTTGAGTCTGGAGGACATGTCCTCAGCTGGCCCCTTGCGTAACATGTTGGCATTGGAGTTCAAGTTCGGAGTTCTCTGAGGTCTCTCTTCCACCTGTTTTATTGGGGCGGCTGTCGGCCTCTTTGCTGACCGCTTGATTCTCTCCTCCAGCATGCTCATGTCCTTTTCAGAAAGCTGTGTAACAAATCAAAGATGAATTCAAAGCGTCTTTACATTCTGTGACCTTTAAATACTGATGTGTTCTCTCTACTAGATTTCAAAGACTATAGAGCAAAAATATGAGGAACAGATGTAACACCCACATTTGAATACAGACAGTTCACACTTTACATAGATTTGCATTATGCAAATTCCTCTTTGAGGCCATGCTGGCCTGGACTCTAGCTCCAGGCTGGAGGTAGCAGAGGAGCAGCCCTGTGAGGGGAGGGGGAGGTCTGTGGAATTCTCCACTTATGTCAAGAAAGAACTCGCTATAGATAAAAACTCTTACTGTGTTAATGCACAGAAAGCTGAAGTCTCCTTAACAACTGCTAATTAATAACTAACCAGTGTTATGAGGGCACATCATTAGCAGATTAAGAATAAAGAAGAAGCAACATCCACCGATGAAAGGGGCAAATATGAACTATGTGAAGCTCAGTATCCTTGCAGTATGATCACTCTTCCCCACTAATCACCTGCCTCTTTCTTTTGGTCTCAGTTTCTGTATTTTTAAGCCTCCACCTATTCAATCTACTCCAAGGGCTGCTCAATAATACATTTCAAAGTACTTAAAAAAGTCTAACACTGATTGATATAAAGTGGTTTACTTGTTGTTATGTGGAAGTAAGGTCCAGCCATGTCAGTGAACTGTTCTGAGTAAGTAGCCAGAATCTCAAACTTCCTCTGATTCATAGTTTTAGGTCTGCCATAAAGCTGGTTGGTTTGCTAAATGCCTTCAGGGGGTTATCCATGAAACACTGCAATAAACCCCAGGCTGTTCAGGGACCATCCATTCATACCAGTCTGACAATGAGGGGATTATCTTCAAGAAAAAAGGTCACTCACATTTCCAATGAGTTTGAACACCTGATCCCCATGCACGTTGTAGACCGTCACAATGGTGTTCAGGGCTGCATTGCGAACGGTGTTATCTCGATCGCCAATGTGGATAGCCATCTCCTTTAAGGCTTTTCCTGGGGTTGGCTGGCAAACATTCATGCCATAGGATTCAACCAGACAGCCTAGCTCTTCCAGGCATTCTAAGGAAACCAAAGAGAAAACCCAACAAGTTATCCAGAAAAGCTGGACTAACACAAGATAGGACTGAGAGACACTTGGTACAGTGACCCAGCTTTGCTGGACAGATTCTCCCTTGGGACACACTGAAACCCCAAACTACTCTGGCCCTGCCAGTCTTTCCTCTATAGAAGTAATGTCTCTGTGAAACACGTGAACTGTGGGGCAACTGGCCCCTCAGCATGTGGCCGTGTCACCAGGTTCTTTACTGAGTAGTTCCTGCATCTCCTGACGCCATGAAGACACAACTCATCCACAATGTCCTAGTCTAAGCTAAAAGGTGTGTGACTGCCATGTGTAACCTTAATTAGGATCAACTCCATAGGATATTCCTCTGTAACCTGCTTTTCATTTTTGTCTTTTTCTCCCCAGTGTGCAATACATAGCAGGTACATTTACTCAGTAGTTACTGAACAAATGGTTGCTTGATCAATTAGGGAACTCAACGAACTCTTGCCCCCAAACTAAGTTACGTGCTATACCTGCTCGCTGCTTGGAATTCTTGGACTTGGTTCCTTCCATGATAAAAGGGAACATTTTGCTGGCTGGGTAGACAAGGCACATCCGGTTTAGGATGGCACGTACGTCTTTGCGAATAACATCTTTTGGCTCTCCAACCTGATCAAAAAGAAAAATCCAGTCAAGCAAAGTACTTTTTATGTCTTTCTCTCTATATATATTATACTCTTAAAGAAAAAAGGGAGTATCACTGTGTAACCAACCTAAGAGTAGAGGAGAGACAAGAATAATCATACTGGAAAACAGCTCACTTTTTCAGAGAAAGAATGCCACACTACCTTAAGGATGAGATAGGGGATGAAGGAAGAAGCCTCATTCTCAGTTAGGTGATATTCTTCATCACTCAGCAGAGTAAAGAGTAATTTCAGATATTCCAGAGCTTTCATGAGGACACTTGTATTGGTGTCAAAGAACCTCAGAGTAAGCCACTTCAGGATAAGATCCAGGCAACTAATGACACCTTCCTTCTCACTCTCCAAGTGCTTGAAGACAAAAAAAAGGGCAACTCCAATTGTATAAAAGATACGTTTCCACCGAACAAAAATATCTACTTAATCATACCACAGCTAAATACTGCAAACTATGGGCACTTGATTTTAGGTTTTTCCTTCCCAGTTTATAACTATCAACAAAAACAACCTTGAGTAAACACAATGAATAAAATATATTAAAAGATTGTGGTTTATAGGAAAACAGAATCAAACAAATTAACAGGCAACAAAGAATGCCTTTGCTCTACATTCTCTAAGCCCCGCTGAAATTCTGCTACTCTCACTAGAAAGTATCAGAACTAGGATTCAAAACCAGAGACTTCCTAACTCCATCGTTAGGACAGATCCCAGCAGACCAACCTGTCTCTTCATGTTTCTCTTCTTCTACATATCACTGTAATACTCCATTCGTCTGAAAAGGCCCTATCCTTGTTTCATTATGAGACCGTGGGTTCTCAAAGGCTATGCCAGCAGAGTGCCAGGCCTTGAAAGTTTTACCAGCCAGAGAGGGTTCTGGGTATGATCCAATTTGTTCTCCAAAGACCAATGCGATTGCATACAGGGAGACTCATCATCACTATGATTGTACTTAGTGACTGTTGTTTTTGCTATAGAAACACATGAAACAAAGCTCTAAAATGATCTATATTTTGCCCCCTTGTATTTCTAGAGTGATGGAAGCAAAATGGTGCTAAAAGTCAGTTTTTAGATCGTATGTGAATATTAACAACTTAGCTGATGGTCCCTTAGAGGTGAGATCCTTGTCCAGGGACCATGTCATGAAGCATCTTGAATACCAAGTGGAGAGAGCTGTTTACACTTGGAAGAAGAAAACCAACGGAGGTCTTTTAACAGAGGAGTGACATGATGAAGAGAGTTTTGGGAAGGTGACTACTGCCTACGTTGGGCGATTCCCTCTGACACAAGTGATAGTGCAGAAAGAATCTATAAATTATTGCTAAGGATTATGAAAGTCTTGGGCAAGAATCTCAAGACCTTAGGGGAACAGGTAGCATTTTCATCACTGCCGTCCTCAGAAGGCACAGAATTCACACAAGAAAAACAGTTATGCAAGTGAACAGCTGATAAAAATAGTATTTGAGAAAGAGTTCTGAATTTGTAGACTAAGGCTTAAATTAAAACAGAATGAAAAGCTGCTGGCCTTTGGACGGAGCACATCCAATGATGACAGGAATAAAAACATCTGTCTGAGTCACAGAGAAGTCGAATGACTTTGCCAGGGTCACCAAGCCAATAAGTGTCAGAAGTGGGACTTAAACTCAGCTCTTTTGCAATCAGAGGCCAGATTTCCACCTAATATGTTACAATGCTTCTTTTAAAAATGTTCATGAACTGAACAAATGTGAAGCCTTAGTCTTAGATTCAAACCATCAATTTCACAAGTGAATATAGGTGAAACATGTCCAGAAAGCACGGGAGGGTTTATACAAGCCAGAGGAGATGGGGATAGTGATTCAAAGAAGCACATGGGACCCCTAGGTCTCAACAAGACTTTTGTGAGATGAGACCTGGCACAGGAATATAGCCCTCTATGCATAGATTTTATTTAAAAAAAAAAAAAAGATGGGCAAAAGGCAGGTGGAGGAAAAGAGAGATGGAGTAGACAGTCATATTGATAAAGTACTCAGGTGAGAAGCATCGTAGAGAACATGCGGCTGAAGATGAATGGAGGCACAGACAGAAGCAATATGCTGACAACACCATTACCAGAGCTATGGGAAGCTACAGCACTTGAAAATGGATGGCAATTCTTCTGGGACTGGACAGGTGTTCTTACTTCACGTTGCTGTATCAATGTTTATTTTTCACGGTACAACTGATCACATATAAGACCCAAATCTCAGCTGGGAGTCACAACTTCCTCCCTCTGTCTCAGCCTCTCCACCAAACAAGCACAGGCATTTTATTGACATTCTACTCCAAACTTACATCAACCATAGCAGCCAGGGCTTTGTTGTGATGCTGAAAGTCTGAGTGAAACATCTCGTCTTGTAACCATCGGGCCACGCAGCTGGACATCTGCAACTTTAACTGCTCAATATACTCATCTCGGGGAGTGGTGAAATTCCATTTCAGCACCTGCAAGGGGTCACAGAGAAGCACCTGGGGAATGACTGAGCTGATGAACCCCATGTCTGTGCAACAGGTTTATAGAAAGAACCTCTGCTTGTGTTATAGTATCCTGGGTGGTCAGAGACCCAGATGCCACAGTTCAACAGGCTCTGTGTTCACAGGATGAACTTACAGTTAAAGAAGGAAAAAAACATGACATGTGTTTACTTCTATTTAGCCTAAGCTGTCTTGTCTCCCTTCCTTCATGGCTCAGGGCAAGTGTCATCTCTCTCCCCCATGAAGTCTTCCCCAATCCAATGTTTTTAAGGGTTTTCTTGGTCCTCAAAATAACCCTGAATTTAATCATCTGAGCACATATCCCCCAAAACCCCAGTAGAACGTCAGGTCAAGGGCAGCAGAAGTCTTGCTTTTGTCTCTTCATCCCCAGTACCTAGTCTTTCCCATACTAGGGATTTATGAAATGTTTGTTTGAATGAACCTGGGAAAACCTACGGATGCAAATGTAGGGAAGGATCCTAGTCAAGTATGAATTACTGACGTTCAGACAAAAGTTGGACCAGCCACGTATGCAGTCTACAAGTTAAGCCTGATAATGGAATAAAGCACTTTGTACCAACAAGGAAATCTTCCCTAAAGAGGCTCAATAAAGAGTTCTCTGGTGAAACAAAAGATACACGGCAGATCTTAGGAATTAGCGCTTTTGTAAAGAGCTGTGTATTAGCTCCTGTAACTCAGTTAAGATTTAGTTCTGAGTCAAGGCATCACAAGATATTGCGGCGACTCTGGACTATACTTGAGGTTTACCTTTAAAGCCTTTTCATCTTTCATCCTTTGCTCCTTTCCGTTTGGTACAACAATGAAAATAGGACCAGACTTATCATCCTCTTCCTTTAAACTAGCTTTACTTGGCATCTTCTTTCCTTGTACACCCTGGAAACATGAAGGGGAGAATGATGAGCAAAGGAAAACATGAAAAGGCACCTCAGCAACACGGCAAAATAAGACCCTCCTCAGGAAGGAACAGACTGGCCAACAAAGCGCAGATTCTGCCACGCCGACCTGAGGGGGCGATTCAGCTCTTTGTTCCACATCAAGGAGAAATAAATGACTACAGAATCTCACAGGCAACATCCCACATCCTCTTTGTGTGTGTTCTGTGGACAACAAAACAATGTCCCTCCATCACGGCTGACCAAGTGACCCCACAAGAACCAGCCCCATGCTTGCGGTCCTGTTCCTGGGTACCTGTGTGCCTGTCCATTTCTTGCTCAGGCTGGTATTGCAGTCAGAAAAACTGTCATGACCATTAGACAGCTACAATAAGCCAAAAAATAGATTTGTTTAGGCAAATCAAGGTACCGAGCTACATAAAGTCCTTAACATTATTTCCAAAGCTCCACTTCATATTCCTTCAGTCAAACAGTTTTACTCTATCCTTTGGTATGGAACAGTTGAATAAGAACCCTTTGTAGCTCGCTGTCAGACTGAAGATGATGACAACCATAAGAAGAGCTAATATTTACACAGCCCCTACTGTGTGTCAGGCACCGGGATGAGCGCTTTACAATTACTATTCTATTTGACCCTCACCACAACTCCGTGAGGCTGGTGCTATTATATCCCCATTTTACAGATGATGAAACTGGAGGTGGATAGAGATTATATGACACATCCAGGGTCACACACCTAGTAAGAGCTGAACTCCAGTCTTCTTGAATTCAGGCCCAGTGCCCCACACCTAGTTGCCTCCTACCCATTTGTATGAAATACATTGAAAATCAATAAGCACAACACAGGCGGTCTTTCACAATATGTCCATTGTGGAGATGTTCTGCATAACTACATGTGTACAGCTCGTATTGAATGACCTGTCTTTCCAGTGGGGGTGGGTGACAAAGGAGGAATGGAAACAATCTAGAATTTAAAGTTCTAAAATCAAATGTTAAAATATAATAAAATAATAATAATTATTATTTATTATTATTATTAATGATAATAATAATTATTATTAATTACATGCAACTGGGAATTAAGATATACAGGCACTGGGACAGGGAGATCTATCTTGGAAAGTCAGAGAGGTGATGGGGGAGGACATAGGAAAGAGCAGATTGGAGGAGGGGTATATAGTGGGATTGCTGTTTTGGGGGGGTGGGTAGGGGAAAGATGGGGAGAAAATTTATAACTCAAAATCTCATGGAAATGAATGATATAAACTAAAAATAAACAAAAGTTAATTTAAAAAAGTAATATTGAAATCTGAACACAGAAAAAAAAATGAAAAAAAAAAAGAAAATCAATCAGCAGTTTTTTACTAGAATCCAATTTCCATTATGTCTGTACTGCTTGTTAAGAGGAATGTATGGGGCAGGTAATGTAAGTGCATGCAGACTCTGAATTTAAACGTGCAAGATCAATACAATAAGCATGACCCGGTGAAAGTAGATCAAAAATCCTTAAATAGCTAGGAGGGTTTTTCCCCTAGCCCAAATACTTTTTAGTCAAAACACTTGCTACGTGGTAAAAACCAGACTAGGCCTATTTGTAAGACACAGAAAAAAACAAAGACTCCCTCCCTGCCCACAAATAAGAGATGTGGATGAGACGGGAGGGAAGAGGAGGCAGGAACTAGAACAGAAAAGGACGTTCTCCTCTTAGGCAGACCCACTAGATCATGAACACGGGGAAAGGAAGAGAAGAGAGGTGGGAGGCAGGAAGAGAACTCGAAGTTCCTCGGGGTGTGGTAAGTTTGTTCAGTCAGTTTTGTTTATGTGGCTCTTTTCTTCATTAGCTGCAGGGTTTAATGACGTATTTATCCTTCTCCTCCCCTTTCTTTTTTTGAATAATCATAGGGTTTGGGGACTGTAATCTCCTATCACTACTGCTGAACTTATCTTTTTTCCTTTTACTGTGCAGCTTATATGATGTCTTTGTTCATTCTTAACTGCATGCCAAATAAAATGTATATTTCCACAGAGAGAGTATATGAAAAAAAGTGGATAGTTCACTAAAATACAAATCTCTCAACTACAGCTTGCTTGCTTTTCAAAGTTCCTAATAAAATTAACACATAACTTTTGAAGGTAAGGGCAGCTAGGTGGCACAGTGGATCAATTTGCCGAGGACCTGGGTTCAAATCCCACCTCAGACACTTGACACTTACTAGCTGTGTAACCCTGGGCAAGCCACTTAACCCCAAACTGCCTCACACAAAAAAGAAAAAACTCCCAAACCAAAACAAACAAAAACCCTCAACAAAATAATAAGAAATAAAAAGGGTAACTTACATATAAAAAAAAAAACCAACTTTCAAAGCTGTCTTGCTTGTGTGATTTTTCCAGGCATTTTAAAACATGTTTCAAAGACTCACTTTTCTCCCTTTCTCCCCTCCTTCAAGTTGGAAACTCTATCGCTATTATCTTTTTTAATCAGGGAAAGGAAAGTGTATGAGAAAGAAAGAGGGTGGGACGACTCGGTGTTTGGAAAAAGTAGGTCTCATTCTTATTACTACAGAGTTTTTTAAAAGAAGCTGGATCAGTAACAGCATATCTAGAAAACAGGGTGTGCCCTCTGAGGCAGCCTCTATCCGCTTTAGTTTGAAACAATCTCCTAGGGAAGGCCTGCACAAATACGACACCCATAGCACAAAGAGAATAATGAAAATCATGGTGCTTCACACACTAAAAAAAATCATGCTGACTTCCACTTCTATTTACCCTGAGATCAGATGGGCAAAAGTCATTCCAAATTAAGTCAAGAATTCTCTTACCTTGGCTTTTGAAGAAACTCCTCCACCTCTGGCTTTTTTAGGGTCAGGTTTGGACTCCACAGAGCTGGACACGGAATCTTCCACAGGTGCTTTGACAGGGAAGAAATAGAAGCTACTTCAAACTATTTTCAAAAAAAGGCTACAAACTTATTGTTACATGATTGGTACTATCAACTAACCTCACTTTCAAACTATCTGCAATGCCACGGCAAATGAATTTTTAGGCCACATTCCTTCAATTGTTCTGAATATCTGGTCCATCCACCTCCACTCACTTTCCCTTTTACACGGTCAGTTTGCTCTGATGGCCTGAATCTGCTTTCTTCACTTTGCATTAGTTCATAAAAGTCTTTCCCCAATTTCTTTCTATTCCTCATGCCTTTTGATTTTCACTACATAGAGCATTCCAGTATATACTGTAATTTAACCGTTCCCCTCCTGTTGGATGTTTAGGCTACTTTCAGATTTCCGCAAATACAAATAATGCTTCTCTTCAAATCTCGGCCGAGAGAGCTCTTTTCTTTCCCTTTGGCTAAGACTCAAGCTTCATTCCCAACCACTGAATCTTTGGATCAAAGTATAAATTATTTTGGGTTTTTGGAGGGGGGAAGGTAGGGCAGTTTGGGGTTAAATGACTTGTCCAAGGTCACATGGATAGTTTTGTGTGATTGTCTGAGGCTGGATTTGAACTCAGTTCAAATTCAAAATCTGAACTCTCCTGACTTCAGGGCCAGTACTCTATTCACTGTGCCACCTAGCTGCCCCTATAAATTATTTTTCTAACTGCTGTAGCAAAATGCCAATTTGCTTTCCAAAAGACCCTATCAATCTGTGATTGTCAGCCACGAATGGCACACCTGGAAAGTTCCCTTGTGACTCTGGGAGCGCCGAGCTTTGTTGCTTTTCACTGTTTTTGCCAATCTGATCGGTTTGAGATGGCGACCATTTAAAGTCTCTCTCTGATCATTGGGAAGGTTGAGTTTTTTTTCCAAGTGATCATAAACAATATGTATTTCTTCTTTCACAAAACGTTCCTATCTTTTGGCTGTTATTCATGAGGGAACACTTTATAATTTCTTAACGGTCCCTCACGTTTTTCATGTTGTTTTGATCACACTGCTTTTCAACGAAAAGAAATTGCTTTGGCGTCATCAGGCGTCGGTCCCATCCCCCTCTCCCCACCGAAAATGGTCTCTTCCTCATGGCTGAAACAAACACATTCTTCTGTCTTCTTTCTTTCTTTTTAAAAGTCCCATCGGACTGCTCGAATTCACTGAGAGATCCGGTGGGTCACAGTCAGAGCTGTCATCTGAGTACGGGGGTGATACAACTCTAGATCCATTTTCTGCCAAATAGCAAAATTTCACCGACTGTCAGATAATAAACTCTTTCCCTAGTTTTAATTTCCCATACACTTATCCATTGCTCAAAATTTGTATTTATTTCCACTGGCAATCTCAGGTCTGTTATAGCTCACGGATCTATTTTTCCATTTTTTGGGTCCAGAAGCAGACAGGTTTGATAACTACATTCTAAATTTTAAGTCTAAAAGTACAAGGCTTCTTGCCACTGTTTTTCCATATAAATTTCACTAGATTTCTCCATTGCATGAAGAAATCCTTTGCGTATTCCCTTTATTTATTTTTGCTTTTTGGAAGGGTAAAGGTAGGACAACTGGGATTAGGTGACTTGCCCAAGGTCACACAGCTAGTTTTTTTTTAGTTAAGTGTCTGAGGCTGGATTTGAACCCTGGTCCTCCTGACTCCAGGGCCTGTGCTGCTCTATTCACTTTGCCACCTAGATGCCCCCTTTGCGTATTCTTTATCTTCATTTTTATTATACTGATTAGTCCTCTGAATGTCACTCGAGATTACGGTTCTGCTGCCATCATTCTCATACAAGTCTCTATCTAGAAAGGCTAATTACCAAGTATTTAATGTTTTTTGCAAGTGAGGTTTTACTACTACTAAAAAGCACAAATAATTTGTGGGTAAATCTTACATATTGTAATCTTGCTAATAATAACTTGTCTCAGTTTTGTGAGAAAGATGATTTTCTAGATGTGCTATCAAATTACCTATAAAGATTTCAGATTTAGAACTGGAAAAGACCTAATTCTGACCTCTTTGATTCCAAATAATCTGATTTCTTTTTCCTGTTATTGGACTTGTTGCCATTTCCAACAAGATGCCAAAGAGGGGTGGTCCAAGCTCACAGACGAAGGCCCTGAAGGACAGGGAGGTTTCAGTAATCATTCATCCAAGGTGGCCCTGGTTGTAAGCAGCAGAGCGAGGTTTCAAACCGAGGCCAGGATCCTAACTCCAGATGCAGTTCGTGTTCCGCTGTCTTACGCCAGTCAAAGTCTGCATCCTTGTTTTGATATTTTTAGTGAACCTGTTTTAATGCCTCTTTATTGTACATTATGCTGGCTCTAGTCTTCAGACCTTTTTTTTATTGTATAGAGAAAAATCCCTCTATTTCTATTCCTTTTAATGTTTTTCACTCATTAATAAATGTTAGATTTTTAGCAAATGTTTTCTCTTCATCTGGGTTTCTTTAGTTTCTTTTATTTATGCTTCATCTACCAGGTTGTTGAGCTGTCTCTGACGTTTTCCAAGTCTGATATAATGGACTGTACCTCCTTCGTCATCAATGATCATTTTTCTTTCTTTAAAAAAACTTTCTCCCCTTACTCTGACCTTAAACACAAAATAAAACGAGCACTTCTATATAGAAAGTAGAACAGAAAGAAGACTGTATATGAAAAACGATTATGCACAGTTTCTAAATTTTGAAGCCATCTTGCCATGAACAAAATTTTATTAATGTAAAATTTTATTTCATAATTTTCAAACCATATTCATTATAAAAAATGAGCATATGACCTTTTTTGGAGTTATCTTTGCCATATTTTAAGAATATCCATTACATATTTTGCTTTCTTTTTGGAGGACAATTGGGGTTAAGTGATTTGCCCAAGGTCACATGGCTAGTTTTGTGTGTGTGTTGTGTCTGAGGCCGGATTTGAACTGACTCCAGGGCCAGTGCTCTATTCACTGCACCACCTAGCCGCCCCTCATTATATATTTTTCTTAGAAAAGTACTGGCCAGTACCTAATGTTGCATTTATAAATAAAAGTCATTCTGATTTTGGAAGGTCTGAAAAAAATTCATCAGTGAATGTGGCTGGTGTGTGCGCATCCATGTATGTGCGTGTGTGTGTACGTGTATATGTGTGTGTGTGTGTGTGTGTGTGTGTGCGCGCACGTGTGCCCATGTGCGGGGGGAAGGGGGAATGGGGAAGGGAGGCCAGATGGAGGGCACAGAATAATTTGTGATCTGTTTTATTCCAGCTCGGCCTGTTATTATTAAGTAAATTCAGGCATTTGTTTTTGTAAATAACTTGTTTACCCTAAGAAATTAGCTTCTATATTTTTAGCATCTAGTTGCGTCTAGTGTTCCCTGCTCAGGATACTCTTACTTCCTTTCATGTCTGCTACAATCTCACCTTTTACACTTGTAATTGTGCTCTCTCTCCTTTTCTGATTAAATTTGCTAATGATTTATCAATTTTATGGTACTTTCAAAGAACTAGATCCTGGTTTTACTTATCAATTCAATGTTCTTTCATTTTCTAAAAAGTTAAGAGTAGAAATTAGTAATCTTTGAAACAACAACAAACCCCAACCTTCTGTACTATCGTTTGATTCCTCTTCTAGTATCTTTAGGCTCTCCTCAGCACTGGAGAGTCTTGGGCAAACCTGACCTCCTGGCTGAGAGAGGATCTCAAACACACATGGCTCCTTTAGAACCTGGTGCCTGCCTCCATTACCAACCAGGGAGGGGGCACCTGCCTGGCTGCATGGGTTCTACTTCCACCATCATCTGCCACACTGAAGGACTCTGAACCCTGTTGCTCAGTACTCCACTAAGAATGCCTGTGATTCTGAGTCCATAGCTACCAAGACCACGGCTCCCCTGTCAGTATTTCATGCCCATCTTTGTCTGTCCTAGGCCCCATGCTTACCCTCCCAGCATGTCCTCTGGGACACAACTCCTCCTGGAAATTACTCTCTTTTTATCTTTACTTGGATGAACATGTGCTCTTCCCATCAATGAGATGGCCTCTTCACACAGTGGGGATGGTTTTATTTTTGCCTAGCACAGTGCCAGTCATGTTAGTGTTTAATAAATGCTTGCTCGATGAAATACTTTCTTTTCAATATCAACACTTAGTAAAAGAAATTTGCCTTGAAGAACTGTTTTGTCAGCACCTCAAAGATTTTAAGATGTAGAAATAACTTGTCACCGGCCTCTGGACATCATCTTTTTTCTTATTTCTTTTCAAGAACAATTGCTATTTAAGAATTTTTCAGTTTTTAGGCAGTTTTCATTAGCACATTTAGTCACTTGTTTCTAATTATACCATACTATCTGAAAACAAAACACGTAAAAAGGCTCCTCATGGAACTGATGTGCTATTCCTCTATGTATGACCTAGCATTTGACTGGTTTGAGGGGTATTCCACACTTACTTAAAAAAAAAGCACATCCTATTTCTCCTATTTAGCTAATTTCCACTTATTAAATAAGGAGCTGAAATGAGTGATTCATTAATTGTGCATCTTTTGATTTTCATATTATTATCATATAATATGAATATGATAATATTCATATTCATATATCATGTCATAATATGATAAAATATTGTCATAAAACAGTCTGGAGTCTGGAGGCTGGGTTGGGGAGCCAGACGGGTGCCTCTGGCTTGAAGATGTGGGGAGTAGGAGACAGAAGACTATAAAAGACTTGGATGTAGGCCTGAGCAGGGCTGGTCTGGGGCAGAGCCTGTGCCATACGAGGTAACATATGAGGGGGCTTGAGATGGTAGTGGAAGTTCAAGCTATAGGACTCCTGGGCAGGAGAACAGCATTTCATAGACAGATCTAGGTAGAGCATCTCTGATTACTACAACTCCTTGGTTCTACAGACAAGAAATAATGACAGTAAAATCTTCACAACCCTGAAAAAAACAGTGCAATTTAAAATGAATTGTAACCAGAGATATTCTGATAATCAACTCAATCCCAATAAAACTGAAAACTGTAGCAGTCACAATTGAAGAGAGCCATGTTCATGCAGGCCAGAAGCCAAAGCCCAGAAGCCAGCTTGCTAAATGAGGCTGTATCCCGTGTGCCCTGGAGCTCCTAAGTGGAGCAAAACAAGAAAACCCTCACACGGTCGGGATGGCCCATGCTGAGAATGCATAAGGACCTAAAAAGTCCCGGGCTTGGATGGACAAGGTATGTGGAACCTCACCACACCACGCCAGGCCTTCTCAGCTTACTTCTCTCTCTGATGTAAAATGCGAGTCTCCCTAAGGAAATTTAGATGGCCCCTAAGGTCTCCTCCAGTCCTGACTTTCTATGTCAATTTATTGGGGGGGAGGCCCTGTAGGTTTGAAAATAGGATGAATGATCACTTTCTGGGACTGCACTACACGCAGTGGTTCTGGGTGCCTTCATCAGGCACCTCCTATGTGCCAGTCATGCCAGGCACTCTATTATCTGAATAGCTCAAAGTCAAGTAATACAAAGACAAGACTGAAAACAGTCTCTGTCTTCAAGGAGCTTATATTCTAACAGGAAACAAAATGCACAGATGTAGGTATAGATTTATTTATGCCAAACAAACCCAAGGTACTGAGGAAGGGGAGGGAGAGGCACCAGGAAGGGCCTCCAGGAGGCAGGACCTGAGCTGTACCTGGGAGTAAGCCAGGGATTCTAGGTGATGTTGGTGAGGAAGGAGAGCAGCCCAGACTTGGGAGAGGCAGTCTGACTAGACCATAAGAGTGGGAGTGGGATGGGGAGGGATGGAGAACAGCCTGGAAAGGCAGTATGACACTAGACAAAGTTATGTCTTGTTTGAGGAGATCCTTTTGAGACTGTAAAGAATAAATTCCACACAGAGGAACTTATGTTTAATTCTAGGAAACAGGGAATCCCTAGAGTTTTTTTAGTGGGGGTGTGTGAGGGGATGGAGAGATATGGCCAGACCTGCATTTTAGAAGCTGTAAGGAGAGATCTAAGGCAAGGAGACAAATGAGGGGCTGTTACAACAGTCCCAGCAAGAAGTGATAAGGACTTGAACTAAGTACTTTAGTGATGTCTGAATGGAGAGAAAGGGATATATTCAAGGGACACTTGGAGACAGAAATCAGACCAGATAATCTCTCACAAACTGTCCTGGTCCTTGAGCTTAAAAAAAAGTGAGAAACCACCTTGAGAACAAAGGCTCTGAGGAGGTACGATATGGCATCTTGGCTGGACTCTTGGCAAGGACACATCCTTCCTTCCCTGCCTATCTCCTCCTTATGAGAGACATTTACCTGATACAGGCTGGAATTTGGCTGGACCTGCCCCTCCTGCAGGCTTGGAGGATGTTTTCGAAGGGGCAGCAGGTTTGGCTGGCATGTTGACTTTGGCTTTCTCTAGCATGGCCAGTACCTGGTCCTTGGAAGTTGGCTAGGGAGAGAGAGCCCATAAATCAGAGTCATCATATATGAAATGTCTAACACACATATTAGCAGAAGTGTTCTCAACCAAATGACTTTCACTGCTTGAGGACATAAGGACAACTCCCAGTTTTGAAGCACAAAAGGCAGAAAGGCAGCACACAGTGAGGGAAGTAACCATATACAGTCATACTCAGCTATTGTACTGGAAGGACACTGAAGTCAGGAAAGATTTTTTTGAAAGAATCTACACTACTAAATAAGATGTTTCTCCTCTTACAGGTAGTTTAAGCCAGAGACTCAGAAGAGACAAGAGAATAGTGTACCTCACCCTCTAAACATTCCTAAAGGTCTACCTTGAGTTTCCCAGTGGCCTTGGCCATCTTCTCGTAGCCCAGATGCATCATGAAGAATGGCAAGGCATCTTGGGCCTTCTTCCGTACATCCCCATTCCTATCCTCCAAGCATGAGTACAAATGAGGGACACACATGATGAGGTCTGCGGGAGTGGAGCGGAGAGCAGGAAGCTTTTCGGCCAGCCAACCCAGAAGCTGTGAAAAGAAACCAGAGATCAGCTGAGGAGATAACTATGAGGCTTGACAAGTTTCTGACACTGAGTCAGTTCTTGCATGTAATAACCTGATGGATTTTCCTTGTGCACACATTCCCTCTACCAATGTACACTGCAGCCCCACCACACTCTCTCATCCTACCAGATTCTTGCTAGGTTATTTCCATAACTCCTTCATAGAGGACCAACCAGTACTTAAGCCATCTGTTTATTGTTATGTTAAGAAAAGGAAGTATACAAATATAGTAAGAACAACAGAGAAGAGGCGGCTAGGTGGTGTAGTGAATAGAGCACCAGCCCTGGAATCAGGAGGACCTGAGTTCAAATCCAGCCTCAGACACTTAACACAAAACTGGGCGTGTGACCTTGGGCAAGTCACTTAACCCCAATTGCCCTATTTTCCCCCTCCAGAAAGCAAAAAAAAAAAAATAAAAAGAATAACAGACAAGTAATTGATAACATCTTCTATGCTATACTCTTGCATGCAATTTGTCATCAGTGACAAGCCGTAGAAAAAGGAATGAGCCTGAAGTTGAAGACCTGGCTTTGAAGCCTGGTACTACCTGTGGAAACACACGTGAAGTTGTCAGGTGCCTGCACACCAGACCTTCATCTGCATAATGGGCACACCATCTGTAGGGTCCGCCCCATGGCATTGTGGTGAGGCCCAAAGGAGATCATGAGTGCTGAGCAAACTTTAGAGTGCAATACAGACAAATGTCAACTACTAATGTTCTTTCTTTTGCTTTATGGAGTTTCTTAATTCATAGTCACAAGCATTGTAGCTCAAAATCATGAATTATACCAACTCTTTAAATGAGCTCCAGTCCAATCTCTTCTTGGCTCAACTCTCTGCAGTGCCCATCCATGACACGCCCTGAAGGATCATGGTTCATTTTGTTACAGTGTCACAGTTTGAGTGATGTGCCTTTTCAGTGTTTTTGTCATGTGGATGATGATCAAAATCCACAGCTGTCCAAGAGATCCAAGCCCCTGCTAGAGTGTTTCAAAGCTTGTCACGTTTAGTACAATCTCATGTGCCAACAGGCCTCTAGGAGAGGGCTTAGTCATAAACAAGGAATCTTTCTTTTGTCTAGGATATCTTCAATCACACGTGTGTGTGTGTGTGTGTGTGTGTGTGTGCGTGAGAGAGAGAGAGAGAGAGAGAGAGAGAGAGAGAGAGAGAGAGAGAGAGAGAGAGAAGTATCTATTAGCTGCAAGACCCTTTGCTAAATCCTGGGATTATATATAAAGACAAAAAACCAGTCCCACTCTCAGGAATCCCATCTTGTTTATATCTTGCTTGATGTCAGTACTTAGTAGATCACAGGACAAAATTATGTCCACTGTTGAACGTGACAGGCAGGTAATTTGGGGGAGATGTCTTGAGGAGATCCTTTGAGGCTATGTTTACAACGAGTATGTACAATTAAAAAAATTTAAGATCCTACATTATCTACAAAGCCCAGAAATTTGTGAAAGCCTAAAACCATGGTCACCTGTTCAGACTGCAGTATAAAGGATCACTGGTGCTGTGGTCAGAAGAGCTGGGCTCAAATCCTGGCTTGACCATCTAATTGATTTTTGCTATGTCACTTAACTTAGGCCTCAGTTTCCTATCTGTGAGGTGAGCAGGTTGAATCAGGTAACCTGCTACAGCCCCTTCTGACTCTAGGACCATAATCCAATGAGCTCTTCTCATATTTTCACTGAGGAAATACTCAAGCCACGCCTTCTCATCTGGCTAAGAGAAATAAAGCAGGAAACAGGCTGGCAGCTGCTTATGTCTTCTAGGTCTCCCTTTTTGGGCAAAACGTTACATTCTTGTGTAATCTTCCTGTGCTTGAAATAACCCGAACATCCATTTGTTGGTTCAACAGCACCTTCCTTTTTGTGGCCTCCAACAGGTAACCCTCAAACTCCATTAGGGAAAGATTCATCTCCTTTGGAAGTGGAGGAGGGAAGAGATGGGAGAGCGGGGGTAGTGATACTAACTCTTCATGGTAAACCTTAATTAAGCACCACTGAGATGAGCCAAGCACACTATCACACAGATCCTCGCATGCTAAAAGGGATCTGTCTGAACATCAATTTGGAATTTCTTTCAAGGATACAAGCTGAAACCCATCCATCCTTCTAGCCAATACTCATCTACCTTGGAGATCCACCCAAGCGCTGGACGCCTTCCTTGCTTTCACCTGACATTTTGGGCACATCATGGAACGCTGACTCAGGCTGTCCCTGAGTTTTCTCTCACTTTCTCCATATGACCAGACTGCCTGTCTCACTCAAGACACTGCCCTGACCATAGTCTTTGCTCTAGCTCTCCTTCCAAGAGCGTTATTTGTTCTATGTTTCAGCCTCCTCACACCTACTATGCCCTTTTCCATGTCCCTCTGTATGAAAATAATTTTTAATTCCTTGGAAACTAGTGTTCCATGATAAAGCTCTTAACATAAATTTAACAAATGCCAAGTTAACTATCCTGAAAACATACTATGTTTGGCTTTTGCAAATAATTTTGAATAAAGTAAGAATGACTGAAAATTATGGAAGTTATTTCATATAAGTCAAATGTTGGCTTAAGTGGTTACTGTGCCACAGTAACAATTCATTTTATTATGCCTTCTAGGAAAGCTCAAATACATCCACCCCATGGGAAAGGGGCAGGGGTGGGAGAAGCCCCCTCCGGCATTAATTCACTCTGTCATTATCTGCTATGAATACAATCCCTCCAAACTTTGTTATGTGCACTGCTACTCTTTATGCACGGCATTCCATCTGCTACCTCCACGACTCTGCACTGGCCAACTTCCATCCCGAGAATCCTCGCAACTCCTTACCTCCACCTCATATAATCACTTATTCCCTGTGAACTCAGACACACAGCCTTTCAGGATTTGCTCAGCTATTTGGGCTCCCCCCCATCCCAAATCACTTGTATATATTCTGCAAATACTTAAGTATGGACTGTAAGCATTTGTCTTTGCCTCCAGTACCCAGCATAGTGTCTGGAACATGGTGGGCATGTACTAAACGCTTGCTGATTGACTTTCTAGTATAGCACGATGAGGTAATGAGGTGATGGACTAAAAACTGAGTGGTTTTATTATTGTCACTAATGAAAATAGATCCCTTTGCTGGTCAAATGGTTCCACTTCCTGTCTGTTGTTTTTCTTCCAGTTTCATCAGCAAATGCCAGGGGAATGATCTAGCCTGGCTGATCCTATGCCAAGCTTTCTGCTGGCTTACTTTGTTCTCCAACCATTTAGCTGTTTTATGTACGAGGCAGTGATGATGGGAGTCTCCCACTGTCAGGTCATGTGACGCTCTGTCTTTGAGCTTTTATGCTAAGCTGTGGTTCTCTTCCCATTTGGCAAGGACATGAAATGTCTGCTTTTTGAGGTGGTTTCTGTGCTCTTTTGACACCTCCTGTGGCAACTGTGTTGCACTGGTTAAATGCTAAGAGTCAACAGCTTAATTTTTGTCCACTTCCCATTTTTCTGGAGTAGACAGCTTGTTTAAAACAATCTAGACAGAGCTGTTGTAACTGCACACATACCTGCATCATCATCCCTTCTATTAAGGTATTTATTCCGACCCTGCCAGTCCATTCCCTGACTGCATAAAAGCTGACTCTAGAATGACTTCCGCTTTAGAACCAGTGATTTACCGTCCACTTTTTGTAATCTCATTTGGTGCCTGCCTTTCAGCCCTGTGCTGTTTCTCTTCATCATTATATACAGGCCTATTCAAACCACACTTATTAACATAAGGAAGAGAGTGAAAACTATGTGTTTGTTGCCCATAAGTGCAATAAATGTGTCATATTTAAATAAAATTAAATACCAAGTTGTAACATTGTACATTAATAGTACAGTCACATTCACAAAAGTATCTTGGTTCTTTGTACCTTTGAACTTTACCCTTTGGCAAGCTATTAAAAAGCACTTTCTAAAAAGACAGATGGTCCTTTTTCTCTTTGCATCCCAAGAAATAGCTGGCTTTAAAATGTTAAGTACTTTGGTGGTTTAGCAGCAGAAAGGTCACTTTTAACCAGGACTAGGAGAACTTATTAACTTATGACATTTTCTCTTTACCCATGACAAAGAATTCATCTTTGCACTATTTTAGAGCTTACATCTTACATCCTTACATTGAGGAGCTCATGAAAAGTGGAGTTCTAACACCAAAGGAGGTGTTATGGAGGGCTACTTCTCTAGAAACTTGACATGTATCTGGGTACAGCAGTCTTTTGAAATTTGGCCTTCCCTTTCTCATTAAGTAAGCACCTTGCTGTCTTTCTAGTCAAGTGTGTAGGTCCACATCTCCCCTCTCCTAAGACCAAGGCTGGCTAAGGACAGTACTAACCTCCTGCCTTAGAAAAGGATTTTCCTTTTTGAGCTCTTCAGAGAGATCCTCTCCCTCTAGCCACTCCTTCATGCCAGTCTGCTCGGCCCAGGCATTCACAGTGGCTAGAGCAGCAGCTCGAACATTGTTCTGTAGAAAGACAAAAATTTACAAGGATACATACATCACAGGACTGATGAAGAATCTGTTCTCTTACAAAGACAAAAAAGAATCAGAACCTCTATCGTTGGGGCCTTCCTTCCCCTGGAGGATACAAATGAATCAATACAAGATAATGTGAAGCAGAAGGAAAAGCTGAGCAATGGGTCATTAATAGGAAACAGAAGGAAGCAGTATTTGAATAGACTCTCAAAGGAAACCAGATTCCAGGAGGGGCCAAAGCGAGGGTCAGCAGGGCCTCAATCTCTTTGTCCCCTCTTTGAAAAATTTTAGATTTATTTTTTAGAATGGTGTAATTTCTTAATAATGCTGACACCCTAACCCTACCAATAAAGTCTCATTATGAAGAGAGACATTTAAACAAAACAAAACTTCGAAGGGAAATTACCGCTAATACATGTTTTTCAACTGGAGAGACTATAGATGTAAAGGAAGACATTGCCTTTATGGGGGAGACCATTTTTAGCCTGACCTCATTAAGGGATTACATTCCCACAGAATATGCTTCAGTGACCGACTGCTAGGAACTTTAGCGCAGTTCCACGTTAGACAGTGATGTACTAAATAAATAACTCGGCAACCACTTCTTTCTGATCGACCATCCTCACCAAATTTACAGCTCCCAAGAGGGGAGGAGATATTCCAGGGCACCCCAGCCAAGTGAGCACTCAGCTTCTGCCATTTCATGCAAGAGGAAAACACAAAGCAGTCCAATCCCACACAGGAAATCTGGAGCAAGTCAGTGGGTCAGGCACTTAGCATTTATTAACACTTACTATTGTACCAGACACCAAAGAAGGGTGACAACAATCCCTGCCTTCACAAAGGTCACATTTTCATAGGGCGGAGAACACATAAATAGCCAGGAACATATAAGACATACTTGGAGTAAAAAGAAGGCATTGTGAAAGGAATGATTTCCTTCTCTATGCTTGTCGTCTGTACAAAGCCTGCAAAGGAGAGGAGGTGCTTAATGAATACTGGACTGATGAGGAGCCAAGAGTGGGGGAAGATAAGGCCTCCTGCAAAAGGTGGCCTTGGGATGAATCTCAAGGAAGCTGAGAGCATTCCAGGCATGGGACAGATGGCCAGTGCAAAGACATGCAAAGAGAAGTGCAGTACTGGAGGAACTACAAGCAAGCTGGCCGTGTGACTGGATCGCAGAACACAGATGGAGGGGATGAAACTACCAGAAAACTGAGCAGGTAGGGAGAGGCCAGTTTGTGAAGAGCTTTAACTGCCACAGAGAACTTTGTGTGATCCTGGAGGAAAGGGGGAGGCACCTTGGCAGCTGAGGGAAGGATGGACTAGAATGGGGAGGAGGGAGCAAAGGGAGCCCAGTTAGAAGGTCACTGTAGTTAATACAGACAAGAGGCCATGAGGGGCTGTACATGGGCTGTGATTGAGTGAGTGGAGAGAAGGGGAATGATTATAGGAGAGAGGCTGTGGAGGGATCAGAGATAAGACTTGGCAACCGAAGAGATGTATGAAGCAAGCATAAAGAAAGGAGTCACAGTTAACACCAGGCTTTAAGCCTGTGTGACCAGGAGGATGGCAACGCCCTCAAAAGAGAAAGGGAAGGTCATGAGTTCAGTTTTGGACATGCTGAGTTTAAGATGCCTATAGAAATTCTAGTTCAAATCTTCCAAGAGGCAGTTGGTGATGTGGGACTGCAGGTCAGAAGAGAGACTAGGGCTGGATATACACAGCTGCCAACCATCTGCTGGAGAGGGGGAGACTCTGCTTCACTCAAATGCAATAAGCCATCCCCCTCCTGAGGTCAATGGGCATCTTCGAGGACAGACAACAATATGCATAGAGAGGGCAGTGGAAGCCATGGGAGCTGGTGAGAGCACCAACAAGTGAGGTAGTACAGAGGGGAAAGAGGGCTCAGGACAAAATCCTGGGGAATGACTACAATGAATGGCTGTAATGTGGATAAAGAGCCAACAACAGAGACAAAGAAAGAAGGTTCACACCAGGAGAGAGAAGTGCCACAAAACCTTACAAGGGGATGAGTATTCAGGAAGAAAAGGCCATCAACAGTGCCAAATGCAGCAGGAAAAGGAGCATCACAACGGAGAAAAAGCCAATGTATCTGGCAACTAAGAGATCACTGGCAAATCGGGAGAGGGCAATTTCAGCTGAGGATGAAGTAAGAAGCCAGGCTGTATGCCAACGGCTCAGAAGAGAGTGTGAGGAGAGGAAGCAGAGGCACCCAATGTAGACGGGCTTCTCAAGGAGTTGAGCCACAAAAAGGAGAAGAGACACAGGATAACCACCAGCTGTGAGAGGAGGGCCAAGTAAGGGCTGTTTGAAGATGGGGAAGATATAAGCATGTTTGTGGGCACGAGGAGGGACCCAGCAGACAGGGAGAGACTATAGTTAAGAATGTGAAGGATAATGGGAGAATTAACTGTCAAAATCAGGAGGAGGATGGGATCAATAAGGACTACTTTTTCACTTAAGCCTCGAGTAAAACAGGAGAGAAGGAGGAAAAAGTCTGAGTGATACAAGATGATGGAAGGGAAGAAAGGGAAAGTTCTTGGCAAACAGTTTCAATATTTTTTGGTGATGCATAAGGCAAGGGTAGGAGGAGATGAGGAAAGATGACAATGTTTGGATCAGTCAAGGGGCTGAGAAAAGGGAGAAAGGAGAGGACAGCCAGTATAGGTGCGGGTGATGGCCTAGAAAAGAACGGAAGGTAGGAGAATGGAAGTCTCAGCGAGGTTGAAGAAGAGGGTTAGGGAGTTAAAAGGTACAGAGAAAGACAAACTGATAAAAGAGTATACTAAAGTAATTTCAGAGTTCACATCAAGGAAGAACAACACTTATTGGTGATAACCAGATCATAGGTATTACGATCTCTCCGTGGAGCTGAGGTGGTGTAGAAGAAGTCATGGGAACTGAGCAGATTAAAAAGGAATGAAGAGTCAAGATGAAAACCTGATTCCAACTTCAAGATTCAATTTCGAGTTCAACCATGCTTACTCCAATAAGGCACTCATTTCCTCAGGAATCATGAAACTCCATGTGCTGTGGACTAGAGCCTTCATTAAATGACAAGTGAAAATCAGAATAAAAATAACATTATAAACCTTTACTTTTCACACTGTTATTTTATCAAGCAATAAGACATTTTATGCCTGGGAAGCTTAATAGTGCGTTAGAGGCAAGAACAGGTTCTTTTTCTTTAATGTTCAAAGTTCACACGTACTTGACATAAATTCTAAGAGGGAAAGCCACTGAACTAAGAATGTGGGCGGCATGTGGTAGTGACACTGCTGGGGAGGCATGAGCTTACCTTGCTGTCTCCAAGAACGGTGATGATCGGTATCCCCAAGTTCCTCACATGCTGCCTGACATTCGGGCCCATGGCTACTGCCAGCTGCTGCAGGATGCTCAATGTCTGCTGCACCTAGACACGAATAACACTCATTGAACATCCCGTCTCTGGGCGAACCACACTCAAGGCCCTTCGACAACAATGACGGCAGTAAAATGCCCACTTCTATATAGTCATTAGAACCAATGGTTTCCATCCTCAGGAAGGGACTCATCTCTGTCACTTCATAGGTCTATGCTGACTTAAATGGAATTAACACACAATTTCAATTTACCTGTGATCTTTTAGAAACTTGTTTAATGCAGAAAAGGCACATCTATACAACAGTAAGAAATGAAGGGTTAAGCAACTCACCATACATGATGTACAGAAGCACTTGGGGGTGAGTAGGTAGCAATGGAAACATAACCCAGAAAGCAAAAGAATCCATGACCTACCAAAATTTTATTTGAATCATTGAGTCGACCCTTCAAGGCAGCTGGAAGTTCACCAATGTTAGGCTGTATGAACTTTGCTTCATTAATGATACTGGACACTTCATCCAAGCCTTCCTTCCGAATTTTCCAATTCTTATCCCCAATCTTAGATACCAGCTCCAAAGTGATTTTATCACTGAGAAAGAGAATCAAAAATTCACCTCTTGAGTTCAAATTGTTAGTGAGATGACCAGAAAAATATCACTATCAGAGTTTAGAAGCAGTTCCTGGCGTGGTAGCACTTTTCCTTCAGTCTTGGGGACACTGGTCTATCCAAGTTATGGTGTAAAAAATAATGTATCTAGAGTTGCTACAGATCCAGCCGCCCCGTCCCCACTACCCCAGTCCCAGATCACTTGCTGCCTTCCGGCCAGGCCTGGAAGGATCTCTTGATATGATTCTCCCTAGGTAATGGATGCTGCTCTGGCTTGTCACCTCTGCCTCTCCTGGGTCTATAGCAGGCATCTCTTTGGAAACCTTGGGGTTGACATACAGCTCCCTCACAATCTTCTGGTGCGTCTTCAGTTTCTAGGTCATGCTAGGTCATGTCTTCTTCTGCTTCTAAAAGCAGATGGATTGGATCCATGGATCCCTCAGTGGGGTCCCCCTACTCCTTATTCTGGAAGGCTCTGACCTCTTCCTTGGGATGCTAGACCCCTAGCAGGGTTTGCTGGGAAGGCTAACAAGCTGGCTGGAGGTACCCAGGTGTTCACTGCATGCTGTATCTAGAAGAACTGCCAGGGGCCTCCATGCTTGCAGGCAGCCTGTCCTCTTTCACTGTCATTACAAAGAAGCCTCAGAAGTCCAGGACAGCTTTGCCCTCCTCGCCTCCCACCTTCAGACTTTAAGCGGACTACTTGAAACTCTCCCTAGTCAGACGCTGCCATGAAGGGCCCTCCATAAACTACACCAGCTCCTGGGCCTCCTGGAGCAGGAGGAAAGCTTGGGCCTGACGGCAATGCCAGACTCTTGCCATTACACACAGGAAAACAACAAAGATCAGTTGTTCACACACAAAAGGGTGTCAGATAAAGAGCACAAACATGACAGCTAAAAAGGTCCCTTTCTGCTCAGACAGGAAGCCAGTTAATGCTTTGGCATACAGCGAGGCCACTCCGGACAAGTCCAAGCAGCGTGAGCCCTAACTTTTGGCTGTTCCTCTGGGGAAAAGGAGGTCAGCTGCTTGGCCATCCTTCTTTTTAGGAGTTGGAGGAAGCAGTGGAAGGCAACGGTGGAATGTGCTTGTCCAGGAGCATTTCTGATCAAATAAATCTTCATTTCTTATACCAAAATGTACCTGATTTCTACCCGTGGCAAGAGATCAACGACATCACTGCCCCCTTCATCTGGCTCATCACCATCTTCCCCTTCATCTGCACCACTCCCAGTGTTTTTAGTAGTTCCTCTTGTTGGGGCAGGAGGGGTTTGTCCCTGCATCTGCAAAACAAATGAGTGAACAATAACGGTTAGCATTTGTGAAGCACCTACTATGTTCCGGGCACATAGCTTTACAGACATTTAACAACCCTAGAAAGCAGACACGCTATTTCTATCCTCATTTTACAGATGAGGATACCGAGACAAACAGATTAAGTGACTTGCCCAGGGTCACAGAGCCCATGTCTGAGGCCAGATTTGAATCTGAGTCTTCCTGGCTTCAGGCCCAGTGCTTTCCCTCTCTTGGGTTTCATGGCGCTCCTCTGTCCTCATGTCTGATAACCATGGCTGTCCTAGGCTCTCTTCTTCCCTCCCTCTATACTATACTCCTCTGGATCCAGTCAGCGTCTCTGCACAGATGATGCTCAGATCAGATGATGCTCAGATCAGCTGATCCTCCCCTAATGTCTCTCCTGACCTCTTACTTGTCCAGCTGCCTACTGGACATCTCAAACTGGATGTCTCAGAGATGTCGGAAACTCAACATGACCAAAACAGAGCTTGTTATCTTTTCTCTAAAACTCTCTTCTAGGGCCCGACCATCTTCCCAAGCTCAAGGCCAAAGTGTTATCCTCAGCTCACCCTGGCTCACAATATTCAACTGGCTGCTAAATCCTGTCATTTCTAGTTTCTATGTGCTGTGCCTCTTGCTGATACTGCCGCCATGTTGGTACAGCCCTCATCAGCTCATGCCTAGACTACTGTCACAGCCCAGCGGGTGGTCTCCTTACAGTCCAATCCATCCTACAATCAGATGTCAAAGTAATCTTCCTAAAGGCCCTGAGGCCTGTCACCCTCTTCTCTTGCCCAGTGGGTTGGTATATGACACCCAGGATCAAATGCAGAATCCTCTCTTTGGCTTTGAAAACCCCTCACAGCCCGGTCTCTCCCTAATTTTCAAGTCTTTTTACACCTTATTCCCCCTTAAATACCTTGCAAGTCAGTGATACTGGCCTCCTGGGTGTTGCTAGACCAAGACAGTCAACCTCTCAGTATCAGGCACTTTTGAAGGGCCAGCCACTTCCCCTTGATAGAACTCTCTCCTGCCTCTTCTCTGTCTCCAGGGTTCACCAGCTCCCTTTAAATCTCCAATAATGCCCCGTTTTCTGCAATCAGCCTTTCCTGGTACTCCTTAATCTCAGCCTTGCTTTCATGAGATCACCCCTAGTTTATCCCATACTGATCTCATCTGTCCATAGTTGTTAGGTTGCCTCTCTCATTAGACTAGGAGTTCCTGAGAGCAAGGACTGTTTCTGCTCCTCTTTGTGTCCCCACTGCTTAGCGCCGTGTCTGGCATACACCAAACCCATGGGGTGGGAAATCAGGATGCTAAAATTCTTGTCCTCGTCTCATGAACAACTCACTCCTGTGTAAATTAAAGGAATGGGAAATGGTATCCCCTGGCTTCCAAATTCTGGTTCTATTCCATAAAACAGCTGGCAATGTAGTGGACAGAGTGCTGGGCTTGGAGTCAAGAAGACTCGAGTTCAAATCCAGCCTTGGGCAGTCCGCTTAACCTGTTTGCCTCAGTTCCCCCTCGGCTACAGCGTGAGGATAACAACAGCACGTCTCCCAGGGCTGCTCTGGCGATGACTGTTCTTGTCATTCTTAGGAGGCAGGGGCAAAGAAGACGGAGACTGCACAGGGACACGAAGGGACCGCCGTCCCTCTGGACACGGCTGAGCGGTGAATGACGGGGCTGCAAGCCGCGCTGCGTGCGTTAAGGAGGGGTGAAAGGAGGGGATGGGTGTCTTGGCGGTGTCGCCACGCAAAGGAGCACTCTGGGACACAGCTCATGGGGACCACGGTGGGGGGGGCCTGGTGCGGGCAGAGGAGAGGAAGTCAAGGCAAAGAATCTGATGGCAGAGGGTTGGAGAAATGAAGGAAAGGCATGTGGGCAAAGCTTAAATAGGCACACGGACATTTTAATCTGTCTTAAAACAGGGGAGTGGGCAGATTACTGGGGAAGGCACACCACTATTCCATGCCATCAGCAATGATCCTTACGTTCTACGGTGTTCTCACTTTTCAGGTTTGTTTTGTTTTTTTGCTTTCTGGAGGGGGGAAGGCAGGGCAATTGGGGTTAAGTGACTTGCCCAAGGTCACATGGCTAGTATGTGTTGAGTGTCTGAGGCCAGATTTGAACTCAGGTCCTCCTGACTCCAGGACCGGTGCTCTATTCACTGCACCACCTAGCCAGCCCTCAGTTATTTCTTTAATGCCTACAATGTGGTATACAGAGCCCCTGGCTAACGCTAAGCAACCTGAATTAGGACATACTACTATTAAACACTAACTGTCTGAAATAACATTTCTAAGCCCATCCGTTGGAGAAATGTATAGCTTATGGAATGCTTACCTTTTCAAACTCTGCATCTATCTGGGAGAGGAGGGCTGTTTTCTCATCCTCAAAGAACATTCGCAAAGAAGGGCCCACATACAGATACATTACCCCAAGCAGGGTGATGGCAGAGGTCCTCACAGCCTTCAAGGCAGAAAGAAAATATATACATAATAATATATGTGTGTGTGTGTGTAAAGAAAATATATACATAATAATGTGTGTGTGTGTGTGTGTGTGTGTGTGTGTGTATGTGTGTAGACCAAGAGCCCACCCATCATGGCCATTTTCTGTTAGGTACTTACTGGATTTGTAGCAGCAAGAGCTGTTTTCACATTGCTAATGAAAGCTTTGACATTTAACCTAGAAAAGAGAAGAGTGAACATTCAAAATAAGCCATGAGATTTTGTGGGAACAGAAGGTCATTGTCTATTCCACCACTACAGTTATAAAAAGAGAAGAAACAGTCGACTCAAGTGAACACATTCACAAACTCGCATCAGAGAGAGGTAGGTTCCGGAGCTGACATTCTTGTGCACATTTAATACTCTAACCCACATGGGGAAGACATGAGATATAGTGAAGTAATAGGGTTAATGCAATGTCAAGACCCAGTGGGCCCTGGCAGTTCACATTCCAATTCAAGGGAGCGCTGTGAAGCTGTGCTTTGTTCTGGTGAGCAGGGCTGCTACATCCAAATATTCACAGTCATAGGCAATAATAGCAAGATGGGGAAAAACAGCTTATAAGATTTCCCATATACTTATCTCCTGAAACTTACCCAGAAAAACCAAATTCCTTGATTGCGTTGGATAGCCAGTTTAAAGTTTCTGACTGATTTTTGGGATTTTTCTGTGAGAAAGCCATTGACATGACCTGAAAGAGAAAAACATAAATCTCTATTTTTCTCTCCACAATAGAAGCATCACAAGTAAAGGTGCTGATAAAGCCACAGATCCCTGTTCTTATGTATCACAGAATCGCTGTTGGAGGCCCCAGTATGCTCTTCCTCCACACTGGAATCAAAAAGGAGCAGAGATTCGGAGCTTGAGAGAATGCTGGCAATCATTCAGCTCAAGCCCCTCATGTGCCCCAGGCACCCGGTGAGACAGTACAAAGAAAGCCCCCGCTGAAGTCCAGCACCTCAGTGTCCACATTTGAGCTCTTCAAACTACACTACTTGTCTCATGCTGAGGCTACATGTGCTTGCAGAGAAGACACTCCTACTTGCCCATGTCTGTGCACTCTCAGTGACTGTATCAGTGAGTCCCTGAGGAACTTTCTCAAGGTCATAGACTAAGCCAAGTAGCCCCAGAGGGGTAATAGCATCCTTTCCTGCAGCACTGACATAGGGTTTGAGAGAGAAGGAAAAGAGCTTGGAGCTTCCTCAGTGAAAATGGTAAAAGGAATAGAGGAAAAGAAACCAGTCCCGGACCTGCTCAGCTGTCCATGGGAGCAGACATGCCTCTGCAATCGATGTCAGAGCCTCCTTTGCATTGTTGCCACATTTCACATCTCCAATTTTATCCACAAGACCATCCAGGACAACCTGAGCTGAAGTTTTGGAAAAATTTCCCTTCTGAGCAACCAAAGCAACAATGTGAAGCTTCATCTGCATCACCTAAAGAGAAACACGGGGGAGGCAAAGCTTAGCCAAAAGGTCTTTGGGCTGGGCGATCAACGTGCAACGGATGGGACCAAAGCCAAATGAGAAGCAAATGATTTTTACCAGTGAGGGGCCTTAGTGACGGCCAGAGGAGTTACAAATGGTAACCCTATTTGAGAATAAAGAGAAAAATCACCAAAGCACCTCAAAATATCCATTTGTAATATGATCATCCCCAAAGTTTCCAAGACTTGGTAGTACAGGCATGCCCTAAGCATTCAATGGCCATACTATGGGCCCTTCTCCTCCTATTAGGGCCTCGACTATAATGGAAGCCACACTGAAAAAGTAGGGACCTTTTAGATATGGACTTCAGAACTTCTGAATTCAGTTCTATTAGCATTTTTAAGAAAGAGTGGTAGATGATGGGGCCCTAAAGATAAAAATTAAACAGTCCCTGACCTCAAGGAGTTTCTGAGGACTAGGGAGGAGTGGGGTGGAGGGAAGAAGTGACACATAACACATACAGAGAGAAGTAACTACAAAGTAATTACAGGGGCTGAGGAGAGTACTAGAAAAGGCCTCATGTGGATGGAGGCCCTTGAAGGGAAGAGGAGACGAGAAACTGAAAAGAAGACAATTTGCTAAGTTGACCTGGGTCATACTAAATGGTATTCCTACCATCAGAAAATCTTTCCTCACATTAGCTACATTTTAAGTTATTTATACAATTTGACATTCCAATCATTAGGGCCCCATTTAAGTTAATACACATAAAAATGCAGCTCCCTCTGGGAGGGCTAAAGAGCTCAGTTCTTGGAAAAGGAGCTCCCATTTGAATCCCTCAGACACCAAGTTAATGCTGACAGAGATGAAGAATAGGAATTTGCATTTGAGCACCAGGAAGGTCACCTTTTCAGAGGACTGACACAGAGCAGGCTGGGGATGGGCCTGCAGGAGGCAGTGTGGTAGATGGCCCTGGATGACAAGGCTTCCTACAACTAAGACTTAGAGAGGAGTCGGCAATTGCACTGCTGGTGCTGTATTTGTGCCACGTTATGTGCTAAATGTTTTTATTATGGCATCTGCTCCTCAATCACAACACTTTCTATGCAAAAATGTGTCTCAAATTCCTTAACAAATGACTTACAAACAACATCTGTAAAATAAATTGGATACTATCCAAATTCCTCACTGGTTTACTTTAACAAAGTAAAGAAATTCTCATTTTCTTTACATTTCCCTGAGGTCAGCAGATCACACCTGGCCAAAATCTAACTCGAGAGTAGGAAGGAACCAACAAAACACCCAGCCCCACTCCACATTTCAAAGGGAAGACAAGACACTACTGACTGACAGTAAGTAGAGCCTGAGATGACTGCACAGCAAGGGGAGCCCTGGAAGGAGTAAGTGCATCTGTCCTTTACTATGGAGCAACAGGCAAGGAGATCCACGTCGATGAAAACATGCTGTTCTCCATTAAAAAAAAGGAAAAGGGCAAGATACCTGAAAATTGGTTTCTTTCCATCCTGGCTTCTTAGCCAGCATCCTCACCAATGCCTGACATGGCATTTCAGTTCGGTCCATTAGTTCAACAGCCTTAAAAGTTGAAAAACAAAAACAAAGGGGTCAGAAGATAGCGATTAGTCATGAGAAGTTATATTTTTCAGCTTTCAAACACTTTCCTTTTTTTGGAGGGGAAAAGGCAAATGACTTGCTCAAGATCACACAGCTAGTTAGGTGTCAAGTATCTGAGGTCAAATTTGAACTCAAGTCCTCCTGACTCCAGGGCAGGTGCCTTATTCACTGCGCCACCTTGCTGCCCCTTCCAAACACTTTCTACAAAGCATTACGCCATGCAGTCTTGTGACACTTGCTGCAAACCTTATCAGGCAGGGAGGGCAGACATTATATTTTGCAGGTGAGCAAGTTGAGGCCCAGAGGCTGAGTGTCCCTTTTCTAAGGCTCCTAAAATCTAATGTTCTTTCCATTTCACTCATATTCTTTAAATTAAGATTTGGTAGCTACTTAATTCAGTAAACAATAAAGTCAGCTAAACTATATCCCTTCCCTAAAATGAAGAAACCTTTCATTATTTTAGAATCTCTTTCAAAATGTTCTACTCTTTCAATAAAACAGAGTGACACACACACACAAAAAGGGAAACAGGAAAAGGGAGGGAAAGTTTGTTTACGTAGTTCTCAAAAGAACTGAAAATGAACAACCCTAGGAAAGACTGCTCAAACCCATAATTATTAAGCAAAATATAAATCAAAACAACTCAGAGGTTTTCCCTTCTACTCAGAATACGAGCCAACATGAGCATAACTGATGCCAGTGGGGCACAAGAAGTCAGGTGTCCTGACTGCTGGTGGAGCTGTGAATTGGTCTAACCATTCTGAAAAGCAATTTACCATTAACGAGCTTCTAAAAAGTGGCAGAAATGTCCACAATCTGTGACCCAGAGGTCACCCTAATATATGAATCACAGAAGTCAAAGACAGAAAAAAGGTCCCATGTATGCCACAAGGTCCACAGCCACACTTTGTGCGGTAGCGGAGAACTGGTAATAAAGAAGGTGTTTGTGAACTGGAGAATGGTTACACAAATGAACACGGGAGAATATCACCAGGTCATAAGAAACAATGAGCATGGATTCAGAAAAACAGGGAAAAGTGTCTATCCACTACTGTAGACTGAAGCAAGCAGACCCAGGAAAATGAAGCACACAACGATCACAAAAACATATATGGAAAAGAATAAACCCCACAAAAGTCCCAAAGCCCAAGGTGTGGGGTTAAAACCACCAAGTTGGGCCCCCAGAAGAATCTCTCTCCCTTCTGCAGTGCGGATGGGGAAAGCTGGGGGGCACAACACTGCACACAGAGTCGCTGGCAGTTTTGCTGAACTGCTTTTTTTCCTTCTTAAAAAAAACCAGTTAGGAAAGATGGGTCTCTGGGTGGCAGGAGGAGGGATAGATTAGGAAATGAACGTGATACACAAACAAATGCAATCAATAAAAATGGGATAAAACTGATGAGAAGACAAAGTCTGTTTACTTCAATTGAATGACTGAGCATCTTTAGATGAAAGAAAGCTCTTGGAGCTGAAGGTGTGGGAGCATGTGAGAAGCGTCATGCTCCACTCACTTTTATGAAAAGGAGCTAGCCCACAAGGCCAGCAGGTCAGAGTGCATCCAGCAGCACTGAGACACCGAGCAGCTGTAGAACCAAGCCCACCCTGCACAAGGGCCTTGAGGCATCAGCCTCTGCCGGCATGGCTCCTTGCCGCTCACCTTCTGGAACTCCTCCATGCAGGCCAGCCGTTCCTTCCAGTTACCACTATCAAGCAGCTGGAGGCAGGGAGGTGGAAGGACAGCTGAAGCTTTCTCCTCACATACTTCTACCTGAAAGACACCGAACCCAATGGGATTTAGAAATACCAAAGGCAACCAATGAAGGGAGCCAAAGTAGCCCAGGCAATCCCAAACAGGACAGTGGTCACATGGGCTCTAGTGAGCTGGGATGCTGTTAGACTGCTGTCACGCTGTCACTGACCCAATCCCAATAGGCCAAAGGATGCAGGATTCATGAACCAAAGGAAGAAAGACTCCAGCTCCATTCCAAAGTCTCAATTTTCTGAGGCCCTGTCTGTCTGAGGAGCACAGGGGCAACCCCTACCGAGAGCTCAGGCTCCACAATCTCTTTGACATCCGAGCCTTTCTTATTCTTAGATCCAGCACCCCCAGCAGCTCCGGATGCAGCTGGTTTTCCCTTCTTAGGTGGTCCACTAGCCTAAAGAAAAAAAAGGAAAAGCAATTAGCCACATGATTTAGAACCTTTATCATTACAGCCAAAATTTAGACCCAAAGTTCAATGTGATGCACTGGTCACATCCTCCTACTTTGAAGATAAATATATTCACCAAAGAAGGCCATTCCACTTTGATGAATCTTCAAATGTAGTCATTATCATTAAGTCAAAATGCTAAAAGTACAGAAAGGTTAGAATTCCTTTTCTGTCCACAGTCCACTTGTTGAAAATGGATATTCAATTCAAGCCAACATTAATTAGTCAGAAGCTATGGGTAGGACAGTAAACTAAGTGCTTAGCTTACAAAGACAGATAGGCTACCAGCTCTACTCTGAGGGATCTAAGGAGCAAATTGGGGGGAAAGGGGACCAGGAAGGGAGATGGAAAAAACAAGTATACAAATAGCCCTGATATAAAGCAATGTGAAATTACTATAAAGGGAGAGGTCCTGGCAAAGGGCCAGGAAAAATCTGAGGGAGAACACTTTCATCAGAGAAAGCTTCCTACAAGAAGCATCAGAGCTGGGCTTTGGAAAAAGACAAGGACACAGAGAAGTCAGAAAGGAAGAAAATGAGTCAATTCCAGGCTTGGGGAGAGTGTGAACAAAGGGAGATGAAGAGAGCAGGAGGAGGATGGGGATGGAAAGTGAAGTATCTTCAATACCAAAATTCAATACTTTGGCAGGTGATCAGCTACCACTCAAAGATTTTTGAGGAAGGAATGATATGATTAAAGCAGTTCCTCAGGAAGGTAACTTGGAAGAGGACTGGAGAAGGGACAGACTTAAAGGAAGACCAGGAAGAAAGTGGCCACAGGGGCAGCTGGGTGGTGCAGTGAACAGAGCACTAGCCCTGGAGTCAGGAGGACCTGAGTTCAAATCTGACCTCAGACACTTGACACTTAACTAGCTATGTGACCTTGGGCAAGTCACTTAACCCCAACTGCCTTGCCTTTTCCCCTCAAAAAAAAAAAGTGGCTTAGATGAGAAGAGAAAATTCAGGATTAATTTCTTACTGGAGAGATGAGGTAAAAGAGAAGGGAAGAACCAAAGATAACTATGAAGTTACAGGCCTAAGAGGTTGACATCTATAGAAAGGTGAACATCCTACAAGTAGGACTCATTTTGGAAAGACCATTTCAAGATCCATTAAAATGGCAACATGCTTTAATGCCTCATTTCCAAGGAGTTGGCTAAAGGTAGAACCAATACTACTTAGTTCTGAAGGTGCCAGATGCTGCTCACCCTTCAGCAGGGGAGGTGCCACGATGGTAGGATGACCAGAGTGGGTCGCAGTGACAAGGAGACTTTGGACACAGAACGTCGGTATGAGTGACTCTGGGGGAGCCACCTAACCTTTGCACACCTTAGGGAATTCTCTAAGACCGTATGTCCAACAGGTTTCCAGGACTCCATCACCTCTGCTGCCATGAAATCTACTTCCTCTAAACATTCTGCCCATCCAAGTCACAGTGGCTGTGTTCTACTAGCCCCAAACTGGAGCCCATCCTTCCCACTTTAATACTTTCTCGGGGCATTATCTCTTCTCTGGTTCCACTTTCCTCTGTTTCCAATCTGGATACTACAGTTTGCCATTCTAAGTCTTCACTGTCCTCTCCTCTCGAATCTCTCAGTCCCTTGTCCTTAGCCTCACACTAGCCGACTCTTTCTGCCCCTATGAATACATAGGCTGCTAGACAGAGCTTGAAAGCAGCAGTCTAACAATCACGCCACATGGGTATATTATGAATTTGTGGTATTCCCAACCTCACTTGGGCCCAAGGTAGTTCTATTCCCAACTCCCTCACTCTTCAGAGAAGTTATTCCAAACCTTCTCTTCCTTCTCAAGCCTCAGAAACATGCCTTTCCCCCTTGCTCAACCTTTTGCCACACGGCTCCCAACCTCCTCCTCACTCAGTTCAAACCACTGTCTCTCAAGGGATTTCGCACTCTCCTTTTGGACATTCTAATTGTTAGAGAGTTTTCCCCAACATTAACCCTAATTTTGCCTTTGTGTAACTTCCCACTGTTGATCCTAGTTCTTTCTCTTGGAGCCCAATAGAATGGAAGACCATTCCATGTCCACATGACAGCCCCTCCAATCTTGAACAGAGCCCTCCTAGCTCCCTTTCACCCCCTGCCCCTCACCCTCAGTCTTCTCTTTTCCAGGTTAACTATTCCTAGTTTCTGTCAGTCTACCCTGAGGACTTTCACTCTCCTGGCGATCCTCATCTGAACCCTCTCTGGCCTGTCAATGTCCTTCCCTAGTTGTGGCTCCCAGAACTGAACACAATGCTCTAGATGGGCTCTGGTGCTGAATCACAAGAGTGAGCGCCCATGTGAGATGGTCTGAAGCAGGAGAACACCAAGAGGCACTGTCAGACACCTCTCTGATCTATACATGATTTATGCCCTTGGTAACAAAGCTGGCAGTCACATTTGGTGTTGGTGGGCATCTTCTCCAGAGACACCCATGGGATGGGGCCATTTTTCTAAGGCCCTCCTAGGGGAGGAAACTCTGCCAAAGGCGGTCCCTTTCCTGTGACTTCTCGTCACTGGCCCAGGACAGGTCAGAGGTCCTTCTGCCTGTGAGGAGCCACCCCTGGGGTCCCCCAACAGAAGAATGGCAGGCAAGTGTCTCAGTGCTCCTGTCCTAGATGATAAAAGGCTCCTGTCTGAGATGTCGCCCCGCTGGCTGACTTACCTTAGCCGCGGGAGCCTTCTTCATGGGCCCCAATTTGGGTGCCGCAGCATCTTTCAAATCCTTATCCCCAGCAGCTCCTGAGGCAACAGTCTTCCCGGGAAGTGCTTTGGATTCTTTTTTCTCAACTGTGGCTCCTGCTTTTTTGCCATACACCAACTCCACCTTCTCGGAACATTCTTTGATCTGGACAGCAATGTTGACAACAAAATCATTCATCTCAATTTTAGGAGCTAAGTCATAGAACTTTATGATTTGATAAGAGCTTTAAATACTGATAAGAATTCCAAGAGAAGCTTGCTACCCCATAGGTAGTAGGCATATAAATAAGTTTGTGCACTGAATATGTATATAATGTACTTGCCACCTCCAGTAATAAAGGAAGACAAACCTATTAGGAGAAGTTTCTTAGTCAAGCTCTAGAAGGTGTTAAAAATCAACAAATTAAAAACCACATGCTACTTTACTGATTCAGGTTCTATAGCCCATATCTGCCACACAGAGCTCTTCCTAAGAATCATACTTGGAAGAGCAAGGCAGATTGGAAAAGTGAACGCACCGCCTCATTCCTTTTCCCTCTAGAAATGCTTACATCCTTAGAGTCAAGCTGATACACACTTACCAAGTACTAAGTGCTAAGCACTTGAATTTAAAAAAAAAGCAAGAAAGAAAAAAGCCACCTCCCCCAAGGAGCTTAGAGTCTAGTGGGGGAAGACTACCTATAAAAGGGAGCTGAAGAGGAGGGTAGGAAGGTTCCCACAGGGGCTTGATATTAAACTTCAGAGAATAAAGGATGACTACTCTAGGCCCTTTCCCAAAATGGAGGTTCTGGGAGGAGCTTACAGCTGGGAGAAAGAGACTTACAGGAGCGCAGAGAGAAAGCAGCTAAAGTAGGGGAAGTAGGGGAAAGCCCAATTCAAATGATGCCTTCTGTCTGAGGCGATTCCTCAGTGTCCCAATTGTTAATGCCCAACCAACAACTCCATAAATTACCTTGTATTTATTTGATACCAACTAATTAGTGTACATGTTGCTTCCCACAGTGAAAGGAGGCTCCCCAAGCCAAGGATTGGTTTTATTTTGGTCTTCAAATCCTCGGGGCCATGCATACAGTAGCCACTTAAGCATGTTGAAAAATAATAGCTGGCATTTACATTGTAAGTGTGGCAAAGCACTTTACAAATACATATCTCATTTGATCCTCACAACAACCCTGGGAGGCAGGTGCTATTATTATTCCTACTTTACAGATAAAGAAATTCGGGCAGAGAGCTGTGACTCGTCCAAGGTCAAAAAGCTCATGAATGTCAGAGATTTGAACTCAGGTCTTTCTGACCCCAGGGGCCAGTGTTCTATGCACCATGCCATCTAGCTGCCTCTATCCATAAATGAATCTGACTGAGATGGCCCGTGATCAAAAGTTCAAATCCTAACAAGAATTTCCTTAAAGCAGTTCTCCCACTCCTGCTCTTTCCTCTCCCAAATATCTATTTTTCCAATTCAGAAAAATAAGGCAAAATGGCAAAAGAATCCTCCTTCACTATCGTCCACAGTCCAAATTATTAACTTACCCTATCAAGCTTGAGTTTGTCCACATCAGCTAGAAAAGGGTTTACCGCTTTCTCACCAACCACTTTCAAAGCAGTACCCAATGCTTCAAAGGCAGCATCTCTAACTTCAGGGGCAGAATCATTGATGTGCTACAGCCCAAAAAGGAGAGAATTTAAATTTTTTTAAATGGCATCGCCGAGCTCAATTCAGGTTAATGGAGGGGATTCAACACCTACGAAGCTAACACGGGTGCAACGCATGATGTTACTTCTACTAATAAACAGCAAGCCTGTCATAAGAGTACAGTGAACTTCCTGTATTTTATGACAGCTTGTAATTCCACCATCTAACACTCTCAAATGAGCTTAAAAATTTCAACAATTTTGATGACTATTCTTGTCCTGTCCTAGTTAGTTAAACAGCCAAGACAGACCAATCATTAGAAGCCCCACTGATCACATACACCCCATGTCTTTTCCTATAGAGCAGTTACAGTAAAGACATATTAAAAAAAAAAGTTCACTTCAGTCCTCAGCCCTGTTGAGGGACATCACTGCCAGGTGAAAGTCTAGGAATGTCGCTACCACAAACTCCCAAAGCTCTAGCTTCGGCCCATACCTTCAGGAGAGCAGCACAAAAGGGCTTGAGCAGACTCTTAGGCAGCGTGGAAGAAGTACAGTGTTGGAAACTTCTTGCTATGAAAAGGGATGTCTGCTGTTTGATGGTTGGATTTTTGTTGTCCATCACAGCTAAAATATCCTCACTGATGCTCTGTAGGGTGGTCTTTGAAAGAAGTTAGGGAAAAACAAATTAGGGTCACACAATGGACCTGATCAATTCTGAATTAGAGCAACCATGGTACTGGATGTGACTAACTCACAGTTAGGAAGACTGCATCAATGGCTTCCTGGAGGGCCTGGACTACCTGAGGCTTCTTCTCTTTAAACTTCTCCAGGATCGTTGGCACTACCTGTGCAAAGGGACAGTTAAGCTGAATGAGACCATTTCACAATGTCTGACAGAAAATGAACTATGATGGACAAGCAAATTTGCAGGGCTCCATCCTTTCCCACCAGAGAGAAATGAGGAAAAACCTGGCTGAGAAAAGGCTAAAAATCCCAAACAAATAAAAGAGAGATCACAGTTAGATCAGCTTATTCAAATTTAACAATTAAAAATCTGTCAAGTCAGATGCTTCACTATTCCCTTTCCCACATTCCCAGTACCTATAAAACCACATGGAGCGTCTTTTCAAAGGTCAAAAGTTCTATCCAAAACTGGTACATAAAGGAAATTCATTTTATATGAATGGTTCATGAAGTAAGAGATAAGTACTAATGGGCAACAACTGTTAAAATGTAGATCATAGGATTCAATTTTTTTAGGATAAAAAACCATGACCTTCAAATATAAACCAAGAAGTGCTTAATTCACCATAAAATTGCTTAAATCAATTTAAGAAATATTTGTATAATGATAAAAGATAGGTCACTGTGTTACTTAAGATATTAAATAAGTTATCTCTTTACATTCTTTTAAAGAAAAATGCTCTAGTTTTATTAAAACATTTTCTTATGTTGTGATATAGTTTTGGTGACATTCTTCAGTTTCTAAAGAAAAATTAGTTACAAAAGTTACCATCAGATTTCAGACTAAAAAGAAATGTCACAATCCTCAGTTTAGTTATAAAATCTTGGGGGGGAAAATTGCTTCTAATAGAAAAAGTTACATAAAAACTTCATAATTCTCCAAGATAAATGTTAAGATGAAAAAAACTGGATCCTGATGTTTATTCTGAACTCATGATGTTGTCAGTCATTATCTAGTCGGTTGGAGTTGTACAGGAAGATTCTCTGAAATTATTTTTAATGCAGTGAGTAAGCAAGGCCTAAATATTGTAAGCACATGATGCTAAGTATTATAGCCACATCCTGCAAAACACATCCCCGATGAGAGGAATTCAGTTCAGTATTTATTATAACATTAACCTAGGCAATAAAATGATCAATTAGCTAAGAATCCAAACCCATTTAAAACTAAGGCTCTTCCAGGAACACAATGCCAAATGGCATCAACTACCCCATACTGGATTTTCAAATTTCACATGAACCCCAAGGTCAATTAAGAGATGCAATAGTACAGAATGGTCTGTTTGCTAAAAATGACTTATGTGTATAAGTTATTAAACTTGTTGAACTGAATGTATCCTAATAATAAATCATTTGTGACTGTACAACCTAATACAAAAGGCATCAATTAGTTAAAATCTCTAATTTTTAAATAGCAAAATAAAACTAAACTATTTTGAGTACTATCCAATTCAGTATCAACAAAGCCAATTTACTTGTTACAACTGACTTTTCCCTAGAATGCTGCATATATACCAACACGATAGTTGAGGAGAATACAATAAATGTGAGGCAAAAGTTATTCTTCTACAAACAAAGTCATTTTTCTTTTAAAATGTAGGCTATGGCATTTGTCAGTCAAAAGTGTGGGTTTTTTAAAATTTTTTAAGCTCAGATAACAAAATAAAGTGATCTATTATTTTTCTTGTGGGTTCCAAGAGGCCCCGCATTCAATGAAATATTACTTACATGGCCTGCATATTGACCAAACTTCTTCCTGAGCCCAACAGCAAGCCCAGTAAGACATTTTGCTGCCAAAGCCACCAACATGACATTAGTGTCCTTTCCAACAACCTAAAAAACAAAATACAACACAACAGTTCTAGTCTAGCACAAAAATTGTTTTTTTTTTTTGAAAAGTCACAAAAGTCATTGTGCTGAGCCATTACATATATCTATTTCCCTCGCATATTTCCTCTTCAGTAGCTGAATGAATTTTGGGAATCTACTCACAATTTATGTTAGTTTTTTTTTTTCTTTTGACCTTTTCCCAAAGGCCAAAAGGCATGTAAAAACCTGACTTTATATTGTCAACTTCCTCCCTTTTGGAGATAGTAGAGAAGCTAGAAATGAGGCAGCCTGTGATACCTTTTAGGTGACAAGTATGGAAACTTCCCTTAAAATAAGATAGGTCAAGTAATAGGGGCTTAGAGGAAGGCAGTCATTTTGGAGGGAGCTCCCTAAAGAACCCCATATTGACAATCTTTTGGTTTGAATTCATGGGCAAAAGTGAAGCCTGAAGAACTCTAAGGATGGCTGCTGTCAGATATCTCCTGATGTCCTCTGGGGGAATCTAGAGGATTCCCATGCTAGTGTAGCATCTCCTGGAAGGAGCAGGTGGGTCTCACGTTGCAAAGTTTCTTATGCGAAGCCCCTTCCATTAGTTTCTCCGTTATACAAACCCATTTGTACCTATCAGCATTAAAGCATAACTGGAGATGATGATGATGATGATAGATTATATGTGTATCATGCTTCAGTTTTTAGAGAATCTTCAATTATAAGATTATGTTTCATAAGATTATAACAAAGAAAAAAGCATGTCTGCCACAATATAAATATTGTAAACATATAAATAAAATATTTTAAAATCTTTATTTTAAAAAAGCATAAGTGAATTTAATGGGATGGCAATAAAATTCTACAAGTCATATAATGGAGGAAAAAAATTCTGGTGGGAAAATGAAAAATAAAAAATAAATCACATGGATACTGATTTTTTTTAAAGAAAAAGTAACAATGACAAAGCTTAAAATTTTGTAAAAATTAAAAACAGTGAATTTAAAAAGTCAACTCCCAGGATGCCTGAATATTACTTTTTAAGAATTTTCCATTTACTATTATGAACTTGAGATACATTAACAAACATAAATGTTTTTCTAGAAAAAATGCAAAAAAAGAGGACTGCATATGAAATCATAAATCTCTACTACATAAAGCTTAATTTTAATGGGGAAAGATCTATTTTAAAATACACACTGCCTTACCCTTTCTAAACATCCTTCTACCTCTTCCGTTTGGTTTGAAAAAAAGGAAAACACCAGCAAAGCTGACAAGAGGTTACGGTAATGCAAAAAGTATTTTTCAACTAAAAGAGCAAAATTAAAGGAAAAAAAGGTAATGCAAGTAGTACAGCAATTAAAGTGCAAACTAGAAATGAAGGACAAAAAATCATTTGAAAACCAGCATGCTCTGAGAGACTTCAAAAAAAAAAAACCAAAAGAAAATTCATGTATATTAAGGAGAGAAAACCAGTTACAGAGATTCAAGCTCCCGGTACCCTTAGGTATTCAGGTACAAGCTTCAGTTCCCTTAGGCATGGAAAGAAAGGGAGAGGGGGATGGAAAGAATCTCTTTCACCACATTTCTTTCTTTCAATTTACTCCTCTTTTTGATGCTTCTTTCTTACTATCTTTCCTTCTCTTCTCTGGGCATAAGGGAACTGAGGGAATGAAGGGGCCATAACATACAGCTGAAGGACATTTAAAAAAAATTGTAACCAAATATTATGATCTCTAGTCTCAATTTAAAGAGATGAAATGTCAGGATGGAAAATGCTATCCACAGCCAGAGAAAGAACCATGGAGTTTGAATGCAGGATTGAAGCAGACGGTTTTTTCTTTGTTTGTTTGTTTGTTTTTTCTTTCTCATGGTTTTCCCCTTTTGTTCTGATTCTTCTTTCACAACATGACTAATGTGGAAATGTTTAATAACGACTGTACATGCATAGCCTATATCAGATTTCCTGCTGTTTTGGGGGAGAGTAGGGAAGGGATGGAGAAAAACATTTGGAACTCAAAATCTTATAAAAGTGAATTTTGAAAACAAACCAAAAAATGTATAGACCTATATGTACATACATACTGCATACCTATTTATGTACATGTAAAAGTATATGTAATTATATATAGCAATATAAACATTTTTAAAAAGAGTGGGGAAAACGAGATGAAATGAACCTCTTTATTTTTCCTCCCTCTCAAAAGACAAAATAGAAAACACTTGAAGAGACTGATTTTCTTCCCCTGTTGGTCACAGTAGGAGTAAAACAATTCAACCATTAGAACTGAGAAGGCCCCAGAAAGTACATAGCGCTCTCTGCTCATCTCATAGCTCAGAACCAGAGATAAGGTGACAAACTGAATACAACTAGTCAGAATCAGAGCCCGGACTAGGCTCTAGGCCTCCAGGCCCTGGCCTGGTACACTTTTTCCTGTAGCAATCCGGCCTATGAAAGAAAAGGTCTCCCTCTTGCCCTGGATTTTGCCATACTCTGTTGCCCATATAGAGCTTTAAGATTTGCATTGTGAGACTAGATTCAGATTCACAATCCCAAGATCACTTATTAACAAAGCTTGCAGTACTCTTGTATCTGCTTGCTAAAGAAACTTCAAATTTTTTTCATGATTACTTTACTTCACAAATGTAGTACACAGTCACTAGCTTTCAGTCAGTCAATAAGCATAACAAGGCCTTGTGACAAGCTTAATGTTGGAAGGAACCATAGAAGCACCAGGCCCAACCCATCATCTTTCCAGAAGCTCTCCAATGATTTCAAGGCAGAGGTTTCTTCTCTCAGATCTTCTTCAAAGTCTGCACTCTCCTCCCTACAGGCTAGAGCTGTATTTTCAGATGTCATGAAAGTTGTTAAGCATAAAGAGCTACAATCATACTCAATTCAGGCCTCAATAATTCAAAACCAGAGCCACATCCTCTTACCCATTTGACATTCAAAACAAAAGCTCTGTTCTCATACTGAGTTCCACTCTGTTAAATGGAATCTGTTTTAAATAGACCATTCTGCAGATTTATAGAAGTGAAAAACCCTCTTCGTAAAAAGCTACCTCATAGCCTATTACATGCCAGTGGTCTGAAAATACCTATGATAACAGCTCACTGCTCCAAATAGCTAAAAAAAAAAAAAATAAAATAAATCAATATCCCAAACTAAGCTAAGAAAACACATAATCAGCTCTAGGAGAGAAACATTTATGGTTTACTTATTCAAGAAATATTACTAATCACACTTCTATTGAGAAATAATATTTGAGAGAAAATAGCAACTGTTTAAAAAAGAAGCGATGCTAGGGTCTCTATTTTGAAGACATCATATTAATACTTCAATAACCCAGATTTACCTTTTTCAGTGCTTTGACTAAATCTGCATAATCTCCAGTTTCCAATTTGGGGTTTTTTACCAGTGTTTCTACAGCCTCCAGCGCTTCTTTTCTCTCCTGCCATTTTTTAGCCTCCTGCAGGGGACACAGGAAGGGTCACATATAGCTTACACAGTACTTACAAGCCCAGAAGCTCAGCTCCTATGCCCGACAGAGACAAGTCCTAGTATATGAACAACATGCTGGTTACCAAGAGCAGGGTAAACTGAAGAGTTCAGACCGCAACTGAAGCATCACAGGTTATAACACCATGGCCGTGTCAAGATTTTTTCCTTCATAAGTTATTTTCTAAAGGAAGTTTGGTGATCAAATGTTTTTCTATGAGCAAGCACCATAGTATGAGCTGCCACAGAGTATTGTATAAATCTGCTTACTTATTTAAGAAAGGGATACTAAGCTTTATGCTTGTATAGTTCCATGATATTACTTTGTGGGTGTATGTAAGTTAGTGTTTCTGTAGTAATTTGTATGTAATTTAGTATTTCTCGAGCTCCTTTGAAAGCAGTGAGTTGTTTTGTTTCACTGTTACTGAATTTAAAATCTGTTTAAAATAAATTTTTTAGAGGTTCACCTATGATAGCCAATTTTTCCCCCCACATCTTTTGTTGCTCCTTGGGCTAGTTTGCACTGTGTGTTGATACCAAAGCCATCTAAATCTAACCGTTACATAAAATCTGTGAAATCTGTATAATGTTAAGGATTTTGTGTAAATAGGTACTTAGAGAATTAAGTCCTGAAACCTCATAATGAGAGAGGTAAAAGAGAGTAACAGTTGCTGTATTTTATTTGAAGAAGATAAATTTAGCAAAAGAGCTGGTGGATCATTCTGTGCTATGTAACATGTACCAAAAAGGTAGTTATTTCAATGAGAGGAAATATTTTTAAAAGAATGTGGTAGAAACAAGAATTTTATTTACATAAAAATAAACTTTTTTCATAAAGCAAAAAAAAGGATACAAAGCAAAAGTCTCAAATATCCAAGAAATGTCACTAAGAATGACTGTCACAGAAATTCCTTAGTACACCTGTAGCAATGATGTGGTGAGGACGTTCAAAGTCTTGGCACAATTACCAGTTAGTCACCACACACCAGGCCAAGTTCTACTACTCTTAGTGGTCAGTTCCTCACATGATGAGCACCATCTTAACCATTTCCTCACATGATTGTAAGGAGGAATAAGCTTTAATAAATGTTTATAACTCAATGGGTGACTGTTTCGAAATCATCTAAAAAGAGCAAGTCTATTATTGGTAACTTACAATTTTGTCATAAAAGTCTTTGGGAAGCTTAGAAAGTATCTCCACAGCTTCTAACAGCTCGTAAGCATCTATCTGTGGCACTTCATCACCATCGTCACCTCCTGCAAAGAGGAGAAAACTTAAGAAATAAAACAGAAGTTTCAGTCCTTTCCTGTTTCTCACCTGGATCATGTGGGACAGAAAAGGGAACAGCCACAAGTACAGCATCCATCAGATGCTCTCTTTATCCCCAGTAGCCTTAGACAACATATCTACCTCTGCTAGTCTCTATATATATCAAGGTTAAAAAAAAAAGCAGCTTCACAATTCAAAACCAAGGGGCTACATTTATTAGGTGTCTACTGTACACAAATCACTGTGCTAAGTGCCAGAAGAAAAACAAAATATGGACAAGACACTATCTCTACCCTGAAGGAGCTTACATTCTAGTAAAAAGACAAGACCCTAACTCAGGCAGCTGTAACATATATGTGTGTTATCACCACATAGAGCAAAGGAGTATGAATGCAGGTAGTGGAAAACAAGGATCCCTAAAGGTGGCTCCTGAACTGAGTTCAAAGGATAGATAGAAAGTCAGGAGGTAGTGAAAAAGAGGGAAGAGGTAGGTTAGTCAATCAATAAGCATTTCTTAAGCTCCTACTATGTGCCAGGCATTCTGCTAAGCACTGGAAATACAAAAAAGAGGTAAAAGACGGTCCTTGTCCTCAAGGAAGATGCTGTTTGGTCATTTCAGTCAGGTGGTACAGTGCATACGGCACTGAGCCTGGAATCAGGGGAGACTCACCTTCCTGAGTTCAAATCAGGCCTCAGACACTTACCAGCTGTGTGACCCTGAGAAAAGCACTGAACCCTGTTTGCCTCAGTTTCCCTATCTGTCAAATGAGCTGGAGAAGGAAATGACAAACCACTCCAGTATTTCTGCCAAGAACATCCCACATGGGGTAACAAAGAGTGAGGCATGACTGCGAAGGGACTCAACAACAAAGTCCTGGAGAAGCTCAGAATCCAATGAGGGAGACAACAAGCAAACATGTATGTACAAACAAGCCATCTTCAGGATGAACGAGAATGAAAGAGGGAAGGCCCTACAATGAAGAAAATGCGATTTTATCTATGCCTTAGAGCAGTGGTTCTCAACCTGTGGATTACCTTCATTTTGTAACAATGAAAATACCTCCTGCATATCAGATAGATTCATAACAGTAGCAAAATTACAGTTATGAAGTAGCAACAAAAATAATTTTATGGTTGGGGGTCACCACAACACAAAGAACTGTATTAAAGGGTCACGGCATTAGGAAGGTTGAGAACCACTGCCTTAGAGGAAGCCGGGGGCGGCTAGGTGGCATAGTAATAGAGCACTGGCCCTGCAGTCAGGGGGACCTGAATGCAAATCCGGCCTCAAGACACCTGACACACTTACTAGCTGTGTGACCTTGGGCAAGTCACTTAACCCCAAATGCCCTGTCTTCCCCCCTCAAAAAAAAAAAAAAGGAAGCCAGGGATACCAGTAAGCAGAGATGCTAAGAGAGACCACAGGAGGCTTGGAGGTTTGATTAGTACAAAGTGCAGAGCTTACCTCCCTCAGCATCTCCTCCAGAAGACTGCTGCTGCTCCAACTTTGCTTCTAACTCCTGCTGGGAGCGTAGGAAGCGAGTAGGCTTAGGAGCCCCTGGGGGCAGTCTGCACCATTCTTCTTCTAGTTCCTTCAACTATAAAACCATAAACCATTTTAGAACTTATTTCCAAATCTCTATCCCCACTAGACAATGTTACCATCATATGATATGTTCTCAACCCATTTATTCTGTATAGACCCAACAAAATGAAAAAGGAAAATCTAAATTGAATCCAGTGTTCTCTGGGGTACTGATCTTGAAGCTGCCCACAAAGAAGAGCCTGAACTTGTAACATTCACTGTGTTTATTATGGAAGAGGGGCAAAGTCCTTCCCAACTTGGTGTGATTAGAGAAAATAAAAACAAGATATTATTCATACAGTGGCCTTGTCACTTAGAACTCATATTATACCCTTCAAAAAAGTAACTCTACGCAATTAAAGCCTAATACAACATATTTAGGAGGCAGTCCTTCAGCAATAGAGCTATAAGGATGTTGTTTAAACTGACAGGGGTGAGGTCCAGCAGAGGAAAAGAATTAATGATGCTTGGAGGACATCACAAGGACAAAGAAAATGTGAGAATGGATTCTGGAGACACACGTTCCTGGCACAGCACTCCCTTCTGCACCAAAGGATTCCTACTTTACGCCATGTGGCCAATGACAAAAACAGGTGGGGGGGAGGGGCCTCACCTGGACAGGATTTATATTTTGTAGCGGAGCTTTCAGAGCATCCCGAATCCATCGGTAAATCTCCACAGCAATTAATTTGGCCTCATCTCGAATGGCCTTCTCTCGTGACTCAAAGAGTTTTGGCAACACTTTGATAATTGGCTTAAGTAAGATAATTTTTGAACCAAATTCACTAGAAGCAAGAGGTTGAAAAACATAGAATTTTATCAGTTCAAACTTTTATCTATCTACACACATTCCTAGTGCTCTCCTTCCCTACTTTTTTTTCCTGCACATACATAGATATACATGGTTCTTGAATGTAAATTCCTTGAGAGCAGGAACTGTTTCTGTATTCCTAGAACTCAGCCCATAAACACTTAATAAATGCTTGCTGATTAATACACACAATTAAGTAACCACTACCCCGACCAAGTTGGAAGACAAATAGGCAAAGGATAAAGAAGAAAACAGGCATCCAGAATCATCTTTACAGACATTCAGAAGCAAGTTTGCCAAGGATATTGTTTTCTATTGCCTCTGGTCTCAAACATTCCTTTCTCCTACCTACCACCACCACCAGAAGCTAATCTAGATCAGTAGCTTTTCTGGAGGTTTCACTTAGTAAACCTGACCATCTTGACTATCAATTTAAAAAGGATTTTTAAAAAAAAATAAAAACTAATGCTTTGGCAGCACATAGTCCAAAACCAAAAACAAACCCATTGATGTTTTGGAGCCTGGTGAAGTGAGGAATATTCCAAAAAACTTCCATATCTGGGAGAAGGGAAAGATCCTTTTGTACCAATCACTGTATAGTTCTAGAATTAGGGCTCTACTTGTTTAGCAAATTGAAACAATACTGGAGTTAGGAGGACCTGAGTTCAAATCTGGTCTCAGATACTTGACACACTTAATAGCTGTGTGACCTTGGGCAAGGTGCTTAACCCCAACTGCCCTCCAAAAAAAAGCAAAAAAAAGCAAAAAAAAAAAACAACCCCAAAAACCAAAACACTAAACTTTGAGCCAGCAGACCTAGAATCTATTCTGATTTTTTAACTTCATTTCAATTCAATTTCTGAGGGATGAGGGAAGGCACACATAGGCTCCCAAGGATAGTCTATTTAATTTTTTAAAAAATCTTTCAAGTGTCATTATTAACTTTCTGACAGGTTGTTTGTAGCTTCTTTGGCTGCTCATAACATTTTTGTAAAGAGTAGATTTGGGCTACAGGGCATCATGTTAGAGAAGAATGCAAGGAGGGTGCCCTAACAGTAAGAGCCAGATACTCAAAGAAAAGGCTTGTGAGACACAGGACACAGGGTGAAATCTTGCCTCCACAGCTCACTAACTCCCAATGATACAGTTTGCTCATCTGTAATAGCAGTGAAGTGGACTTGATGGTCTTTCAGGTTCCTAGACTGTTTATTTCACTCCCCATAGTCACTAAATCCCTAAAATGTTCCTGTGGACACTGTGACTGTCCCACCTGCTGCTTCCAGCAATGACTACTAAAAATAATATAATCAGAGTAAGGGTGAACTCTACCAGCATAGGGTTTCCTTGTGTCATAGACCCCTTTGCTAGTCTGGTGAAATCTACAGCCTCCTTCTCATGTTTTTAAATGCATAAAAATGTTACAAATGAAAACCAAAATTAAACACATAAGAAATGAGTGAGAGGAGAGGAAGTAGAGGCAGAAGAGATACTGGATGATACAGTCGGGGTGGGGGACGAGATAGGGATAGTAAAGTCAAGTGAAGAATTCTGGCTTTTGTTTTGCCTTTTTTCTTTTATTAAGTATAGGTAAGACTTGGGTATATCTATAGGAAGCAGGGAGGAAGGTGGCACATAGAAAGAATGACTGTGGGGGCAATCTACTTAAAAGATGGGAAAGGACAGGATCAAGGGCACAAGCAGAAGGGCTGGCAGCAGCCAGGGTAAAGGTTGCCTCTTTGTTGAGAAGGAAAGCCAGGATGTGAGAGTCTTGAGGAAAGGAAAAAAGGTTTGAAATAGACTCTGGAGGGAGTAGGACAGAGAATCAATTAGGAAGGAATTAGAGGATTGTCTTGACAGTGAAGGCCCAGCTGAGATGGTATGAATTCATGATAGATTTGGTTAGAATAGTTGTGCAACTCTCTCCCCAGGAGGAGAAGGGGTAGTGGATGGAGTTAATCCAGAGTTTAGGCACTGGGGAAGACAGAACGGCATAAAGTTCATCTAAGCAAACTTGCATTTTAGACATCAAGAAAATTTAGCTGCTATTACTCAGCATTCTCAAAAATAGTGTGCTGTTTTGTGCTCTGTTCTGCCTTGATAGGAAAAACATAAAATAAAGTTTTTTTAACTAAAAAAAAAATAAAACACACACACACACACACACACACACACACCCCCAACACTCTCAATCTCTCTCTGAGATCCCTGGTTAAAAGCATTGCACTAACCACAGAGATATTATAAGGCTGTTTGTCTAATCATGACATGGAATTTGTATATAATAAATGTGCTGACATCAGTCTAAGCTACTTTCTTCTAGCCCTGGGTCATGGGGCCAATGAGAAACACCTCAGTAAAAGTGCTGCTGATTCTGCTCCAAGGGTCAGTTTCTAGCACATCCCAGGACCTGGGCAGCATGAGGTTCCAAGCCACAACATCTTCCCCAACAAGTTATTTCTGCTGCTCTTAAGATAAGAGTTTATTTTCCCATCCATTTCACACGTCTGATCGTTGTGAAGAGGAGAGCAGAGAAATCAGATATTGGGGTCCAAACAGAAAAAAACTTGTTTTATTATTTAGACAAGACTCAAGAATTATCACAGAAAATGAAGGGTTCCACGCCTATGAAGAAAGTCACATAAAGATATGGGGGCTCAGTCCAAGGAATAAGAGTGGAAACATTTCTGGAACCAGTATTAATAGGCTAAAACAGAATTAAGAGTGCTGTCCAGCATAAACCTGCAGAGATATGCCCTTCAAGATCTAGATTTGCCCTAAGAGTCTTGAAAGATATTCAAGAGAGAAGGGGCTGGTTCTCAGGCCTTACTGTGGGTTTTAAGTCACTCTGGAGGTGCAGAAGTACCAGACTATATTGGGACGGCCCTAGATCTTAGGAACACCGTGAATGGACACACAGATGCTTCTCTCATCCCCATCCAAACTCCAACAGGAGTCACAGGAAGATGAGGAGAATCTAGCATCACTCCTGGACTCAGAGCAGGAACTGGTACCCTCTGCCTCTAAGCAGTGCCCATCATCCTGACAGCACTGTAAAATGTGATACGCAAGAGTTCTCTCATAGGTAGAGAAGAAAAAAAGATACTGGACATACTGACAGGCTGCTCATTCAGAAGCTGTAAGAATTTGAGGAGCTAGATTCTATAAATTGTTTTAAAAGTTTATAACTCATCTTAAAATAAATATAATCATGTTTTTACCTAAAATACTATTTATGTAAAATGGGGAGAAAAATTAGAAGACTGAGTAATTTATAGTACTTAAACTCCAAAGCTGCTAAATTTAAAAGATCATACTATGCCATATATACATACCAACACAAATACATACATACACACACACACACACACTCACATACATACATGCATGCATGCGCGCACACATCATAAGAATTCTACTGGCATAAACAGAGACCAAATAACCAGTCAGTTCTTTTCCCAAAATCTGTAGGTTGTTGGCTAGGGATTTCCTAATGACTATTTCCAAAGACAACATATATTTTATTTTTCAAGTCCCATAGTAATGAATGTTACAAGGAAAATATTTACTGTATTCTGATATCATACGATATCTAGTCGAAGTGAGGTTGTCAGAAAGTTTTAAAAGTCCTTTAAAAAGAAGTAAATAATTGGCTAGGTGCAGGGATGGGTGTGGCCTTTCAACAGTCCAAGTTTTACAGAACAAATCCTTTTATTAAGAGTATTTGTTCTGTGAAATTTGGATTAGTAAAAGGACTGTACTTGAGGACCTAGAGGGCCACAAGGCCCAAGGTTCCCCACCCCTGCTAGGGCATTATAGAGTCTGAGTTTAGATACTTTCACATAGCATAAATACCCACGACAGTAACTTTTTAAAAAGATTAAGGGCATTTGCCAGATCACAAGCAGTGCTGATCACTAGTGTGCTCATGTGCCCCTCACACAGCACTTCACTGAAGCTACTCTGACATGCAAACTTCTGGGGACGTGTTATCAGATCAGAGGGCCTGCAAAAGAGAACAAACTACTGGTTTGCCTAATTCAGATTTCCACAGGACATCAAAGCAGCTTTTTCCCAAAAAAGGTAGTATTCACAGAAGAGTTCCTTTAAAGCCAGCAAGAAGCTCTGGGTTTTGAATGACCTACTGCACAGCAGCCCATCTGCTGTTTTGTAGCTGGTATGCTCCTGTGAAAGATGTACAGCAGAGGGACCCAACTCAGGCAGCCCAAGTCCCCAGTGTGCAGGGCTCAAAGCAACAAATAAGATTAAACGTGATAATGAAATGGAATCGGGAAATGTTTAATTTGCGGTATTCTAAGTCAATATGCTGCCCTCTCAACCAGTCCCACACCACTGATACACAGCATTTGTTTTAGGATGGCACCAAATAAGTTACTGCATTAGCAAAAGGGCCCAACTCTAGGACGAAAGACTGTCATCTTGGCCCTATCACAGTGCTTCTAAACAACACTTCAACCCTCTGAGATCTACAACTGCTGACAGCAGAGGGAGGAGAAATGGTTTAGGTGCTTTATTTAAGTGAGGTAATCTCTTTCCACACACAAAAAAAATAAGGGCAATTCTTAAATTGAGGTCAGTAATAACCTGGTCTATTTTAATCAGGAAAGTTTTTAGTCAAGACAGTGAGACAAATGAAGACTAAAATTCATCATTCATTACACAGAGCTCTCTGAGGAGCTGGGCGACTGAGAGACAGCAGACTTACTGAGTCCCATAACTGGTTTGAGCACACTAAGTCCCAGTGGTCCCCATTTCTATGTAAGGCTTGATGACAGACTGACTTTAACCAGAGCTTGGCTCCTCATCACAGCTCACACTCACAGGGCTGGAAGTTTCCCAAAGGCCCCTCCTCTTGACGGCCTGCAGCTCACCTGAGGGCTTTCCTCAGCGTCTCTATACAGGCGACTGTGATTTTGGGGTTCTTACTGTCCAAGCCCTTCAGAAGCTCTTCTTGCACGGCCTCCCCCTTTTCAATCTCTATGTACATCAGACAGATCTCTGTGCCAAGCTCCTTTGCTCTGGCTTTTGGCTGGTTGAATACTTTACTTACAACCCCTGACACAACTTCTCCTGTGGTCCTGAAATACATAGTTCAAAACAAAGATGCATTTTATTTTACAGAAGAAAGGCTTCAAGAAAGATGAAAAAAAAAAAGGAAAATATATCTGTTCACTTGTCAGAATTAATTCAAATGAACCCCTAATCTTGTCATGTTTTCTTTTTTACTCCAAGTATATTTTCTATTTGTGAACCGTAAATTAACATTGTATTTTGAATAAAACCTAGCCTAGATTTTATCTATCAAACCATATGTAATTACTGTCAATCACTCCAGTATTCCTAATTCCAAAAAAAATGAAAATTGCAGTAAAATGTTCTAAATTGTTAATAACCAAGGATAACATATAAAGTGTCCCAAAGGTTTCAGGGCAGGTTTATTAGCTTAAAACTGTCTTGAGACCCTTGGGACACCCTGTATATAAGAAGTCATCCAGACCCAGAACAAATGGAAAGAAATGACTTACTTTCCGGCCACATGGGCATTTTCGACATAGACAAGTGCAGCTTCTAATCCCTTGAGCTGAACCACTGCATTGGAATCGGTCACAAATTTTTTGATCAATCCTAAGTATTTGGACCATTCAGGACTCTTCTCATCCTTTATTTTCTGGAAAATCTTCAGGGCCTCTTCATATCCACTTAACCTTGCTTTCCACAGCTAGAAAGTAAGTTTTATTTATAGATATACACATATTAAGCAAGTTTATTTCATACCTTTTTCCTTCTGCTTACTGTGAACTGTTTTTGTGAAGTAAACGTGATTACATTATGTTCTATTCTGGATACAAAAAGGGAATGCAATAAATTCAGACTGAGATATAAGAGAGAATACTAAGTAATTTGTCAAAGCTCTTCCAAACTCAAATTTGTTGCTATCAATGTAACAGAGCAAAATGAAACTTGAAACAATCTCTTACTGTCCGTGATGACTGAATCCTGACCTCATGTTTATGGGCCTTTTGTTGCTTGTTCTCTTGATACTATTCAAGCAGAGAGAGCGAAGAAAGCAAGTTGCTAAAGCTGCCTGATGTAGAAAGTTGTTTTAAAAATCTGCCTGGCTAACTGCCAAGCAGCTTCATAGCATCACACTTTTAAATTTTTAATCAGAAGTTTGCTGACTGTAACTGTTAAGTTTCAAGCTCATTTAGGAACAACCAGTGATTTGTCATTCGGTCAACAGATATTTACTGAATCCCTACTGTATACAACAAGGTACTCTGCTAGGGGTTCTGGGGAATATAAGGACAGGAAAAAAAAGAAAAAGGACAGATTTCCTGCCCCTAAGTTTAGATGGGCAAGGGAAAGAATTAGGTTTGTTCCCTTAACAGTAAGACTTTCACTGAAGAGACAAACAATTACAGGATTATCGTATTATCTCAAAATGGGAGGAACAGCTTAAAAATCTGCACATTATTCATTCTAATAGAGTTAGTCAGCTGGAAGTATTACACTGAAGAAAAAAGAAATTTTATCTTAAGGAAGAAAAAGTGCTTGACTCACTATCTGTTTCAGATAGGACAGGGATAGACCTGTACATTCACTGGTACAGAGAACACCCAGCTGAGCACAATCTCTCTAATTAATGCAGGTCAGCAGAGTCTTAAAGAGTTGTCTAGAGCACAAAGAGGTTAACCAGAGTCCTGAAGGTGGTGTATGTGTGTATCAGAGATAGAACTCAACCAAGCTCTTTCTGGCTCTGACCACTATACTCTGCTGCTTTTTATAGTACCTCAGAAAAATAAATCAAACATGCTCTAACACCAAAATGAGGAATGATACAAAATTGCTTCCCATGATGCCCCAGACCTGTAATGCAAGCTCAAATTATATTGAACATTTCCATTCTTTAACTGAGCCATGTATTAAGCATACATAATAAATACAGAAGAGAGGGGGGCATTAAATTACAGGAAATTTTTAAAAATCAAATGAATAAAACTGAATAATAACATCAGTACCAACTATAGCAGCAAAGGTCTTCAAATGACTTTTGGGTCTTGTTTCTACCCTGCCACAAGAATTCACAGAATTCCAGGACTGAGAATCACCTCAGGGATCATCTCATTCTCCAGCTGAGGACACTGAGGCACAATGAGTTGGGATAAGTCAACTACTCTAGGTCACACTAATAGTAGGGGACAAATCCAGAATTCCAATACAGTTTCCTTAGGTTCAGTGCCCCCTGCAATATCCTAGAGTGGACCTACCAAAAACCATCCAGAATGGCTCTCTAGTCTGTTTTTCAAGTCCTTCAAAGAAAAAGAGTTTACTACTCCTTGTAATAAGCAGTAATCGTTATAATTTTTAGAAAGTTTTACCTTATGTCTAAGCTAAATTTAACTTGCGTCAATTTAAAAGTTATTTATGCCAACAACTTTTATACAACTTAAAATCAAAATGAAATATGTCATACTAGACCAGGCCTTACTAAATACAATACCAGCTCAGTTATCCAGCATGGTGGACAAACAGGGTGTCTGGTTCTAGTTAATGGGAAATCATTAATGGCTATAAGAAAAAAATCCTAACAATTCATGCTTCAAAAGGAAGTAATGAATGAGTACTCCATTTCTAGAGGTTTCCTAGAAAAAGCAAGGTGCCCACTTGCCTGAAATATGGAAGAAGGCATTCTTGTTCAGACATGGCTTGGACTAAAATGGCCTATATTATAAAGGAATTCATTACAAGTCTGTGATTTTGCAAGATTATCAGTAACCAGATCAATCAGCTTTGAAAGAAGCCTCATAAAGTTAAGTAGAATAATGCTAGAGGGACAAAATTAGTTCTCCCGGATTTTAAATCAAAGCAAAAAGCTTCAAAAGTCCTATAATTTTTGTCTCTTTATTCAATAAATATTTATGAGGTTAGAAAGAAATTAGAGGTGGGTAGGACAAAATAATGGAGTAACCAGAAAGTGGACTTGTAAAAATAATTACCGATTAAAGAAAAAAAAAGGAAACTTTATTATTGCCTCTCAATGTCTTAGCTACAAATTAAATGTAGTCTGAGGAAACCAAAGACAGGCAAGTTTTTAGTAAGATTCTTGCTATGTTTAACCGGGGGTCATGTTTTATGTAAATTAAAAGATACAGTTAGAATTCTCTTGAATTGAATGGTCAAGACAGGTCTAAAGAAGGTTACTTTGCTTTAAAATAACCAAAAAGGTTTTGAGCCCCCTAGCAGACTGAGTTATGCCAGAGGGCTGCTAAAGTGGGCCTGCTTCTCCATTCTCTAGACATCTCACTAGGCATCTTGTCATTTGTTCTCCAGCTGCTTCCCATCCACCTTCACCTGCACTTTCTACCTCTTATTGGGAGAACAGTAATCCAATCAATATTCTGACTGCTTTTGGGTGAGAAAACAGACTGCTACAGCCATCCCCAAAGGGTTGGCCGCCTGGTCAAAACTGGATCTATCTTGACCCTAACCTAGATCTAGACCAAAACTACCTTCTCTGGTAGTCTACTCCATTAGCATGTAAGTTCTCAGAAGGCAGGGATTACCTCATTTCATATACTCAGCTCCTAGGAATAGGGAGGGGCTGGCACATGTTCACAGAATTCTTTTTTATTTAATCTCTGTGGGCAACTGTATAGAAACTCCCCCCTCCCCCCCATGCATACTGGCAACTTAACCCTCCTCAAGAGCTGGCTGGGAGTACTGTGATGTTAATGTCACTTGCTCGATCATACAGCCAAAGTGGCAGAAGGAGAGTTCAAACCCCAGCTTTCCCGACTCCCAGGCCTATACTCCCTACCTGCTATGTCTCTTACTGAATTCAATGACTTGACATTTTGTGGGTATAACATGCCTACAACTTCACTAGTAAACCATATTTAAAGTAAAATCTGAAGAGTCCCAAGATCTTCTTTTCAACAGTCCCCCGCCTCATGTCCAGAGCAGCCCGTTCTAAAAGGTTAATGCTACATAATTTTTGAATTAGACATTTGTCAATATCTTAACCCCTGAACTTCCCCTAACAACCAGACAGCAGAGAAAGAAGATGATAGTGTGTCCCAATATCTCTTCTCCAGATGGGTCATTACAACTAATCAGAGTGTGGCCACCCACATATCGTTTAGAAAATCCTCTCTAACACACCTGGGCAGGTCATCAATGTTTCTGAAACAGAATTTTAAAACAAATTCTGGCATAGAGGTATACCAGAAACACGAACTATATCCAAATTAACAAACCACTAAGTGCTAGTGAGTCAATGACAGAAAATATAGTGAAGGTTTGGAAGGAAAAGAATCTCACCTTATGTTCACATTTCTGATCAACAGACAGTTTCATCCACTCACTGTCGTCTCCCATTGTGTGTTCAGTTTCTTCTCAGAATGAAAAAGAATTCCTGGTCAGGTAAAAATAAGCACCTATTAACTTGAACAAGTAGGCAATTTCTTAGTAGAGTTATTTTCTTAAAGAGAACATTATTGCACCACACATGCACAAAGAGTCAAGAACATAACTTATGGTCAAATATTCACTTTATTCTATTAGTATCGCCTAACAAGACATACAATCAAGATCTAACGTGAAAGGAAGGAAAGACTTTTACACCATTACATACGAGAGTGCACAGATCTATAATTTATAGCTTTCTGAAATGGAGTCTAAGATCTCTGAAGAACCTGAGCGGCAATGTCTTGGAAAAGAATTCAGTGTCATTGTTCAATCATGTCCGACTCTTGTGACCCCATGGCCTGCAGCACACCAGGTCTGTCCATCCTCTATTTAATCTCTCCAAGTCTGTCCAAGTTCATGAACTCAGTAAAAGTGATCAGTACAGGCCTTTCCTGATGTAACTGATGCCTTCCACTCAAAATCACTTTGGATCTATTTTGTATATATCTACATACAGAATACTACTCCCATAGTATGTAAATTCCTTAAGGACAAGACTTTGCTTTTGTACCTCTAGTGGCTAGCAAAGTGCCTGACATAGAGCAGACACTTAATAAACTTTTGTCAATAGGCCTCATGGTCTATCCAATACCAGCTGATGTACAACCAGTCAAAGTCTAACAATTTCAATTCGTGTAATTTCTGTAATTATTTTTCCATATGAGTAACCTGTAAATCAACCAGCACTTATTTGTGATACAAAGTTCTAAAAAATAATCCTAGACCTCAAAAAGCTTAAATTCTATCTATTTTAAATATAAAATATATTTAGAGGAAAATTACAAGGCAATTTCAGGTAAAAGGCACTACTAGTTTTTGGGAGAGTGGGGAGCAGGATCAGGAAGAATGGGGCATCTAAATGGAACTCTGAAAGGGGCCAGGGATTCTAAGTTGCACAGAAGGGAAGATGTGTGAAGAACAATGAGGCCAGTTTTGACTGGCCTGATGAGCGCCTGAAGGGAAGAGTATAGCATATCACCTTGACCTCTACAATAGGTCTCATCCCTGGCTCATTCTCTCTCCTCCCCAGGCACAGCTCCAGTTCAGGCCCTTATCACCTCAGTCTATCTTAACCCAGCAGCCTCCTCACTAATGTCCCTGCCACATGTTTTTCTTCCACACAGCTGCTGAAGTAAGCCAACACTTGACCATGCCAACAACTCCAGTGGCTTCCTATTGTGCCTCAAGGATCAAAAATAAAGCCCTGTATTTAGATTTTAACATGATCTTGACAACCTGTACTCAACCTATCTTTTTAGACTCACAGAACATCACTACTCTGCCAATTCTCTGGGATCCAGAGGGGTGAGGGAGAATGAGGTCTCAACAGATGACTCAGAGGATGTAAAGCTAGGTGACTGGAAGGATAGTGGTATCCCCTTGACAGAAAAAGGGAAGTTTGGAAAAAGGCTGAGTTTTAGAAGAAAGATAATGAGTACTATTTTAGACAGGTTGAATTTTGAGAACCTTATGGGCTATCTAGTTTAATATATCTAATGGGCAGCTAGCATTACAAGCTTGGATCACAGAAGTGACTAGGGCTAGCTCTACAGACCCAAAGTCATTTGTGGATAAATGGAAACCACAGTAACTGATGATGTCACCAAGACAGGATAGAAAGAGGAGAGGTCTCAAGGCAGTTAAGAACTTATTTTGTAAACTGTTTTGAAATTAAACAATCAGCATGTCCAACTTAAAAAAAAAATGAGGGAACAGATGAAAACTCCCATCAATATTCCATTAAGCAAACATTAAAATATCTTTGGACTATAAAGGAAAAAAATGAGAAAAAGCCTCTATCCAAAAGGAGTTTAAGTCCACTTTTGAGAAATGGTCAAGGAAAGAACAAAGAATACTCAGGGTGTGACTATAGGGCTAAATACTCATCTTCTTTTGTTTACTGCTGGAAAACTGAACTAGAGGAGCTTTTTTTTATAGGTGCTCAGTGAGGCTAAAATTTTGATATTAAACTGGCCCGCTAGTTTAGACCATAAAAACCCTTTTCACAGTCAAAGGTTATACTTCTCACCCTTCGATGGGAGTCAACAAATTTATTCCTTTGAATAATGAGGGCTACCAACCCTGACTATTTGTCCTGCTTCTATGCCCTGCAGTCTCCTGGGATTTTCATCTGACTTACTTATGTTATGTAAGGGTCCCTGGTCAGCCTCCCAACCCCTGCCTTTATATATACTCTACAGCCCAACTTTCTCTTAATGTTTTGTTTTCCTAAATTAGACTATGAGAAAAATGGGCTGTCTACATTTTTCTATCTGTATCTCCATGCTTAATAAATGATCTTTATTCATTCACTATACATGAACTTATTTAAATCTTTCCCAAACTTATTTTTCAGGCTGTAGCCTAAGAGTACCAGATTCTTTAAGCATGTACTTTTCTATGTAAAATATTTTCTTTTGATTAAATATTTTATTTCCTTTAAACTTCAAGGGGTGCCCCTTAGCTGTGGTGTTTTAGAATTTGGTGAACAACTTATCATTCGCCCTATCCCAATTCTTGTTTTAAGTCTAGACCAAAAAACCACCAAACTATTTGACCGTAGGAAATGAGAGATGAGTCTTGTTCTGGGCCATTATAAAATCACCTAATGGTCTGCCACTGGGTGAGCTGCTTTGTACTTTTCTCATTATACCTAGTGAAGCATGCTAGTGTAAGTTTATAAAAGCTAGGAATAATTTCGGTACAAATATTAGCAGCAATGTAAAAAAAATCCATAGGATTTTACAACATATCTGAAAACAAAATTCTAAGGATGCATCAAGAAAGTCAAATTTCCTGGTTAGCCCAATAAAGTCTCTCCTAAGTCTTATTCCCTTCCTCCAGAGAGAATTTCAGGTATAAAAAATCAGGTGCACATCAGGACACAAATGATTGGCTACAATCAGAGAATTCTATGAGCCAAGTCCAGTAGGTCCCGCCTATCGGGGAAAAGAGACTTTGCAAACCATCTCATCCAAAGCCCTTTTACAGATGCCCAGGGAAGGTAAGAAGGGTTAAAGTCACGACTCAAACCCAGTTCTTCGCTCAAAGTTCCGCACTCCTGAAACATGACAGAAATCTGGCAGTGATGAGAATCCCAAAGCAATGGAGAAGAATCCATTTTTATAAACTGAAGAGGTCAGATGAGATGACCTCTAAGGTCCCCCTACCCCGCCCCAGACCTAAATCTATCTTTATTTTTGCTGTTCTTCAGTCACGGCAGTCATGTCTGACTCTTCATGCCCCACCTGGGGTTTCCTTGGCAGAGATACTGGAGCGGTTTGCCATTTCCTTCTCCAACCCAGTTTACAGATGAGGAAACCGAGGCAGACAGGGTGAAGGGAACTGCCTAGGCCAAATTTGAGTTTAGGAAGGTGAGCCTTCCTGACTCCCAGCGTGGCACTCTCTCCACTGTGCCACCTAGAGGCCCCCAAAACTATGACTCTGCCATAAATCTTCCACAGAGGATCCACCCAACAAGATTCCTTCTGCTGTTTTTCAAACAGTTTGATGGGTACTTTTTTCAGCAGTCTATCTGTTACACAACCAGCCCATATTCTTTTCCAAGAGCTGTACATCATTAATTAAATTAATCCACCAGTACCTGTAGCTTGGATAGACACTGAAGATGAGCAGTGTTAGGCCCACAATGGAATGGGAAGGAGGGAGCAATTTGGACTTCAGCTGGGAAAACACGCAGCACTTTCAGGATTCTTGATTTCAAGCTGCTCCCTGAAACATCTTTTTAACACCAATATTATTTTGGCAATAGCATATGGCCAGTGATCACAGAATGCCATATTCATTAGATTTTAAACTACAGGTAGCCAAAAAGGCAATTGAGAGATGTATGAAGGGTAGTGACGAAAAGTTCTGTTTAATGTAACCCTTAAAATAAAAATGCACCAGGTTTAAGGCCTAATTAAGGTGAGAGGCTTTTGTTTTGTTTTGTTTTGTTTTAAAGTAACTTTTTAACAGAAGCTCTTTTTATTTCCTGGTGTAAACCAGTAACTAGAGGATAAGTTTGGGGAGCTATCTAAGTTTCACAGGAGGCGAAATGACTTGTCCATGGCCTTATAGTCAGCGTTACAGGTAGGATTTCAGCCCAGATCTTTTGGAATTGAGGCCCTATAGCCCTCTATTCACTATGCTGAGATCACTCTTTCTTTAAATAGAGGGTTATTTAAAAAAAAAGTAACCATCCCAATGATTATCCAATTGCATCCTAACTTAAAAGAATATACCAGAGAGGGGGTGGCTAGGCGGCGCAGTGAATACAGCAATAGCCCTGGAGGCAGGAGGAGCTGGGTTCAAATCTGACCTCAGACACTTAACACACACAAAAAAAACCTAGCCGTGTGACCCTGGGCAAGTCGCTTAACCCCAATTGCCCTCCAAAAAGAGGAAAAAAAAAAAAAGAGAAAAATGGCTTTAAAAAGAATTAAAATAATTAAAAAAAAAAAGAATATAGCAGAGAAAATGAAAAGATCTTCAGAGTACCAAGATAAACAAGTAAACATAACTATGTCTGTATTTTATATATATATGTACTATTCAGACTCAGCATCTAAGAATCAGTGCGTTTGTATAGATTATACTTACCTGTACAGGTATATCTGCATGCATACACCTCTCCAAGAGAAGTTAGTTGTTCAAATATATAAACTACCAGACTCAGCACAGTTCAATTGAGTGAGACTTTCATTAAGCCTTGTAGTCAAAAATCCCTGGATTTTTTTGAACAGGATTACAGTCTGGAGTCAAAACCTAGCAACTGACAGTAGATATTTTCATTCCTTTTAATCATGATAAGGCCTTGCCCTGGGACATCAGAGCCTGAAAGAAGAAAACACAGTAAAAGTAAACCAAAAAGGATCCCCAAGGTCACAGGTATAAACAAACACTGCACACATTATTTTAAAAGGCACCCCCTGTAATGCCAAGCAAAGGCAACTTCCAAGGTTCAGACTACCAGCATAGCAAACTCCATTTATTCACAGAACAGAGAAAATCAAAATACAGTATAACTCATTCATTTAGCAAGTAAGTTCTCAATTCAATTGCAAAGCGCTAAGGTCCAAGAATCCCATCCCTGGCCATGACATTAGTCAAAGTAGCCCATTCCTGGGCAGTACATTCATTTAGTCAGTCAAAGTCTCTCTTCTCAAATGGAGATTAGTTTCCAATCATAAGCAAAGTACATTCATTTGGTCAATCACAGAGCACAAAAAAGTCAAAGGTTTCCCACCCCTAGATCACAACTGAATTACAAAACCATCCATTAACACCAAGCACTTTCTCAGAAGGGGCAGGAGAGCACAAAAGGCTATCCACCCTTAAGCTACAACAAGGTTAAGATATCATCACAGCATTCAATGCTCAAGGAGAGGTCCTGTCTTCATCTTGACCCAAGGCAAGTACTCAGCAGTCCTGTTCCTTGGGAGGAAAGGCGGAAAAAAGCCACAATATACATTGCCAGTGTCCTCATCAAGTCACTCTCCACCTGCAGAACAGTCCCAGAACCCCTGAAAACATCATCGAGGCCCTCTTCCAGGATTTCTGTAAACACACAACAAGAAAATCCTCCTTCAGGGCTTCTGAACCAACAGCCAGGTTCCAGGACCTCTGCAACAGCAGCACTGTCCTCCACCAGCAGGTGAATCTGGCAAAGCAACATCAAAGCAGACAAGATATCAGCATCACAGCCATGCCTCCTCAGTTCGTGGCAACTCCGGGTGGCAGTTCTCAAAAGTCCTGGGCAGCTCCAACTGGACCTCAGCAGTCCTCTCTCAGCAACTCTGGCTACACAATACCGGATACTGCTCTCCAAAAGGCTCTTCACGTCAACAAGTCCATCCCACAAGTGGGATTCATAAGCTCTGGGTTTTAACACTCAACCCAAAAATCAAGCCAATACAAGGGGATCTTTAAATTCCATTACCATTACACACACACACACACACACCCCTTTACAGGGTATATAAAAAGGAGAGTCACAGAACACAATGAAAATCTCAGGGGCTGCTAGGTGGCACACTGAATAGAGGATTGGCCCTGGAATCAAGAGGACCCAAGTTCAAATCCAGCCTCAGACACTTCACACACACACACACACACACGCCATGTGACCTTGGGCAAGTCACTTAAAGCCAACTGCCCTACCTTCCTCCCTCAAAACAAAAAAACAAACAAACAAAAAAAAAGAAAATCCCAGATAACAAGGCACTAAATGCAGTTAAATAAAACATACCTTGCAAATAAGAGCACCAAGATTTTATGAGACACTTGGCTTTCTTTCAATCATGACACATGCCTAAAGTCTGAAGACCTTGGAAACAGTTCCTCTCTCCCCAAATTTCGAGTTTGAAGGCATTTTAGAATTTAGTAAAAAACTATTAATTTTTCAATAACACTAAAATGTAATTCAGAACAACAAAGTTCTAACTGTAATGACACATTCTTAAAGTAAATGCTCTTAACTGGAAAGTAACCATCACCTCTCCTCAGGAATCAGTCACTGAGAAAGGTAAAAAAGGGCTTTTTTTCAGAAGGCAAAACACTGAAGGGTGGAAGGGTGGGGGGACAAAGGGAAGAGGCTATGCCACTTATCAATGTGTTAAACTATACTTTAGCGAAGGGCTTTGTACCCTTTTGCACCAAAATGCCTCTGACAGTTAGGCAAAACTTAGGGAACCTTTCACAGAGTAATGTTTTCAAATGCATGAAATAAAATATATAGAAGGATTGCAAAGGAAAGTAATTATAGGGCGGCTAGGTGGCACAGTGAATAGAGAACCAGTCCTGGAATCATGAGGACTTGAGTTTAAATCCAACCTCAGATACTTCACACACTTACTATCCATGTGACTTTGGGCAAGTCACTTAACCCCAACTGCCCTCCAAAAAGCAAAAGAAAAAAAAAGTAATTATACTGATATAGTTATAAAAAGATTAAAAAGAAAAAAAAAGCTTGTAGCCTCCAATTTAAGAAGAGACCTCTGATTTCATCAATATAAGCACTCCATACACAAACAGAACACATTCTCCTGCCCCTAACCTTCCATCAGTTCTACACAGATGGACTGCACAAAGTGATAGAGGCTTTCCTCTGGTTTTTCTGTATCTCGAGAGGAATGATTTGAACTAAGGGAAGGTCACTCTAAGTTCAAGCTTAAACGTATATTTTAAAAGAAATTAAAGTTATTACCTCCAATTATACACATAAAACTAGATGAACAAAGTGCTGCTCAGGGAAGGGCCTCAGGATATCTTTAGTGGAGATAAGGAGTATTTATAATTAATACCTTATATTTGTAGAAACTTTCTAAAGTGCATCTACAATTATCTCATTTGAACAAATCAGTGAGGCAGTTGGGCAGTCGGCGTTTATCCCTAGTTTGCAGATGAGGAAATAGATTGAGAAAGGATAAGAGACTTGGCCAAGGCCACAAAGCTAGTCCTAAAGTGGCAGGGCCAGCAGTCCATCCTGGACCTTGTGACTTCAGTGTCATTTCACTACAATGACATTTCACATTACCATGTGAAATGAAGCATGACAGGCCCCTTATAGGAGTGCTTTAGTAGTTGGGGAAAGGCTTTGCTCTCTTCAATAACTTAAGACATTCCAAATATTTATTAGAGTATTTGATTGATGAAGAATACAAGACAGCTAAGAGTTCACTGCTGTCAGAGAGCTTACAAACTCACAGAGGAAGAAAAAACTCAAAGTCATAGGGGAGATACCGCATTTCATCACATAATCATCACAGTTTCTATGACGAATTTTCCTGCAAAAGTGGAGTGCGACCATTATGTGAAGCTTTAAAAATTTGTGCCAGCATTACTTAAAAATCATTTTTTACTAAAATGTCTTTGGTGCAAGATTAGGATGTACGAAATGCTCACGAATATACATTAAAATCAAATACCAATAGTGCCCATGCCCTGAGAATTCTAGGTTGTAGCTCAAAACGCAAGAGATAATTGTGTATCCATATACCACCTATGAATACGTTGCTGCTTTGTTTACCTTTTAATCAGCCCATGCGACGCTGGAAGGTTATACACCAATTTTTTTGACTGGAAAAATAGGGCGTGATGATTATGTGGTGAAATAGGGTAAGATCTTTTCTGGTTCCCTATTAGCTTTAGCATAAAACACAAACCTTTAACCTGGCGTTTAAGGCCTTCTATAATTGGTTTACAGCCTAACTTCACAGTCTTATTTCACTTTCACCTAGAACATTCCCACGTTTACCTATAAGCTTCAGAACGGTGCCTTAGAACATAAGAGGCACTTAATAAATATTTAACTTAGATTTCCTTAACTACACTATAAAGCGATATGTGATACTTGCCATAAGAGCTGTATATCAAATACAAAAACCCAGAGCAAAGAGCACTCTGGGGTAGCAGTCAGGGTGAGACACAGGAAAGAGAAAAGCCTTGTGAGCTGGGCCTTCTGACAGGCACAGCTGGGGTGAGGACAGGAAGTAATACAGTAAAGAAAGAAGGGAACAGGAAATCTAGGGAACTGTTTAAAGAGTAGTGCATTGCCCAGCTCTACTGTAGTGCAAGGTATAGATAGAATCAGAAGAAGCTGAAACAAGGAACCCAACCCCAGTCTAAGGACATGCTGTAGAGAGCTTTGAATGGCAGCTAAAGGGTTTGTGTAGACTGACTTGACAGGCCACTATTAAAGAGCTATGTCCCGGTCAGTTAGAAGCCAGGAACTGTGCTAGACCCTGGGGATACAAATAGAAGCAAGTAAGACAATTCCAGACTTCAAGGAGCCTACCTCCAATGAAACAACACAGCAATCTTATAACAGTGGGGGAAATGAGCCGAGCTGTGTGCTACACCCCTCACTTCTAGTGCCTACCCTCTGATTATCTATCATTTATCCTGTCTGAGGAGGCGCAGGCTCTGGGACTCCCCTTGAGCTCTCCTTGAATCTTTGAGGTAGAGGCTCTGGGGAAACCCCTTGAGGTCTGATTAAATATTCCCACGTGATGAGGCATTTGCAGGGGCCATAAGTATTTCATTGTGGCTAGCCTAGCCCTCCATTGTTCATCTACTTCCCATTCTTGAGCCTATCAAAATATCAATCCACCCCTGAACTGGCCTAGCTCACTATTGTCTGTGAGCTCCAGGTAGCCTCTAGCAACTTCCCACCCTTAATCACTCACAGATCTCATTAACTCCTCCTGAAGACCCTCCCCAAACTCCTCCTCTAGACCACCCCTAGATTCCTCTGTACATAAGACCCCATCTTCCCTCCATGTAGTGTGAGAGCGCCATAGAATGACCAAGCACAGACTTACTCTATGTTAGACTTGCTCTGTCCCACTTGCCCAATGCAAGCCTCACAGATGATACCTAGGCTCCTTAAGAGTCTACCCAATATGGTGAACTTTTAATGAACTTTCAATAAACTTTACTTTTCTTTGGCTGAGAGGTGACTTGAGTAGAATTCATTCAGCAGGACCGGGTATGCTGGTCTTTTCGGGTCTCCAGAGCAACCCTAACCCTCTTTATGGGTAACCTCTTCACTGTCATATCCCCCCTACTATACTGTGAGCCTCCTACAGGCAAAGACCCCTTTTGCCTTTCTTTTAGGTGCCAGAACTAAGCACAGTAGCTCATATACAGTAGGTACTTAATAAATGTTTACTGACTACCAGCTAACAAGGAAGTGGTCTAGAGCCCAGGTCCCAACATAGTAAGACTGATGAGGATGAGGGCTAGCGAGCAGATGAAATGGTTCAGGGATGGCCAGGAAGTGGCACAGAGGCCAGAGTCTGCTGTGAGATAAGGAAAAAGCTTAGGGAAGTGACTGTGATAGCCCTTCATATCACAGACAAGAATTGGTAGGAGAAGCCAGGTAAACTATCAGGAGGCTAGCACAGTAATAGTTTCAAGTGTGAAGTAATAAGGACTAGAACTAGAATAGCAGTCGTACAAATGGAAAAGACGGAGGTAGATCCAAAAGCATTTTCGGAGTTAGAAATAACAGGTCTTGGTGATGGACTGAATTTCTGAGCATAACTGTTTAAGAACAATGCTGACAAACTGGAGCGTCTAGAGGAGGGCAACCAGAATGGTAAAGGGCTCTAAATCCATGACATATCGGGTTTGGTTAAAGATCAATGTTTAGCCTGGAGAAAAGGAAAGGGGTGCATAAATATTACCCAGTACCCTAAAGGCTAGGCTAGGGGAGAAGGAACAGAATTGTTCTACTTGATGGGCAGTTGGGGGGGGGCCCTCGGGTAGAGAAAAGTGGAAGAACCAAGAGCTATGGGTTGAAGTTGCAAAGAGGTCAATTTCAGCTTGATGTTAGGAAAAGTTTCTTAATAATCATTACAACTGTCCAATAGTACAATGACCTGCTTTAAGAGGCCACGGGGGCCTTCAGCAGAGGCTGGACAATCACTTGTGGGATACAGTAGAGATTTTGGGGGTTATGGTTTGGACAAGAAAGCCCCAAGGTGCCAACTCTCAAATTTGGGGAATATGAGAGCCAAGGGATGGGGAGGAGTCAAAGATGAGGTTTTAGCATGACTAACACTGACAAAAATAGTCAAGTTTTGAACATGTTGAGTTTGAAGTATTAATGGGAGATACAGGAGATGTCTGATAGAGAAATGTGGAAGAGAGCTGGGGAAAGAAGTCAGGGGTAGAGACAGATTAGACTACATGGAGATGAAAGTGTAAGGCCTGGGGTCGATGGGGAAGGAAGGAAGAAACATTTCTATAGTGCCTACTATCTGCCAGGCACTGTGCTAAGCATTTCTTTTAACAAATATTTTCTCATTTAATTCTTACAACAACCTGCAAAGTAGGTGCTGTTACCACCTCCATTTTACAGTTGAGGAAACTAAGGCAAACAGGTGACGTAACTCAGTGCTTTATCCACTGTGCCATGGGCTATCTCTAAGGATGAGGGTGCAAAGAAGAGTTCTTACTACTAATACGTACTTTATATGAATAGTTTACTAATAAATGTAAGCTTTTGCCTAATCCATGTTAAAAAACTACCATCAATTCCAATTTAATTCAAAGTCCTAATTAATGAAGTTTACACATACTGAAACATGTACCTTAAATGGTTTCATTATGTTGTTTATATAAATGTCTTGAAAGGAATCAAAATACAATTTTCAAAGTACTCCCCAGGAAGAATTTACTAATAACAGGTAATGACAAGAGAAATTCAGAAATTTTCCCCACATCACATAATAAAGGCAGGATAAATTCCAAATGACCCAATTGTCACTATAATATTTAAGCAACCAACAAGTATTGACTGACACTATTGTCATAGAACCTGGAAAAGGCCTTAGTGACAATCTAATCCAATTCTCTGATCTCCATCAAGGAAAGTAAGGCAATTTGCCCAAGGTGATAAAGTTGATCAGTAATAGAATGGTGTCTACAACCCAGATCTTTGGCTTCCCAGGCTATCTGGTAGTGTACTATTATTCCAGAGCCCCAAATACAGAGTCCTTCAAGTTTAAATCCTTGTATTCTGACTATAATATTCTGTTTTCAGACTGTTAAAAAGTGAAACCAGCAACTAGCATAAAATGATCGGGAAAGGGAGCATTGTTTAGGGAGAAAGTTGCTGACAGCATTAAAGACTTTTTAAATTTCTAATTCACAAGCTCCTGACCTACAAAAGTTCTTTACTATCACAATAAAAGAGATCTGGATTTGATTACCAGTCCTGGTCCCTTGCTTCCTGCCAAGGGGGCACTACTGCAGAGGCAGAATGAGTTTAATGAAACTGGAGAAGTTAACTTTTGCCACTTAAAAACACCAACTCTGAATTACAAATTTCGTACAGAAGAGCAAGCTCGACTCTAAGAAGTTGGTGACTAAAAAACCAAGATAATGAAAAACTAGAATAGTTATAACTGCTTCACGAAAGGGCACTTGACCTGAAGAAGCAGCACAATTATGTAACTGCAGCAGAAAATGTGGGATTTTTATCGTTTGATCATGGGCAGAAAAAACCCTCAAAATCGAGGATGACAAAGTGAAAATCCTTCCTAATTTTCAAAACTTCTCACCTGCCTCAGGCATTCTCCATTAACAGGGACTAGTCATCTCTCCACTGGAATACTCTTGCAAAATCAGGGAGCCCCCTAAGAGCCAGAAACAGCAGCTACTCCTCAAGGTAACTTACACTCGTTCACAGCCCTAGCCCAGAGATGTTTATCTCCAGCAAAATCTGGAGAGAAGAGCTTGGCCGAGCTGCCCGCTTCGCACCTAACGACACAGGCTGACAACCCGGTTAACCCAGCTCTCCCTAGAGGTGATCCCTAACAGAGGTGCCAACTAGAGAGGGCCACAGTAACACAGGCCTCTGGAGGGATAAGAAAGATAAAGTCGGACAGTGAATTAGGTCAACTTGGGCAGCTCCCGCACTCACTTTGGGAGCTGCGAACCTAATGCTTACTCATCCCCCAGCGACCAGAGTGTTAGGGGCTCCGGGCCCCGCAGCCTGCAGCTCCCCCCGCCCAGCAGCAGCACAGCTGGGCTCCACTCCGGGAAAGGCAGTCCCCTTCCCGGGAGGGGGAGGCACCGTCCGGCAGCTAGTACGGCTTGGCCCTGCCGATGCCGGCACGGTGGCCGCGGCCCAAGGCCCCAGACCAGGCATCTCTTGGCCCGAGGCTTTCGCTTGCTGCAGCCGGCATTGTTTACCGCTTTCGCTGCCTTCCTCCTCGTCAGGCCGGGGAGCCCCCTCTCCTCTCCTCGCCTCTCCGCCAAGACTCGTGGGCCTAGCGCCGGGTTCCGGACCCCCATCCGCCGCCGGCGCTCAGGCTCCTCCGGGGGCCGCAGGGCGCCGGCCGGGGCAGCTGCAGCGGCGGAGGTGGCGGCTGCCAGAAGCCCCGGCTGGCGGCATGGGGGCTGCGGGCAGCTGGGAAACGCCTCCTTCGAGGGCGGGGCTGCGAGCGCGGCGGGCGGTCCCGGCGCCCACGATCGCCCCCACCCACCCCACGCTTGGAGCCTCCGCTTAAAGGGGCCGCGGGAGGGCGGGCAAGGAGGGGGCCTGGCCCGGCCGCAGCGACACCAGAAAAGCGGCCGGATGCGCCGCAAATACAGCGTCCAGGTAACGGACCAGAAACAAAGGGACGGCCGGTTCCCAGCGCCGCAATCCCGCCCCTCAGAGATGTGCCCGGGAGAAAGCCTCGGGCTAGTGAAGCTCCGGAGCTCCAGAGCCCCCCCAGCCCATGAAACCCCATGGCCCCAACGAGCCCAGGTCCCCGGAGCCGGGATGGGCCGTCCAGCCCTGCGCACCTCCAGCAGCCCTCCTCCCCCCGTGTCTGCCTTTTGGGGCGCGGAGACGGCGGGAGAGACCGCAGGTACCCCGTAGGCCGAAGAGCAAGTGCTAACTTTTGGAATCAGAGTCGGGATGGATGGCAAGGCTCCGGCCCCATCAAGTTCGCATGGCACCCGCTCAGCTTCTTCCTCTGAAACTATCCCAGTACTAGGAGTGAGTTCACAGGTCAGAGGGGGCAGACTGACCTGCTGGCTCTGGCACTTTACTCATGACTGAGTTTTGATTCTTTCCCAGGAGGAATGTCTCTAGATTTGTTTCTGAGGCCTTCTCATGGTATTTTTATGTCTCCATCGCACTGCAGAGAAAATTTATGCCTATTCTTCTTGCAGTTGGTATTGCAAAGCAACAAGCTTAAGCACGTAGGAGGCAGAGCCCTGGAGATGCCGAGAAAGGCAAAAATGAAGTTCCTGGCTTCAAGGAACTCATAGTCTAATGCTGGAGACAACATGCAAATAATGACGTACATACAAGGTATGTGCAGTGTGAACAGAAGGTAGAAATATCAGAAGGAGAGGTCTCCTGCAGAATAAAGTGGGATTTTAGCCTGGGTAATTAGCAGCTGGAGGTCAGGAAGCAAAAACATTAAAGGTATTTAGAGCAACCAATTCAAATGTACAGTGCAGAGACAGAAGTGTCTGGTGTGAGGGAGGATCAGTCTCAAGCAGGCCAGTATAGCTGGATCACAGAGCTGAGAAAGGAACACTGGCTCTGAAGTCAGAGGACGTCTGTTCAAATCCCTACTTTGATATCTTCTACCTAGGCCTCAGATTCTTCCTCTGTCAAATGAGTGGACTGACCTAGATGATTTCAGAAGTCCTGTCCAGTTTTAGATCTTGGAACACAGTAGTTAACCAATAATTAAATCTGGTCTGGAGCTATGATTCATTTATATGAAACCACCCAAGGCAGGCAAATACAGTACTTGTTCCACAATGTAGATAAACAATTCCTCTCTAATTTGTAGTATAACTAGAAGGTGTCAGATACAGGACCTGAACCCAAGTTTTACTGACTCCAAGGCAAGCCCCTGTATCTTCTACAGCTCCTACCTCCCAAAATTCATTATGCTCTAGTAACATGACAGACCAGGATGGAAGTTACTTTCCTAAATACCAGCCTGGAACAACATTAGTTCAAGTCTAAAAGACTTGTCAATTTCTGACTCAGATCTAGGACTATCTGGGGGCTTTGTTCAGTCGTGTTGACTTTTCACAACCCCATTTGGGGTTTTCTTGGCAAAGATACTGGAGTGGTTTGCCATTTCTTTCTCCAATCTGGGGTCTAGAAGGAGGTAAAAGTAATCCTCCCCTAGGCTGGAGCCTAGGGTCTGAATCCTAAACTGGTGTGCAGTCTTATGCTAGAATGGACTCAAACCTCAGGGTACTCTGATGTTAAATGACCATTTAAATTAAGGATGACCAGATCTGATGTCCATATAACTGGGATGGTACTATACTGGCTTCTGGGAGGTAAGTGATGAAGTGACAGACAAATGGCAGTTTGGGCCACAGGAAGAGACCCAATTAAATATCTATTAAATAGTTTCCCAGTGACACAGTAGGAACCCTGACAGAATGCAATGAGAACAGGCTAAGACAAAGAACAAGAAATGACTAATAACCCTGTGATGGCCTAGATAAATTAGCTTAAATTAAAGATGGAAAAAGCCCATTGATGTTACAGCTCTAAAACAGTGGAAGGCATTAGAACAAAATATTCTTTCTTTATAATGTTCATTTGTGTTTTGTTTGTTTCAACTTATTCTAACAGTGAAGGCTTGCCACCTCCCCTCCCACTGGAGGGTAAAGGATTATCATCATGATGAGTGTTAACTTGCCGATTTAACTGACAACACCATCCCACCTGATGTCAAACTAACTTAATAGGAGCTTAAATAGATTTATATCTTACCTCATCAAACTTCTGAAAATTTCATATACATCTGCCCAAATGACTGATTTTTTGACAATCTTTTTTACCTATCCTCACTTTGAAATTTGGTTCAATTTAATTTTAGTTACTATCACAGAATCCCTACATTTTAGAGTTTTAAGGGTCCCTAAAAATTATCTAATCAGGAGTAGGGAACCTATGGCCTTGAGGTCACATGGGTTCATCCTTTTGACTGACTCCAAGCTTTATGGAACAAATCCTTTTATTAAGGGGATTTGTTCAGTGACGTTTGGATTCAGTAAAAGGGCTGCACTTGAGGTCCTAGAGGGCCACATGTAGCCTTAAGGCCAAAGATTTCCCATCTCTGATAATCCCCTCATTTTACAGAAAAAGGAAGCTGGAGCCCAGAAAAATGACTTGCGTAAAGTCATATAGCTGGCCAGGGGCACAGCCAAGCCTAAAAATAAAATCTGACATTTATAAAGGCTTCTTAAGATTTATAATGCTTTATATACATAATTATTTACATAATACATTTATTTATATGTTTGATTCTCACAAAAAACTGTAATGAACTACATTTTACAAATGTGGAAACCAAGTCTGCAGCTAACTGACTTAGCCAAGGTCACAGAGCCACCAGTAAGTGCCCAAGAACAGTTCTCCTCCCACTAATCCGTCTGCCTTCTCCCTTCCCCTTCAGGGGGCCACCCTTTTCAAGAGGCCTTTCCTGATTCCTCCAGCCTTATCATTCCTCTCTTCCCCTACTACACAAATAACTTCCTATTTATTGTGTCCATGTCCTATGTTTACTTATTCATGAACATATCCTATCACTTTCACATACACTCCTCCCCCCATGTAAGCTGCTTGAAGGCAGGGAAATCGATTTTGTCTTTGTATCCCTATTACCCAGCACAGCACTTGGAACATATTAACTGGAGCCAGTTCCTTGACTATTTTTATATAATCTCTCTATAAGCTCCTTTCTTTCCTCTTGCCACTGCTATACCCTGGTGCAGGTCCTCATCACCTCATGCCTTTTAGTCATATATTCAGTAGCACCTGACTCTTCCTGACCCCATTTGAGGTTTCCTTAGCTGAGATCCTAGAGTGATTTGCCTTTTCCATCTCTACCTCATTTGACAGATGAGGAAACTGAGGCAAACAGGGTTTAGGTGACTTGCCCAGGGTCACACAGCTAGAGTCTGAGGGTGGATTTGAACTCACAAAGATATATCTTACTGACTCCAGGTCTGGCCCTTTATCCACTTTGACACCTAGCAGCCCCCACCTCATGCCTACTACAAAGCCTGTTGGTAGGCCTCTTCTCTCATTGCTCCAGTCCATTCTCCACTAAGCTGTCAAACTGATCTTTCTAAACACAAACAGCAGGTCTGACCATGTCACCTCCCCATCCCACCCCCCAATTCAATCAATTACAGTGGGTTCCTATTGCTTCCAGGATCAAATATAAAATTAGTTTGTCTTTTAAGCCCTTTACAAAGCTGGCTTCCACTGACCCCTGCCAGTTTTTCTTTGTTTTGTTTTTGGAAGGGGGAAGGCAGGGCAGTTGGGGTTAAGTGACTTGCCCAAGGTCACATAGCTAGTTTTTTGTGTCAAATGTCTGAGGCCACATTCCAGGGCCGGTGCTCTACTCACCTAGCTACCTCTTCAGTTTTCTTACGCTTTACTTCCCACATACATACTCTTCCATTCAGTGACCCTGGATTCCTGGCTGTTCTTCATACTCTACTCTCTCCTCTCCCTGAGCATTTTGTCTAGCTGTCTCCCAGGCCTGGAATGCTCTCCTTCCTCATTTCCAACTTCTGGACTCCCTGGCTTCCTTCGAGTCCCAGCTAAAAACCCACCTTCTATAAGAGTTCTTTCCCCAATCACCTCAATGCTGTGCCTGCCTCTATGGATTCTCTCCCATTTATCCTGTCTTCATGTTTGTTAATGCATAGTTGCCTGCATGCTGCCCCCCTTCCCATTAGCCTGGGGGCTCCCTGACTGCTAGGCTGGTTTTTTGTTTGTTGTGCCTTTCTTTGTCTCTTCAGCACTTAGCAGAGGTCCTGGCACTTAACGACTGACTCACTGTTGATAGTTTTCCTGACTTGTATTTTCTTCTAAATTTTCTATCCCTTCTAATTTTATGAAGTCATCTCATAGGATCTGACCATCTTCATCACTTGTATACATTGCTATCTCTGAGCAAGAGACAGGGATTGACCTATAATTTCATTTATAGGAAACTATGTGTCATTGTTGTTTGTCCTTCAAGTTTGAAGACCAAAATGACATCACAATATTGGGGTCAATGTACAATGTACAATGTGTCCAGCTGTGGCTGATCTTACCATTTGAACTTGGAAGGCTCTACCACAGGCTGGGCACAAATATGTGAATAATAAGATACACACAGGGATGGGGAAACTTCCTCTGCTTAGAGCAGTTGGTGGTTACATGTGTTCTCAAGGATTACACTGCCCATATGTATGAGGCAGAAAATGAACCCAGTTTTTCCTGGCTCCCAGGTTGGCTCTCTATCCACTCCATGCTGCCTCTCAATGAAAGAAGTGTTTACTATTGAGAGTATTTATAAGCTTACTTAGGTTAAGCATAACTGTAGAAACAGGAAATCAGTAGATAGGCAGAATTTTAGGCATAAAATTTTCATCCAACAATGGATTTCGGTTGTTTCTTAACATTTTGTATTTCAGTAGAATTAATTTCCTTTGCAATGCTATGTTTTTTCTTTTATGCATTTAAAAACAAGAGATCCATAGGCTTCACCAAACTGCCAAAGGGCCCATAACACATAAAAAGATTAAGAACTCCCCCACATTAAGAGAATTTATCAATCTAAAAAATACTTATTGCTCTTTAAAAATTTAATTTTTATGTTAAATAACTGAGACACTGATATGTCTTAGTTAAAGGTTATTGTTAGAAATGAACATTTATATATTTTTATTCTATTAATGAAAATCAGACCTTTTTGCAACTAGAGATTTGGGGGGGGGGGGGGGAGGGTTTGGTTGGTTTTGTTTTTAGCAAAGCAATCAGGGTTAAGTGACCTGCCCAGGGTCACACAGCTATTAAGTGTCAAATGTCTGAGGCCACATTTGAACTTAGGTCTTCCTGACTCCTGGGTCAGTGCTTAGAGATGATTTTGTAAAATTTATTATTCTATCCAGAAACCAGCCTTTGTTATGATCTTTGGAGTTACTTTTATATCTTTTAAAAGAGAAAAATACTCTTAAGCCACTGCCTTTGGTAGTTATACTACCTAGTAATTTTGTCTTTGACAGAATTAGAGGCAACAAAAAGTCCCTCCCAATAACAGTAAGTTGGACAAAATGAAAATAGCCACTGCATATCCTCAGGTCAGAATGTGTTTCCTATATTCAGATGACTTTTCTAACCACATAAATACAAACTCCACACCATTTTTTAATGTCACAAAATCATGTCTATGTCTTCTTGGGAACACACTGCTGATAGTGTTTAACAGTGCTTATGTGGAAATAGAAGGGATCTACAGGTGAAAAGAAAACATAAATATTTATTGAGGATCTCCTAGGTAAAGATAATATACAACCTTTTTGCTAAAAGGTCCTGCCCACTAGAAGTTTACAATCTGAAACTGTAGAGACAAAAGGGAAAAAAGTGAATGTGTGAGAAAGCACAACTTTTTAATATGGAAGATCACGGAACAGAAAATCTAGCTAGGAGGATCATCTGGAACAAGGAACTCCACCACTTTTTGGTGGACACAGCCACGGGAGTGAGGAAATGATAGTGTTTACTCTACTTAGAAGCAGGACAAGGTCAAGGTTAGGTTCCTACAGTGACCAGATATGTGACAGCCTCAAGTTTCCTCATCTATACATGGTATGGATGATAATATGCACACTGACTATTCCAGGGGGCTAATGTGAGGGAAATTCCTCTAAAACTATGAAGTTTCTAGACATGTGTCACCCTGGGTACTCATAAACTAAGCTAGCAGGACACAAGCCACCAACCTGCCAAAGTTTCAAGGACTTCAAGTCTTACCACCAGCTCTGTTCTGTTGCCCAAACTGCAGTCAACTAATTTTGGAAAGCTTCACCACCAGGTGGACTGCCTGGCAATGTAAATCTCAAGCAAAGTACTGGATAAAGAACACCTACTGAATTCTAGTGGGCTTGTGAAATGCATCTGTCAAGGAAATACTGATAAAATCATATATCTGTGAAGTATTGAAGAACGATATTCTTAAAAGTCATGAAAGAAGAGGGTTATTTTAGAAACCAAAAATTGATTCACAAGTAATGATTCAAAGAAGACAGAAAGCAGGACGTAACTATCTGTTTCCAGATTCTAGCTCAAAACCAGGGGTACAGATCATACTGAGAATGAAAGGTAACAGAAGTGATACAGCATGATTTGGGAGGTCAATGGAGAGAGAAGGGGACAGATTTTAGCCTGAAGTTCCAAACCTAGCCAAGTCTCCCCAGGGTTCCCCCTGGCCTAATAATGACCTAAGAGTCCTAGGCAGTAGTGAGTAATTTATTCCAAACCACACAATAAAAAAGTTCACAATTAGATAGGTTCAGTCCCACTACCCCAAACTGGGAAGGGAGTCAGAAGAAAAACAATGCATAGTACTTCGGAGAATTTTTGCTTGTTAGACTAGTATACTGTTCAAAATAAGTGGTCTGTCTCCCATGGCTTGGAATTTTTTTTTTGGGGGGGAAGCATTTTGATGCTTTTTGATACATGATTTGGCTTGTATTTCCAGTTGAAGGATCAGTATTGGTTGCTAGACTATAAAGCTTTCTTACACCAAAAAAAGGAAACTGACCATAAAAGTAAAAGATCTCAGTGCTACCACACTGAAAAAGTACAATACAAGAGACAATACCCAAGAAAAGCAAACAGATCTACCGTAACTGCAAGCACTCTAAAAGGTGCAAATACTGCTAGAATCCTCAAAGAACATACAATCTAGAAATGGAGATGAATGTACAAATAAACACAAAATAAAGTCAAATGTACTTGAAGTACATTTTGTTTGACGCCTTTCTAAAGCACAGGTATGGAACCAAATGGACAGCTAGATAGCACAGTGTGGATAGAGCACTGGGCCTGGAGTCAGGAAGACCTGAGTTCAAATTTAACCTCAGATACTTACTAGCTAGGTGACTGTGGTCAAGTCATTTAACCCCATTTGCCTTAGTTTTCTCATCTGTAAAATGAGCTGAAGAAAGAAATGAAGAGCTTCCCTGGTATCTTTACCAAGAAAACCCCAAGTGGGGTCATGAAGAGTCAGATACAACTAAAACAACTACAACAAAATGGAACCAAACATTTTTATACTGTTCTCTTGTTCTTGTGTGCATATATACTCTCCAGCTAGATCATAAGAATCACTCACCCAAAGGAATATGGTTTCTTTTGCATGTCTCCCCTCCCTCCATCCGACACAAACCACCTTAGTGAACTGTTCACAACACAAAGACACTCAGTTATATGGGCAGAGGGACGCAGAAATACAATTTTATTACCTATGACTTACTTCATCAATGTTGGGAACTCCTTGTTGTGGAAAACTTCCCTCCCCTGGCAGTGATAGCAGCTCCTATGTAAACACCAGGGGATTTGTCTAGGGTACTGAGAAATTTAGCAACTTAGACCACAGATTTAGAACTGGAAAGGCCTCTAAAGGCCATAAACCCCAGAGGAGTAAAGTGCCTTGTACCTAAAGTCACATGGGTAAAAAGAAAGGGCTGTGATCTGAATCCAGGGTCTGTCCCATGCTGCTCTTTGCCCATCCCTGTTCACACAAACATAGTATGTGTCAGATGTAGGACCTGAACTGGAGTCTTCCTCAATGCAAGCCTGGCCTTCTCTGCCACACGTCCACTCCCACAGACACACACATAACTAGTAACTTCCACCGCCAGAACAAGAATGATCAATTGTCAATATTCAGAGTCTTCATCATTTACTACTGTCCACAATTCAAAGTTTATGATCCAAGTCCCAGATGGACCAACACCATATGTTCTAAACACAATTATAGAAAGCTTTAGTCTGGAAATGACAGAGGATGAACAACTTCTCCCCAAAAAAATCTATACAAGAATCATCTCAGTGATAGGTGTACACCCTAGTTCTAGCAGAGAATCAAAACAAAGTCCATGGAGGTCTCTGTTCTTCACAGACTTATTATCAAATCCACCAGGCAACAAACATTTATGAAGTATCAACTACTCCCCAAATATTGTGGGATTCAAAGACAGAGGTGAAACAGTCTTTGCCCTGAAGGAACAAACCACAAGAACATACCTAAGTATGTACATGATCAATACAGGTGGCTATGAGATGGAGGAGAGGATAAAGAAAGGTTTCACTGAACTGACACTTCAAAGAAACCAGGGCCTTCTAAAGCTGGAGATAAGGAAGAAGGCCACTGTGGATGCAGAGGCACAAAGAAAGGAACTGGGACGTAGTCACAAGGTCAAATAAGTCAGCAAGGCTGAAAAGCAAAGTTCAGGGGAGGCAGTGACATGTATTCCTTCCTTCCCTGGAAGTGATACTGGAAGACCAGAAAGGCAAGAAAGGACAAATTTGTGAAGAGTTTTAAATGCCAGAGTTTATATCTGATTCTGCAAACAATAGGAAGCCCCTGAAATTGGGGGTGGGGATGACAGTGAAGATCTTCATTTCCTGAAAATTATTTCGTTGGCTGTATGGAGGGTGAAGCAGAAACTTGCAGAAGGGAGACTAATAGGAAGCTATTGCAATAGTCCAGGTTGGAGGTGATGAGGCTTAAACTGAACGCTTTGGAGAGAAGGGGACAAATGTAAGAGATGTTGTAGAGATCGAAGCTACAAGATTTGACAATTGTATACGAGGGATGATAAGTGAGAATGCAGAGTCCAGGATGACACCAGGACTGAGAACCTGGGTGACTAAGAGGATGGGACAGCTTTTAAGTTCAGAAGAGGGGAAAATTTGGGGGTGAGACGGGGAGATGAGTTTTGTTTTGAAAAAATTAAGTTTCAGATGTCTCCAAGACAGCTAGGTTAAATGAATGGCAGTGATACAAAGCTGGAGCATTAGAGAGAGCTTAGAAATAGCTATATAGATCAGGGAATGATATGTATAGAAATCATAATTAAACCCATGAAATTAGTGAGAGGGTGTAAGGAGAAAAGAAAAGGGGGCCTAGAACAAAGATTTGGGGTACACCAACAGATAAAGGTGACATGGATGATGAATCTATAAAGGGGTTAGAGCATCAGGGCAAGTAGGTAGAAGAAGCAAGAAAAAACAGTGTCATAAAAACCAAAGAGGTGAGAGTATCCTGGAGTAGTGGTCAACAGTGTCAAAGTATATATCAAGGTCAAGGAGAGTGAGGATAAAAAGGTCATTAGATTTGGCAATTAAAAGATCATTGGACAAGATGACCTCTAGGGTACCTGCCAGCTCTAAGGCTATGATCCTAAGACTTAGAAGTAATATGACAGTCATTTTCCAGTATCTGAAGGGCAGTCAGGAAAGGGGCATTAGATTTCTTCTGCTTGTCCCCAAAAGGCAGAAATAGGAGCAAAGGGTGGTAATTACAGAGAGAAAAAAGTAGGTTCAATGTAACAACTTAACAATACAAAGTTATTCAAAACAGAATGGGCTGCCCTGAGAGGTGATGGTCCCCCCTCACCCGAGTTCCTCAAGCCAAGCCCAGATGACCACCTGTACTGGAATGGACACGACTATTTGGCCCTGTAATGGCAGAGCCTGGCCACTGCTCTTGATGGAATTCCATTAGAGCAGGGATTGTCCTACTTTGTATGTGTATTCCTAATGCCTAGCATGAGAGGTGCTTCTTAATGGAGCAGCATGACACAAAAGAAATTGTTCAAGCTCATGATCTGGACCACAGAGCCTTTTACTATTGTGTGGAGTAGCAGAGAGACAGATTTAGGAGAGTGTGGAGCGAAGGGTGATACTGTAGGCATGTGGAGAGAATCTTTGGCACAGCCACTGTTTGCAATAATACTGAATTAGAGAAAAATGTAAGTATTGCCCTGTAGCAGTGAAGGTACAATTGAGATTAGATAACATAAATGTGTAGTGGACCAGGTCGGCAAAGTTGTTAGAGTTCCTCTATTTCTGTTCAGCAGCATGGAGTAAGAAATGAAAGGGGCAGAGTGCCAGGGCTGAGACTTGGCTTGCAAGTCACAAGCCACGGGACAAGGGATCAAGGAAATAAAAAATACTGAAAAGAGCAGAGCTGAAATGGCTCAGGTTGAAGTGAGGAAGGGAGGGGAGACATGTAAACAAAATACAATGGGGTGGAAAGATTATAGATCATGGTGAAGAGGAAGGATAAGATAAGTTAGTGAGAAGAAAGGCATAGGAAAAGATGGAATGACAGGAGAATGTGATTGGATAAAAGGATTCCAGTGACTAATTGCAGAATGGAGCTCTAGTGGGTGATGGAAAGATGAAGGGTGTGGCCATCTTTGCATAAAGCTTAAGTCCAGTAATAGGTAAAGGGAACTCGGTGGACTCAGGAATTTGTAGATTAGGGTAACTGAAGAAACTTATGCACAGAAGTCCCCTAGTATGAGGGCAGGACTGGGGCATCACATTCTAATGTTTCACCAAAGAACTCAGGTTCAGTTATGATTCATGAAAAAGTTTTAAGATGGATATAAGCATCAATGGCAACTCCTCATTTTAAGGGTTCAATTTATTTTTTAATGCAGACAGAAATAAAGTCAATTTGTTAAAAAAAAAAAAAAGGAATATTTCAAACTATCACAGAAATACGAGTCATTGGGGTTAGGAGTGGGGTGCCGAATTTGATACCTTCTTTGAAAAGCAAGTGGGACCGAAGCATAAATCTGGGGCAAGTTCTGTAAAAACGCTTTCCACTCCCCGGGCACAAACACCCTCTACTGCTAGTGAACTGAAAACTCCTTGTTTAAGATGCAGCAGCGCTGTCTACTAGACAGCTGTAATTTTCCACCTCGGAACTAGTAACCTCGTTTCCGAAACAAAAGAGATGAGCTTCCACCTTGGTGACAATGACCACGGATGCTCACCCTCACGCACCATTGTCCAGATGGTCTGGACCCCCCCACCTTCCTCACCGAGCCAACACGGCCTGTTCAGCCGCTGCCTAAGACCACCCTAGCCCTCTGAGCCTATGACATCCGGTGGCCCGGAGGCCATGGCAGGAGTAAGGGACAGCAGAGACGGGGCTGGGCGGCGACCTCCAACCAGGAAGGAGGAGGAAGAGGGCTGGCAGGGCCGCCCACCTGAGCAGGCCCAGGACGCACACCTGCCGGCCGGACCTCAAGTCCCCGGGGAGCCTACGCGGTTCCGCCTCCCTCGGGAGAGAGTAAGCCACCAGAGAGCAGGGGAGGTCTCACGGGCATCTTTGTTCCCCCAGAGCCGACTCCTGGGCCCGGCATGCAGCAGGAGCTCAATAAATGCTCCCTGGCGGACGCGGCCTGAACCCCTCCTACGGGCCGCGCCTGGGCGCCGGTCCTTAAAACTCCCATCTTCCTTAAGAGGCAGGGCCGAGCGCGGCCGGACGGCGCCCCCTCCCCGGCCCCGCGCCGGAGCGTGCCCGCCACCCCGGGGCCCGCGCCCCCCTCAGGCACGGGCGCGCGCGCCGCCATCCCCGCCACCCTGCGGCCTCCGCCCCACCCGGGCCCAGCCCGCCGGCCCCGGCTCCCGCCCCGGCCCGGCCGCACCGCCTTGGCCCGGGCCCGGCTCGCGCTCCCGCGCGCCCGGGCCCTCCCCCCCGCCTCCCGCGCAGCGCCCCGACAGGAGGGCCCCGGGGATGGGGGAGGCCTCCGCAGCTCGCTCGCTTCCTCGCTCTCCCGCTCACCTCAGGCGGCGCCAGAACCGATAGGGCCTTCTTCCACACCGTTTGAAACCGCTCAGGCCACCGCACCCCGCAGTGTCCTTATTGCCTATTGGCTCCCGGAGGACCGCCCACCGCACTCCCATTGGTCGATTTGAAAGGGCTCCCGGCACGCGCCCGCCGCGCTCTTAAAGGGGCCGCAGGGAACGAGCCCTCCTCGGCCTCCCGCCCGGGGGCCGAACGGCACATCAACCATTGCGGACAGAAACGTCCGGATCCCGCGACCTCCCTCAGATGGGAAGCTTCTTGAGGGCTGGGGCTGCTTTTTGCCTTCCTTGGTATCCGCAGCGCGTATTAGGGCGCTGGGTTTCATAGATGCTTCTTGTCCTGAATGCGCGGCCCCTGCAATAAACCAGGGATGCAGTGCAATGGGATTGGGGATGCGGTGGGGGGGCTGGAGCCGAACCCAGGGGCCGCCCAGCCTGCAATATGCTAAAGGGGGATGGGGGACGTGGAGAACCAAGGAGCAGCCCAGCCTGCAGTGTGCTAAAAGGGGGGTGGGGGTGGGGGTGGGGGTGGGCGGAGAACCAAGGAGCTGCCCAGCCTGCAGTGTGCTAAAGGCGGGACTGGAGCCGAACCTAGGGGCAGCCCAGCCCGCAGTGTGCCAAAGCGGGGTGGGAGGGCGGAACTCGTGGCGACCCCGTCTCCGCAGGTGAGGATGTCTGAAATACACAGACTCTGGCCGCGCCGCGGAAACCCCTTCCCAAAAGGATCCCACAGTCCTCCCAGTATCCTGCTCAGCCCGGACTTCCCGGCCCGCCTGCACTGCACAGTCAGGCCAAACCGGCTTTCTCCGGGTGGCGCGCGCCGGGGACTCCACCTTTCTACTCAGAGACTGCCTTGTCTGTCACGTCTGCTCGCAGCAACACTTCTTCCTTACCTGGGCCTCCTGGAACTCCTCTGCTCCTTCCAGGCTCTGCAGCTCGATACTGTTGCATGCTCTCCGTACACTGAACCACTTTGTATTTATCGAGGACATTCATAGGCGGTATTGTATCTAGGTATAGATGATCTCCTCCGACAGAAAGTAAGGAAAGACTTCCTAACATTTAGAGATCTCTAGGTGATGAAAAGGCTTGGAATCAGGAAGACTCATTTTCAAATCCGGCCTCAGGAAAAGGCAAACCGCTCCAGTATCTCTGCCAAGAAACCCCAGTGGGGTTACTGATACTCAGAACCAACCAAACAACACAACAGCAAGGTGAAATGGGTTTTTGGGAGAGACCTCTTTCTTGGAGGTCTTCAGGCAGAAGCTACAGTGAGGAACGTTATAATGAGGGTTCTTTTTGGGTATGTGTTGAACTAGGTAACTGCTAAGGTCCCTTCCAGCTCTCAAATTTTGAGGTTCTGTAACCTTTCTGAGCATCAGATTCATCCTTAAAATGTTTGTTGTTGGGTTGTGTCCAACTCTTTGTGAACTCAGTTGGGGTTTTCTTGGCAAAGATACTGGAGTGGTTTGTTCTTTCCTTCTCCAGCTCATTTTGCAGATAAGAAAACTAAGGCAAACAGGGTTAAGTGACTTGCGCAGGACCACACAGCTAGTAAGTATCTGAAACTGATTTGAACTAGGGAAGATGAGTCTTCTTGACTCCCCAGCTAGCACTCTATCCACTGTGCCACCTAGCTGCCCCTCATCTTTAAAATAGGGGTGATAATAGTAACTATTGCAAGGAATACCTCTCTACTTAGCTTTCCATCTAATACCACCTTTTATCTATTTTGTATGTTTCTTGTCTCCATCATCTATCTATCCATCTATCTGTCTATCCATCCATCCATCCATTCATCTTATCTATCCATCTATCTATCTATCTGTCTATCTATCTATCAATTGATTCATCCATCCATCCCTCCATCTATCCCTCTATCATCTATCTGTCTATCTATCTATCTATCTGTCTATCTACAATATATGTTGTCTTGCCATTAGAATGTGAGCTGGAGTGGGGACAGGAGGGTTCAACCTGTTTATTTTTTTGTCTTTATATCTCCATTGCCTAACACACTGCCTGTTTCGTTGCATATGCCTGATACAGATTTGTTTGTTGGTTTGTGCTATATGTAAAGAGTTTTGCAAACCTTAAATTCTCATAGAAATATGAATTAAAACAGCCTGGTAAGTTTTATATATAAGAGCCTTCAAAAACATTTACCAACTTGCCATGTTTTAACCAGTCCCTTCTCTACTTAAGGTGTCTGTGTATTATCTTCATTTCAATAAAAAGAGTATTTTGCTTTGGGTACTATTTCCAATTTTTATTGAAATACTGATTTCTTTCCAGAGCTTGGTGAATAGGGGGCAAATGTTGTCCACCCTCCATTTCTCCTGAAGCAGCATGATGGACACAGGTCAACTATGCCTCTAGTAATGAACTATCTGATGCCAGCTGACCCATTTTGATGTAAGTTGGCAAAATGGACATAGGGAACCTTTATACTCCAAAGAAATCCCTCCCATTTTCCCAAGCAAGCACAAAGTGTGTGGTTTGGACATTTCCTTCTCTCCTTCCGTTCAATAAATGAAAACCCAGCTTGGATTTCTGATTTGATGATCTATGCTTTCAGCTTCCAAACCACAAGACTAAGGCAACGGTGTTGTACCGTGTACAGAGAGCTGAACTTGGAGTCACCTTAGGTAAAATCACACTCAGACACTCAAATCTGTGACCTTAGGCCAGTCATTTAACCTCTCAGCCTGTTTCCTCATCTGTAAAAATGGGAATAATAATGGCACCTTCCTGACACAGTTGTTATGAAGATCAGATGAGATGATATATGTAAAATGCTTTGTGAACCTTCAAGTGCTTTATAAACCCTAACTATTATAGTTATTGAGGAGTATGTCTCCGACGGAATGGGCTAGAGACCTATGAGTTGAAACCTAATTTTGGTGCTCAGAGATTTCCTGTTTTTCCTCCCTGGACATATGCAGAGAAGGGCATTTCCGTGTGGCCCAGTAACCAGAATGGAGTGAGTGACAGAAGTTAGGAAGAACCTTACTCAGAAAGAATGCTGGATTTGGAGACATATGTTTGAACCCCAACCCTGTCATTCATCACCCATGTGATGTTGGGGAACTGGAGGTGGAAGGAAATGGTAGAATGAAGGTCAGTTTTGAGTCACAGGACCCAGATTCAAATCCCAATTGCCACTTACTGACCTGCTGGACACTGAGCAAGACATTTACCTTCACTGATCTTTTATCTACTTCTGTGTAAAAAGAGGGGGCTGCATTTGCCCAGCCCTAGGACCCATCCAGCTCTAGAGCTAGGATTAGAGGAGCCTAGGGCACTTTGCCTTGCTGGCATAGGATCACCAATCATCAAAGAAGGTACTGTGCTCTATGAGCAAAGTAGAATTGTAGAAGCTCAAAAGAAACACGAGATGCTCATATTTAGAGAATCTGCCCCAAATGTTCACATAGACTATCTGTGCAGACCTGGGGCAGAGCCTTCTGTTTGTATTGGTCTGATCAACCACAGTCGGACATGCTGTGCTTGACCACGACACAGTCATGTCATTCTGGTTTTCTTTGAGAACAGACTACCAGTCAACCAAAAGGGAGGGACTGGACTGGACGACCTCTGAGATATCTTCCAGATCCAGGAGCCTATGAACACATGGCCCATGGTTCCCCACTCCCAAGACCCTTGATGAATTTTATGTTCAAGTTCATGCTTAAAAGGCTTTTCTCAAATTGATGCTGAAGGCCTGAGTTGCTATCTTTCCTATATGTGTTTCCTTTGATTGACATTAGCCTGTACAAGAACAAGACTAATGGGATGTGGGAAGGGGGTTCTGTTTCTACATCCCCTCTGACACTTGGTTGTTGAACTTTTGACACTTACTAGGTAGTGAACTAGATAGATCAGAGTTCAAATCCCACCTCAGATACCTACTAGCTATGTGACCTTGGACAAGTCACTTAACCTTTGCCTCAATTTTGTCAGCTGTCAAATGGGGATAATAACACCTATCTCACAGGGTTGTTGTGAGATACGCAATGAAATTCCCTTCCCTTCTACCTCAGTTTCCTCCCTTGTTAAATAACTGTGATAGTTATTTTATTTGTAATGTTTTATCTGTAATAGCACCCACCTCACAGGGTTGTTCAATAAATCAGTATAGCTTTAAATGCTACATAAATGCTAGCTTTTATTAACTATTCCTTCCAAGTTTGACCACAAGGTTCCAAGGCTCCTATTGACCCCTTCAGTGACAGGTTTTCACCAGAGGGTACAAGAGAGAAGAGGAAGTCCCAAGGATTCATTCCACCTTCAGTGAAGAGAGCCAAAACGTCTGATCCAGGAGTCAGGCTGGTCCCAGAGAAGTTTGCTCCGGGCTTTCCAGAGGCCAGTCCTAAGTGTCCAGTCCTGATTTTCCCGTTGATGCAGCTGTAAATCAGAGACTGCCTGATATCCTGAGATCCATGGATGTGCCCTGTTCTGGGATTCTGGCCAGGTGTTAGCTCTCCCATACATTTTAAGATACTATTCTTTGTGTATTGGAATCAAGGACATGATTATCTTCAAGCCTAAATTGACATCACTGTCTGGCATCTTGAAATTGAACAAAGCAGTATTAGAAAACTAAATGACCTATAATTACCTTCTTTGTTTCACTACTCTGTAAAAACCTTGCTCATGGCATCAATAAATGGATTGCAACGATCAGTCATGCCTGGCCTATGTCATTCACATCACACTTCCTCAGTCGTGTGAATCATACTAGAGCTGGCACAAGAAACCATTTAGTGTTGACCCTACACTTCAGCATCTTGTGGATGGCACATTTTAAGGCCTTCAAATGTTGGAGCTGGAAGGGACCTCAGTAGGACCTCTTCATTTTGTGAATAAGAAAATCAGAGGCCAGAAGAGATAGGGACATGTCATAGGTCTATCGTGTGGCGACTAGAGCAGGCAAGACCCAGCATTTACATAAGGCTCTAAGGTTTGCCAAGTGCTTTCTGAATATGAACTCATTTTGATCCTCACAAACACCCTTCGAGGCAGATGCTATCATTACCTCCATGTTGTCCAATTATATCAGGAAGCTGAAATCTTGATATGAGAGCGAATTGGATTTAAGTGAGACAGGGCTATACAAAGTCACTAGCCTCACTTTCTCTTCCAGAGCCATCTGGGGCCAGTGGCCAAATATAGATCTGGACACCTGCAGATGGCCCAGATGCAGTGGGAGACCTTAGCCTTTTTAAGCCAACGTTCTTCCCAGGTCTGTTTGTCTGAGGCAGCACCCATTCAGTGACTAAGGATAGGTAAGAAATGAGGCAGAAAATGGCCTCTTTTACCTAGTCCAAAAAAACAAATCCCTATGGGAGGGGAAGACCCTCAGTTTCTGGCCAGAACAGAAACAATTGCTATTTACACTCACCCAGAGCCATCAACACCCAAATAATGACCAAGTGAGGCTTGGGCTGTGACCTATTGTTGGCCAATCAGTGAGAACCAGAGTGATTGGGGTTTAAGGCATGGTCAAGTAGCTCCATTGTTAAGTGACTTTCACAGGGTCACACATAAATGTCTGAGGGAAGATTTGAATTTAGGTCTTCCTGAGTCTTGACTCTAGACCTACAGCTCAGTCCAATGTACCACCTGGCTGCCTCAGACTTACCAGCATGGTATTTCCTGGCAGTCTTCAAGAGACTGTCCATGCTTCACCTTGTCCTGAAACTCAAGTTCCCACTCTGGGCCCCTGGGCTACTGATTGGTAAGCATTTAGTATATGAAAGCTAAAACCCAGACCCATCACTACTTCTCAGCTGACTTTCTGCCCCCTTTCCCCATCCCTGCCCCAACATCCCCTTCCCCGCTGCCTGTAATCAAATGGATGTTATCATTAATGGAAAGGAGGTGTCAATCAATTACCATGTGACTCAAAAACACTTCTCCCAGGCCACCAGTCCCCTGTATGTGTTGATTTCTCTTGTTTGAACATAAGCTTTTTGAGGACAGATTTTTATTTTTCTCTGTATACTCAGTGTCTGGCATGCTGTAAACCCTTCCCTTAATAAGTGGTTTCTCATTCCTTAGAGACATTAGCCATGGTCACACATGACACAGGATTCCAATTGGTCTTCCTGACTCCACATCCATCCCAGTGCCATGACGCCATGCTTTGCAACAGAATTTTAGCCCAGCTGTCTCCATTTTTTTTTTTTTTTTTGCTCACCCCACACTCAGGAGGGCTCGTTAGAAAGAGAAGATGCAAATTCTCCAATGTAAGGGTCAGCCCTGGTGTGGGGCTGGGGAGGAAAGGGATTGGGGTGGGGTGTAGGGCTGTCAGAGCATCAGACATGACTCCAAGGCAGGCAAGGTGATTAAGAAAAGCTAAATTTATATTAAATTATCATAAATTCCTAAAATACTGAACATAGTGGTTAAATAACTCCAGAAAGTCCAATCTCTCCAGTGAGTAACGTTAAAACCATTACACATGAGCGCAGGAGAATTGCTTCCATTAGCTTAGGACAAAGAGATTTTTTGCTTTTTACATAGTAAATCAGTGCTCAAATAGATAATTCATCAAATACGTCCTCTCTACATTCTGCACAATGAGATCTTTCTCTTTTCCAGGGGAGCTGTATCCTTATTCTGTGCCCCCTCCAAACAATGAAAAGTTTCCTCCCTCTCAGAGCTGGAAACCTTATTCCTTTGCTGCTAAGGGTGACATTGCTGAGCTCTCCAGCCCTTTCCTGGCACCCTAGCCTGCCCCACTCTACACACTCTGAGGACTTCTAGTCTTGGCCATGCAACGTGCCGGGTTTAGTCTTGGAACAGGCCAGCGAAGGGAGCACTGAGGGAATAAGAATCTGCCCTGGATCATGTTAGAATTAGCCAGGAAAGGGTTGTGTCCTGGTCCTCCTCCTTCACTAGCCTAACCTGGACTTGTTTTCTCAATAGTGAGTTATGGGAAGAGCCAGAGTCAGACAAGGGAGGGGCCACAGGAACTGTTCAATCTGGGAAATTGCCCGCTCCTCTATGATGCTTCTCTCCAATGATAAGGGTCTCCCTTCCATGGCTGGGCTGCAGGACCATTGGGAATGTCCCCCCTGCTCTAGGATAGAGGCCAGGAGCATCCCTTCCCTTCTTCTATCCAGCTGCTTCCAAACTCAGGTCCTAAACAACATTCTAGGCAGAAGAGACCAGGAAGTACTTAGCTATGGTTGGCTTGGACCTCACTTACTGGTTTCTGGTCCTTTCCTTCCTAATACTGAACTGTCTTTTGCATGCTTGGTCCCAACTAAACAGAGTCAATCCATGGCCTACCACTGCTCCAAGGCTGCCCTCTCTGTCCCCCAACTGATCAATCACCCAGGGTCAGAAGATATGAGACTGGGGGAAGATCCCAGAGCCAGAGGGGTGGGGAGGGTAGCCATCCCCACAGCCCAGCCCTTTATTTTAAAAAGGAGATACTAAAGAAAGCTCCCTCTTCCCAATAGCCTTCTTCCCAGAAAGTTCCTGGAGGATCACAATGCCATGTGACTAGAACTGGAAGAAGAAACAGAAGTGAAAGGTGCCAGGTGGGGGCCAGCATCCCTCCTCTTTCCTCTGCTCTGGCACTAGCATGAGGCTTAATGCCTCCTAGGAGAGTGGGTGCATGCCAGAGGCTGGCAGCTACGCTAATTCACTCCCAACATGAAAAGCTGTGATGGGATAACGTCTTTCTCTATCCCTCAGCCACAGGCTTACATCATGGTGTTTAGAGAGAACTTCAGAGATTCAACCTCCTCAGCACTTTCCTTCAGGCTCTGGATAGCCTAAATCTCCACCCTGGCCAATCCACCTGACCATTCCTGGAAACTTCTGGTCGCTCCCTGAAATGTTCATTTGGAGAGGACTACAGAATACTTGGAGAAGCTTTCAAAATACAGGACTGAGACCTGCACTTGGTCCAGCTGGTGCTTCTCAATGGACATTGCAGAGTCCGAGTTCCCAAGTCATCCCAGGGACCTGACAGACTGACCCAAGGCCCACTTCCTTTTGAGAAGGTTCTGACCAGGAATGGAACCAGGAAGACTTTGATAAGAGGGAAATTCACAACAGGCACCCACAGGCCCATGAGGCAGACAGGGCCAAAACCAGAATCCTGGTAGAAGGAAAATGTTGTTGCAGACTTAGGAGTCCTTGCATCTCAGAGATGGAAGGATCTTAAGAAGCCCTCTGGTCCAACCTGTACTAAATAACCATCCCTCCACACCTGCAGGATGTGGTTATCTGCCCTTTGTTCAAAAACCTCCAATGAAGGAGAAGCCACTCATGGTGGAACCAGCTAGAGCATTAAAACTGAAATAGCAAGTATTACTATTGACTTCTAGGGGCCTAATCAATGACTTCTAGGGACCTAATAATACCATCCATTGCCAGCAATGGACACCCAGGCCAGCCTACCTTTCAAAAACCTTGCCCTATTTCCAAAAGACTAGGGGTCCCATGGAGATGGGAAGTTTGCTGGTAAAATCAGGGGAGGAAGCCCGTACCCGCTGGGCTGAATCTCCTCTCGTCTTAACCCTCACTCATCGCTAGGTCGTCACTTTTGTCCCTCGTCTGTCCCTCCACTCATTCCTCCCTCCTTACTCCAGCTACTGGCTGAGCAAGTAAGTCTCCACTCAGAAATAGCTCTAGTGACAAGGATAGATGAGCCTGGGGCCTCTGCAGAGGAGCTCACGGTGTTAAGGGAAGGGAGTGAGCTGGATATCTGTGCTGAAGAATGAGTCAAAACCAGGCCCAGCTTGAGAAGCTGTTGTGCTCTCAGGACCAGGGAGGAGTGGGCAGGCTTGGTAACCACATGTGGATCTGAGTGGTCCTGTTGAGGCATCATTTCTCGTGCAGAGGCGAGCTTGGACAGTGGTGGGGAGTCTGGGGATGGGGGTGGGGCGGGCCAGGTAGGAAGGGCCGGAGGAGACGGGCCTGTTGTTTAAGTGAGCACTAGGGCTGGTAGTTTGTTTTTGAGGGAGAAGGACCAGAGGGGAAGGAAGGGTATGTGGGCACTTAGACTTGGCTCTCAGTGGAGAGCTTGCGTTCATGTTTCCAGCCCGTGTCTGGCAGCGAGCCTCGCCTTTCCGGGGTGGCTGCAGCAGCAGTGTGGACGCTGCTGCACTCCGACTGCTCTTCCTGGAGGAGATGTTCTGTTTCTGCATCATCCAAGGAGCCAGAGCTGGCCTGGATGGACACCGTGTCTGTCTTCATGCACACATGGTCCCGGAGGAGGAGGCCTCCCCTGGAGCCTCGTAACTGCTTTAGGTCATCCCACTCTGGGTCGTTGCCACTGCCAGACAGGAGGCAAATTCCCTCCACTATCTTGATCTTCTCCTTGGTATAGTTGTGCTCGGGCCCAGCCTAGGGGAGAAGAGGGAAGAGAAACAGAGTCATGTCTCTGGCCTGTGTTTTGCTGAGGAAAGAACACTAGAAGAAACTGGGTAGGGGAAAAAAAGAGGAGTGAGTTAGCTCCAATTCATCACACACGTGGAGAAATTCATCCAAATCCCCAAAGATCAGCCTACGCTGGGCACTAGAGTATGGCTCCTGCTGCTGACTCCCCGGGTTCTAGGCCTGATTCAGGCCCTAATCCCCTGGGGGACCTGGGCCAGAGAGCACGGCCTTTGGGCTCACTTACTGGAAGGGTCCTCAGAGGTCTGTTTTCCTTATTTTACAAATGAGGAAATAGGAAGCCTAAAGGAATGATGGGATTTGGCCATTTATACAGGTGGTAAAGGGTGGAGCTGAATCCAACACTTTCCATTATATATCAGACTGCTTCTTCCTCATCCAGAGAGCAAAGGGGTTGGTCTAAGTAGGCTCTAAGATCACTGAGAGTTTGAACATTCTACATTCTAAGGTCCCTCCTAGCTCTGACATTCCATGTTCTTAGATCCCTATAAGTTCTGACCTTCTCTGCTCCAAGGGCCCTCCCAGCCCTGACATTCTCTGTTCTAAGGGCCTTTCCAGCTCTCACATTACCCATTCTGTGTTCTACTGTGCTTTCCATCTCAAGCATTTTATGTTGGAAGATCCCGTCAAGTTCTAAGGTTTTATAACTTTATGATAATATACAAAAGTATTGCCAAATATAAGTGATTTGATCTACATCTGGCTAACAGGTGGTACGCTAGCAATAAGATTTTAAAGTACAGTAGACAATGTTTCTTTATTATTAATAGCTCCCTTTCTATTGAAGCAAGAGATATCTATCCATGTTCAGAATGACATGGAGACTGGCCTGTGGCCAGCTGGTCACCTTGAGGTCCAGCTGCCTGGAGTGGTGAGCAGGACACTGGTCTTGGGGCCAGATCTAGGGTTCCAGTCTAGGCTCTGCCATTCACCTCAATCTCTTCAATCAAACAATGAGGACAAGAATCCCCAATTCAGCAGGAAGCATCCCCCAACCCTTCTGAATTCCAGTGTCTTCCCTCTCTTCATTATTTCTCATTTTCCCCATAAGTAGTTTGTTGGTACATCTTGCTTTGCTGGTTGTCTCCCCCATTAGATTGGAAACTTCCTGGGGTCAGGGACTATCTTTTGCCTCTTTTGTTTGTTTCTCTAGCACTTTAGCACAGTGCCTGGCACATAGGAATCAATATTTATCGACCAACTGCCTAACTTTCCCTTTGCCTCTCTGGGCTGCTGTGAGGACAATCCTTTGTAAATCACAAGGCACAGTATAAATACAAGCTGTTATTACAATCAATCCAGAAATGCAGGAACTGAAAAGCCAAGGGACTAGTCACGGAAAGAAAAGCTAAAGCTTCCTTTTCTTTTGCTTTTTTGGAGTGGGGAAGGCAGGGCAACTTAGAGTTAAGCAACTTGGCCAGGGTCATGCAGCTAGTAAGTGTTAAGTGTCTGAGGCCACATTTGAACTCAGGTCCTCTTGACTCCAGGGCAGGTGCTCTCTTCACTGGGCTACCTAGCCGCCCCTAGAGTTCCCTAAGAACACAAAAATGGAAGGCACCTCAGGGGCCCAAAACTGAGGCCCACAGAATGGGATTGGTTGTCTCGAGTCACAAGGGTGGTAAACCACAGAGTGGAGGATGCAGGGGGGCGGCAGTAGCTCAGGGACTGCCCATGAAGCAAAGACCCAGAACAGGGTTTCTTCACCTTTTTTGTACACTGGCATCCTCTGGCAATCTGGTGAAGCTTGTGCTTGGCCCTGCTCACACTAGTGTTTTTAAATGCGTGAAATAAAACCAATGGATTACAATCGAAAGCAATGATGACGGAGTAAAGACAGGATCTTTTTCCTACCCAAGGTCACATTTATCTACATGCTCCAATCTCGGCAGTGTGTGTGTGTGTGTGTGTGTGTGTGTGTGTGTGTGTGTGTATTCCTTTATTTTTTCCCTTCCCCTTATAACAAATAATACAAAGATTTGTAAAGCACTTTCTATCTGTTTCCTCATTTCAGCTTCCTATCAAACCTCTCCAGTTAACAAATCCTGACCTAGAGGAGGCACAGACAGGCAGATCTTCTGTGGATGACATCTGGGAGAATGGGATGAACTGGAAAGTCATAGAAGGGCTGCGATCAGAGTGAAGGGACCATAAACCCACAGAAGTATTATTGTTGTGACCCACAGTCTTGGCTGGTCCTTCCTCCTCATCTTTTTTTGGGATTTGGCCCTGTTCCTGAAAGCCCAGAGGCCCCTCCAAGCAGCCAGAAACTGCTCGAGGCTCTAACCTAAAGGCTCCATTTGTTCCTTCTGTTTTTCCTGATTCCGCTAAGAGAAGTCTCACTCCTGGTTCCAGCAGGACAGAAAAGAATTGGCAGCCACTAGTGAGGGACATGGTGACTGTTCTCCAAAGAAAGTGGGCCGAGGCTTTTGGACCTGTGAATTGCAGGAACTGCAGAAGTGCCTGGAGTCCCATCTCCAGGGATCTCACAGATGTGAGCTGGGAAGTGTGTAGCACTGTGTATGCAAGATTGGCTAGTTTTACTTGGAGGGCCATCTCCATTTGTCCTGATCTATATCCTCCCACTGGACCAGATGGCTCCAGAGGATAAGGTAAGGTGATTTTGCACAGCCCTGCCTCACTTAAATCTAATTCACTTGCAGGTCATGGCATCACCTCCCTGATGTCATGGTCCTCTTCAAGAATGAACAAAAAACAAACAAAGGTTTTATGGAACTAGCTCCCCTCCCTGGTCTTTCTTTTTATTTGGCAGCCACTAGGTGGCAGCAGCATATAGACTAGAGCGATGGACTTGGGAACTGAGAAGACACAAGTTCAAGTCCTATCTCAGACATTTTGACCTTGGCAGGTTATTTTAAAATTTAAAAAAAGTTTACCTCAGTTTCCCTATCTGTAAAATGGGGGAGATAATAGCTCTTACCTCAAAGAGTTGTAGGCATCATGTGAGATAACATGCAAAGTTCTTTCTCTAAAGAAAGCATTGCTTAAATTTTAGCTATTATTGTTTATAAGAGAGGAGAGGGGGAAACCAAAGGAATATAATGAGAAATGAGTATTACAGAAAAACAAAAAGTATCAATAAAAAATAAAACATGCTGGAGGCATTTGGGGGGTACTGTGGGATAGTGAAAAGAATGTTTGACTTGGAAGCCAGAACATCTGAGTTCAAATCCTGCTTCTCACACTTACTAATTCTGGGACCCGGGGCATGTCAGGTAAGCCTCAGTTTTATCATCTGTAAAATGAGTATAATAATAAATGTAATCCCTATTTTACAGGGTTATCATGATGCTCAAATGAGGCAGTAATAATAATAGCCCTCAATTCTGTAGCCTGTGAAGTTTTGTAGAGCACTTTACAAATATGATTGAATTTGATTCTCCCAGCAACACTGGCAGGTGGCTGCTGTTATTATTCGTACTTTACAGATGAGAAGACTGAGGCTGCTTGAGGGGAGATGGCACGAAGTGGCAGAACCCACATTCAAATGTGAATCCTTGGATAACAACTCTCCCCCCCCCCCCCCACACACACACACTTGGCCACTACTAGGGTAATCAAGGGATTCCCTGCAGGCTCCAGGGGGCCTCTTAGTGGATTCTATGTGAATTCATTTCTGTACATGAAGAGCAGAAGAATGTTGTGTCTATCTCATTGCTCCTTTGGGAGAGCTCTGGAGGCCTTAGGCCCTGGCGTAGCCCCGTCTAGGCAGCCCAAGAAAACCAGGATTCTAAAGGAGGCATTCTCCTGCAGCAGGACAGGCAGGTGGTATGGCTATCAAAATACTTAAAAACTCAAATCCTGAACCTAGAAACCACCAAAGTCCAGAGCAGCGGTTCTCAACCTGTGGGTCGCAACCCCTTTGGGGGTTGAACGACCCTTTCACAGGGGTAGCCTAAGACCATCAGAAAACACACATTTCCAATGGTCTTAGGAACCGAGACACCGCTCCTCTATCTGTCTCCAGGCAGGTCCTCCCACAAATACACCCGCATGTGAGTATTAAAGGGTTGTGGCCTTAGGAAGGTTGAGAACCACTGGTCCAGAGGAATAGATAGAATATTGAGTCAAGGGACTTTCCATCATGGAGCCATAGGATTTTTTTAAAACCTGAAAATAACAACAGGTGGAATTTCTGCAGTACTCTAAAGTTTGCAAAGCACCTCATACCTGTTAACTCATTGGATCCTTACAACAGTCCTAGGAGGTGGGTGATTTTAATAGCATTCCCATTTTACAGAAGAAGAAACTCAGGCTAAGTTAATTAAATGACTTCGCCAGGGTCACACAGCTAAGTATCTGATGCAGGGTTGGAGTTCAAATCTTCTTGACACTGAGTCTACAAGTCTCTCCTCTGTGCCCTCATGGGTAGAGAAAAAAAGTTTTTTTTTCACCTAACCTACTAGGGACTGACTATAATCTCATAGTGTTTTCCTCTAGCAAGAATATAAATTTTCTAGTATCCAGAAAAAACCCCAAAACATCAAAAACCTAAGGGTCTTTGATCAAAAGAAGAAAAGGAGACAAAACCAGAAAGTTGCAATTTCCACAGAACCCACCCCCGAATACTGAGACCTGGAGAAGGAAACACAATTACCTTAGACTCTAAATTCAGTATCTTTCCCATTGTTCTGGGCTGCCTCTTCTTTTAAAGGTTTGACAAAGGGGTCTTTTCTCCTGTAGAGAGCCTTTCATTGTTTCAGCTGTGTCCAAACTCTTTGTGACCCTGTTTGGGGTTTTCTTGGTATAGATACTGGACCGGTTTGCCATTTCCTTCTCCAGCTCACTTTACAGATGAGGAAACTGAGGCCAACAGGGTGAAGTGACTTGCCCAGGGTCACACAGCTGGTCTGAGGTCAGATTTGAACCCAAGTAGATGAGTCTTCTGGACTCCAGGACCCTGCTCTATGCACTATGGTGCCACCTCGTTGCCAGTAGAGAACCTATCCCACCCATTTCGAGGGATAGCCAGGAATGGGAAAGGGTACACACTCCTCTCTCTCTCTCTAGCTGTACTACAAAGCTCAGCTCCCTGAGGAACATCAGTACTGTCCAGAGGCTGAAGGCAGAGGCCTTCCAGGTTCCAGTACATAACAGATTTAAGATAAGGACCTCAAAAGCCATAGATGGGGCCCTTCCTACCTATTCCACACAAGGAACTATCGCTTTAGCTCACCCTTCTCCTAGGTGCTTCAGAGTCCAGCCCCAGACATGTACTAGCTGTGTGACCCTGGGCAAGTCACTTTAATGCTCTTTACCTCGGTTTCTTCATCTGTAAAATAAACCAGAGAAGCAAATGGCAAAGCTCCTAGGATCTCTGCTAAGAAGGCCCCAGAAGGGGTCACAAAGAGTCAGACACTCCTGAAAAGGACTAAACAACAGCACTTACCTAATACATAGTAGGCCCTTGATGAATGTTTGCGGAAGGAATGAATGAAGTCTTCCCTGCTTTCCTCATTTTTTCCCCCACTCCCCAGTTCTTTTTCATTCTCTCTGTTTGGACATCTATCCACTTAGCATATGACCTCTACCCGAGTCATTGTCTGTATTTTCCCTGCACACTCTCCCCACAAGACTTGAAGCTCCTTGAGGGTAGAGGTATTAAATGGCCTTGCCTCATTTTTATATCCATAGCATTTAGCCCAAGGAACTCCACGTAATAAGTGCTTAATAAATATTTGCCAAGGTGAATTGAATTTGCCCCAAATTTGAACAGGAAAGTAAATTCTTTTCCAATGGTAGAATATAAATTCCTTGAGGGCCAGAATTATTTTCTTTTTTCTCTTTGCATCACCAGAGCCTACCACCAGACTTGGTGCATAGAAGGCAGTTACTGAATGTTGGCTGAACGGACCTCAATTCTCACCTCTTTCTTATAGCAGAGCTGATTATACATGGCTGGTTTCGGGATGGTTTCAATCTTCACTTCCTGGGTGGAGGTCCGGTAGGAAGGATTGCTGTAGGTCAGGTTCCCTAAGCCAGGATCGGTAAATTTGAATTTTTTGTGTCTAAAAGAAGATGGAGAGAAGAAGGAGGAAACAGGTTCAGGTCTGGTTTTGGGAGTGGTCACTGATAGAGCCGCCAGCTCACAAGTACTGGCTCTGCTCATGTGTAGCCAGGACCCAATCCAAGCAGAGAGGCCACTAGAATGTCCACGTTCCCAGACAAGTGGGAGCTTGGCTGGCTTCAGGGGAGAAGGGTGATGTTTCTGAGTAGAGTTTTCAGGAGGAGGAACATCAGAAGAGTGAATTTACCTCAACTCAAGAGGCCTGCACTTTGACTAGGCTGGGAGGGATCACCGGACATCTTTTTTGTCTAGATCTGCTATTCCAGCAGTGGAGACACTCTTTGCTAGGTGGTGACTTGTCTCTAACTTAGGATCCAAAATCCATGGCTGGAGGGTACCTCAGAGACAATCAAGTCCCACTACCCCGCTCTACAAGTGAAGAAAGTGAGGACCCCAGAGGCAAAGGGACTAGCCTGGGGTCACAAAGATAATGATAATAACACCTAACATTTATATAGTGACTCAAGGCTTCCATCTTTTATATAATATAATATATTTTTAATGTAATATATAACATATAATGTATTTTACCTAATATCATAATATAATACCTAACATTTATATAGTGACTCAAGGCTTCCATCTTTTATATATTTTTAATGTAACACAATATAATATTATATATAACATATAATATATTTTATCTAATATCATAATATAACAGCTAGCATTTATATAGTGACTCAAGGCTTCCATATTTTATATAATATAATATATTTTAATGTAATATAATATGATATTATATATATTATATATAACATATAATGTATTTTATCTAATATCATAATATAACAGCTAGCATTTATATAGCATTTTAAGGTATAGAAAGGGCTTTACAGATATTATCTCATTTGATCTTTGCAACAATCCTGGGAGAGAGGTGCTATTATTATCATCCCCATTTACAGATGAGGAAACTGAGGCAAACACGTGATGTGGCTTGCCCAGGGTAAGTGTCTGGGGCAGGATTCTTGATGCTGAACCCAGGGCTTTTTCCACTGAACCACCTCTCTGCTTCAAATAACAGAGATGAGCTCTTCTGACCCTCACAACTGTGTGAGTTAGACTCTGTTATTATCTTTGCTTTACAGAAGAGTGGACACAAGCTGAGAGGTTATGTGACTAGTTTCCTACATGATAAAAGGGGGAGGTTGGACTAGCATTTATGAACCTGAGAGTCAGTGTCTGGACTTGAACACGAGACTTCTGCCTCTAGACCATATCAGCTGAGGCTGAGCTAAAGGACTCCATCTGCAGGAAAGGAAACCATTTGGTATCTCTGTGGCCTTTCTGCTTTTTGGAGCATGGGCACGTGCATGGGGAGAGTTGGGATGAGCCTGGCCAGAGGCCAAAGGCAGGGGGACACGAGAGAAGATAGAAGTGGAGTCCGGGAGAAGGCCGATGGCCAAGCCAGCGGTGAGGGGCTGGAGCCCTGAGGTTACCTGTACAGCATGAGAGCAGCAATGAGCAGCAGGATGAGCAAGCTACTGAGGAGGCCGCCAATAACGTAGCTGACATGGAGCCCTTCCCCTAGAGGAGAACATGGCAGGACAGTCATTGAAACTGATAGACGTGGCTCTCTAAAGAAGAAGCCTCATGGCAATCTCGTTAGACTGGTTCTCCAGGTAGCACCGAATGCAGCGGGAAGGACGCTGGCTTTGGAGGAAGAATACCTGGTTTCTAATCTGAGCTTTATCACTAATCACCTGAGTGATCTTGGCAACTCATTTAACCTCTGGGCCTCAGTGTCTCTGTCTGTAAAATGCAGGGCTTAGAATTCATGGCCTCTAAAGTCCTTACAACTCTAACCCCATGATCTTATGATAGATAAGGAGCCTGATGCTCAGAAAAGTGAATTGACCACAGTCACACAGAAGCAGGATACAAACTCAGGCCTTCCTGACCCCAAGTCCAGCGAGGCCATGGGTCCTTGACCTGGGTTTATGTTAATCCCCACAAAGTCAGTGAATAGGTTTGGGGGAGGCATCTGAAAACTTCAATAAGAAAAAAAATACATCTTTATTTTCACTAACCTCTAATTGAAATCGAACATTTCCTCCCATTATTTATTTGTCTGCCTAATCATTCATTTATTTTTAGGTTTAATAAAGGAAAAAAATCATCATGGTCATTAGAGCTACCATAAATTAGAATAGGCTGCCTCAAGAGGCCCTCAACTGAGGTCTTCAAGTAAGCTTCTAATCATTGAAAAACATTTGTCTGAGAAGTGGTCCATGAGCATCACCAGAACAAAAAGGTTAAGAACGTCATCACTGGGTCATCCTGCCCCCACAGAAACCCTAGGCAAGGACCACCACACTCCTCTGTCTAATGGAGTCTGAGTTAGTGATGGACCCAACTTAGCCTATGCAGTACTTTGCTTTATCTCAAACAAGGAGTTTGGGGATCTCTGGGAACCAGCTGGCAAGTGATCTCCCTCTATTCCACCCCAAGGTGAGGAAAGACCCTTCTTTCAGGTCCATAACACTTCCTTAACTCCCTTTCCCTATCTTTCCCATTAAAAAAAAAGTAGCTGCCCAAATTCAGAAGAACATGGGAAGACTTATATGAACTGATACAAAGAGAAGAAAGTGGAACCAATAGTCTGTATATAATGATTGCAACTAAGTAAACATCAAAACATTTCTGAACTTAGGCTGATTACAATAACCAGTTTGGCGGTCAGAGAAAAGAGATGACTGAACAGACTTCTCTCCTCCTCCTAGATGTGGAAGAGGCTATTGATGGGGAATGCTGCATATCCTTTCAGAATAGGTGGCTTCATTTTTATTTAAATTAACATTTTATCGATGCCTTTTGTTTTTACAAAGTAGTCAATTCTAAACATTGACCCCCTGACTCCTACCTATTCAATGAGCTTTCTTTTTGTGTTAAGTGAAAACTAACCCCACAGTAACCACCTTTGACAATGCACCTACTCTTCTGGTTCTCCTGACTCCAGCTCCGGTGCTCTATTCATTGCACCACCTAGCCACCCTGCACCTACCCTTCTATACTCTTATTCCCCCACCTCTCTAAGGGAAGGAGGAAGGAAGGGAGGCAAATTTCCTCAGCTCCTCTCTAGGGTCAAGACTGGTCCTTACAGTGAATGATAACAACTAATATTCATAGAATGTCTACTATGTGCCAGGGACTGTGCTAAGCACATTCTAAATATTATCTCATTTTGATCCCCAACAAGTCCCATTTTACAGATCAGGAAACGGAGGCAGGCAAAGCGAAGTGATTTGTCCAGGGTCATACAGACATTGAGAGTCTGAGGCCATATTTATGCAGTCTCTTATTGGCATTCTTTCACTGACTTTCTTGCAATCATATTAAATCTTGTTTCTTTGGCTCTACTTATGTTACCCTGCATCAGTTCAGACAAGTTTTCCTCTGAGTTACTCAAATTTATCCTAAGAGCTAGCTTTATAAAGCACTTTCAGGCTTGCAAAGCACTTTCCATATAATATCATTTGATCTTTTTAACAGCTCTTTGAGAAAGGTGCTATAATCATCTCTATTTTCTACAGATAAGGAAACTGAGGCTGAAAGGTGAAATACCTTGCCCCAGGATCAAATAGCTCATAAGTGTTGGACATGGGATTTGAACTCAGGTCTTTTTAACTCTAAATCTGGAACTCTATTCAATATGCCACTTGGCTGCCATCGCTGTTGGTTGTATTTTCCCTATTTGTTAAGAGAGAGGATTCAGTGGAGTGGGGGGAAAGGGAAGAGATTGGGAAATGATTGTAGTATTTAAAAAATAATCAATCACATTTTACATTTTTTTAAAAATGAAAGGAAAAAAAGTTTAGTGTCTGAGAGACTGAGAAAGGATATCTGACTATGGTATGGCCATTCTGGGGGACTATGCTAAGGGATGGGCTTCTCGGCCCCCAAAGATTTTCCCCAATAGAGTAAAGAAAGGTGCCACCGGGAACTTTAACTTCCAGCACCCTCAATTCCCAGTTCCTTGGTACTCACCTGCAGCAGCAGGTACAGCCTCATTGGAACGTGCACAGAGGCCCTGGCGACCATCTTTCTCTGAGCAGCTGTGGGGCACAAGAAAACAGAGAATGAAGGCTACCCCCAGCAAGCTACAGATTCCTCCCCTCCCCTGTGGCAGGAGCAAATTAGTGCTTTAAGCCATCAGAAACGACTTCAGAAAGCTGAGACTAGAGATTGCAAATAAGGTGAGATAAAACAAACAAACCAGCAAATCTGGAGAGGTCAGGGTCAGGACCATGGTCAGGGCTTTGGAGAGCTCTCCTAGGACTTGCTGCTGGGGAGTCCTGCAACTGTGCTGAGGTGCTTTTAAAGATATGTTGTTGTTTTTAAGTATAGTTTCTTTAAAAATTAAAAGCAAGTTTGGAAGAGAGCTAGAAGCCAGCAGAGGTTAGTAGAACTACACATGGATGTCGAAATGTAATGAGGAGAAGGGGGAAGAGCCCACAGACAAATGATTCATCTGTTTGCCAAGTAAAGACCTCAATGGAAAAAAGGCCATCATAAGCTTTTAAGTGTACTCAATACTCTCCTGAAACATGATTTCCCCCCCCCCCCATTGCTTTTGAAACAAGAAGGAGAATTCAAAAGGCAATTTGATATTGCTTCTCTGTCAGGTTATAAGTGAGCAGTTAGAGGTTTCTCCTGAAAAATTGGAGAAAAATCACTGGAGAGATAGGGAAATGTTTACTCCAAACCTCCCTAAGGCACTGAAATGCCCGAACCAGGAATCACATATACGCCCTGATGTAATTTTGATTCTGGGAAATGGTTTTGGGGGCAAATTTCAGCCTAGCAATAACTAGAATTAGATTAAATAGTGAATGGGGATTGATATAAATTTGATGAAGGCACAGGATTATGCCCAGATTAGGTTTTATTACTTTAACTTTTGTTCCATGTTGTGTTTATATTTTAAACTTATGGACATAATAGAGTAATTATTTTATTAAGTCAGTAAAGTTCTAGAGCAAGCATAATTGAGTATATATGTGTGTATGTGGGGTGGGGGTGGGTGTGCATCACCAAAGAGAGATTCCTTTAACCACGCCTGGATGCAGGCTTTTTGCCCAAATCACATGGTAGCAGCTGATAAACGCTTACCTGGATTGTAGGCATAGTACTTAGGAAATCTTGCCAAATGACATGTACAGAATAATGGCAAATGTTAAATGGATGGAAGGGAGGAGGGCCTGATAGATTCTAGCCATGGAGGTACCTCACTTGTTGTCTTTTGAGTGAATTTCCTACAAGCACAATATTGTTTCCCTCAGGGCTGGAGGAGAAATGGTCACACCTATACCTTGAAGGGCTCCAAAATATGGAATCTGGTGTGACTTCTGCCCTATAAAGTGGGACCAGCCTGTGAAGTGAACACAGGATCTGGAGAACCGGAATTAAAATCTTCCATCTGTCAGTTGTTACCTATGGGACCTTGGGCATTTCACCCCCTAGGCTTCAGTGGGCTCAGCTGTGTGATGAAGGGGAGATGTAAGATGAAGGAATTAGACAGGAAGTCTCTGATCTCTTCTCAACTCCAGTCTCTGCTTCTATGGTTCTATGTGCTGTAAACAACACTAGCCGGGTTCTGGGAGCAGAATTCTCCAGTTGGACTCATGGTTCTGTTGCTGGGGAAATGGATCAGTGTTTGAGGGAGACAGAAGCCTCAGTCATCACTCAGGCATCACTTCCAACCTCACTCCCCACCATTTTCAAATCCTCCTTACCTTCCTTCAGACTCCTCCAGGGATGTTCGGGTCCTGGCCGTGGAAGATCGGGATGTGGTAGGTGGGGTGTTGGGTGGCACTAGGCTCTTCTCACTCATGCCAGTGGACCTGGGAGCTGGGGGAACCAGGCCAGGCACTGAAAAGGAAGTGGAATTTGAGTGTGACATGGAAGGCTGAAGCCACCATTGTAAATTCCAAGGGCAGCACATAGAAGAACTAAGGTAGAGAAAAATAACAGAGGCCCTGTCCCAGGCTCCTTCAGTTGGAGGTACTGTCTAGAACAGCAAATAAACCAGGGTCACTGGATCATAATCTAGACACAGAAAGGGCCTCAGGGGCTGTCTAGTCCATCCTTGTCAGTTTACAGATGGAGAAACTGAGGTTCAGGGAAGCAGAATGACTCTGGTCACAGAGGCCATAAAGCATCCAATTTGAACCTGAATCAGACCTCTTTTGAGCTGGACATCAATTGAAACAGACAGACAAGAAGCCTGAATTTGAGTCTTGACTCTGTTCTTGATGTTACAAGTGACTTTCTTTTTTTTTTTCTAGGTCTCAGTGTCACTGAGGTTCACACTCAAAAGATAAAATAAAGATATGGCCAAAAGACCCATGGAGAAAGACTCACATAGCATGGGCAATAGCAGTTGACATTTATAAACCACTTTACTCCTGTGGGAGGTGAGAAAACTGGGGCCATGTGAGGATGAGTGACTCAGAAATGGCATGGTGTGGTAAATAAAGCACCAGACTGGGTTCAGACACTTTGGGCATGTCACATAGTGCCTCAATTTCCTCATACGTAAAAAAGCGGGCTGTTGGATTTGATGACCTGCAAGGCCCCCTCAAGCTCTAAGGCTGTAACTCAACCATCCTATCATTTACTGACAGTCAGGTAGGAAGAAGCAGAGGCTGATTAATTCCTCTTCTCCCAATGACTTCCATGTAACAGGTTCTTCTGCTCACAACCCACCTAGAGAGCAGGGCCGGTCATCAGGCTCATCAGGGCAGGCACAGACAAAGTCCAAGGCTCTGGCAAAGCAGAGGTGTGTACAACCACCATTGTTAACGCCACAGGCGTTGGTTCCTAAGGACAAAGAAATCAAGTGTCCAATCAGGAACAGTCAGTCAGAAAGTTTTGCCGACTCTGCTTTTGCCAGAAAGGCAAAGAGAAGATGAAATTTAATGCAAGTCAGTTCAATCAACATGCATCACATGTATTAAGAGTCTACTATGCACTAAGTATTGAACTCAATGCTGGAAATATAAAGAAAAACACGCAACAGTGCTTGTCCTCAGGGGGCTTACATTCTATTGGGGGGAAGATGTGTACACATATGAACGAGTCAGTGAATAAACAAGCATTTATTAAATGCCAGGCACTGTACTAGGTGCTTGAGCATACGAAGGCAAAAACGGAATTGTCCTTGCCCTCAAGGGGTTTACATTCTACTTGGAGTACTTGATGTGTATACAAGCAAGCAAAGACAAAGGCATCCCAAGGTATTTGTCTAGAATAATTTCATGACGAAGAGAGAACTCCCAGAGAGAGCTCCCAGAGTAACTGGAGGAATAGGAAAAGGCCTTTAGTAGAAAATCCAGCCTTGTGGAGAGGTGGTACATGAGAAGTGCAATCAAGGGGTGGGATGGGGGCTGAGAATGGACTTTACCAGCTTAGAAGCTATACCTCAAGGGTCTACGATCTTATGACCTCCAAGGTCCTTTGCAGCTATAAGTCTTTGATCCCATGAGATAGCATGGTGCAGTAGCTAGGGTACCGGATTTGAAGTCAGGGAGATGTGGGTTCAGATCCTGCCTCAGACACTTAATTACCCATGTGACTTGGGGCAAACCACTGTACTTCTCTGCTCCTCAGCTTCTAAGGTCCCTTTTAGCTTCTAAATCTACAACCCAGTCACCTCTGGAAAGCTTTACTTCTATAGGCACTAAGAGCCCTCAGGGGAAGAAGCAGGAGCAAGAGCCAGCTACCTGTCTGCCGCTGTGGGGAGACCACGATGATGTCCATGAGCCCCTCCACATTGGCCAGCACGGTCTCCTTGTTCCGGCCTGAGTACTTGTCTACACGTTGGATTGATTTGGTCTGCCAGTCTGTCCAGTAGATCCACCTGTCTTGCTGTTCATTGAGGAAGCCCAAAGAAGGGGGTAAGAGTCACTCAACTGGCCAACAATTGGCAGTTAGATCTTGTCTCATCCCAATGGATGCCAAGAAGGAATTCTCTTAGCAATCAAGCCCTAAACTTGTGGCCCTGAGCTGATCTTTCCTTGTTGTTGTTCTTGTATAAAAAAAAAAATCCCTACACTTTCCCTAGTGCCCTCAGTTTGGTAGGTTACTTCCTTTCCTACAGACACCCTGTCTTAGAATATGTCAGAAAGGGTCAGGGCTGCCCCAGTGCCAGGTTCCCCCAAAGGCTCTTCAGAGCCATGGTGGAGCCTGGATGCTCCAAATGGTGGAAATTTCTAATGGGGGAAAAGGGACACTACTCTGGATTCAGCTTGTGGGGGTAGACACTCCTGAAATCTGTGGCATTTGTAGAACGGTGATGCAGTTGGCCCAGTTGGGTAAATATGACCCTCTGATACTGACCTGAGAATTCCGCAGTAATGCTAACACTTCAGAGTTCTGTCCCACTCCAGTAAAGAAGTTTTAGTTCTGCTACTCCCCACCTCCCACCTCCAGGGCTACCTGCGTTACCTGTGTGAGAGCAAATGGGTGGGACACGTGGCTGACCAAGACCTGCCGTAACTTCCCATTGAGGTCGGCACTTTCAATCCGGTCCAAGTGAGCATCCACCCAGTAGATCCTGTGGAAGAGGAGAAGCTGTAACTGGGAAGGGGCTCAGAAGGTAACAGGGGTTCAGACATCTTCCCATGGAGCCCAGGTTTTCCCCTTAATGAGCTATCTCCTCTTAATTGAGCCAGTAACCTACATCATGAGTGCTCAGGAAAAGGTTAGACTGGGCCTCGGACTAAGGAGGAAGAATGGATGATTGGCCAATGAGTAAAAGGAGAGAAAATACAGTAGACTTGAGGGGTGAGGGATGCCTTCCGTCCTATTCACTATGACTGCGTGAGACCCCAGTTGTTCTGTTCATCTTAATGCAATTCAATAAGCATTTATTAAGGGCCCACCATACGTTAGAACGAATAGCATCATGGGTAAAGGGATGGCCTTGGAACCAAGGAGAACTGGGTACAAGCTCCAACTCTGAAATATCCTGGCTGCAACACCCTGGACAAGTCATGTGATATCTCAGTGCCCCAGAGGCCCCTCTAAAACTGTAAGCGGCAGGGGAAAGCACTGATCTTCATTGGTAAAGGTGATGTGCTTATCTAGGAATTCCCTAGACCAATTAAATTATAGGTCCAGTTATTAAGCCCATTCTGTGACAGATGGGACAGCAAGGTGGTACCATGGACAGAGTCCTGGACCTGAGTTCAAATCCAGCCTCAGACACTTACTAGCTTTGTGACTCTGGGAAAGTCTCTATTTGCCTCAGTTTCCTTATCTGTAAAATGATCTGGAGAAGGAAATGGCAAAGCACTCCAGTATCTTTGCTAAGAAAACCTCAAATGGGGTCATGGAGAATTGAACACAATTGAAATCTGACTGAACAGAAGTGATAGATACTCTGCTAGGTGCTGGAGATGCAAAGGCAAAAATACGGTAGTCTCTGCTTATATTCTAACTCTACCTCTTCACTTCTGAGTGGTTAAAAACAGTTCAAGAGTCTCTCCTGCCTCTATGACTTTCTTTCTCCTTCCCCCTTTACTCTAGGCAGGTGCTTCTGATTTTCCGTCTCTTCCTTTCCTCTTTTTCAGATCCCTAACAACACCCAGAATGGACTGGTGGGCTAAAAAGTGACTGCCACTGGAATCCCTTGGATTTCACTCTGCCTGTCTATTGTTTGAGGAGAATACTCACCTTCGGGTGTCATAGTCCAGGGTGAGGCCATTGGGCCAGCCCAGATCTGTGTTGATGAGTAATTTCCTCTCAGAGCCATCTAGGTTGGACCGCTCGATCTTGGCCAGGTGGCCCCAGTCTGTCCAGAAGAGGTACCTAGGCCAAAGCAGTCATGTGATTCCCCACAGAGGCAGAAGAAAGCATCCGGGCATAGTGGGTGGATGGTGAGATGATAGGAAAAACCAGTGGTTCTCAAACATTTTTGTTCATGGTCCAGTGTTACCTTTGGTCATGAGGAATGGCAGCACTTGGCAGCAGAATTGAGAAATTCATACTTGTATAAGTACATGTTCTAAATAATTTCTGGGGCACACACAATTGCAAGATTAAACTTCATGTAATTCATGGTACCCCTAGAGGAAGTTCCTAACACATGGAGAACCTCTGGGCTGGGCAGAATCTTCAGAGATGCTACCACAGGTTCCTTTTACAGGTAACTGCAGTGCTAAGGCTATAGGCCTGTTATGGGAATCTAAAGATCTTCCCTGCCCCTAGGCCCTTTGATAGGCTTAAGTGGCTCTTCCCTGATTTGAAAGTATACTCTGCTCCCTAATAGGTTGAATGTGGTCACGTGGAGCCTATGGTGGGAGGCTTGTTTTTTGGGAATGCCCATGCCTTGTTGCTTTGTGATTGGGCAATGGGTCAAGAGGGCTGTGACATTCTCTGATCCAGGAGAAGGATATATATATACACCCTGATGTGAGGTTTTGCTTTGGGGCTCACTTTGAGAAGAGTTGTGTGATTTGGCCAGGCGAGACTGTTGAGCCCCCCCGGCTTTGAAAACCCAGATGTTGGTGCTTCCCTCTCCGGTAACTAAAAAGATATGGATGTAATGGTAAGACGGTTGGAAGCCTGTCTGCTGATCTGCTTCTTTGTCTGCTTGTAACTTCTGTTTGTATTCTCTGAAGTTCAGGGTGCTGACTTTTCTCCCTGAACTAGGTAAATGATATATGTTTGATTGATTAAAGTAAGATTGTTAACACCTTTTGAGTTGCTTTCCTTTAGAAAAGCAGATCTAAGAACCTGTGCTAGCAGCCACCCTGGGTATGCTAGGGTGCTTGCTGATACAAGGCCCCACCTTCTGCCTAGCTACACCACAAGCTTCCATAAGACCCAGCCTACCTATACAGGCTGGTTCCCCTTTCTTCTGGCTTCAGACTTACCCCTTTCTAGGGAAGGCAGCAATGGCCCTGGGTTCATCCAGGCTGTTGTTGATCAGCACCTTCCGGCAGGAGCCGTCCAACCTTGAGGCCTCAATGGTATTCCGGCCCGTGTCTGTCCAGTACAGGTTCCTGGCCACCCAGTCAACTGCTAGGCCATCAGTGGTCTTAAGACCCCGTCCAATGACGGTCTCCATGTTACTGCCATTCAGGTCAGCTCGCCTTAGGGACAACAAGTCAGGGTTAGGTGAGGGAGCAGATTTGCCCAGGCATACCTTGACAGCTGTCTACCTAGTTCCCTGATAATAAGCATTGGCATTTGTAATAATAACATTTATAACAACAAGAAGTTGATGTCCCCTAGACTTATCATCCCAAAGTTTAACCAAAGTTAATTCCCTGCAATTTGGGAGTGTAGAGGTCTGGAGAGAAAGCAAGTTAATAATCCTCCAGAAGCCTTGGAGGGAAAACAAAGGTAGTGACTAGGAAGAATGTGTCTATGACTTTATATAATGTCCCTAGACTCAAGGGTTTAGGCAAGGTTCATTGTCATAGAACAGAGTCATAGACCGGCTAAGTGAAATGTTTTAGCCCCATAAGATAGCACAAGAATCAGGGAGGAGAACTTATGGTCCGGTTTCCATAATGTTGCCAAGTCCCTGGGTCCCTCTGCGACTCAACACAAAACAAGATCTCACCCACCCAGGATGAAGGGAGAGCTACAGAAGAAGCTATGCTGGTGTGCCATCCAAAGGCCCAGTATGCCCATACCTGATAACATCCAGGAAGACGTCTGTGTAATAAACCTTCCCATCCACACTGTCATAGTCCAGGGAAATGACGTTGTTGAGCTCGGGCACGGGGACGTGCACATCCGTGTGGTCATTGGTGTCCAGGGAGATGCGTCTGATGGAGCCTCGGCTGGAGAAGAGCAGGTAGGTCTCTGGGGAGGGGTCACAGGTCTTCCCGTCCCCCTTTAGCTGGATGCCTGTGGGACAGGCGCAGGAGAAGCCTGATGGTCTTGGCAGACACAGGTGGGAGCAGCCACCATTCTTTGGGCCACACTTGTTTAAGCCTAAAGGAGCAAAGAACAACGGGATTAGTGTCCAGCCTGGCGCCTTGGCCAAAGCAAAAAAAAAACACCAGGCCTTGAGGATTCATTCCTCTGTAGCACAATTCTGTCATTTCCACTGGGGAAGCAGAAAGAGGAGTCCTCTGCAATATCTCCAGGAGTCCTGGGGCAAATGGAGACCCCATGCTCTTGTTGATATGGTCAAAGATAGAGGGGATACCACTTCACAGTAGAAAGCAGTCAGTCAGTCCATAAGCATCTAGTAAATGCCTACTATGTCCCAAGCACTGTATCCCAGCTGAACCTGGGGTTGCAAAAAGAGGCAAAAGGTAGTTCCTGCCTTCAGGGAATTTCCAATCTAAGGGATTCAAACAAAGGGATTCAGGGAAACTAATGAATCTCCCTGAGTTTTGGTTTTCTTCTCTGTAAAGTGGGGACAATAAGGCATCCCTGCTGCTTGGGTACTGCTCTGAACTCCCCCAGTAAGGCATCTGACAGACAGCACCCAGTGGTCAGCTCACCCAGTGTCTGTTGTCGGTCCACAGCCTGGATGTCCATGAGGCCAGGAAGGTTGGCCCGCACGAGGATAACATTGCTCCCCGTGCCCTTGTCAGCACGGTGGATGCTACGGGTCTGCCAGTCAGTCCAGTATATGTAGGAACCAAGCAGGGTGAGGCCATAGGGATGTTGAACAGGCGACACCAGTGTGCGCCGATTGGCACCATTGAGGTCAGCAGCCTCAATGCGCTGCAGGGGAAGGTGGAGAAGGGAGAAGACATAAGGCACTAGGAGCCATCAGAGGCAGAAAACCCTTAAGTCAATTAGCTTGAGATTCTCCCAATCCCCTTGGGGGTAGAACCCCTTCCTCTTTCCCCTGTTTGCTCCTTATTCCTTTACTCCAGGAAAGGCTACCCACCTCAGTATGGGCATCAGCCCAGAGCAGCTGGGAGCCAGCCTTGTCCACTGTCAGGCCATTGGGCCAGCCTAGGTTGTTGCTGATGAGCACAGTGCGGTCTGAGCCATCCATGCCAGCCCGCTCCAGCTTGGCATTCTCCCCCCAGTCTGTCCAGTACATAGACCTGGGGGAGGCAGAAGCCCCAGGGAAAGTGAACATCTCCACTAGGTATGCCAGAAAGCATGGCAGGTGCCCACTCATAGCAAAATCAAGCAAGTCACCCCAGATCCCCAGAGGTCTGTCTTCCTAGTCTTACCCCATCTCATGGTACAGCACAATGGCCCGGGGGCTGTCCAGGTTCTGCCACACCAACACCTTCCGCATGGACCCATCGAGGTTGCCCACTTCAATCCTGTTGGTTCCTGTGTCTGTCCAATACACTTTCCGACCAATGGCATCTATGGCCAGCCCATCGGTGGTCTGTAATCCTGGAAAGACCCAAGAGATCACACAAGGTTCTGCATCAGAACAAAAGGGACCAACAGCAGTTGCCAGGCCACCATGTCTCCCTCTTCCCCCACCCAAGTCCTAGCTAGACTTTCACAGAAGTACAGATGTAGAGGAAGAAGGGATTTTGGAGGTTAAGAGATCACAGTTGTGGAAGGGGCCTCAGATTTCATCAAGTCCTCCTACTCCTTTTACAGATGAGGAAAATGACTCCCCACAAAGCTGCATGGCTTGCTCACAGTCACACAGGGAAGAAGCACTGGAGGCAAGATTTGAATCTAGGTCTTCTGATTCAAGATCCAGTGCTCTTTCCAGTAGAGCACACTATCTCTTCATCTAATTTAACTTCCTCATTTTGTATATGAGGAAACTGGGGCCAGAAATAGGAGGTGATTTGCTGTGGGTCACAAGGGTTTGTAAATGGCAGTCAGGATTCAAACCTGGGTCCTGTGACTCCAAATCTGGCCTTTTTCCCCTCTCTACCATTGCTTTACCCCCTGGGCTGGCTGTGGTCAGTCTCACCTGTGGTGATTATGTCCTCATGTTGGGAGCCATCCAGGTTGGCCCGGCTGATTCTACGTAATGTGCTGTCTGACCAGTAAACTTTTCCTGAAGGAAGAAAAGTCTAATTCAGCCTTAATTCCTATTCAGTCCCATCTTCATGCCCTTTGTACTGGCTGTCCCCTCTATCTGGAAAACTCTTCCTTCTCACCTCTGCCTCTTAACTTCCTTCAAGACTCGGCTCAAATCTTACCTTCTATAGGATACTCTTCCTAGGCCCACCCCCCATCAGCTGCTAGTGCCTTCCCCTCTGAGATTTGCTCCTATCTACTCCGTCTATCTCTTGTATATATCTAGTTATTTTCATGTTGTTTCCTCCAATTGAATGTAAGCTCTTTTAGGTCAGGAACTGTGTTTTTTCCTTTTTTTATATTCCTAGTGCTTATCACAGTGCCCACTTAACAAATGCAAAAGTATTTATAGAAACTCTTTGTGTGGTAACAAAGAACTGGAAACACAGATGGTGCCCATCAATTGGGGAATGGCTGAACAAGTCATGGCATATTAATGTGATGGAATATATTATGGTGCTGTAAGATATGACGAAGGGAGTTTTCAGAAAAACCTAGGAAGACTGGTATGAACTGATGCAAAGTAAAGTGAGCAGAACCAAGAGAACAGTTTATACAGTAACAACAATATTGTAAAGAGAAATAACTTTGAAAGACTTAGGAACTCTGATAAAAAAAAAGGAGTAATCAGAATTCCATAGGCCCAATGATGAAACATGCTATCTACCTCCAGATAGAGAGTTGATGGATTCAGAGTACAGATTGAGGCACTTTTTTTTTTGGACATGGTCAGTGAGGGAATCTGATTTGCTTGACTATATGTTCACAATGGTGGTTTTATTTTTCTTGGTTTCTCAATTGGAGGGTTGAATGGGAGGGAGAAAAAGTGAATGAGAAAATAGAATAAAATTTAATTTAAAAAAATTGCTTGTTGATTGACTGACAGATACCCAATAGCTTTACCCCCTCAAAGAGTACAGAAGGCAGTTCACTCCACAGGAAATGAAGTAAGAGTTACAGAAAATTCTAAGCAGAGAGCTTCAGATATTCAGACAAAGCTATCTGGGACACAGCCCTGGGTGAGGCAGAAACCCCAGAGATAGATATGCAGTGGGGAAAGAAGAAAGGATCAAAAACCATAGATAAAACTCTTGGAAACATATAGAAGGTGCTATGGAGAGAGGGCGCATGTGTTAAGTTACAGAGAGTAGGCAAATCTCAGACTCTGAGTAGTGGTCTAAGAAGAGAGCCTACGTTGGCTTTAGGAAGAAAAATAGAAGGATTTTTACCCCACCCTTAGGGGGCCTACAGACCTTCCTGTGGGTCCACCCCAATAGCAATGGTGTTCTTCATGGTGATATTGACTGGCACCACGACATCAGCAAAGTACGGGATGTCCAGGGAGACCATGCGGATATCTATCCTCCTGGCGAAGATCAAGAAACTTCTCATGCCTGAAATGGTAGAGACCATCCTAAGGAAATTGCCTCTGTCCATGGTCCTGCCTTACAGAGAACCTGCTATCAAGAGCTCACGTGTTGGAGAAAAGGGATGCTCCATACGTTTACCCTTCAGCTCAAAGAGCATGAGCAGAGGTTTCCTTCTTCCTAAGTCATGGGCCTAGGGTTCAGAATCTTCCCCCAAATCACGGGACATCAGCGTTAGAAGTGACCTTAACAGCCTGTAGGCTAACTCCTACCTGAAAAGGAATCCCCACCTACACCATACATAATGAATACTCAACCAGCCTCTGCAGTGAAGATCTCCAGGGTAGGGGAGCTCAGCACCTCCCATGGCAGCCTAGTCCTCTTTTTTTTGTCCTTTTGGAGGGGGGAGGGCAGGGCAATCTGGGTTAAATGATTTGCCCAAGGTCACACAGCTAGCAAGTGTTAAGTGTCTGAGGCTGGATTTGAATTCAGGTCTTCCTGACTCCAGGGTTGGTGCTCTATTCACTGTGCCACCTAGCTGCCCCTGGCCTGGTCCTCTTTAGATTAGTACTAACTCTCAGAAAATTTTTCCTTATATCGCATCTAAATTTGTCTCCCTTCAATGTCCACCAACTGGTGCCAGTTCTGCCCTTTGGGGCCAAGCAGCAAAAAGCTAAACCCTCTTTCATGGAAGGGTAAGCAAGAGTTCCTTGGAAGTGTGAGATCCCTGTGATACAGCAGTCCTTGGGGGAAATCTCACTTCCTTCTTCTAGGTCCCTCCAACACCCCAGCTGTCTGCTCCCCAGGGTCTCCTCCCTTTCCTAGAGGAGCTCAATATCCAAAAAATTTCTTAGATAGTAATTGGGCCCTCTTCTTGGATAAGTAGGAGGACCCCTCTTCATTCACAGTCAAGCTCTAGACCACCAGGTCTTAGGTTCTTCTGCACTTACCAGATGAACAGGTCTTGCCATCAGACAGAAGGTTGATGCCCGTGGGGCAGGTGCAGCTGTAACCTTTGGGGTGTGGGGACCGAAGACACAGGTGACTGCAGCCCCCATTCCCCACAGCACATGGAGTGTGAACTGGGGAAAAAGAAAGAAAGATCAATTGAGTGAACCATTCCAAACTTTACTCCTCGTGCTTCGGATTTCTCTGCTCCCTCATCAGCATCCTTTTCCCCCTGAAGATGCCTTTGCTCTAAGGCCCACAATCTTGACTGGTAAGCGCTGAGCCTGGGTCACCATGTCATGATGCACTCAGACCATGGTCGCCCCTCTCTTGGCTCCACTCCTCCCTCTCTACCAGAGAGTGGTCTTGTTTCCATCCAGGTGCCCCACCCCTTCACTCTGCTTTTCAGCTCCTCTCTACAGCCCCCATTAGAGTGACCTAAGGGCAGAGACTGTTTCATCTTTTTATTTTTTCTTGTATTCATATCCCCAGCACTCAGTAAGTGCTGGAACTAGGAAGCACTTAATAAACGCTTTCCCTCCCTCTCCATCTAATTATCTTTCTTTCTATATAGCCATCTATCTAGAGATCCATCTCTATTATTCTATTTATCCACCTATCTATCCACCTCTTTCTCTGCATCCATTCACCTATCCATCTGTGTATTCATCCATCCAGCTAGCCATCATCAATCTATCTACTGACTAGCAGTGTAAGGACGTTAAGGAAGCCCAAGAGGCTGCTCACCTGGGGGCCTTAACCGGTGGAAAACATGGATGTCCATGAGGTTTTCCAGGTTCTCCTGTAATGTTTCACGGTCCAGCCCCGTCAACCGGTCTGCGCTCTGGATGCTCTTGGTCTGCCAGTCAGTCCAGTAGATACGCTCTCCATAGAGGGTCAACCCAAAAGGGTGTGGAAGCTGGGTTCCTATCAGCACCTGCCAACCCCCCCAACACTTCTCATCACTTCCATGCACGAAAAAGGTGGGCCTCTTACTTGCTATTCCCAGTCCGCAGGATGGTCCATTCCCCAGGTCCGTCTCATTACCAAATAATAGTGCCCACCAGACCGGGGGAAGAGGGCCCAGCTACAGAGCAGGCTGTGCTACACTACACAGACCTCTCCTCCCACCCCTGTCTGAGAGCCAATTTAATTCAATTTGCATTTATTAAGCATTCACTGTGTGCCAGGATGGGGATTCAAAGACAAAATCCAAAACCATCCCTGCCCGTAAAGAACTTCTGTGCTCCTGGGCTTCTTTGGGTATACCCCTCCCCCTCACCTTTCTCTTGCTCCCATCCAGCCCAGCAAACTCTATGGTCTTCATTCCCGCATCAGCCCAGTAGAGCCGCTGGGACCCATAGTCGATGGCCAGTCCATTGGGCCAGGTCAGATTGGAGGAGATGATGACTTGGCGGCCTGAGGCATCCATGCCAGCTCTCTCAATCTTGGGGCTTGCACCCCAATCAGTCCAGTACATGAACCTAGGCATGGGCCAAGAAAGTTGTTTTGCTTTTTTGTCCTTGACTTGCTTAGGGCCTCAAATTCTCAGCAAGAAGGCGAATTATCTAGTTTATCTACTTTTTCTGCCTGCCTCAGTCCCCTTTCTGGGCCCTTCCAACAGTATGGGACAGTAGATTGAGTGCTCGACCTAGGTTTGAATCCTGGTTCACTTATTCACTACCTGTGTAATCAGGGGGAAGCTAAGTCATTTCTCTGGGACTCATCCTAAAAATAAGGGGGCTGGACTAGATGACCTCTAAGTTCTATGTCTATGTTGATAATAATAATTAGAATAGCAGACATTAATATAGACCTTTAAAGTTTGCAAAGAAATTCACTATTATATCATTTGATCCTCATAACAATCCTGTGAGGTAGGTGCTATTATTATTCCCATTTAATAGATGAGAAGACTGAAGCTGAGAAAGGTTAAGTGACTTACCTGGGGTCACAAAGCTAAGAAAGTGTCTGGGGCGGGACTTGAACTCATGATCCTACTATATGATGATTCTAGGTTCCTCTGAATTCAGATGATGATGGGGGATGGGGGAAAGGGGAGAGAAGGCCAAATTATATTCTGAGAACAGCTTGAATAGGAGAGACTTACCCGCCCCTGGGTTCTACCACGATGTCCCGAGGACGATCCAGATTTTCCCAGATTAGTACTGTCCTCATGGCACCATCTGTGTTGGCCACTTCAATTCGGTCTGTGCCTGCCAAGATGGAGGGGACAAAAACATCAGTCCTCTAGAGCCCAAGGAAAGATGGAGAAAAAAAGCTGTTGGTCACATCCAATTAGTGCGCAAAGCCTCTCTAGCCCAATCTTCTTGTAGGAGGTTGGCACTGATGGTATTCTCATGTGCCAAGATCTGAGGCAGCCAACCACACACATGAGCAAGATGCATGAAATTCCACCCCCCCCCCCGCCCTGATTCCACCCACACCAGTAAGTGGAGGGAGGAAAGAGGGACCAGTAGCTTTCTATCTGATTGGCCTCTCAAATATCCATTTGGGTCATTCATAGAGGAGAAACAATAGCAATTCAGTTGGGAATTCAAGATGGGAGCTTCCTCTACCAGTCCCATAACCATTTGTTCATTTAATAAATATTTATTAGGAGCTGATTTTGTGATGATAGACCCTGTCATCAAGGAATTTACATTCTCCCTTGAGAAATGACATGGGCACAGATAAGAAAATACAGAATACTGACGGGCGAGACAATGCAATCTCCTGGGGGAGAAGCTACTAGCCACTGGCATTGTATAAGATGTGCTCTATGAGGTGAGCCTCGAAGGAAGCTAGGGATTTCTCCAGGTAGAGATGAAAAGGAAAGGTATTCCAGGGCCAAGGGGCCAGCCCATGCACAGATATGGAAATGGGAGATGGAAGGTCCCATGGGGAACAGCAAATTACATCAAGGCAGAAAAGGGCCTAACGTGTGATCATCCTGGAAGATGAGGCTGGTGCAGTATCATGAAGGGCTTGAAATACATGTTATCCTAGAGCGGAGATTCTTAACTTGGGGTCTGAGCATTCCCAAGGGATCTATGAATAGATTTCATGGGGTCTATGAACTTGGACGGAAAAAATACCTCTTTATTTCAATATAGTTGGTGCCTTTTGTAATCTTGTTTTTTATGCATTTAAAAATATGATTCTGAGAGGGGTACATAGGCTTCACTAGGTGGTTAAAGGTGTCCATAGCACAAAAAAGGTGAAGACCCTCTTTCCTAGAGGCACTGGGCCCCTTCTATCTGGATCCAAGGCTTAAGACTAAGCTTAGATTGGGGCAGCTAGGAGACTCAGTGAACAGAGCACCCAGCCTAAAGTCAGGAGGACGTGAGTTCAAATCCGGCATCAGGCGCTTAACACTTACTAGCTGTGTGTGACCTTGGGCAAGTCACCTAACCTCAATTGCCCTGCCTTCCCCCCTGCCAAAAGATTAGGCTTGGATGCTCCAGTGGAAAGAAATCCCAAGGTAAAAAAGTCTTCTGAGCTCTCCACAAACCAGGTCAGCATGGCTACACTGTTATACATACCTGCATCTGTCCAGTATAGTTTATTGGTGACCCAATCAATGGCCAGGCCAGCGGGGCTCTCCAAACTTGTGTCTACTACCACCTGGTAAGAAGCAAAGCAGTATCACAAACTGTGCTGATTCCCCTATCTTGGACCCAGCCCCGTTCTCCTTTGAGTCTGATGACAGTCCCAACAGCTAACGTAGTCAGAAGTCCTATTTGGGGGAGGGCCGATATCAAACCACAGCTGCCTCCAGGGGCTGACTGCCCAGACTGTCCCTTACCTCCTGCCCTGTTCCATCCCACTTGGCCCGGCTGATGGTGTCGGTGCTGACATCGGTCCAGTACACATAGTCATCACGGGAGTCCCAGTCGAGAGCCACAGCGCTGCGCACGTCAGCCAGTGGGATGACATCGTCGGACAGGTCCTCCGTGTCGAAGCTGATCCGACGGATGTCCATCCTTCGGGCAAAAAGCAGGAACTTGTCAAGACCTGATCAAAGGCCGAAAGGGGGGGGGGGGCTTCTTTTAATCCTCTAAATTCAACAACATACTGACAGACACAGACAATCACCTGCGTGACATCTGGCTTAATCATGCCACCAGCCCAGGGCTGTGTGACCTCCCAGCGCCATTCCCTTCTGCCCCATCTGCTGCCCTCTGCTCTAAGCCTTAATCCCACTTTGGGCACAGGGCAGCCTTAGTCATCAGACAAAACTTTGGGACCAAATGACGAGAATAATGATAATAACGTCAATAATAATTTTTTTACTTTTGCTTTTTTTTTGGAGAGGGGAAAGTCGGGCAATTGGTGTTAAGTGACTTGCCCAAGTTCACTTGGCTAATTTTGGGTTAAGTGTCTGAGGTCGGATTTGAACTCAGGTCCTCCTGACTTCAGGGCCAGTGCTCTACTCACTGCACCACCCAGCCACCCCTAATGTTGATGATAATAAGAATGGACATTTAGGTTTTGAATTTCGGACAGTGCAAGGCACTGATTCTGAAAAGGGGCCTCACAGGCCTGACCAGACTGCTGCCAGAGGGCCCCAGGACACAAAACAGGTAAGGAATTCCTGCTCTTGGGGAGTCCCCCAGAATGGGTCCCACTCTTGCCAGTGATTTGGATGGAATACCGGTGCCCTGCAAAAGGGCGCAGGGCCCACGTGGAGTCTCATAATCTATGGCAAGACATGTCTGGGCTACCCAGGAGCAACCCAACCCAAGACATTAGATGCAGCCTAGCAAGTCTTAGTAATAACTTTGCCTCAGCTCTCCCCTTCCCAAAAGCAACCAAGCAATCCAGAGGTATTTATTAAGCAGCTATTATGTGCCAAGGAGCTGTGCTGAGCTCTGGGAAAACAAAAAGAGGCCAAAGACCAACCCTGCCCTCAAGCAGCTTACAACCTAAAAAGAGCAGGAGCTCAGGAGGACACCTTGTTCTTGGCCCAGGACACAGGAAGTCATTTGTTTATTCATCCATTCATCCATTCACTTGACACAGGGGGACTAAGCATCTACCTTGGCTTGGCATCAGGGTGAGGCCTAATTTTGGCTACTTGGTTCCCGCCATGAAAGAGATGCCCTTATCTCAGAACTCCTGGAAGCCCTTTGGATGCTGGGAATATTCATCTATCAGCTGATAAATGCCCCTATCAATATAGAGGGACGGAGTGGGTAGCAAGCTTCTCCCCTGCTTTCTAGGAGGGCATGAAACCATGTATTTGCTGCTCTTTAATAGACTTGCAGAACTGGTCACCAGAAAAATCATCCTACTGACTGGTGAAATGATATGCTGGTGCTGCTGGTTCGGCCGTCCTGACAGCAGCTGACCTCAAGAGAGCACTTTAAAGTTTCTGTAGTTTTATGTGTGTGACCTCACCTGGTATGACCACGGATTTTGAGCAGGAAGGGACCTAGAGACCACTGAGTCAAGCCCAACCCTTCCATTTTACCGACAGGGAACTGAGGCCCACAGCTAATAGCCATGGGAGGCAGCATTGGAACCCATGTTCCCTTGACTCCAATTCTAGCACTCTATGGTCATCTGGCTCCAGTCCAAGCTTTCTCATGCCGTCTCTCTTAACAACCCCAAGAAGCAGGCACTATAGCTGTGACTATCCCCATTTTACAGATGTGCAAAAACAGACTCAGCAGGGCTAAGTGATCTGTCTGAGGCCCCACAGCTAATAAATTACAGGGGGACTTATCCGTGTCCCTGTGATTGCTTGCTGTCCCCTCTCCCCCCACCCCTGCCAGACTGTAAGCTCCTTGAGGGTGGGGACTGTCTTTGGCCTCTTTTTTGTAGCCCTATCGCTTAGCACATAGTAGGCACTTTAAAATGCTGACCGACTGACTAACAGGTAAGATTCCAACCCAGGTCTTGCCTGACTCCAAGGCTCAGGCTTCTTTCACATCATGAGATATTCCTAGTGCCCCCAAAGCTGCAGCCACTGGGACCCCTTGGAATCATCTCATTCCACATCCCTGGCCATAGGCCTATTCCTAGAATACCCTGCAGGTGACTCCTCTTTCGAGGTTGCCCCCAGAATCCCTGCTGGGTGCCCCGGTCCCAAACACTTACTCTGGGCACAGGAGTGGCTGCTGGTCTTGCGGAAGCCAGTGGGGCAGGCACAGGTGTAATTCTGGCCGCTGGGCAGGCACAAGTGGGTGCAGCCTCCATTGTTGTCCCCACAGCGGTTTCTCCCTGCTCAAATACCCCAGGGTAAGAGGACCCCTATAAGACCAGAGACTAGAAAGGTGGGGATGAGAACTCACAGATGTGCTACCTGCAGTCGCCAGCAGAGGGGGCAGTTGCCTTGTGCCTGTGCTAGCCCTGGGTTTCACCCAGCTAGGACAAGGACACTGGGAGGAATGGGCCCTGGGAAAGCAGCCGGAGGAGGACATGGGAAGTACGGAGGGGCAGGCTGGGCTGGCTGCCCAGAGGGTGGCTACCTGCTGGTTGTCGCTGGGGGTGCAGGGTGTGGATGTCCATGGGGAAGTGCAGCTTATTGCGGATGATCTCCTGGTTCTTTCCTGTGAATTTGTTGGCGCTATTGATGCTTTTGGTGTGCCAGTCTGTCCAGTAAAGGCTGTCCTCAAACACCGTGATGGCAAAGGGGTGTGGGAGGCCTGCAGAGAGGCCCAGAACACCCTCAGCCCGGAGCCCTGGCGGGCCGCTGCTCAAGAGGCCCAAAATACCCTCAGCCCAGAGCCCTGGCAGACAGCTGCTCTTGGACCTAGCACTAGTTAATCCTAGCTCAGCCTCCTAGCCAAAAGAATGTGGGGCATCTGCTCTCTGCTGAAGTTCCCAGTGCCCAGCGGGAGTGGACAAATGGGCTCACATGATCTGGAGCAGAAAGGGACGTTAGGATTACTGAGTCCAACCCTCCTTCTAGAGGAGAGGAAACATGGTCTAATAGTTAGAGTGCTTCTCACGGGCAGAGACTGGTTTTGTCTTTTTCTGAACCTACAGTTCTTATCCCAGTGCCTGGTACCTGGTACATAGTAAGGACCAGTGGTGTACTTCCTGGTGGATATTTAACAACTGGCTCTCAGAAGGAAAATCAGTCAATCATGTGTATGCACACATGCACACAAACACATTTTTAACTTCAATCTTTATTGTTAACATTTTCTTCATCATATTCTCACCTAGATCATCAACAAAACAATAAATTAAACCCTGATTTATAGTGTTTGATGATGTCAGAGGTATAAATGCTCGTGGTGAAAATTTAACAATCAGCTCCAGTACGAGCTGACTCCAGCACACCCCTGTGAAGCATTTAATAAATGCTGTTGATTGACTGACTGATTTGGACTCAGGAAGCCCCAGATTCAAATTTTGACTAAGATACTGACTAGCTGTGTGGTCCTGGGCAAATCACTGTAACTTTTCCAGGTCTTAATTTCCTCACCCATAAAATGAGGGGTAGACTCAGCAATCTGCAAAGGTCTTTCTAGGTCTGATTCTACGACAGTATGAAACCGGGGCCCAGATAGGCAGAATGGGAAAAGAGAGTGAAAGGAGGCAGGTAGGAAGCCTCACCCTGGCTAATGACAGCTTTGCGGTTACTTCCATCAAGGTCAGCTCGCTCGATGACATGGTGCTTGGCATCCACCCAGTACATGCGGTGGCCGGCGTAGTCAATCGTGAGCCCGTTGGGCCAAAAAAGGTGAGTATCGGCAATGATGCGCCGCCCAGAACCGTCCATGCTGGAGGCCTCGATCCGGGGGGTATTGCCCCAGTCTGTCCAATAAATAGTACTAGAAAGGGAAGAAAGGCAGCTGAGATGGGGGGTAGAGTCTGCGCCCACATCCTAGGGAAAGTGGATGGAATCATGAATAAAAGCAGCATTTATTCAAATAACATCTTGCTCAATGCCCATGCAGTGTTTGCCATTATTCTAAGATTATTGGTAATAATGGCAGAACGGATGCCATTGTGGTATATAGCCTTGGTTGGAGATTCTTGGAGTCTGGAAGATAGCGATTCAAATCCTGCCTCTTACATATGCTGGACATATGGAGAAATCTGGGCAAGGCGCTTCATTTCTCAGCAGCTCTCTGAGACTATAATTTGTACAAAAAGTGCCAGCCTACACTGGTAGAGGGAGTGTCCTTATCCAGGAGTTCCTTATACCAATGAAGATAAAAGTCCAATTTTTATTCCCTCCTAGAGGTTACAACAATAATAACAATTACATTCACATTATGCTAGGTTTGTCAAGTGTTTTTCTCTCATGTGTTCCTTACAGTGTGATGTAGGATAGAGGTTTCAAACTCACATAGAAACAGGGGCCACTAAACTGTACATCAGGGTCCCTGTAGGTCATATGTTGACTTAGGAAAATCACAAGTTAGCATTGTCTATGGTTTACTGTATTTTTAATCTGTTAAATATTTTCTAATTACATCTTAATCTGGTTCAAACTGTAATTGGGAATGTTGTGGGTTGTGGATGGTGTATTTAATACGTTTGCTATAGAGTATGGAGCATTAGACTTCCAGAAGAGTCAGGGAGACCTGGGTTTGAATCCCACCTCAGAAATGCACTGACATATGAATTTACACAAGTAAGTTAACCTCTGTAGGCCTCAGTTTTCCCATTTGTAAAATGATGAGACTGGATTTTATGACCTTCAAGGTCTTTTCCAGTTCCAACTCTATCATTTTGTTATCATAACCCTGTGATGTTACAGGTACCCTTTTTACAATGAGGAAATATTTGGCCAAGAAAAGATCAGTGACTTGCCCAAAGTCACATGGCATCTCAGGCGGAATCTTCTTCACTCTAAGCCCAGCCTTTTCACCACTGCACCAAGAAGGCTCCTGACTGTGGGCTCCTTCAGGCAAATTCCCTCCCCCACGGAGTAGGGTACAAAAAGTCAGTGTTTCAGGAGTCCTTTCTCCGGGCTTTATCTTGGCCAGGCTGGAATGGGAACAGTAGCTCTTGAGCCAGTTTGTCCCTCGGCTCTTGGCTCACAAGCCTACTTCAGCCCCCAAGGCCCATTACATGGGAATCCCTCACCCAGGGAGATAGGGCCTAATGCCTCTGCTTCGTGGAGTGGTTAGTAGGGGTAGATGTAAGTCCATGGCCTGAGGCTCTCACTTACCCCTCCATGGGGTGCAGGGCAATGGCCCGGGGCTTCTCCAGATTCTGCCACAGCAATACTTTCCGATGTGCACCATCCAAGTTGGCCACCTCAATCCTAGAAGTGCCTGAGTCTGTCCAGTACAGCTTGTCATGGAGCCAGTCGACCGCAAGCCCCCCTGACAAGGTATAGAGAGAGAGGGAGTGCTTGAAGGCCAGGGGATTCAGCCCATGTTCCCATACCCTTCCCATGTTGGTGCTTCCCATCTTTCTATTTTGGCCAATTAACCCTGAAGTTCTAGGTGGAATCTTAGTGTCCTGGCCCACGGCACACACCTCTCCCTTCAGGTAACTCTGCGGCACTATTCTTCCCCCTTCTGGTGATTTCCCACTCACTCTGGGGCTCGACTCTCCTTACCTGGGCTTTCCAGGCCTGTAGACACCACTTCCTCCACATTGCTCCCATTGAGGTTGGCTCGTAGGATGCGGTCCAGAGTGACGTCTGACCAGAAGACGAGCTCCCGCCGGTGGTGGAAGTCAAGAGCAATGGCATTCTCCAGGTTGTTGAGCAGTAGTGTGTACTCGGAGCGGTGCGGCAGCACCTGCCGGATGTCAATGCGGTTGGCGAAGAGCAGCACGGGCTCTGGCCCTGGGACACCACAGAGAGACAGGGCCTGAGCTCGGGCTCCAGGTCTGTCCCTCGGCTCACGAGCCCACTCAAGCCTTCCCGGCCCATTAGATGGGAACCCTTTCCCCGGGAGCATGGGGCACCAAGCTCTGCTGGACACCGCAAGGTGGGAGGAAGAAGAAGCCTTCAGCTACACCTGTGCCCTGGAAACATCTTCCTCAGGTCCTATGGTGCTCCCACTTGTCCTCACTCATTACCAGAGCAGCTGCTCTACATTTCAGTTAATTTCGGCAAAGGACTGATTACCTCAACGATGTCTGGAATCAGAGGATCTGGGTTCAAATCCTACCTCTGATGCCTAGTCTGTGTTTAATTTGCTAGGGCCTGAGCTTCCTCATCTGTTCTCCTGCTCCCTACTAACATGGCCCCCACCCTAGTTCAGGTCTAAACTACTGCAATTTCCTCTTAACTGGTCTCCCTGCCCAGAGTCTCTCTTACCTCTCCAATCCACTTTCCACACAGCTGCCAAGACAATTTGCTCTAAATACAGATCCGACTCTGTCACTCTCCTGCTCAAAAAGCTATAGCGGTTCCCTATTACTGCTTAGATAAGAAACAAAATGTTTCAAAGTGCTATTATTATGATGATTATAACAAAAATTTCTTTCCCCAGTATGATTCTAGTCTTAGCTTTCCTTACTTGCCCTCACACCCTCTAGCATCCAGGCCAGCTGGACAGTGGCTTCTTGCCATACAGAGCCTTCCTTTTTCTACCTCTAACCTGCACGCTTTTGCTCCCATATCTATCCCTCGTTCCTGGAATGTACTTCCTCCTCTTTTGTGTGTCCTTCAAGGCTTGCTTTGGGTAGGAGGTAGCATTAAACCTCTCTCCCCACCTTGAAATTACTTGGAATTTACTTGTGTTTACTTCTCTATATACAGATTGTATCCTCTCAACAGAATGTAAGCTCCCTGAAGTCAGTAACTGCTTCATTTTTGTCTCCGTACCACCAGTGCATAGTGCGGTTTCCAGCACACAGTAGGTACTTAACAAATGTTTGCTGGACTGAAAGGTGGTAGAGGTGGTTAGGTCACCTGGTAGAGCCCAGAGGGTAACTGGTCCTGCCTCAGGAAGGTTTAGTTCTTCCTTGCCCATAGAGTCCACCCCTAGTTCCCCTTACCCAGGGCCTTGCAGCTTCGCCGGTCAGGTCGCAGTTCATAGCCAGCCTCACACCAACACTGGAATGCTCCATCACTGTTAGTACACCCCTGGCTACAATAGCCCTCCTCCTCACACTCATTCACATCTATAGGGAAAAAAAGGCATGAATCAGAGAACTCTCATGCTGTCCACTTACTACCCCAATTCATTGGCTGCCCAGATGTTCACTTGCCTAGACATCTGCTTGCATTCCAAGGAATGGGACCCAGGCCCATCCATCACTCTCAACAAGCTACTGAATCTTTTCCCTTCCAAGTGTCCCAACTCACCCTGGCAAGAATGCCCATCCTCCATGAGTCTGTAGCCGGTGTGACAGGTACACTGCACCGCTCCCCGAACCATCTGGCACTTCTGGGCACAACCACCATTGTTGACGTTGCAGTTCTCCTGACCTGTCCGAGGCCCTGTGCCAGTCAAGTCAGAGATGGGAGCTGAGCCCAACATACTCCCTAAGGAAAGCCAGCTTGGCACTCCACCTACACTATGGAGAGCTGCTCCTGCAGTTGGAAGAGTCCCTAGAGAGGGTTCTTTGTTAACCCTAGCCCTAATTGGGCAGGCTGGGGGTCATAGGAGGGAGCTGGGTTTGGAGTTCAAATTCTGACTCATTCACCTATTTACTGATTGTCTGACCTTGGGCAAGTGAACACTGGATTTAGAATCAGGATCTCAGTTCAAACCCTATGCCTGCCTCTTACTACTTTTGGGACTTTGGGCAAGTCACTTCCCCTGGATGGACTTAAGTTTCATCCAGAAAATGAAGATATTGGAATATATGCTCTCTGAAGACCCTTCCAACTCTAAATCTATGATACTAAATCACTTCCTCTTTCTGTGACTCAGAAGGTATTGGAAGATCTAGGTTAGGTATTTCTATACTCACAACTCAAAAAACTCCCCCAAAACTTACAATCAAGCAGTCCCACCTTGGGAGATACTCACGGCAGTTCTGCTGGGGGCTCTCGTCACTGTTGTCTCCACAGTCATTGACACCATTACATAACTTTCTCTGGCCGATACAGCGCCCATTCCCACATAAGAACTGATCTGAGGCACATTGGGGGCTTCCTGGGGAGAGGGTAACAGTACAGGTCAGGGGAAGAGCTGGGACAACACTGGGAAGCTGGCAAAGATGGGAGCCTGTCATTTCTAAGGCAAGACACAGTTGGACTGGGATTTGGGTGAGTTGGGTGGTGAGGGGGGCAGGGTATTCCAGGGCTCCAGAGCAAGGTATGGATCTGGTAAGACTGAATCCCCAAACTTAGGGTTTAGGAGAATGAGTTGGCAAGGAACTCATGGCATGAGGGAAGGTAGTCATGATGTAATCCTAAAAATGGTTTAGAAGGAAATCAGTCAGATATCCAAAGTCATATATGCTACCCCCACCTCTGGCCCCCATCAGACCTATATATAAATAAATATGGTAACAGTGACACTCATAACTCTGGCATTGTTGGCTTAGTTAGTCAGAGGCCCTGGATTCAAATCTCACCACTGACACTATCTGCATGGCTTTGAGTAAATCATGTTACTTCCCTGGGTCTCAGTTTCTTCATCTGTCAAATGAGGGGACTGGATGAGATGTCATCCCTTCCAGCTCTAAAGCCATGATTCTATGGCCCCACAGTTCATACCCATCAGGCCAGGCAAAGCTAAACCATGAATATGGCCACAGCAGACTGCTGGCCCAAGGAGGGTGGCAAAGGGCATCACCTTTGCCCTGTCTTGCCCATGTTATAGGGTGCTTGTTAAGGGGCCAGAGGCAGGGCTGAGGGGCCCCACCTGTATTTTCACAGTTCTCCTCATCACTGTTATCTGAACAGTCATCTTCCCCATCACAACGCCAAGACAACCGGACACAGCGGCCAGATTTACAGCGGAACTGCTCTGCCGTGCACATGGAAGTAGCTGGAGAAGGCAGGAGGGAAGGTCTAGGTTGGGGGAGGGCAGTTCTGAAACAGTCTGAAACACTTTTCTCCCCTTTCCCATCTCTCCCACATCCTTATTCAGCTCCCCTCTACCCCCCGATCCAGAGCTTGGCCAGGGTGTCTGCTGGGTCCCTTGTCCCTCACCCACCACTTCCCTGGCCTTCTCACCAGGGGCCTCCTCTATACCACAAGCCCACTACAAGCCATCCCTTCCCTCCAGGACCATCCTCCCACTCACTGCAATTGCGCTCATCAGACTGGTCATCACAGTCCGCATCCCCATCACAGCGCCAGCCAGCATTGATGCAGAGACCACTGTCACACATGAACTCCCCGGATCGGCAGGGCTGGTGGGAGGCTGGGCAGGGATTGGGCAAGGAAAAGGATGGAAGATTATAGGTTACTATTCAGCTCAAAGGGTTATACATCTCAAGCTGGAAGGCCATGTTGTCTAACCCCCTCATTTTACAGATGATGAAGATGAGCCCAAGGAAGCTCAGTGGTTTGCCAGAGGTCACAAAGGATGTAAACAGTTGTGATGTGTGTCTCTAGCCATCTGGTACTTAGAGACCCCCATGACACACTTCTTCAAAAAGCTAATCTCCTGGCCCCAGACCCTCCACACAGAGAACACAGCATAAATATTTATGAACTGACAAGGATTGTGAACAAACAAACAAGTGAATAAATGAGTGATTAAGAGAATGAATGAATATTAACTCTTAAGAAGGTTGCCTAGAATTCAGACTCCTCCCCAGGACTATCCCATTCCACTGACCACTTTGCCCCTAATCATCCTAGAAACTCTCCAACACCCTCACCTCCCACCAAAGGGCACTCACAGCAGTCAGACTCATCAGACCAGTCGCCACAGTCATCATCCCCATCACAGTGGTAGATATCCAGGATGCAGCGGCCATAGGCGCACTGGAACTCCTCTAGGCTGCAGGGAGGTGCAGGAACTGCCGAGGCTAACGGGATGAACAAGAGGAAACAGTCTCGGGTCTTGGCATTGCACGGCCTAACTTCATTTAAGGCTCAGCTCAAATGTCATTTTCTTCCAGAGGTCTTTTCCTGATTTGTCCAGCTATTAGGGTCACCTCCCTCCAAAAAAACAAGCTCTCTGTATTTATTTGGTATAAATCCTGTTATATTAACTCATCTGTGAACACATTGTTTTTCCCTAGGAGAATGTAAGCCCTCTGGGAGCAAAGACTTCCTTCTCTGTGCTTAACACATGCTCAGTAGTTGATCCGCTTCCACATCTTTGTACAAGCCCACTCTCAGGCCTGGAATGCACTCAATCCCTATCCCTGTTTCTTAGAATTCCAAGGTTCCTTAGTGCTTAACTCATGGGCAAACTGCAGAGGGAAGCTGTTCCTGATCCCCTTAATTGTGAATGCTCTCTCCACAAATATGTGTGTGTATGTATGTGTATATAAACACACACATATTTATGCTTGTACTTATGTGTTTATAACAGACTGATTGATCCTAGACAAAGTATATACATATATAAATATAGATAAGTGGGCGTATCTATAGGTCTGTGTATAGCTCTATACATATATAGATCTATAGATACATATCTATATCTATAGATCTCTCTCTACACACACACACACACACACACACACACACACACACACATCAGTATACATGTTGTCATTCCCCCCCACCCTCACCCCCATAGAATGTAAGCTCCCTAAAGGCAGGGACAGTTTTATGATGTACTTTGTGTACCATAGGACTATGATGGTGACTTTCACATAGTAGGAGCTCAATGTAAACAATTGGAGTAGACACTGGCTCCTTTGAGGGGAAAGGTGTTAGGCATGGTGACAGTACCAAGTCGGCTCCCTTGGGTAGTGCCCCATAAAAACACTTCAGTCAGATGGGTAAGAAAGATGAGGCCTCCCTACTCACTCAAAGGGATCTGTCCAACTTCTCTCCAGGTCTAGCAACAGTTATTTGAGGGGCAGTGTGGTAGAAAGTGTCAGGCTTGGGAATCAGGCGATATGGGTTCAAATCCTACCTCACATACTGAACTATGTGCAAATGGTCAGATCCCTTAACCTCACAGAATCTCAGTTTCCTTATCTCTAGCATGGGGATAGTAATCCTTTCAATAGCCACTTTGTAGGGCTATTATGAGGAAATGTTTTGCAAACTTTAAAGTCCCATGAAAAGGTGAGTTATTATTTGAACTCGCTCAGCCACAGGCCTGGAACTTGTACCCAGATAGTGGACCCACTCCCTGACCCATGTCCCATTGTGGTCACCCTCAAGGGCCAAAGGCACTCACGACAGCTCTCCTCGTCCGAACCGTCTTTACAGTCTGAGTCGCCATCACAGTACCAATGCTCCGCGATGCAGCTGCCATCACTACAGCGGAATTCCTTGTCGGAGCACTTGCGCATGTCTGGGGAGAGACGGGGCTGTTTATTTCTGCCCTGGGGAGCCTCCCAGCTTTGGTGACAAACCCACCCTGACTCTCAGACTTCCTCTCCCTGGGGATTCCTCAGCTCCTTTAAATCCTGGAACCGACTCCAAGAAAAAGACAAAGTACTGAACAAGCTCGGTCTGATTCTAGTCCTTGGGGTACCTGCATAACTTGGTCTAGCCTGCCTGCCCTTTATTCTTCTTGCCATTCAATGTAGGGTAGCTACAATCTTGCACATAGTCAGTCCACAAAATGTTTGTTGAATGAAGAAATGAATGGTTTCAAGAACTGCCGCTTTCTACTGGATTTATTTATTGTAAAATTAAGGTTTTATTTCTGCTTTTTGTTTTTTACACCACAGTCAATTTATTTGCCATTCTCTCTCCCCACAACCCAGTAAGCCTTCCCTTGGCACAGCAATCATGTGTGGCAAGATACGCAACATGTTATATCCACGGACCCTTCACTTCTCTGAGGGAAGAAAGGAAGGACATTTCCTCCCACCTGGTGCTTAGAACAGTGCCTGCCACATGGTAGGCACTTAATAAATAGTCATTGCTCTTCTTTGGCTGAGGTGAAACACTGTGGGATGCAGAGGTGAAAGGGACCTAGCCCATCCACTTCATTTTATAGATGGGGAAAGTGAAGCCCAGCCAAGGTAAGTGACTCATCCAAGGTCACACATAGAACAGAGCTGTGATTCCAACTCAGGTTCCTTGACTCCAAATCCAGCGCTCTCCCAGCCACCCCATGATGCCTCCCACTCACCACACTGCTCATCACTGTTGTCCCCACAATCATTGTCTCCATCGCAGTGCCACAGGCTCCGAATGCAGTAGCCATTCTGACAGGGGAATTCATCCTCCTCACACTCTCGAGGGGCTGTGGACACA